>JAOPSE010000003.1:46325023-46925023 GCA_029449295.1 Zea luxurians
CCATCTTTTATTGTTACTGAGCTTGGTTGATGTATGGTGATGGGTACTACAGTAAAAGCAGTTTATAATTCCAAGATAAGAAATTCTAGTGTTTCAGTTTAGGCCATGGAGACACACCATTGCTGTGGAATTTTGTTTAGTGGTGGTGCTAGATGCGCCTGGATTTTCATATGTTTCGTTTGGAGACAGGAAACTTTATGGCCATTTTTAGTGATGTTGCAGGCTGCCCTTTGTGCTCAAGTTCTTCTGAGACGTCAAGCATGTGCAAGAACAAGGAGCTATAGATGATCGTGACACTTTCCCTCCATGCAGTGCAAGATCTCCTATGTTTTCACTCAAGTAAGTGGGCAACTCTACTTATCTATATGAGTATTTTATTCTCATATTCCTAAACATCACTTATTCTTTCTGTAGATGTCCAAGCAACATGCAACATACATGTCACCACATGCATTGGTTCAGCAGATATCAACACTTCAATCTGACTTGCTTTCTCTTCAATATGAGCTAGAGAACACCCTTCTAGTTGACTAGAGAAGATGTATCAATTAATTGTAAGCTAACAAAGCACTGTCTAATAATTTCTTTCCTTTACCTTATTTGCTGTCAATAATTTCTCTAGCTCAAAGAGTCGGGGGAAATTTTATGCATGAACAGGTCAGTATGGTGCCCATTTTATTTCAGACTCCCAATCAAACACTATCTTACAAAAAAGAGCAATGCAGTTATCTTAGTGTGTAATGCAGGAGTACTATCTACTTGCGTGGTGCTGGAGGGTTTTCAGACTCTTCAAGGCCATACTCATATGCTACCTATCCTGCTAATCAAGTTTCTCGCATTTCTATTCCAAATTCGGCACCTTCTGCAGTATGCGACGACCAGACAAAGCAATCCCAGGCATGTTACTTTATTTGCTTGTACAGCGCTGCAATATCTGGTATTTGTTGCTAATAAGGCACAACTCATGTTTCGCACTGTGCCAATGTGATTACAACTTTTATAGCCCGTTTTGATTAATTAATGTGTCCTTCCTACTGCATCATTCATAGTACAATTCAGTGTCTGCTTTCAAGTGTTCTAAATTCTGAATTATTTAACCAAGACCCAAGAGAACAAGTTCTATTTTTTTCGCAAACGAAATTAGTTTCTCAGTTTGTAAACATGAATGTTGTTATGCAAAGCCTAATTCTTTCTCTCTCTTTTTTAATCAGGCATTGTTATACAGGCCATCTGGGGATTACAATCCTTTGCATTCAGACCCAGATATTGCACAGCTTGCTGGGTATGCCTCATCAGAATGCTATTCTATCATTGTATTTATAGTCATATTTGACATCGAGGAAGTATTTGGGGTAGATGTTGGACTGAGAAGCCTCTCAGTTTCAAGCTTTCAGCCTCTTCTTTCTTAGCACTTGTCCAAGTTAAGCATTTGTAGGAATGTAGATAATCTCAGAACCAGGTAACTAATTACCTAAAAGTATTACATGGACTATTAATAGCAGAATTCCAGCTCTCACTCGCTATATTAACTCACATCCTTACCTCTGAATAAAAAGGGGCAACCAATTTCCAACTTTTTTATTTTCTTTTCTTTAATAAAGAAACAAGTGATGCACATTGTAGTTCATGGCTAGCACTTATCATACGCACATGCACTGAAATTGGTTTAGATGTTTTAGACGAAAATGAAGGATTCCTTGATGCCATGAAATTTAGGTTCCGAGTGATTTCTTGAATCTCGGCAACCAGTGTTCTATGATAGTACATGGTTAGCACTTACCGGACACAGTGAGATTCGTTTGGAGCTTTCAATAAAAAAACTAAAGGATTCATTGATGCAGGATGCTAGCGTGAAATTTAGGTTCTGAGTCCTTTTCCTTCATTCTGATACGAACTAGAATCCCAGTGAAATTTCTCATAACTTCGTGTTCTATTTAGTTTACATGTTTCGACGCTCCCAGTGAAATGTTTGTGTTCTGTTTATTTTTTACATGATCTGACAAAAGCCGCAAGATCCATCCTTTGCCTGGACTCGGCTTTCCATGCATGGTTCTTTACTGGAGATTCTGTCTAACGGGAGCTTTTGCAGGTTCACCCGTCCAATCCTGCACGGCCTCTGCATCCTAGGATTTGCTGCTCGCGCCATCATAAAATCTTTCTGCAACGACGAACCGACAGCGGTGAAGAGCATCTTCGGCCATTTCCTTCTGCACGTCTACCCCAGGGAAACGTTGTCCACTGAGATGTGGCTTGACGGCCAGAAGTAATAAACAACTATTCTGGCCACAGGCCCACAGCTGAACTCTGCTGCTCATATTCCTTGCTCACGAAAATGATTTGGCCTTTGCAGGGTGCACTACCAAACGAAGCTTGTGGTTGGAGAAGCTTGTGCCACAAACCAAACATGTTCATATCGTGGTCGTTTTGGCCATATGTTGGGCCATCTGGAAATCAAGGAATAGAATGTGCTTTGAGAATATTCTAATTAAATCACCTAATGAAATTATTTGCCATGCGAGCGCTCTGATGATTTCGTGGACAGGTTTGAGCAAAAGGGAGCTGCAGCCTGCAGGGCTTGATTCAAGAAGGTGCAAAGCTGCTGGTCAGGGCAGCGAGCGTTAAGTTGGATGCTTGCGTTGTCGATCAAGTGGAGAGGAGAACGATGATACAGAGAATTAAAAGTTTGGTATAGTGATCAGCTTTCTGGTGGAAGCGTGACGAGGATTGTCTACTTCTGGATCTTGGCCGTGTAGCTTTGTTCTTCTTCTCTTGTGCTGTTCTTGTCCGAGTATAAGGTCTACAATGACATAATGCTTGTACCATCTTTTTCTGTGGTAACTTATTTTTTCTCATGCAGTGTATGTGACTTAAAACTTTGTTAGGACATAGTTTGTGAAAGGGAAATGGACCCAACATTTCCTATAGTTGATTTTGGTATTTAACGTCCATCACAAATGATTATGAACAGAAACTATGTACTTGTCTGGATTTTGTATATCATAGTGATGTCTATTGATCTGTATCTATTTTTTTACTCCCGTCGCAACGCATGGGCATATAACTAGTAGGTAATTGATAACGTTAAGTCATGTTTGTTTAAACTAATCATAATCAGATACCACACTAAAAATTAATATTGTCCTATTCAAATTTGTTAACACTAGTATTCGAGTGTGAATCATTACTATTGTCATTTATGTTATATTTCGTGAACCAAACAACACCTAAAATTTAGTCCGGAGATACAAGCATGCGCACCCTCTCTGTGAACATGATGCGCCGAAGTCTTCTCATTTATAAAGTTGGGAAGATCATAAGTGGATAAGTGGGATAAATGAGAAGAAACTCACCGCATGGAAAGATACCCTACGCATAGTTCCACGGCGTCATTCTTGGTATCTTCTTTCCATCATCCGACAAGAAAAATGTGAGCAATCGACAAACAGTTTCAATCTAGCAAACGTACCATTGCGTTGTAATAGAATCTAATACGTTTTGGAATCAGACTCTGGGGTGTTTGGTTTCTAGGGACTAATTTTTAGTTCCTCTATTTTATTTTATTTTAGTTCCTAAATTGTCAAATACGGAAATTAAAATAGAGTTTTAGTTTCTGTATTTGGTAATTTATGGACTAAAATGGAATAAAGTAGGGGGACTAAAAATTAGTCTCTATAAACCAAACACACCCTCTATATCATCATGCACACGAGTTGTTCTAAGTATAACCATAGCTCACATATGGAACATAGAGGGCAAACAAAGAACACTTTATAACAAGTAAACATACTGAACATAGAGGTAGGGTGGCAATTATAAATAAAAAGGATTAGGTCGGATACTCGGATTAGATTCAGGATCTATTTTTATTCATTTTAAACTTAAAAATAGTTTAGGGTCCTAAAAAACTGTGAAAAATTATTTCGATCACGGTCCATTATCACACCTACATAGAGGACAAACAAAAAAAACACTTTATAGAAGAATCACTTTGATCTTTGATATTAGTTTAGATATAGATTATATATTATAGGTATATGTATAGATACAGATATACAAGTTGTTTGTTTGGGTTTATAGAGACATAGAGATATGGATATAGCACTACTAGAGAACAGACATCGGTTCAACACATCAGTCCTCATGAGTTAGGTTTAGGACTAATATGAGCAATAATCTTGGATCCAAGTTCTATAGGCGTTAGAAGACTTTAATTTCGGTTGGTAACATAGACTAAGTTATTTTTCGGTTATTTCAATTACATGTGAATTGGAGTGTATTGTAATGTATTTTGACGCTTTATACCACCTAATCCACATGGGTTAAGGGTGAAACGAACAATGCCCTAAAGGAGTTTTGATTGGTGTTACTAATTCAGACTATTAAGTCTTGAGACATATATAGATATTTGTCTCTGTTGGTAACACTAATAGGGATTAAAGGGCTCTTTACTCTCGGTTAGTATTATCAATGGGACTAAGGGGGTGTTTGTTTGGGATTATCCACATATTAGTTTAACAGGAAAGCTTCCAATCTATAAGAACTCAGGTCTAAGGGGGTGTTTGTTTGGGATTATCCCAAACAAACATCACTAAGTTATATGGGTGGGGAGGCTTGTGCCAATTATTTTTTAGCCATAAACCCTAAACTCTAAACCCTTTAGTCCCCGAGGCAATCGGAACTAGGGATGGCAATGGAATTTTTTCCGTCGGGTTTAGCTTCACATCACCGTCCTCATGACGGGAATTTTCCTGCAGGGATCTCCACGAACGCTTGTGGGGATATCTCTTCCCATCCCCGTCAAAGATCACCGTCCCCATTTAAATATAATTAGGACGTACTTCATATGTTATTAATGCAAAACATTGTCACTTATACACATTGTCGGATTGTAAGAAATCGTTATGTGTACATCAAAATAAACACAATTGTTAAATGACTGATCTCTTGACAAGGTAACTATTTATTTTTAAAATTAATTATTACATGAAAACTTCATCACATGTAAGTTCAACAGGTCCCCGCAGAGAACGGGGATGGGTTCCCCATCCTGTCCCCATTTACCCGTCGAAGGAGAATTTTTCCCGTTTACATCCCTGCGGGGAAGAAACTTCTCCATCCGCATCCCTTAATGGAAGAATTACCTGTGGGAAATTGTGGATCAGATCCTCATTGTCATCTCTAATCGGAACTAAATGTTATTTCCAACCGTGGTTAAAGATGGATTTTATACTAGTGAGAAGCAATTGGACTAAAAAATATAACTGTTAGTCCTCATTTTTCAACCGAGAATTGAGGATTGTTGGAGCGAAGGCCGAATCTGACCTCGATCAGACTTACTCGACTAGAGTTAACCATGTTTGGACGAAGGGTCCAGGACGGTGACAGACTTTTTTCCTGTCAGCAAGGAGGCCCTCGGTCGCCCCCGCCGAAGGCGACTGCGCTGAGGACCATGTAAGAAAAGGGGGCTCGCCGTTTCCCGCGCCACGACGGCTGAAGGCTCCCTTTGAAGGTTGAAGTCAACATCCGACGAAGACGCCTTCGACGGTCACCACAAGGCGGAGGAATCAACATTTGGGTGAAGGCCTCAAGCATGCTCTGTGGCCCCTGGCCTTCACCCAACAGTGGTGTAAGCCCAACTTGTAAGCCCCCAAGAGGGGTAGAATTCTAGGTGCAGTTAGGTTAGTGGGTTTTGCTATGCTGTAATGACCCAGTTCTGTGGAATATTCGGGAATGTAGCACGTAAGCGGGAGCATAATGATACTTCAATCTACTTGCCCTCTGGTTGCCTATAAATACCCTCGTTCTGTACACGAACGGGCACATACAACAAGATGCTATAGTTCCCTACCTAACGTTTTGTTGTGCATCGAGCCCCATTTGTTCCCGAGTGCTTGGGCCCGCTTGACCACCTATCAGTACGTCCAACATTTTGCGGCCACCATTCATGCTCCTAAAACCAACACCCCGATGGCTCCTAAGGAAAGTGACCACCAGAGCTAGCTCCTCCCTAGACAAGGCCACAAAGGCTGCCCTCATTGACAAGAAAGTCAAAGCAGCCCTCGTAGAAGACACCCTGCCCACCAGGTGAGAACAACAAAACTGAGGCAGTAACAGCAAGCACCCTCGAACCGAAGACCCGCCTACCTAAGAAGGCAACGTCCACACATGCAGCTTCTAAGACGTCCCCCACGATGACCCACCACCTAGGTTCACACCCATGGGACACCCCTAGCACAAAGAGACTAAGACATCCTGCATTCCTTCCAGAGGGCGAAGATCTAGTAATTTCAGCAGAAGACCAGATTAAACTGTGTGGCCTCCGCATCAAAGTTGGTCATCTCCAGAAACAAAGGGAGGTCCTCACAGCTAAGAGGCAAAGAACCAACATGCAAGCCAGAATCAGACAGTTGATCATAGAGGAAGAAGAGAAGGCAAGGGCACTGGAGCAAGAACTTGTATACATGCAGCACGAAGACCCCCTCACCAACAGTTAGTTGGAGCAGCTTATAATCAAACTGTTTATCACCTCCATAGGCCAGCCCACATGCAAGTTGCATTTCAAGGACTAAACTACAATGATGAGAGAAGCCTCCTCTCCGCATAGCTCCAAGCCACACCATAGCCACACAACTACAGAGCAAAAACCTACCCCAAGTACAACGATAGTACATACCCAACTTAGTATATAATGAGTTATCAGGTCGTTGTCACATCCTCAGGGGAGATGACTCCACCATTGACCAAGTCATTCATCATCGCTCTCGAAGGCTCGGCCCACACATGGTATTCAAGACTGCCTCCACTCTCGACTGATTCATGGAAGAACCGATGTCAGTCGTTGCTTTCCTCAGCCAGACCCCAAAGCTCTTAGTTATTAGTGTCGAATGTAATAGTTTAGGGAATAATTGATGTATTCCATATGGTGTATAGAGGTACATAAATAGCCCCTGGGTGACATGCAAGCCAACCGCATAGGGAGAGATTACATCCTTCAATCAAGGAGAGAGGTTACTATAAATACAAGATATGCAAGATTGCTAACACTCCCCCGCAGTCTGATCAGGAGCACGACGAACGTTCAGGCTAGATCGGAATTCCTGAAACAATGAAGTAGGAAGACCCTTGGTGAAGACGTCAGCGTACTGGGATGTCATAGGAACATGGAGTACCTGAACATGGCCGAGGGCGACCCGCTCCCGAACAAAGTGGAGATCAATCTCAACATGCTTTGTCCGTTGATGTTGCACTGGGTTACAAGAGAGGTACATAGCACTGATGTTACCACAGTAGACTAGAGTGGCATGACGCGGCGGGTGACGAAGGTCTATAAGTAACTACCGGAGCCAAGTGGCTTCAGCAACCCCATTAGCAACAGCTCGATATTCAGCCTCGGCGCTGGACCGGGAGACTGTGTGTTGACGCTTTGAGGACCAGGACACCAAGTTGTCCCCAAGAAATACTGCATAACCAGAGGTCGATCGGCGAGTGTCAGGGCAGCCGGCCCCAGTCGGCATCAGTGTAGACAACAAGCTCAGTCGGCGGTGAACGGCGCATAGTCAAACCGAGAGCAAGAGTGCCCTACAGGTACCGTAATATTCGCTTGAGGGCAGCGAGATGCAGCTCCCGAGGATCATGCATGTAAAGGCAAATTTGTTGGATAGCATATGCAATATCGGGACGAGTGAAAACCAGGTACTGCAATGCACCAGCAAGGCTGCGGTACTGTGTGGAGTCGGCAACTGGGGAACCATCTGCAGACAGTTTGGAGTGCAAGTCGACCGGGGTGCTACAAGGCTTGCAAGCACTCATCCCAGCGCGCTCCAAAATATCCAATATATACTGGCACTGGGAGAGGAACATACCACTGCACAGTGTGTCACGGAAATGCCCAGAAAATGGTGAAGCTGGCCCATGTCAGTCATAGCAAATTCACGCTAGTGAGCTACAATAATATGTTGGAGGAATCCAGCTGACGAGGCGGTGAGAACAATATCATCCACATATAGCAGCAAATAGGCCGTGTCACACCCCCGATGACATGTGAATAGAGAAGTATCTGACTTGCTCTCAACAAAGCCAAGTGACATGAGATGAGATGCGAACCTGTGGTGCCAAGCACGAGGAGCCGGCTTTAAGCCATAGAGAGACTTATTGAGCCAACAAACAGAATCTGGATGTGATGGGTTAACAAAGCCAGTCGGTTGAACACAGTACACCGTCTCAGCCAATGTGCCATGCAAAAATGCATTTTAACATCCAGCTGATGAATGGGCCAATTTTGAGATATAGCCAGAGAGAGAACCACTTGAACTGTCACAGGGCTTGACAACTGGACTAAAAATCTCATCATAATCAATGCCGGGGCGCTGTGTGAAACCCCGCATGACCCAGCGTGCCTTGTAGCGATCAAGAGAACCATCTACAAGTAATTTGTGACGATAGATCCATTTGCCAGTCACAAGATTAACTCTAGGAGGCCAAGGAACGAGACTCCACGTGTCATTGGCGAGAAGGGCATCATACTCGCTTGCATAGCAGAGCACCAGTTGGGGTCGACCAAAGCATCACGAACATAGTGCGACAAAGGTGACATGGGCACAACGTGGAGATTGATGCGATCCATGGGCTATGTGATGCCGGCCTTACCGCGAGTGCGCATGGAGTGCGCATTAGTGACTGGGGTGATGGCGCATGGTTGAGTAGCAGTGGTACGGACGGTTCCGCTGGCAACAACCTGAGCGCGAGCAACAGGGGCAACAGAACCGGCAGTACATGGGGGCGTCGTGGTGATAGTGCTGCCGGCAATAGCCTGCGCGGGATGCACAGGGGCAGCAGCACCGGTCGGCACATGCGAGGAGGTGGACGGGGCGCTGCTGGCAACCGGTGCAAGAGGCACAGGGGAAGCAGCGCCAAAATCCAACGCCCATGAGCGCTCAGGTGCAGTAACAGGTCCATGCACGGGAATAGCGCCATGCACAGCACTGGTTGGAGGAGTAGTGGTACCTGCATGCACAATACGAGTTCCAGGAACTGGAGTGGTAAGATCAGATTCATCGGTTAAAAAATCCAGGACAGAAGGAGCCATGGGTGTGGTAGACATGTCAGAGAAGGGAAAGAAAGATTTATAAAAAATGACATGTCTAGAAATAATGATGCAATTGGACTGGAGCTCGAGACAGCGATATCCTTTATGGTCTGATGAATACCCTAGAAAGACGCATAGGGATGAGCGGGGAGAGAGTTTGTGAGGTGTTGTGGCTGACATGTTGGGATAACAAGCACACCCAAAAACTCGAAGATGATCATAGCAAGGTTGGGTGGAGTAGAGAGAGGTGTATGGTGTGGAGAAGGTGAGGGTTTTAGTGGGGAGCTGGTTCACAAGATATGTTGCGGTGTGAAGCGCTTCAACCCAGTAGGCCGGAGGGAGACTCGCCTAAAATAACAGGGAGCACAGAATGTTGTTTATGGTGTGAAGGGAACGTTCTGCTTTTCCATTTTGTTGAGAAGTATATGGGAACAACATGCGGAGTGCAATACCGGAGAAAGAAAAAAAAATGTGCGGGCCTGAGAATTATCAAATTCACGGCCATTATCACATTGGATGCTCTTGACGGTGGTGCCAAATTGTGTGCGAATGTAAGCAAGAAAATTTGAAATGGTCGAAAATGTCTCGGATTTCTGGCAAAGCGGAAATGTCCAAATGTAGTGTGAAGAATCATCAAGAATAACAAGATAATATTTGTAGCCTAACACACTAACAAGGGGAGATATCCAAAGATCACAGTGTATTAAATCAAAATTGCAAACAGCTCGAGAGCTAGATAAACTAAATGGCAAGTGTGTATGCTGACCAAGTTGACAAGCATGACATATATGCTTGACATCATTTTTATTGCAGGAAATAGCACTGGAGCTAAGGAGCTTGGACAGAGCTTCATGGCCAAGGTGTCCGAGATGACGATGCCAAAGGGAAATAGGTGCAGCAACGAACGCGGAGGTGCTGGTGGATGGTAGATAGAACGGGTAGAGGTCACCTGAGCTATTGCACCTGGCGATCACGTTCCTGGTGTGCAAGTCCTTCACAGAAAGGCCAGAAGGATCAAACTCAATGGAGCAATTATTGTCAGTGGTGAAGCGACGAATGGAAATTAAATTCTTAATAATGTTGGGAGACACCAAGACATTGTTAAGAACAAGATTACGATGTGGTAAAGAAAAAATGCATGATGCAATGGCAGTGACGGGGAGTAAGGCACCATTGCCCACAATAATAGAGGAAGGGGTAAAGGAAGAAGGTGGGGAAATATTGGAAAGTTTACCAGCGTCTGATGTCATGTGGGAACTGGCTTTGAAATCAGCATACCACACAGAAGAAGATGCTGGTGGGTTCAGAGCCATGGTGTTGAAGGATTGCGCAAGCAAGTCCTGATGCCAAGACCCGTCGTGGATGGGGTTCCAAGGCGTTGTCGCGGGTAGAGTCTGGTAGCCTGGTGGAGACGCCTTGAATGCCAGAGACGTAGCTCCCCCGTAGTACGTGCCGTACTGAGGAGGTGGGGGCCGTAGGGGCCGCCATAGGAACTGGGCACACCACCAAAGCCGCCATACTGGGGAACGACATTGAAGGCAGGTGGCGGTGGTGGAGAACGCCCAGACTGGTCCTAGGGCTACATGCGCACGGTGCCTTGCCACGGATGCTGGAAGGATGGATGGACACCGGGAATAGCACCACCGTTGGCGCCTGCAGGAGCACCACCATAAGATGACTAGGGGTTGCCTCGGCCGCCACGGCCACAACGGCGGTTGTTGCGCTGGCCACCAGGAGGGCGTGTGGTGGGAGGCGTCCTCGAGCGTGGAGGTGCTGGCGTCCTTGATGTCGCTGCGCGAGGAGCTGTAGCGACGAGGGCGGATGGTGGAGACAGTGGACGGTTGTCGATCTCCATTTCCTCCAGTAGGAGGTGTGTCTGGACCTGCGCGAACATCGGGAACGGCTGGTGGAGCTTGAGGATGGACACCATGTGACGGAACTTGCCGCTAAGGCCGCAAAGAAGCGTGAGCTCCATCTGCCGATCCCCGATGGGATCACTCAGTTCGGCGAGGGAAGCGGCCATCGACTCAAGACGAAGGCAGTAGTCGGTGATGCCTATGGAGTCCTGTCGGAGGTTGCGAAACTGCGTTTCGAGGAGGAGTGCGCGTGATTCCTTCTGGCCAAGGAATGTGTCCTCGAGGTAGCGCCAAGCCCCGCGCGCAGGACGTTGTCGCATCATCAGGGACTGTTGGAGGTCGTTGGAGACGGTGTCGTAGATCCACGTCAGAACACAGCTGTAGCATCCCAAAAATTCAAATCTTGAAAATTTCTCAAACTCGCTCTAAATTCAAAATGAATTTTAAATTTCATTTCAAAATGTTTGTTTGCGAGTTGATATCAACAAATAAAATATAGTGGTCTATATTATCTCCAAAATCCTCCTCAAAATATCCTACAAATATTTCCCTAGTGATCACCCTCAAATTTTTTCCAGAAATACTGCCCAGATATTTCCCCAGTGATCCCCCACAAATTCTTTCCAGAAATACTGCCCAAATAATCCACCAATAATTCTCCAGATATTCTCTTCCTGAGAAATACCTTCAGAATCATTTTTAAAGTCCCTACAAATATTTCTTCATAATTTTTTTCATTCTTATACGTATACATACGCCTCTAGTGTCATACAGTGAGCTCTACAAGCTAATTACACTTATACAAGACAAATACATGCTTGTCTCCCACTAATCCTTTCATCCTCCCACTAATTCTCGCCTCCTCCCCCTAATCACCCCCACCTTGGCTATAAATAGAGGGGCAAGGTCCTCCTCTCAAGCCACCCCAAGCCATTTCATGGCAACTCTCTCCCTCCCCCCCCACACACGCCCACTCCACCTCCCACACAAGCACACACTAGCACAAGAATCGTTCAGTCGTTCTTCGATCGTTCATCCACCTGTTCTTAGTTTGTTCGTTAGTTCGTCCGATCGTTCAAGGTTCGTTCGTCCGATCGTTCGATCGTTCGTCCGTTCATTCGTCCAAATAATCTTTATTCAGCCATTATGCTGCCGAAATTCCGATCGATCATTCGTTCGATCATTCGATCGTTCATCCGTTCGTTCATAGTTCCTATTCATAGTTCATCGTTCATTCATAGTCCCTATTCATCGTTCATCGTTCGTTCATAGTCCCTATTCATCGTTCGTCCATCCAAATAATCCTTGTTCAGCCGTTATGCTGCCGAAATTCCAATCGTTCGTTTGTCCGATCATTCGTCCGTTCGTCCCTATTCATCGTTCATCGTTCGTTCATACGAGCTATTCACTGTTACTATTCACCGTCACTATTCATCATTACTATTCATCGATGATATCTATCGTTACTTTTTCGCTGTCACTATTCATCATTACTATTCATCGTTGCTATTCACCGATCATCCGATCACCCTAAATTTCAACTACTCATCCATCATGCTGTCCAGTTCACCTAAGACCTGCCAGACCAATATTCCAGTCATACGAACTCTGGTGACTGTGATTTTCCTTCCAGTAAAAACTTCCCATCTGGTCACCCATCCCAGATTTCTCCAAGTTGAGCACTCTTAACTTTGAGATTCTTTCGAACCAGACTTCCAAACTAAGATTCCAATAATTCTTATTTCTAAATTCTTATCAAATTATTCTCTATCCAACCATGTCATCCTTTAAGCATGGTTCATATTTCGGAAAACTCCCAAAATACTCTTGTCCCATATTCTACCTATCATTTCCCTGTTCAGGCTAAGTTAGACGATTCGTTCGTCACTATTCTCACCAACAGTGAACTCTACTGTACTACACCATATACACCCAGCTATAAATAGACCCAGTGTCGGGTACCGAAATTAGGGGTACCCCAACACTCCTAATCATGGCTGGAAAACACCTTCAGAGCAAACCATGAAGGCTCATAATTCGAGTCAAAGTCAAGGCTTCATCTACCAAGGGACTCGGCCTCGCCTCGCCTGAGCCTGGCCTCGAACGGAACGGTGGTCCCGGACGAGTTCGCGCCTCGCCCGAGGGTCTCCTCAGGCCGTGAGCGCACCCTCGGCTCAGCCAAGGGCAAGCCTTGTCGTGCAAGCGACCTTGGCCAGATCGCCTTACCAGCCGACTGCATCGCATGCGCATTTAATGCTGGGATCGTCTGACACCTTATCCTGACACGCACGCCTCAGTCGGCAAGGTCGAAGTGACCACAGTCACTTTGCCCCTTCACTGACCGGTCTGACAGGAAAACAGCGCCACCCGCCCCACTCCGGCTGCAGGGCCAACCACCCGGGCGAAACCGACAACGGTCAAGATAAGCCTCGGGCGCAACAGGAAGCTCCGCCTCGCCCGACCCCGGGGCTTGGCCTTGGCGTCGGCCTCGGGAGGAGATCTCCGCCTCGCCCGACCCTAGGGCTCGGCCTCGACTTCGGCCTCGGGAAGAGTCACATCCTCGCCCGACCCTGGGCCTCGGCCCCAGCCTCGACCTCGGAGGAGTCGCCGTCTCGCCTGACCTCAGGCTCGGATCAACCACGCCACAAGGATGCATCATTACCCTACTCCTAGCTAGCTCAGGCTGCGAAGGAACAAGACCGGCGTCCCATCCAGCTTATCCCGGTAACAGGCGATGGTGGTTTCCCGCATGCAGCCATGACATTGGTGGTTCTCAAGTCCCCTACGGAAGCAAGGAGACGTCAGTAGGATCCATACAGCACCGACAGCTGTACTGCTACAGGGCTCAAGGCACTCCTCCGACGGCCACGATACTACCTCTACAGGACTTAAGACATCCCCTCGGCGACCACATTTTTATCTGTACAGGGCTTAGGGCACTCCCCTGCCAGCCACGTTAAGCTCCCAGCAACACCCCATTGTACAGCTGGGACGGGGAAAAAGGGGAAAAAGGGGAGAGAGGGAGGGACAGAGGGACGAGCATACGAACATACGTACGCACGGCAAAGGGACGGGAGAAGACGAGCAGGGGCCGGACCCTCTCTCTCTCTCCTACTCGCTCTCTCTCGCCCTCGCTCTCTCGCAACGCTTGTAACCCCTACTACGAGCACCCCGGTGCAGGATAATACAAGGCCCATTCCTCCACTTGTGCTCCATCTCGCGCCAACCCATCTGGGCAGGGGCACGCAGCGACAATTTTACTCGTCGGTCCAGGGACCCCCAATCTGAAACATCGATAGTTGGCGCGCCAGGTAGGGGCCTGCTGCATGTTAACAATCGCTTCCCCATTGAGTTCCAGATGGGGAGTCTTCAGCAACCTCTTCAGCCCAGGACAGTGCTCCACTTCGGGAGCCTCGAGTTCATGTCCCTCGATGGTAGCTACGACATGGTACTCCTCCCTCTGCGGCACAACGACAACGATAGTCAACGACTCGCCCGGCGGAGCCAACCTCCACGGCGGCATCTCCCCGTGGCGGAAGAGGAACACTCCGATCGTCCCCGCCACCCTCCTCGCCGGAGGAGGCGGAGACGGGGCAACTGTGGCCACGCAGGAGGCGACACCTTATCGGCTATGCCAGAGGTTGACGATCCCCCTGGGCCCGCATCTCGCGTTGACATCCCGCGGGAGCTAGCTGTGGTACCAGTCCCTGCGGGGGGTTGGGACACACAGCTCGAGCAAATCCGTGAGATGCAGGCCCAGGTCGACGGGGAAGCAGGGCGGCCTATGCAGCTCCAATAGAACATCGAACAGGAGTGGGCAGGCCGAACACTCGTTGGAGGAGCCTGTCATCGGGCCCAGGACGTCCAGCACCGCATCATCGACAATGCCAGGGCAGCGCTGCCCCCGGCCGTCAGTGGGTCCGGCCAGGACCTAGCTGCAGCGGCGATGCTACTTCGAACAATGCTGGAGCCATCCACCACCGAGGGATGGCGTATCCAGGGCGAACTCAAGAATCTCCTGGAAGGTGCCGCAGTTCGACGAGCCGAGAGCTCCACCTCCCGGAGGCGAGCTGACCCCTCGGAGCATCACACGACGTCCTCCTGACGCATGCGGGAGGCCTCGGTCCATCCCGAGCGCACGCGGGACGAGGCACCTGCCGCCCGGGATCGCCTCGGCAACGAGCATCACCATCACGACCATCGAGCCTGCCTCGATGAGAAGGTGCGTCGAGGCTACCATCCCAGGCGTAGAGGGCGCTGCGACAGCGAGGAGGATTGGAGCCCCTCGCCCGAGCCACCCGGTCCACGAATCTTCAGCCGGGCCATACGACGAGCGTCGTTCCCCGCCCGTCTCCAAGCCCCGACTACCATCACCAAGTACTCGGGGGAGACGAGTCCGGAGCTGTGGCTCGCGGACTACCGACTGGCATGCCAGTTGGGAGGGGCGTACGATGACAACCTCATCATCCGTAATCTACCCCTTTTCCTCTCCGACGCCGCCCGGGCCTGGCTGGAGCATCTGCCTCCTGCACAGATCTCCGACTGGGACGACCTGGTCAAGGCTTTCGCGGGAAATTTCTAGGGCACGTACGTGCGCCCTGGGAACTCATGGGATCTCTGAAGCTGCCGCCAGTAGCCTGGGAATCCCTCCGAGAGTACATCCGGCGGTTTTCGAAGCAGCGCACCGAGCTACCTAACATTACTGACTTGGATGTCATCGGAGCTTTCCTCGCCGGCACCACTTGACAAGACCTGGTGAGCAAACTGGGACGCAAGACTCCCACCAAGGCGAGCGAATTGATGGACGTCGCTACCAAGTTCGCCTCGGGTCAGGAGGCGATCGAGGCCATCTTCTGGAAAGACAAGCAGCCTCAGGGGGAGCCGAAGGAAGACGCCCCCAAGGTGTCCGCCCAACGTGGCGCAAAGAAGAAGGCCAACAAGAAGGCGCAAGCGAAGCGCAACGCCGCTGACACGAATCTTGTCGCTGCTACCGAGCACAGGAATCCTCGGAAGCCCCCTGGAGGGGCTGGCGCGTTCGACAAGATGCTCAAGGAGCCGTGCCCCTATCACCAAGGTCCCGTCAAGCACACCCTTGAAGAATGTGTCATGCTCCGACGCTATTTCCATAAGGCCGGACCCCCGGCGGAGGACAGCAAGGACCAAAGCAACAACAAGAAGGAGGGCGGCAAGGAAGAGGAGTTCCCCAAGATCCACAACTGCTTCATGATTTACGGCGGGTAGGTGGCGAACACTTCGGCTCGGCACCACAAGCAGGAGCGCTGGGAGGTCTGCTCGGTAAAGGTGGTAGCGCCAGCCTACCTAGACTGGTCCGACAAGCCTATCACCTTCGACCGAGACGACCACCCCGACTTCGTGCCAAGCCCAGGAAGGTACCCGCTCGTCGTCGATCTGATCATCGACAATGTTAGGCTCTCCAAGGTCCTCATGGACGAAGGAAGCAGCCTCAACATCATCTACGCCGAGACCCTAGAACTCTTGGGGGTTGATCGGTCTGAGGTCCGGGCCGGTGCGGCACCCTTCCACGGGATCGCACCCGGAAAGCGTATCCTTCCCCTCGGGCGGATTGACTTGCCCGTCTGCTTCAGGACTCCCTCCAACTTCCGAAAGGAAACCCTCACCTTCGAGGTGGTCGGGTTCCAAGGGACCTACCACGCAGTGTTGGGAAGGCCGTGCTACGCCAAGTTCATGGCCGTCCCCAACTACACCTACCTCAAGCTCAAGATGCCGGGCCCGAACAGGATCATCACCGTCGGATCCACGTACCGCCACGCGTACAAATGTGACGTGGAATGCGTGAAGTACGCTGAGGCCCTCACCGAGTCCGAGGCCCTCATCGCCGACCTAGAACGGCTCTCCAAGGAGGCGCCCGACGCGAAGCGGCACGCCGGCAACTTTGAACCAGTCGAGGTGGTTAAGTCCGTCTCTCTCAACCCCAGCAACGACGCCAGCAAGAAAGTCCGGGTCAGCTTCGAGCTCGACCCCAAATAGGAAGCAGTGCTCGTCGACTTTCTTCGCGCAAACGACTTTATCTGAGACCAAAGTCCGCTACCCGCAGATCCAGAAGCTGCTCTACGCAATGATTCTGACACGGCGAAAGCTGCGACACTACTTCGAGTCTCACCCGGTGATTGTGGTGTCATCCTTTCCTCTGGGAGAGATCATCCAGTCCCGAGAGGCCTCGGGTAGGATAGCGAAATGGGCAGTGGAACTCATGGGCGAAACACTTTCATTCGCCCCTCGAAAGGCCATAAAATCCCAAGTCTTGGCCGACTTCCTGGCTGAGTGGACTGACACCCAGTTACCGACGACTCCAATCCAACCCGAGCTTTGGACCATGTACTTCGACGGGTCGCTGATGAAAACCGGAGCAGGCGCGGGCTTGCTCTTCATCTCACCCCTCAGAAAGCATCTTCGCTACGTGATCCACCTTCATTTTCTGGCGTCAAACAACGTGGCTGAGTACGAAGCATTGGTTAATGGGCTGCGCATCACCGTCGAGCTAGGGGTTCGGCGCCTCGACGCTCGTGGCGACTCACAGCTTTTCATTGACCAAGTCATGAAGAACTCCCACTGCTACGATCGGAAGATGGAGGCCTACTGCGACAAAGTCCGACGCCTGGAGGACAAGTTCTACGGGCTGGAACTCAACCACGTCGCTCGACGATTCAACGAGACTGCGGATGAGCTGGCTAAAATAGCCTCAGGGAGGACAACGGTTCCCCCGTGTCGGTGTTTCGACCCTGGGGGGTCCCTGGACCGACGAGTAAATTGTCGCTGTGTGTCCCAGCCCAGATGGGTCGGCGCGAGATGTGACACAAAGGGGGGAGAACAGTAAGGGGAAACCGCGGCCTTCGTGTTGTCCTGCGCCCAGGGCGGATGGATGCGCTTGCAGTAGGGGGTTACAAGCGTTCGCATGGGAGAGAGAGAGCGAGAGCCTTATGCGTCGGCCCGTTCTCCCGCGCGGCCAACCTCCTCGTACGAAAGCCCTGGACCTTCCTTTTATAGGCGTAAGGAGAGGGTCCAGGTGTACAATGGGGGGTGTAGCAGTGTGCTAACGTGTCTAGCAGAGAGGAGCTAGAGCCCTAAGTACATGCCGTCGTGGCAGTCGGAGAGGTTTTGGCACCCTGTTCATGTGATATCGTGGCCGTCGGAGGAGCGCTGGAGCCCTGCGGAAGTACAGCTGTCGGGGCTGTCGGATCCTTGCTGACGTCTCCTTGCTGACGTAAGGGGCTAGGAGCTGCCGTCGTCATGGAGCGTGCGGGGTGTCATCATTACTTGTTTACTGGGGCGAGCTAGATGGGACGCCGGTCTTGTTCCCCATAGCCTGAGCTAGCTAGGGGCAGGGTAAATGATGGCCCCCCTGGCGACGTGGCCGGTCCGGACCCGAGTTTGGGCGAGGTGGCGATTCCTTCGAGGTCGAGGTTGAGTCCGTGCCCTAGGGTCGGGCGAGGCAGAGTCCATCGTCTTCCGGAGCCGAGGCTGAGTCCGAGCCCTGGGGTCGAGCGAGGCGGAGTTTGTCATCTTCCGGAGCCGAGGCTGAGTCCGAGCCCTAGGGTCGGGCGAGGTGGAGTTCGTCGTCTTCTAAGTCGTGGTTGAGTCTGAGCCCTGGGGTCGGGCGAGGCGAAGTCCATCTTCCGAGGCCGAGACGGGGGGCCGAACCCTGGGGTCGGGCGAGGCGGAGCTTCCTATGTCGCCCGAGGCTGGACCTAGCCACTGTCGACCTCACTCTAGCGAGTGGCACGGTAGTCGGAGCGGGGCAGGCGGCGCTGTTTTCTTGTCAGGTCAGTCAGTGGAGCGGCGAAGTGACTGCGGTCACTTCGGCTTTGTCGACTGAAGAGCGCGCGTCAGGATAAGGTGTCAGGCGATCCTTGCATTAAATGCTCCTGCGATACGGTCGGTTGGCGTGGCGATCTGGCCAAGGTTGCTTCTCTGCGAAGATTGGGCCTCAGGCGAGCTGAAGGTGTGTCCGTTGCTTGAGGGGGCCCTCGGGCGAGACGTGAATCCTCCGGGGTCGGCTGCCTTTGCCCGAGGCTGGGCTCGGGCGAGGTGAGATCGTGTCCCTTGAGTGGACTAAGCCTTGACCTTAATCGTGCCCATCAGGACTTTGCAGCTTTGTGCTGATGGGGGTTACCAGCTGAGATTAGGAGTCTTGGGGATACCCCTAATTATGGTCCCCGACAGTAGCCCCCGAGCCTCGCAGGGAGTGTTGATACTCGCTTGGAGGCTTTTGTCGCACTTTTTTTGCAAGGGGACCAACCTTTCTCGGTTACGTTTCGTTCCGGTGGGTGCGCGCGAGCGCACCCGCCGGGTGTAGCCCCCGAGGCCTCGGAGGAGTGGTTTGACTCCTTCGAGGTCTTAGCGCGTTTCGTGATGCTTCGGCCGGTCTGGTTGTTCCCTCATGCGAACTGGCCGTAGCCCGGGTGCATAGTCGAGTCCCAAGTTCTCGGGCTGGTATGTTGACGCTGTCAACGGTTTGGCCGGAGCCGGGTTTGCGAGAGCAGCCCCCGAGCCTCTGCACAGAGCGAGAGGATGGTCAAGGACAGACTCGGCTTTTTTCATACGACCCTACGTCGCCTTTCCGCAAGGAGGAGGGGGGAAAGCGTCATGTTGCCCTCGGAGGGCGCCGAACATGGTGTCTCCAGTGAGTTGCTAACGGGTAATCCGAGTGGACGCTCGTGCCCCATTCGTTAGGGGTCGGCTAGTGGCCCGGAGGCGCGCTCCAAAAGTACCTGCGGGTGATTTGCCGGACCCGGTCCCCTTTTGACGGGGTCCGAGGGCTTGATGCCTCCCTCTGGTGGGATTCCGTTACAAAATCGTTCCCGTCGGTCTCGGAAATGTCATAGGGTACCTCGGGAGCGTAGCCCAAGCCTTGGTTATGTATCGAACGTACCTAGGGTCATCCCTCGCTCTGCGTGGTCTGAGGCGGCTGTCGAACCCTTCGGGGGCCAGCCTACGAACCCCTGATCAGTAGTGGGCACGAAGCCCGAGTGGCCTGAAGCGGCCTTTGAACCCTTCCGAGGGGCCAGCCATCGAACCTCTGACCAGTAGTGGGCGTGGAGCCTGAGTGCTCTGAGGCGGCTGTTGAACCCTTCTGAGGGGCCAGCCTTCGAACCTCTGATCAGTAGGGGGCTCGGGGCCCGCTTCCTTCGCGGAGAAGGATCCCTTTCGGAGTATCCCCTTTCCCGGTCCCTGTGGCAAGAGAGATAAAGAGGAAATGGAAAAGGATACGAAATCGAAAGACGTGGCACACCTTTTTTGACGCGGTCATTATGGCAGAGGTGAAGCGTCGCCCGCTTTGCCTGCAAAAGGTGCCGCCTGCCCTGCCGCAGAGTTAATGCGACGGGACGAGTGGTCGGCGGGGCAGCCGTTGTGCGTGCGCGGGCCGTTCGAGGAACGGAACACGGGCGCGTCGTCTTCACGCCATGGGAGAGGGCTCTCTCGCCGTCCCAGGAGGAGACGTGAGCCTGCAGGCGATTTGACTGCTGCTTCCGCCCGCCTGCCGCCACCATTACTGCCGGCCCATTTCTGGCCGTATCGACCGTCGCACCTTCTCCCGCGGCTGACTGACCTGTGACCGATGTGCTCGGTTGGCACTGTCGGGTCATGCGCAGGGTCGCCTCGAGCCACGGCACCGGTTCCGCAGTCGAGGAGGCGCGGTACTGGCGCGAGTGGCGGTGCGGTTTCTTGCACGTAGTAAACGGCACGCCGGTTACATGACGTGTGGGCCTGGGCCTCCGTGCTGGACGCGTCGAAGTCGAAAGGGTGCGCCCCCTTGGTGCAGTTGCATGCCGCCTGCATGGCGGTTCGTCCTTTCACCCGCTGGTCTGGGCGAAAGTGGAGGAGCGCTTGTAACCGCTGGGCAGTTACACGTACCGCGCGTGGCGGTTTGGCCTCTTCCGTCCTGGGCCAGCTTGAATGACGCGTGGGACCCAGCCCCCATGTCGTAGGGGGAGGACCTTGGAGCGTGTTGGAGAAGACTCAGTCCGCGCCGGCTGAGGACGCAAGTGGTGAGAGTCGCCTTTAAAAGGAGGGTGACCCCCTTGGATGGCAACCATGTCTTCGCACTCCCCTCATGCATCGCGCCCTTCCACCTTCCGAGCCCCCGAATGGGGAGTGCTCGCGTCGCTTTCGTTTTGCTGTCGTTGGAGGAACGCAACTTCGCGGAAGTTGGTACCTTTCAGCCATCGCTCGGCTTCAAGGATTTTCATCAGGCAGCCCGGCTGCATCCCCTCGCCGGTGGTCACCCAAGACAGTGACCACCAGCTTGATGGTGGGGAGAAGCGAGCTGGGCTGCGGCCTCCGCCCCTCCCTCAGCTTCAAGGATGTTCATCATCCGGGCTGAGGCGGAGGAGCGCACCGAGTGGGGGGTTGCCTCCGCATGAGTCGGTAACCCTTTTCTTCCCCCGGCGTTTGGGGGAGAAAGGCATCCTCAGCCCCACGGAGGCTTCCTTCAGCCATGCCGGGGAAGGCGAACTGCTGCTGCCCAGCTAGGGTGCAGCATTCCGTCCTCTGTCTGGGCGATGGTCGCGCCGCGTACGGGCCGGCCACGTCCAGGTCTTCCTCGCGCCGACAGCCGTGCCAGAGGGTTGCCCAGCACGTCGTGTGCCGCGAGGGCGGTGCTCATGTTCTGGGTGGCCTCGGCGAGGGCGGGAGCGAGGACCTGCCGGTGCACTTTGGGGCGGCCGGCGCCCGCTGGTGCGGTGTTGAGGTGGCAGCAGCCGGAGAAGGTTTCTCTGCCGACGAGATTGCCAACTCCGCCTGCACCCGTGGACCTCCGTCCCCCTGGCTTGAATGGCTGGTTCTCGTCCTTCGTGGGCGAAAGCCTTTCCACCGCAGCGTCTGCCCGGAAGCCGTTACTACAGCTGTCTTGCTGCTTGGGACGGAGGTCGTTGCCGCTGCTGTCAGAGCGGGCGGCGGTGAGTCGCTTGGAGTTTGTCGCCCCGCGGGCCTCCTGGTATGGAGTTCGTTCGCACCCGCGGGAACGGAACCAGAGTTCCGTTTGTAATGGCACCTTGAGTGCCGGTGTCTTGTTCATTGTGGCTGTCGGGGCCTGAACATTTATGTATTTTGGCGTGAAGCCGTGTTTCTTCCTCATTTCGAGCACTAGGACCCGCCTGTCGGCTAGCTGAACCGCTTAACCAGGCGTGAGTTGCCTCGTGCGGAAGGTGACGAGTGAGGTATCTGTATCCCGGAGGCGTAGGAGTCCCTCGGCTCAGTCGGCCTTGCCGCTCGAGGCTTCTCTTGCTTAGTTAAAGGAACCCTCGGCCGCTCCACGATGAGCCGAAGCCGGAGGCAGCGGTGCCAGCACGGACAGAGGCAGAGTCGGCTCGAAAAAGGAAGCTTCGTCGGCCGGGGCTTGGCTGGGTCGTCCACTGGCGGGACCAACGCCGGAGTCGAGTTGTCGAGGCCACGAGCCGGGCTGGTGTCCTCAGGGGACAGCTGGCTGAGGCTTCGAGGCGGCCAGCCGAGCCGTCTGCTCGGGCCGGGTTCCTGGAGGAGACCCTGGCGGCGATGGCCTGGGGGTGGTGCTGACGTCGTCCTTCAGAGCGGAGATCCTCCGACCGTGTTGCCGTCCGAGGCTCGGTCGGACTTCGCCGAAGGTGGAGTTGACGCCGAGGGTGCTGCTGCTCCCCCTCCATCGACGTCTGAGCCTGCAGGATCGGTTCGCCTGTAGTATGCATATGTTTTTTGCGGCCGCCGAGGCCCAAACATACTATCGTCACGTTGTAAAGCTGTGTTTCTTTTCCTCTTGTTTCGAGTATCAGGACTTATTTGTCGGTAAAAGAATTGTTTGTTCGAGCGAGAGTTACTTTTCACGGAAGGTGATGAGTGAGGTATCCATATCCCGGGGGCGTAGGAGTCCCTCGGCTCGGTCAGCCTTGCCGCTTACGTGTACTCTTACTCGTCCGTAGGATTGTGCTATCGATATAGTCGAGAAGGCACGAAAAATCGTTTTGGCAGAAAAGTTTTCGGGCATTAAGACTTGTTCGGTCAGCGGAATCGCTTATCCGAACGCGAGTCACTTCTCGCAGAAGGTGATGAGTGAGGTATCCGTATCCCGGAGGCGTAGGAGTCCCTCGGCTCGGTCGACCTTGCCTGCTTACGTGTACTCCATCGTTTTCATGATCCCACTACCGAGGTAGTCAAAAAGCACGAAAGATATTTTGGCAGAAAGACTTTTTCCGAGGAAAATTTTGACGCGGAGGGGGTTCCCCCTTCTAGCCCCCGAGGGAGGGTCGGGCTTTGCCGAGGCAGGGCTGACCCTTCCTTGATGGTTAGACTTTATTGGCGTATGTAAACGAGGTGTATGAACGACTTGAAAACATCTTAAGGGTAGAAGCAACGTAGCTGTCGGATGTTCCAAGCGTTGCTGTAGACCTCGCCTTGACTGTTGGCCAGCTTGTATGTTCCGGGCTTCAAAATCTTGGCGATGATGAATGGCCCTTCCCAGGGAGGCGTGAGCTTGTGGCGCCCTCGGGCGTCTTGTCGCAGCCGAAGCACCAAGTCACCCACCTGGAGGTCTCGGGACCGAACCCCTCGGACGTGGTAGCGTCGCAGGAACTGCTGATACCGCGCCGAGTGTAGTAAGGCCATGTCCCGAGCCTCTTCCAGCTGGTCCAGTGAGTCTTCTCGGTTGGTCTGGTTGCGTCGGTCGTCGTACGCCCTCGTCCTCGGGGAACCGTATTCTAAGTCTGTGGGCAAGATGGCCTCGGCCCCATAGACTAGAAAGAACGGTGTGAAGCCTGTGGCTCGGCTCGGCGTTGTCCTCAGGCTCCAGACCACCAAGGGGAGCTCCTTCATCCATCGCCTGCTGAACTTGTTGAGGTCGTTGTAGATCCTCGGCTTGAGTCCTTGCAGAATCATGCCGTTGGCATGTTCTACCTGCCCATTCGTCATGGGGTGTGCCACGGCGGCCTAGTCCACCCGGATGTGATGATCCTCGCAGAAGTCTAGGAACTTTCTGCCGGTGAACTGGGTGCCATTGTCGGTGATGATAGAGTTCGGGACCCCGAAGCGATGGATGATGTTGGTGAAGAATGCCACCGCCTGTTCGGATCTGATGCTGTTTAGGGGTCGGACCTCGATCCACTTGGAGAATTTGTCGATGGCAACCAGTAGGTGCGTGTAGCCCCCGGGTGCCTTCTGCAAGGGACCGACGAGGTCCAGACCCCACACAGCAAACGGCCAGGTGATGGGTATTGTTTGCAGAGCCTGAGCGGGTAGGTGCGTCCGCCTTGCGTAGAATTGACAACCTTGGCAGGTGCGGACAATTCTAGTGGCGTCGGCCACCGCGGTCGGCCAGTAGAAACCTTGTCGGAAAGCGTTTCCAACAAGGGCTCGAGGCGCTGCGTGATGACCGCAAGCCCCCAAGTGTATTTCTTGTAAGAGCTCCTGGCCTTCGGCGATGGATATGCATCGCTGGAGGATGCCAGAGGGGCTGCGGTGGTAGAGCTCCTTCCCGTCACCCAGCAAGACGAATGACTTGGCGCACCACGCCAGTCGCCGAGCTTCGGCTCGGTCGAGGGGCAGCTCTCCTCGGTGGAGATATTGCAGGTACGGGGTTTGCCAGTCTCGATCAGGCAGGACCCCATTCTGCTCTCCCTCAACGCGCAGTGCCTCACCCTCGGGGGCCGAGGGCGCCTCGGGCTGAGTCGAGGGTGCCTCGGGCTGAGTCGAGGGCGTCTCGAGCAGGGCCGAGACCTTCTCGGGCTCGGGCGTGTCATCGGTCTTGACTGAGGGTTGATGTAGGTCCCGGGAGAAGACGTTCGGGGGAACCGTTGTTCGCGCCGAAGCTATCTTCGCCAGCTCGTCCGTAGTCTCGTTGTACCGCCGGACGACGTGGTTGACCTCGAGCCCATAGAACTTGTCCTCCAGGCGCCGAACCTCGTCGCGGTAGGCTTCCATCTTCGGGTCGCGGTAGTGGGAGTTCTTCATGACTTGGTCGATGACAAGCTGTGAGTCACCGCGAGCGTCGAGGCGTCGGACCCCTAGCTCGATGGCGATGCACAACCCGTTGACCAGAGCCTCATACTCGGCCACATTGTTGGACACCGGGAAATGGAGGCGTAGCACGTAGCGGAGGTGCTTCCCGAGGGGCGAGATGAAGAGCAGGCCCGCGCCTGCCCCTGTTTTCATCAGCGACCCGTCGAAAAACATGGTCCAGAGTTCCGGTTGGATCGGAGCTGCCGGGAGCTGGGTGTCGACCCATTCAGCCACAAAGTCCGCCAAGACTTGGGACTTGATGGCCTTTCGAGGGGCGAACGAGATTGTCTCGCCCATGATTTCCACCGCCCACTTTGCAATCCTACCCGAGGCCTCTCGGCACTGGATGATCTCCCCCAGGGGGAAGGATGACACCATAGTCACCGGATGAGACTCGAAGTAGTGTCGCAGCTTCCGCCGCGTCAGAATCACCGCGTACAGCAACTTCTGAATTTGTGGGTAGCGAATCTTGGTCTCGGACAGTACCTCACTAATGAAGTAGACCGGCCTCTGGACGGGCAATGCATGCCCTTCTTCTCGCCTTTCAACCACGATCGCGGCACTGACCACCTGAGTGGTAGCGGCGACGTAGATTAAGAGGGCTTCTCCGGCAGCGGGAGGCACCAGGATGGGTGCGTTCGTAAGGAGCGCCTTCAGGTTCCCAAGGGCTTCCTCGGCCTCGGGGGTCCAAGTGAAGCATTCGGTCTTTCTTAAGAGGCGGTACAGAGGTAGGCCTCTTTCGCCGAGGCGTGAGATGAAGCGGCTCAGAGCCGCAAGGCATCCCATGACCCTCTGTACGCCTTTCAAGTCTTTGATGGGCCCCATGTTGGTGATGGCCGCGATTTTCTCCGGGTTGGCCTCGATGCCCCGCTCGGAGACGATGAACCCCAAGAGCATGCCTCGGGGGACTCCGAAGACGCACTTCTCAGGGTTGAGTTTTACGCCTTTCGCCTTGAGACACTTGAATGTCGTTTAAAGGTCGGAGAGGTGGTCGGAGGCTTTCCTCGTCTTGACTATGATGTCGTCGACGTAAGCCTCGACGGTGCGACCAATGTGCTCTCCGAACACGTGGTTCATGCACCTTTGGTATGTCGCACCCGCATTCCTCAAACCAAATGGCATGGTAACATAGCAGTACATGCCAAAAGGTGTGATGAAAGAAGTCGCGAGCTGGTCAGACTCTTTCATCCTGATTTGGTGATACCCTAAGTAGGCATCGAGGAAAGACAGGGTTTTGCACCTAGCAGTGGAATCCACGATTTGATCGATGCGAGGCAGAGGGTAGGGAACCTTCGGACATGCTTTGTTTAGACCAGTGTAGTCTACACACATCCGCCATTTCCCTCCTTTCTTTCTCACAAGCACAGGGTTGGCAAGCCATTCGGGATGGAATACCTCTTTGATGAACCCTGCGACCATCAGCTTGTGGATCTCCTCGCCTATGGCTCTGCGCTTTTCTTCGTCGAATCGGCGCAGAGGCTGCTTCATGGGTCGGGCTCCAGCTTGGATATCTAGCGAGTGCTCAGCGACATCCCTCGGTATGCCAGGCATGTCCGAGGGACTCCACGCAAAGACTTCGGAGTTCACGCGGAGAAAGTCGACGAGCACTGCTTCCTATTTGGGGTCGAGCTCGGAGCCGATCCGTATCTGCTTGGAGGCGTCGTTGCTGGGGTCGAGAGGGACGGACTTAACCGTCTCTGCTGGCTCGAAGTTGCCGGCATGGCGCTTCGCATCTGGCGCCTCCTTGGAGAGGCTCTCCAGGTCGGCGATGAGGGCCTCAGATTCAGCGAGGGCCTCGGCGTACTCCACGCACTCCACGTCGCATTCGTACGCGTGTCGGTACATGGGGCCGACGGTGATGACCCCGTTGGGGCCCGGCATTTTGAGCTTGAGGTAGGTGTAGTTGGGGACGACCATGAATTTGGCGTAGCATGGCCTCCCCAGTACTACGTGGTAGGTTCCTCGGAACCTGACCACCTCGAACGTGAGGGTTTCCCTTCGGAAGTTGGCCCGAAGTAGACGGGCAGATCGAGTTATCCGAGGGGTTGAACGCGTTTCCCGGGGATGATCCCGTGAAAAGGCGCCGCGCCTGTCCGGATCGAGGACAGTTCGATCTGCAGGAGCCCGAGGGTCTCGGCGTAGATGTTGTTGAGGCTGCTGCCTCCGTCCATGAGGACCTTGGTGAGCCTGACGTTGCCGATGACGGGGTCGACAACGAGCGGATATTTCCCCGGGCTCGGCACGCGGTCAGGGTGGTCGCCCTGGTCGAAGGTGATGGGCTTGTCAGACCAGTCCAGGTAGACTAGCGCCGCCATCTTTACCGAGCAGACCTCCCGACGCTCTTGCTTGCGGTGCCGGGCCGATGCGTTCACCACTCGCCCACCATAGATCATGAAGCAGTCGTGGACCTCGGGAAACTCCTCTACCTTGTGATCCTCCTTCTTGTCGTTGTTGTGGGCCCTGCCACCTTTCGCAGGTGGCCCGGCCTTGTGAAAGTGGCGCCGAAGCATGACGCACTCCTCAAGGGTGTGCTTGACGGGCCCCTGATGATAGGGGCATGGCTCCTTGAGCATCTTATCAAAGAGATTGGCACCTCCAGGAGGTTTCCGAGGGTTCTTGTACTCAGCGGCGGCGACAAGGTCCGCGTCGGTGGCATTGCGTTTCGCTTGCGACTTCTTCTTGTTCTTCTTCTTGGTGCCATGCTGAGTGGATGCCTCGGGGACGTCTTCCGGCTGGCGGCCCTGGGGCTGCTTGTCCTTTCGGAAGATGGCCTCAACCGCCTCCTGGCTAGAGGCGAACTTGGTGGCGATGTCCATCAGCTCGCTCGCCCTGGTGGGGGTCTTGCGACCCAGCTTGCTCACCAGGTCGCGGCAGGTGGTGCTGGCGAGGAATGCGCCGATGACGTCCGAGTCGGTGACGTTGGGCAGCTCGGTGCGCTGCTTCGAGAATCGCTGGATGTAGTCCCGGAGAGACTCTTCCGGCTGCTGGCGGCAGCTTCGGAGATCCCAGGAGTTCCCAGGGCGCTCGTACGTGCCCTGGAAGTTGCCGGCGAAGGCTTGGACTAGGTCGTCCCAGTTGGAGATCTGCCCCAGAGGCAGATGCTCCAGCGAGGCTCGAGCGGTGTCGGAGAGGAACAGGGGGAGGTTGCGGATGATGAGGTTGTCATCGTCCGTTCCACCCAGCTGGTAGGCCAGTCGGTAGTCCGCGAGCCACAGTTCCGGCCTCGTCTCTCCCGAGTACTTTGTGATGGTAGTCGGGGTTCAGAACTGGGTCGGGAACGGCACCCGTCATATGGCTCGGCTGAAAGCCTATGGACCGGGTGGTTCGGGCGAGGGGCTCCGATCCTCCCCGCTGTCGTAGCGTCCCCCACGCCTGGGGTGGTAGCCTTGGTGCACCCTCTCGTCGAGGTGGGCTCGACGGTTGCGGTGGTGTGCTCGTTGCCGAGGCGACCCGGGGCCGCAGGCGCCGTGTTGCGTGTGCGCCCGGTGTGGACCGAGGCTTCCCGCATGAATCGGGAAGTCACGGCGTGATGCTCCGAGGGGTACCCCTGCCTTCGGGAGGCAGAGCTTTCGGCCCGTCGGACCGCGACATCCTCCAGGAGATTCTTGAGCTCTCCCTAGATACGCCGCCCTTCAGTGGTCGATGGTTCCGGCATCGCGCGGAGTAGTATTGCTGCTGCTGCCAGGTTCTGGCCGACCCCACTGGAAACCGGTGGCGGCCTTGCCCTGACGTCGTCGGCAATGCAGTGCTGGATGCCCTGGGGTAGATGACGCGCTTCCCCGGCCGGAGCTTGGTCTGCCCATTCCTGCCCGATGTTCTGCCGGAACTGCTCAAGTGTTCCTGCTCCCTCGTCGAGCCTGGCCTGCATCTCGCGGATTTGCTCGAGCTGTGCGTCCTGACCCCCCGCAGGGACTGGGACCACAGCTAGCTACCGAAGGATGTCAACGCGAGGCGCAGGCCTAGGGGATCGCCGTTTTCCGGCATACCAAGATGGTTGCCTTCGCTGGGACCCCCTAGATCGACGTGGAAACATTCACGACTTGGGCCGCAGTCCTCGTCGCCGAAGCTGCGGCTACCATCGGAACAATCGGAGAGGCAGTAGTCGCATGCGGTCATGAAGTCCCGCATGGCACTGGGGTTACCGAGCCCGGAGAAATCCCAACAAAATTCGGGCTCGTCATCTTCCTCGGAACCCGAGGGTCCGTAGGTCGAGACGGCCGTTAGTCTGTCCCAGGGTGTGGGGGACAGATATCCCCCGGGTCCACTAGCAGAGTAAAAGACCTCATGAAAGGCCCAATGGCCCAATAAATCGTAAGGTCATTTCTTCATGGGCCTGGGGGGGAGGACAATCAACAAAGCAAACTGATGTAAAGCCGGATCGACGCAAGTCCAGATAGGCCCCACAGCGTTGAGCGAGAAATCACAACAGAAGATCCGACTTTCCCGCGCTGGAGCACCATGCAGTAGAACCAGGCGAGGATAGGTTGGCTGAATCATAGGGAGATAGACTCAAACAGTTCACTATCCTTTAGGCGCACGTTGTTATCATATCCACATGTATCGCCCCACGGCCGAATATATAAGGCCCAGGGGGCACCCCTTCAGAACAATCGAACACACTATCCAGCCATCCACCGAGACTCTCCACGTTCTCGCTCTGGAGAATCACCTTGTAACCCATTACACGAAGCATCTTCGCCAGGACGTAGGGTGTTACGCATCTCCAAGCGACCCGAACCTGTAAACATTGTCTCTTATCTCTCGTGCATCTGGCACGAACCATTTTGCTGCAGTCGGCGACACCACCCTACTCCTAAAAACACCTCGAGGGGCAACCCCGGGTGTGCGGTCGGACCCAAAACACCGACAGCTGGCGCGCCAGGTAGGGGGGGTGTCAACGATCTAAGTTAGCTCAATGGCCGTCACCATCCAAAGCAAGATCACCTTCCGTCCCGGGTCCATGTTCTGCTTTGGGACGATCTTGTCCATAGCCGACAAAGAGGGAACTCTACACCGCGTTGCTGATCCGCCGAGAAAGAGGCTTCCTCCAACAAACTCTGAAAAAACCGGAGAAGCGCAATCTCCGGCTCTCCGAAAGAAGATCGCCACGACAGCCACGCCATTCTACCCTGACGTTCTTTTCATCGGGAGAGTGGAATCGCCTCCCGTCTCTGACGACGAGCCAACTGCGCCTCGGGAAGAACCACCTCAGCGGGAATCCCGCCGACGAAGAAATCGGCGCCGAAACATCCGGAGACATCACCAAGCTGGAGAACGGGATCCGGAGCAGCCTGTCTCGCGAGACGAGGTCTCGGAGATGGGAGAAACTCCAGAAGAACGCGTCTTCAGAGAACGAAGGAACTCCCAGCAACGCGATCATCGACGAGCTCAGGAACAAGCCGAGCAAGACGCGAGGCAGCGCCGGGAAAATCCGCTCTTCGGTCGCAACCTGAACCCCGACTTCGCCCGAGCCATGAACACGCCGAGCGAAGTCGGAGGAGTACTAGCTCGGATAGCTAATGAACTCCCGCGGACTCCCGATGCCGAGGGCTATCGACGCCTGCTCACCCAGGCAGCCAACCATCTTCTACCTCTCGCTCACCCGCCGAACGACTTGCGACACGCCATCAACATTCGCCGAGACGCGCGGAATTCCATCAACGCTTCGCGTGAATGACAGCATGAGAACGAGATACACCGCCAGGAGGAATATGACAGGGATCATGGCATCCCCACTCGGAGTCAAGCCACCAGAGCCGAATCAACGACGGCCTCGACTGGCGGAACTGCCCGGGGACGGTCGAGGAACCACAACAACTACTCCCCTCCCCGGGACAGACATCATCCCCGACGACAGGAGGACACATGTGGAGTGTTCGCCCTTACCCCACGCCTTAGGGCCATTCAATGGCCCCCTAACTTCAAGGTATCCAATGTCGATAAATATGAACCTAAGCAGGACCCAGGAGGCTGGCTGGCCGTCTACACCACCGCCGCTCGAGCCGCCGGAGCATCCGAGGACATGATGACTGCATACTTACCCATTGTCCTCGGGCAAGACGCACTGCAATAGCTACGACATCTACCTCGACACTGCATCGACGACTGGAGTGACTTCAGTCGGCGCTTCACTGCAAATTTTCAGTCCCTCTCCGACAAACCGGCGCAACCATGGAACCTCAAATCCATCAAACGCCGGGGGGACGAAACTCTCCGATCGTACCTCAAAAGGTTCCAGACCATGAGAAATCGTATCCCCGAGGTCACGGAGGCGGCCGTGATCGAGGACTTCTACAGAGGATCCAATGACTCGGCCTTCGTCCGAGCCATACTACAGAAGGCGCCAACTACCTCCGAGGAGCTATTTCGGGAAGCCGACCTCTACATCACCGCCGACGAGCGAGCCCAGGACCTCATCGGAGGAGCAAAGCCCGTCCCAGCAGCACCACGATGCGACACGAACCAGCAACCTGACAAACGCTGGGAGAAGAGACCGCGTGAAGAGGTGCATGCCGCCGGACCACCTGCCTCTCGCGCCCGGGGAGGACCTCGCAGAGGCGAACGCACGCTGGACGACATCCTCGACGCCCAGTGCCCGTACCACAAGGACATGTGCCACACCCTTCGGAACTGCCGGGACTTCAAGCATTCCATTGGGCACGACCGACCCTTCCAACCTCTGCCTCCTCCTCCGCCGCGGGGAGGACCAGAAGAACCACGACAACCCCAGCAGCAGGAGGAGGGAGGAGGAGGAGCTTTCCCGCGCGTTGACAGGGAGGTCAACGTCATCTTCGGCGGACACGGATCGCAGGAGAACAAAAGACAGCAAAAGCTCAACAATCGCCAGATACTAGTGGCGACCACCGGTCCACCCGCTCCATACCGATGGTCAGAGCACCCAATCACCTTCACTCGGGCAGATCAATGGATCAACTTCGACCACCCGGGCAAATACCCGCTCCTTGTCGATCCGGTGATCCGAGAAAGCAGGGTGAAGAAGGTGTTAGTGGACGGAGGGAGCAGCATCAACGTCACCTTCCCCCGGACACTCCGAGGCTTGGGAGTTCACCTCAAAGAACTCCACGAGTCAGACACTCCCTTCTTTGGCATCGTGCCAACTGAGGGAGAATACCCGCTGGGCCACATCTACATGCCCGTCACCTTCGGGACTCCAGAGAACTACAGAACCGAGTTCCTGAGGTTCGAAGTGGCGAACTTCGACTGTGGGTACAACGCCATCATCGGGAGGCCGGGATTGGCAAAATTCATGGCCATTCCGCATTACACGTACATGATATTGAAGATGCCAGGACCGCAAGGAATCATAACTGTGCGTGCCGACCTCCAAGGCGCCGCAGAATGTTTCCGAGTGGCCATCCAGGCGGCCCTCACCACCAAACCATCGGCGACTTCTTCGACCCAGGCAAACTCTAAGCCTGAGGAAGACCACACAGCACCGGCGAAAGAAGCTCAAGCCGCGACCTCTATGCGGCCGACTGAAGAAACTAAAAGGATCAATCTGGGGTTTGCTGATGAACGTAAAACTGCTATCATCAGCTCTAGCCTGGATGATAAATAGGAAAGCGCGCTCGTCCAGTTTCTGCAAGACAACCGAGACGTATTCGCATGGCAACCTGCGGATATGCCGGGAGTCCCGAGAGAGCTGGCCGAGCACAAACTGAAGGTCTATCCCCAAGCAAGGCCAATCCGGCAAAAGCTACGTCGTTTCACGCCCGACAAAAGAGAGGCCATTCGCGCTGAGCTAGCCCGCTTGGTCGCAGCTGGGTTCATTAGAGAAGTGTTACATCCCGAGTGGTTAGCCAACCCTGTTCTTGTACTCAAAAAGAATAAAGTGGATTGGCGCATGTGCGTCGACTATACTGATCTCAACAAACATTGTCCGAAGGATCCCTTCGGGCTCCCAAGGATAGATCAGGTGGTAGACTCCACCGCTGGATGTTCCGTGCTATCTTTTCTGGATTGCTATTCCGGATACCATCAGATCAGCTTGGCAAAGGAAGACGAGGAAAAAAACGACGTTCATCACTCCGTTTGGTGCTTTCTGTTATACCTCCATGCCGTTCGGCCTCAAGAACGCTGGAGCGACTTATCAGAGAGCCATCCAAACATGCTTAGCCGATCACTGGGGCAAACGTGTGGAAGCCTACGTAGACGATGTGGTAATCAAAACGGAGAACTCGGAAAACTTCATCGAAGACTTGCAGCTGGTTTTCAACAGTCTACGGCGGTATCCGTGGAAGCTTAATCCCAAAAAATGTGTTTTTGGGGTACCAGCAGGGAAGCTACTCGGATTTATTGTAAGCCACCGGGGAATTGAAGCTAATCCGGAAAAGATTGAAGCTATCATGAAAATGGAAGCTTCACGATCACAAAAGAAGGTTCAACGACTTACCGGATGTATGGCAGCTCTGAGCAGATTTATATCCAGGCTGGGAGAAAAAGGTTTACCGTTTTACAAGCTACTCAAGAAGGTGGACAAGTTTCAGTGGACTTCAGAAGCGCAGGAAGCCTTGGACGCACTGAAAAAATTCTTGACAACCCCACCAGTACTGAAACCACCACGGCGAGCCACGTCAGCTCAACCAGCTGAAGATCTGCTGCTATATATCTCTTGCACGACTCACGTGGTAAGCACCGCGTTGGTAGTCGAGCGAGCAGAAGAAGGACATGCCTACCCTGTGCAACACCCCGTTTATTTCATCAGCGAAGTTCTGGGCCCCTCGAAGAAAAAGTATCCTCAAGTGCAGAAGCTGTTATACGCAGTACTTCTAACTACCCGCAAGCTGCGTCACTACTTTGATGACCACAAAGTCATAGTAGTCACCGGTTTCCCGATAGGGGACATTCTCCACAACAAGGAAGCCATTGGACGAATAGCCAAGTGGGCCTATGAACTGGGATCTCATGACATCGAATTTCGACCTCGTACTGCCATTAAGTCCCAAGCATTGCTTGACTTCATATCAGAATGGACTGAACAACAAATACCAGAGAACCCAGAAACTGCAGAAGTATGGAGTATGTATTTTGATGGTTCACTAAAACTGCAGGGAGCAGGCGCAGGAATTCTCTTCATCGCGCCTGGAGGCGAACACCTCAAATACGCCCTCCAACTATTATTTCCAGCCTCTAACAATGCAGCCGAGTATGAAGCTCTGATCCACGGACTAAACATCGCCATATCATTGGGGATCAAGAGATTAATGGTATACGGAGATTCTCTGGTGGTCATAAGTCAGATAAACAAAGAATGGGACTGTTCGAGGGATTCAATGGGAAAATACTGCACTGCCGTCCAGAAACTAGAAGATAAGTTTGAAGGTCTAGAATTTCATCATGTGGAGAGAGATTGAAACACGGCGGCTGATGCATTGTCCAAGTTAGGATCCAGCCGAACTCAGGTTCCACCCGGGGTCTTCGTGCAAGAAATACCACGACCGAGCATCTCAACAGATCAAGCAGAAGAATGTAATATCGTGGGTCAACCCGGGTCAGACCCTGATGACTGGAGAAGGCCGATCATCAGATATATAAAGAATGAAGAGGAACCAGATGACAAAAATGCAGCCGAACGCATCGCCAGATAGTCAGCCCACTACACACTCATTGGAGAAACATTATACAGAAGGGGTGCATCGGGCGTCTTCATGAAGTGCATTCCCTCATCCACTGGGAAGCAACTTCTAGATGAGGTCCATGCTGGGCAATGTGGAATACACGCAGCATCCAAGACACTAGTCGGGAAAGTCTTCAGGTCAGGATTCTATTGGCCAACAGCAAAAAACGATGCAGCCGAGTTAGTTCAGAGGTGCGAAGCTTGCCAGTACTTGTCGAAGCAACGCCATTTACCAGCACAGCAATTGCAGACCATACCAGTAACTTGGACCTTTGCATGTTGAGGATTGGATATGATTGGACCTTTTAAGAAGGCTCAAGGAGGATACACTCATGTACTGGTAGCAATCGACAAGTTCACCAAATGGATAGAATTCAAACCCATTGCTTCCTTAACCTCAGCCAAGGCCGTGGAATTCATACAAGACATAATATTCAGATTCGGAATACCAAACAATATCATAACTGACTTGGGATCCAACTTCACAAGTTCAGAATTCTTCGACTTCTGCGAGCAAAAGGGCATTCAGATCAAGTACGCTTCGGTAGCACACCCGAGGGCCAACGGGCAGGTCGAGCGAGCTAACGGGATGATACTGGAGGCACTCAGGAAAAGGGTCTTCGAAAAGAATGAAAAGTTCGCAGGAAAGTGGATACGCGAACTGCCCTATGTCGTCTGGAGCCTAAGAACTCAACCTAGCTGAGCTCTGCATGGAAACACTCCCTTCTTCATGGTCTATGGATCAGAGGCAGTGTTACCCACCGATCTCAAGTTCGGGGCGCCGAGGTTGGTCTTTGAAAGCATAGCAGAAGCTGAAGCTACTAGGCTGGAGGACATTGATGTACTCGAAGAAGAACGGCTGAACGCAGTAATTCAATCAGCACGGTACCAGCAGACTCTGAGACGCTATCACGACAAGGCCGTGCGACAACGATCCTTCTCAGTAGGAGATCTCGTCCTCCGCCGAATTCTAACGGGGGAGGGACGACACAAGTTATCGCCCTTATGGGAAGGACCATTCATAGTAGCAGAAGTCACTCGGCCGGGATCATATCGTCTAACTCAGATGGACGGCACAGAAATTGGGAACTCCTGGAATATAGAACACCTCAGGAAGTTTTACCCCTAGCTGAATTTCAAAAGCTATCGGGACGACAATGTACTCTGTAAAACGGGAGATACGTCATCAATAAAGAAGGCTTCAAAGATACTCAATTTGTTCATGATTGACTAGCACTCTTACTTAACTCGGGGTGACCACTATGCCCTGCTAACGGAGCAATTGGCTTAAGTCGGCAAAGACTTAAGACGGTGCAACATGTTCACGCTTACTTAACTCGGGGTGACCACTATGCCCTGCTAACGGAGCAATCAGCTTAAGTCGGCAAAGACTTAAGACGGTGCAACATGCTCACGCTTACTTAACTCGGGGTGACCACTATGCCCTGCTAACGGAGCAATCGGCTTAAGTCGGCAAAGACTTAAGACGGTGCAACATGCTCACGCTTACTTAACTCGGGGTGACCACTATGCCCTGCTAACGGAGCAATCGGCTTAAGTCGGCAAAGACTTAAGACGGTGCAACATGCTCATGCTTACTTAACTCGGGGTGACCACTATGCCCTGCTAACGGAGCAATCGGCTTAAGTCGACAAAGACTTAAGACGGTGCAACATGCTCACGCTTACTTAACCCGGGGTGACCACTATGCCCTACTGACGGAGCAATCAGCTTAAGTTGGCAATGACTTAAGGCGAAACGACATACTCACGCTTACGTAACTCGGGGTGACCACTATGCCCCATAAACAGAAGCAATCAACTTAAGTCCGCAGTGAATTAAGGCGATATGACGTGCTTACAACTACTCATATAGGGATGACTTCTATATCCCGTAAACAAGTTTCAAAAACCATCACACAGCCTTTTTTACTGCTACAAATTTATGCATTGTTGAACTCTAAAACAGTAGGAGAATAGCAATATCATTCAAATGCTAAACTGGTGTCCTCTAACAAATATATGATCGTGCTAACCGCGCGCTCGAAGCACGCAAAACATTTCTCTATTTCGTGATGTCTTTCTCAGGAGCAACCGACGAGGAAGGGCGACTTGAGGAATCAGGCGCAGCATTCACATCAGCCCTTATATCTTCAGGAACAACTACACCAGGTCTCCTCATCAAGATTCGTCCCGCTCGTATGGCCTTATCCATGGCCCTGTCGCGCTGGGCTCTCAGAGTAGTAGAAGTTTCTTCAGTAACCTTGGCAGCCAATCACGCGTTTTCTAGCTCCTGGGTGATGGATTTCTTGGAAGCACGAAGTTCATTGATAGTAGCATCCTTAGCCGATATCAACTGTCTGAGACGGATCACGTCATCTGTGGATTCCTGTAGTCTGTAGCGAAGATTATCTAACTCCTCCATGGAAAAGCGATGGCTCCTCTCTAGGATGATCAGCGAGTTGCTAGAATCGTGATACAGTCTGTCAAGATTGTCGCGAGATGCAGCAAGGACACGTTTCTCTTCCTGCGAACAAGAATCAACTCCTTTCAAACATCAAACAAACAATAGAAACACAGCAATGCAAGGTATAGCTTCACAAGTCACCTTTTCAGAATCAAGCTGAGTGCGCAGAGAAGAGCTCAGTGCATTGGCGTCATCTAGGGTAGCAGAAACCTGAGCAAGTTCAGTCTGGCTTTGAGAATACTTTTCTTCAAAATCAGAGCACCGCTGGACCAGCACAGCCTGATCTCGAGAATGTTTTTCTTCAAAAATGGAAATTTGCCGAGTCATATCTAGCAAGAGACAATCAAACAAAAAGAGTCAGAATGTAAAGCAGTTCAATAATGAAGACAAAGGGAAGCAGAAAGGCACTAACCAGCATTGGCCGCCTCCAGGTCAGAGACACGTTGTTGAAGTAACACCGGGTTCCAACGTGCGAGAGACAAAGCTCCTTCGGGAACAGAAGCGCCCTGCAACCTCAGCTGGCTAGCCATTCTGTCCACCAAAGCCTAATAAAAAGAACAGATGAGTGTAATGATAGCAGTTCACACGGTGCAAAAATCAAGACAAGATATATTACAGTACCAGGAGATTGGAGAAGAACGAAGGGACTCCCAAATCATGAGAGATCAATTGATGACCTGGCGTAAGGTCACCACCCGAAGCAGTTTGCAACAAACTGGTAGAAACCAACTCAGTGCCATCAACAGAACTCAAAACTTGGCCAGCGGGGACGCTGCCCTCCAAAGCGACTCCCTGTTTCGAAGCTTGGGCAACCACCATGCAGCTGGAGTGCGGGGGCGATCCCGCATGAACGTCCATGGAAGTACAAGAGGGGGACCCCGCTCGGACACTCTCGGGGGCTAGGTCGTAGTTTGCGCTACCCACGTGAGCCGGATCATCTCCGGCAGTACCCTCAGGGGCTGGACAGTGGCTTGCACTTCCCACCCGAGCCGAATCACCCTCGGCAGCACCCTCGGGGGCTGGGTAAGCGTCAACGCCATCCTTGAGAGCCGAGTTCTTTGCGGTGGCCACCTCCAAGGCTGAAGGCTCATCAGTTGCTTCCATGGGACCGAGACGATCAAAATCAGTCTCCTGGGCCTCAAGACCGCGCTCTAAGGTCGATGAGGCGCGGGATGACCTCAACACAGCATCAAGCACATCAGCGCAAACCTCCATCACATCATCATCCGCTGGCTCTAACAAAAGGTCCTCTGGAACCATATCCTCCAGGGTCTGATCAAAGTTTGCCAGATATAACTCCTGTAGACCAACGAGGGCTGACAAAGCAGGAGAAGGAACCCCACTACTCTCCCCACTGGCAATATACCGTCGACTGTTCTTCCGGGTCAGAGGGACCTCATCTTCTTCGTCCCTGTCATTTTCATCAACAACATAAGCAGCACACCCATTGGGATCAGTAGCAGATGGAGCACACCCATTGGGGTCGGCGTCAGTGAAATCAGGCACGAGAACCTCCTCAGCAGCAGGAGCCGAGGAACCAGCACCCCGATCCAAACTAGACACTTGCCGGAGACGTCTCTTTTTCTTTTTCTGCTCATCAGCAGAAGGATCAGGTTGATTGGCTCGGCAAGGGCGTCTCGGGCGAGCACAAGCAGGCTTCTGAACACCCAAAGTTGTACTGGCTTCTGGGAGAGGCGCCGCTACCAACGTCCCGGCAGGAGCAGCATCAGGAGGCTCCTCAGCCAGCAAATCAAGCATAACACTTATTTCTGCGTCACTAGGATCCAAAGGCACCTCAAAGTAGACTTGTCGTTCATCGTCAGGAATTTCCCCGAGCGAAGCAACCAAAGTATTAACCTCGTCGACAGAGGGTCGCACTCTAAGGCCCAAACCGCCATCAGTGACAGGTGGATTCGACACAAAAAGAGTGAAGGTCTTGGGAGAAGGCAGGTTCCATGCTGAATATGCCACTGGGGCGCCAATATTTGATACCTTGCCTCTAAGGATCATCTCAAGTCGGCTCACCAGGTCTACAGAGGGAATTCTCCTGTTGGTAACCCGAGTCGAATCAGCTAGGCCTCTATACAGATAAGCCGGATATGCTCTGTCCTTCAATGGCTGAACATTCTTGAAAACGAAATCAGCAACCACAGCTTCAGCAAACAGACCCCTTTCTTTCAGCAGTCCAACTTCAGCTAGCAAAGCCCTCGCTTCAGCTACCTCCTGATCCGTGGGAGACTCAGTCCAACTCGGAGTGCGAACATCCGGCTGTCTTCCCGACCGTGGAGGGAGGGAATTTCCATGGTTCTCAGCAATAAACCATTCCAAGCGCCATCCCTTGATACTGTCTTTGAGAGGAATTTCAAGATACTCAGTTTTCCTCCCACGACGCATCTCCAAACTAGCACCCCCGACCAGCTGATGCTGACCCCCGGCCATCCCAGGGCGGCAGTGATACAAGTACTTCCACAACCCAAAATGTGGCAACACTCCCAGGAAAGCTTCGCACAAATGAACGTAAATAGAAATTTGAAGAATAGAATTGGGATTCAGGTGGGTCAAGTTAAGGTGATAGAAATCAAGGAGGCCGCGGAAGAAAGGTGAAATCGGGAGAGCAAGACCGCAGAGAAGAAAAGAAACATAAATCACGGACTCATGGGTATCCTCTGTCGGGACAGTGACCCCATGGCAAACCCGCCAAGAACAAAGCTCCCTCGGGGGAAGAACCCCGATGGACACAAGGTGGAAGAGATCAGACTCGGAGACAACAGACATGTGATTACTTGCGAAAAGCAATTGGCTGTTGGGGTCGACAGGGGGAATTACCACAGCGGATGAACTCGAGGCCTTTCTCTTGGGCGCCATCTCGAATCTACTGGCGAACAGAGCGAGAGCTAAATTGCAGAGAGGATTTGGAGGCAGAAAAACAAGAACTAGGGCACGAAAAGCAGAGGCGGCTGAAAGCGCTGTATAAGAGGGATATTCCTGAGCTGGATGCCATTTCCAAAAGCGCCCAGTCAGCACCCGACGGTTACTTCTAAAACACCAGTGTGCCACATCATCACTCGGTGGTTACCTCTAAAACCCCGATGTGCCACATCATCACTCGGCTATTATCCTCAAAAGTGGCCGACGCGGCCCGTTCTAACTCGGCTGTCATTTCTAAGACGCTGACGTTATCACCAATGGCTCGGCATTTGCCTCTAAAGCGCCGACGATGTCTTCATTCGCTTGGCAGCTATCTCAAAAGCGTCAACAACGTCTTCGGTCACTCGGCAGTTACCTCTAAAACGCCGATGCAGCTTTCAGTCATTCCGTCGCTGACACAGTTTCATAATCACTCGGACGCTATTTTAAAAGCGCAAATGGTGACAACAACAGCTCGGCCATCACAAAACGTCGGCGTGGTGCCTGAGTTATTTAGTCACTATCCCAAAGGAGTTAACTTCGTAAATAAAGCAGGCGGAGGAAGGACTCAAAAACTCGGCGTTGTTCATAATCGACAATTTAGTTGATTAAGAACTCAAAATCCGCACAGAAGGGACAAAACTGTTCTTCATTAAGGGAGTTTTCATACTTACAAATCAACTCATTATGAGTTGATAACTTCCCTACTGCTACTACTACTACTACGCTACACTATACTACTTAGCATTACTAATACTACTACATTATTTTACTATACTACTTCTAATCTATACTAATATTTAAAAACCAGTGGCATTTAGCCACTGGCCTTGCTGCCGCCCCTGCTGCCGCCGCTGCTGCCCCTGCCGCCCCTGCTGCCGCCGCTGCCGCCCCTGCTGCTGTTGCCGCCCCTGCCGCCGCAGTCACCGTCGTCGTCGCCACCACCGCCTCCGTCGTCGTCGTCGTCGTCGTCGCCCTCGCCACCGCCTCTGTCGTCGTCGTCGTCATCGTCGCCCTCGCCACCGTCGCCGCCGTCCTCCTCGAACGAGTCCTCCTCGTCCGAGGAGTCCTCCGACTCATCCTAGCCCGCGAGCCCGGAGCGCTCGACGACCCGGATGTAAGTCCAGACCTCCGCCGCGAGCCCCTGGGAGTCGTCTGAACACGCAGAGGGATGGGAGCCAGAGACCCCTCGGATTCAGAGGAGAACTCCTCCTCTGAATACTCTGAGTCACCAAAGTCCTCAGACGGAGGAGTTGGCTCGCGCTTGCGTTTCTTGCCCATGGTGGAAATGTAGGTAGAAGAAAGAAAGCAGGCAGTGGAGAACAGCGAGAGATGTGAAAAAACCAGACAGGCAAAGGCACTATTTATAGGAAAAGAAGGCAACCGCTCACCTCCAACCGTGGTCACTGAACAGTCGTGAAGCATTCAATACACACTTCAACCCGTCTGAAGACGCGCGGCTGACGCCGTTTCACGCAATGCAACACCCATTGGGACTCCAGTCAAACAGCACAGAAGATATGATTACACCCGCCGTCACATCACATTACTACTCAGAAGCAACCGGTTAAAACACTCAGCGTACCAAGCCGTCTCTTACCCACACCCATTGGGGGGGGACGCCCAGGAATTATCAGTATATTTTTCAAAAAACTGTCACATCCGTGCAGGGCGTGCAATGAACACCCCAAGACAAAAATGAGATATCAGTAAGGATCAGAGGAAAGCCAAATATAGCCGGTGAAGTACAAAATCGGACCGATGGAAGCGACGTAAAGACTAGCCAGGGAATGTCCATCAAATGTCCAATCAGTCACAGAGCAAATAAATTGCACCACTTAGCAAGATATGGGCAGATCTCGAACTCGGCTGCAAAAGACAAAATACATGCTGACCTCAGATGCATAATAGTGATGACATAATGCTGACCTCTAAAGCATAATATGGATGACATAATGCCGACTTCTAAGGCATCCAAAAAACGAAAAAGGAGAGAAAGTATGGCTCTCGGTAAAAGGACACGAGGTAAAGACCTTTGAGAGGATTGTTTTCAAAAATCCACTCAAAGGTCGGGGGCTACACCCATTGGGTGCACCTTCGGTGCACCCCATGGATCACCATTTCAAGCCAAGGTAGTGACGACTTCTAAGGCATAAGACAAGATTAAAAGACAAGGCTGGACCTCAACCAGAACACGAGAAGAAAACAAAAACAATTTCTGATGAAGACCTTCGAGTAGATTATCTTCTAAAATCTACTCGAAGCTCGGGGGCTACACCCATTGGGTGCACCTCTGGTGCACCCAATGAAATTCAAGGTTTTACAAAATGAGAAGCCGACCTCTAAGGCACAAGTGTGAGGCAAAACTACAGATTTCGAGTGAAGCAAAGTAGAAGAAGACAGTAAGAAATTATTTTCACCAGACTGCCCGAGAAGCATTTCTTGTAAACAAAACCTGCAAGTTGGGCCTAGGATCTTTAGGCCGATTATCCCAAAATCAACCCAAAGATCGGGGGCTTGTGGGGGACAGATATCCCCCGGGTCCACTAGCAGAGTAAAAGACCTCACAAAAGGCCCAAGGGCCCAATAAATCGTAAGGTCATTTCTTCATGGGCCTGGGGGGAGGACAATCAGCAAAGCAAACCGATGTAAAGCCGGATCGACGCAAGTCCAGATAGGCCCCACAGCGTTGAGCGAGAAATCACAACAGAAGATCCGACTTTCCCGCGCTGGAGCACTATGCAGTAGAACCAGGCGAGGATAGGTCGGCTGAATCATAGGGAGATAGACTAAAATAGTTCACTATCCTTTAGGCGCACGTTGTTATCATATCCACATGTATCGCCCCACGGCCGAATATATAAGGCCCAGGGGGCACCCCTTCAGAACAATCAAACACACTATCCAGCCATCCACCGAGACTCTCCACGTTCTCGCTCTGGAGAATCACCTTGTAACCCATTACACGAAGCATCTTCGCCAGGACATAGGGTGTTACGCATCTCCAAGTGGCCCGAACCTGTAAACATTGTCTCTTATCTATCGTGCATCTGGCACGAACCATTTTGCTGCAGTCGGCGACACCACCCTACTCCTAAAAACACCTCGAGGGGCAACCCCGGGTGTGCGGTCGGACCCAAAACACCGACACAGGGCGACCACATATGGTACCCCGGAGGGTTGGTACATGCCTCTATGAAGTTTTCCACCGAAGCGAGGTCGCTTGGTGGGTCGAAGCTGAATCCAAAAGGCACGAGACGGCAATCGGTCGGTACCTCTTGGTCGACGGGCGGTGACGAAGTCGCGTCAGGGGCGGACTGCACCGTTGTCTCAGGTACGAGGGTGACGCCCAGTAAGTCCTTCGAGAGCGTGCTGGCGTCGTTCGTCTGCTTGAGGTTGGCGTGCTGTGGGGAAGTGGCACTCGTCTTCGTCTCAGACGCAAGGTCGAAGCCCGACGTGTCCCCCGCTGGGGCGCCGGCGTCGTCGACTTGCTCGACAGCCGACGAGGTGCCGCCTCCTGCTTGGCCATGGTTGCCCCGCCTCCTCCTCCGTCGGTGGGGGAGGTGACGGGACAAACCCGGATGTTGTTCTTCCGCCATGTGGGGAAGACGTCGTTGATTCCGCCGCCGGCGGGCGGGCTGACGGCCGCCATTGTCGCTGTCGCGCGGCGGAGGAAGGAGTATCATGTCGTAGCTACCGTCGAGGGACATGAACTCAAGACTCCCGAAGTGGAGCATCGTCCCGGGTTGGAAAGGTTGCTAGAGACTACCCATCTGGAGCTTGACGGGAAGCTGTTCGTCAACACACAGCAGGCCCCTACCTAGCGCGCCAACTATCGGCGTTTTGACCCTAGGGGGTCCCTGGACCGACGAGTAAATTGTTGCTGCGTGTCCCAGCCCAGATGGGTCGGCGCGAGACGGGACACAAAGGGGGAGAACAGTAAGGGGAAACCGCGGCCTTCGTGTTGTCCTGCGCCCAGGGCGGATGGATGCGCTTGCAGTAGGGGGTTACAAGCGTTCACGTGGGAGAGAGAGAGAGAGAGCGAGAGCCTTATGCGTCGGCCCGTTCTCCCGCATGGCCAACCTCCTCGTACGAGAGCCCTGGACCTTACTTTTATAGGCGTAAGGAGAGGGTCCAGGTGTACAATGGGGGGTGTAGTAGTGTGCTAATGTGTCTAGCAGAGAGGAGCTAGAGCCCTAAGTACATGCTGTCGTGGCAGTCGGAGAGGTTTTGGCACCCTGTTCATGTGATGTCGTGGCCGTCGGAGGAGCGCTGGAGCCCTGCGGAAGTACAGCTGTCGGGGCTGTCGGATCCTTGCTGACGTCTCCTTGCTGACGTAAGGGGCTGGGAGCTGTCGTTGTCATGGAGCGTGCGGGGTGTCATCATTACTTGTTTACTGGGGCGAGCCAGATGGGACGCCAGTCTTGTTCCCCGTAGCCTGAGCTAGCTAGGGCAGGGTAAATGATGGCCCCCTGGCGACGTGGCCGGTCCGGACCCGAGTTTGGGCGAGGTGGCGATTCCTCCGAGGTCGAGGTTGAGTCCGAGCCCTGGGGTCGGGCGAGGCGGAGTCCATCGTCTTCTGGAGCCGAGGCTGAGTCCGAGCCCTAGGGTCGGGCGAGGCAGAGTTCGTCGTCTTCCGAAGCCGAGGCTGAGTCCGAGCCCTGGGGTCGGGCGAGGTGGAGTTCGTCGTCTTCCAAGTCGTGGTTGAGTCCGAGCCCTGGGGTCGGGCGAGGCGAAGTCCATCTTCCGAGGCCGAGACGGGGGCCGAACCCTAGGGTCGGGCGAGGCGGAGCTTCCTATGTCGCTCGAGGCTGGACCTAGCCGCTGTCGACCTCACTCTGGCGAGTGGCACGTTTGTCGGAGCGGGGCAGGTGGCGTTGTTTTCTTGTCAGGTCGGTCAGTGGAGCAGCGAAGTGACTGCGGTCACTTCGGCTCTGTCGACTGAAGAGCGCGCGTCAGGATAAGGTGTCAGGCGATCCTTGCATTAAATGCTCCTGCGATACGGTCGGTTGGCGTGGCGATCTGGCCAAGGTTGCTTCTCTGTGAAGACTGGGCCTCGGGCGAGCCGAAGGTGTGTCCGTTGCTTGAGGGGGCCCTCGGGCGAGACGTGAATCCTCCGGTGTCGGCTGCCTTTGCCCGAGGCTAGGCTCGGGCAAGGCGAGATCGTGTCCCTTGAGTGGACTGAGCCTTGACCTTAATCGCACCCATCAGGCCTTTGTAGCTTTGTGCTGATGGGGGTTACCAGCTGAGATTAGGAGTCTTGGGGGTACCCCTAATTATGGTCCCCGACACCCCGGACGTCATCTCCAGGGATATACATCAACCCTCCGTCAAGATCGATGACACGCCCGAGATACCCTTGGCCAAACCCAAGGAAGCCTCGGCCGAGCCCGAGGTGCCCTCGACCGCCGAGGGTTAGGCCCTACGCGTCGAGGGAGAGCGGAATGGGGTCACACCGGTCCCGAACTTGTAGACCCCGTACCTGGAATATCTCCTCCGAGGAGAGCTGCCCCTTGACAAGGCCAAAGCTCGGCGATTGGCTCGGCGTCCCAATTCGTTCGTCTTGCTAGGTGATGAAAAGGAGCTCTATCACCACAGTCCCTCGGGCATCCTCCAGCGATGCATCCCCATCGCCCAAGGACAAGAGCTGTTACAAGAAATACACTCGGGGGCTTGCGGCCACCATGCAGCACCTCGAGCCCTCGTGGGGAATGCCTTCCGACAAGGTTTCTATTGGCCAACCGCGGTGGCCGACGCCACTAGGATTGTACGCTCCTGCATGCGGTGTCAATTCTACGCAAAGCAGACATGCCTGCCCGCTCAGGCCCTGCAGACGATACCCATCACCTGGTCGTTTGCTGTGTGGGGTCTAGACCTCGTCGGTCCCTTGCAGAAGGCACCCGGGGGCTTCACACACCTGCTGGTCGCCATCGACAAATTCTCCAAGTGGATCGAGGTCCGACCCCTAACCAGCATTAGGTCTGAGCAGGCGGTGGCGTTCTTCACCAATATCATCCATCGCTTTGGAGTCCCGAACTCCATCATCACTGATAATGGCACGCAGTTCACCGGAAAAAAGTTCCTGGACTTCTGCAAGGACCACCACATCCGTGTGGACTGGGCCGCCATAGCTCACCCCATGACGAATGGGGAGGTGGAGCGTGCCAACGGTATGATTTTACAGGGACTTAAGCCCAGGATCCACAACGACCTCAACAAGTTTGGCAAGCGGTGGATGAAGGAGCTACCCTCGGTGGTCTGGAGTCTGAGGACGATGCCGAGCCGTGCCACGGGCTTCATGCAGTTCTTCCTAGTCTATGGGGCCGAGGCCATCCTCCCCACGGACTTAGAATATGGTTCCCTGAGGACAAAGGCGTACGACGATCGAAGCAACCAGATCAGCCGAGAGGACTCGCTGGACCAGCTCGAAGAAGCTCAGGACGTTGCCTTACTACATTCGGCGTGGTATTAGCAGTCTCTGTGACGCTACCACGCCCGAAGGGTTCGGCCCCGAGGCTTCCAAGTGGGAGACTTGGTGCTTCGGCTGCGATAATACGCCCGAGGACGCCACAAGCTTACTCCCCCTTGGGAAGGGCCATTCATCATCGCCAAGATCTTGAAGCCCGGAACATACAAGCTGGCCAAAGAACAAGGCGAGGTCTACAACAACGCTTGGAACATCGAACAACTACGTCGCTTCTACCCTTAAAATGTTTCAAGTCGTTCATGTTACACATTTTTACACGCTTAAATAGAGTCTAACCTTCAAGGAAGGGTCAGCCTTGCCTCGGCCAAGCCCGACCCTCCCTCGGGGGCTAGAAGGGGGGAACCCCCTCTGCGTCGAAATTTTCTTCGGAAAAGTTTTCTACCGAGAAAGGTTTTTCTATAGAAAAAAACTTTCGTGCTTTCGACTATATCGATAGCAGGGTCCTGTGAACGGGTGAGAGAGCACGTAAGTGGCAAGGCCGACCAAGCCGAGGGACTCCTATGCCTCCGGGATACGGATACCTCACTCATCACCTTCCACGAAAAGTAACTCACGCTTAGATAAGTGATCCTGCTACCGAACAAGTCCTAACACTCGGGTAGAAAACGACTTTTGTGCATTTTTTGACTATATCGATAGCAGAGTCCTACGAACGGGTGAGAAGGCACGTAAGCGGCAAGGCCGACCGAGCCGAAGGACTCCTACGCCTCCGGGATACGGATACCTCACTCATCACCTTCCACGAAAAGTAACTCTCGCTCGGACAAAGCGGTTCTGCTACCGATGAACAAGTCCAAATGCTCGAAACAAGAGGAAAGAAAACGCAGCTTCATAATCTGAATGCTAAATATGTTTAGGCCTCGGTGGCCGCAAAAAACATACGCATACTCAGACGAATTGTTCATGCAGGCTCAAACATCAGCAGGGGGAGGAGCGGCACCCTCGGCGTCGTTTCCACCTTCGGTGGAACCTGGCCCAGCCTCAGACGGCGAAGCAAGCAGGCGCCACGGCCAGCCGCTCCGAAGCCCCAGCCAGCTGTCCCCCGAAGATCTCAGCCCGGCTCATGGCTTTGGCGGCTTGGCTCCGGGATTGGTCCTGCTCGCGAGTGATCTGGCCAAACTCCAGCTACCACTGCTGCACCTCCTTGGCCTGGGAAGCCATCTGCCCCCGCATCGAGAAAGCCTCTGTTCGAGCCGACATCGCCTCTGTCCACGCCACCACTGCCTTCGGCTTTGGCTCATCGTAGAGCGGCCAAAGGTTCTAAAACTGAGCCAGAGAGGCTTTAAGCGGCAAGGCCGACCGAGCCGAGGGACTCCTACGCCTCCAGGATACGGATACCTCAGTCATCACCTTCCGCGCAAAGCAACTCACACTCGGTTAAGTGGTTCGGCCACCGATAGGCAAGTCCTAGTGCTCGAAACAAGGAAGAAACACAACTTTATACTCGAATACCCAAATGTTCAGGCCTCGACAGCCACAAAGAACAAACACATATGCTTGGGGTAACTATGCTACATAGACTTAGACGTCGGCAGGACCCTCGGCGGTTCTCTCGGTCTACGACAAATGTCTAAGTCCTTGAAGCGGTTACATTTTGCTCAGGCAAAAACCCAGTATATCCCCTTACAAACGGGACTCCGGTTCCATTCCCACGGGTATGAACAACCTCCACACCAGGGGCCCGCGGGATAACAAACTCCAAGCAGCTCGCCGACGACCTCTGCAGCAGCAGCGACAACGACCTCCACCTCGGGCGGCTGAACAGCAGCAGCGATGACCTCAGGACAGACGCTGCAGTGAAAAGGCCCTCACCCACGTCCCCACACGAGGGGCGAGGACAAGCCGTTAAGGCCGAAGAGTCGGAGGGCGCAGTCCGTGGGATCGAACCCACCGACACTGCGCCGGCGAACAGTGGCCGCCCCAAAGCGCACCGGCAGGTCCTCACTCCTGTCCTCGCCGAGGCCATCCCAGAACACGAGTATCGCCCTTGCGGCGTATGACGTTTTGAGCGACCCCCCGGTGCAGCTGACGGTGCAAGGAGGACCTGGACGTGGCCGGCCCGCGCGCGGCACGCTCGCCGTCCGGATGAAAGATAGAAAGCTGCACCCTGGCTAGGGAGCAGCAGTTCGCCTTCCCCCGCATGGCTAGAGGACGCCTCCGCAGGGCTGGAGGATGCCTTTCTCCCCCAAACGCTGGGGGAAGAAAAGGGTCACCGACCCACGCGAAGGCAACCCCCCACTCGGTGCGCTCCTCCGCCTCAGCCCAGATGACAAAGATCCCTGAAGCTGAGGGCAGGGTGGAGGCTGCAACCCGGCTTGCTTCTCCCCACCAAACTGACCATTGGTGAGGGAATGCAGCCAGGCTGCATGACGAAAATCCTTGAAGCCGAGCGATGGCTGAAGAGCGCCAATCTCCACGAGGCCGCGCTCCTCCAACGACAGCAAGAGCAAGGCGACACCGGTGCACCCCATCCGGGGGCTCGAAAGGTGGAAGGGCGCAACACATGAGGGGAGAACGAAGGCATGGCCACTGCCCGGGGGATCGATCCCCTTTTATAGGCAGATCTTCTCACTTGCGCCCCCAAGCGTCACAGGCAAAATCTCCACCGACGTGCTCCAGGGTTCCCACCTCACGACGCGGGGGCCGGGTCCCACACGTCATCAGAACTGACTCGAGACACGAAGGAGGCCAAACGCCGCACGCAGGGCATAAAACCGCCCTGCGGTTATAAGCGTTCCCTCATCCTCGCCGAAACTAGCGGACAGAAGGGCGAACTGCCACGCAGGGAGCATGCAGCCGCGCCACGGTTATGCACCCTTTCGGCTTCGTCACTTCCGGTGGACCAGCACGAAGGCCCGGTCCCACCTACCATGCAACCAACGCGACAGTCACTACGTGTGAGGAAACTACACTGCCACCTGCGCCAATGCCGTGTCTTCTCGACTATGGAACCAGTGCCGTGACTTGAGGCGGCCCCGCGCGTGACCCAACAGTGCCAATTGGGTGCAGCGGTCACGGGTCAGTCAGCCGCGGGGGTAGGCACGGCAGTTGATGTGGCCAAAAGCGGACCGGCAATAACTGCTGCAACAGACGGGCGGAAGCAGCGGTCAGATCACCCCCAGGCTCGCGTCCTTTCCTGAAGCAGTAGGGGAGCCTTCTCCCACGGTGTAAGAACGACACGTCCATGCCCCGTTCCTCGAACGACCTGCGCATGCGCAACAGACGCCCCGCGAGTCGCCCGTCCCGTCGCATCAACTCCTTGGCAGGGCAAGCAACACCACTGGCAGGCGAAGCAGGCGACGTTTCACCTCCGCGATAAAGGCCGCATCAAAAAAGGTGCGCCACGACTTTTCGAATTCATATCCCTTTTCCGTTTCCTCTCTCTCTTGCCACAGGGACTGGGAAGGGGGATATTTCGGAAAGGATCCTTCCCCGCAAAGGAAACGGGCCCCCGAGCCCTCTTACTGATCAGGGGTTCGAAGGCTGGCCCTCGGAAGGGTTCGACAGCCGCCCCAGAGCACCCAGGCTCCGCGTCCATTACTGATCAGGGGTTCGAAGGCTGGCCCCTCGGAAGGGTTCGACAGCCGCCCCAGAGCACTCGGGCTCTGCGTCCACTACTGATCAGGGGTTCGTAGGCTGGCCCCTCGAAGGGGTTCGACAGCCGCCCCAGAACACGTGGAGTGAGGGATGACCCTAGGTACGTCCGATACATGGCCGAGGCTCGGGTTACGCTCCCGAGGTACCCTAGGACATTTCCGAGACCAGCGGGAACGACTCGTAATGGAATCCCACCAAAGGGAGGCATCGAGCCCTCGGACCCTGTCGAAAAGGGGCCGGGTCCAGCGAATCACCTGCAGGTACTTTTGGAGCGCGCCTCTGGGCCACTAGCCGACCCTTAACGAATGGGGCACGGGCGTCCACTCGGATCACCCGTTAGAAACTCACCGGGAACACCATGATCGGTGCCCTCCGAGGGGAACATGGCGCTTTCCCCCCCTTCCTCCTTGCGGAAAGGAGACGAAGGGGCGTATAATAAAAGTCGAGACAGTCCTTGATCGTCCTCTCGCTCTGTGCAGAGGCTCAGGGGCTGCTTCCGCACCCAGCTACGGCCAAACTGTTGACAGTGTCAACAAACGCAGCTCAAAAACTCGGAACCTGATCAAGCGCCCGGGCTACGGCCAGGCCGCATGGGGGAACAACAGGACCGGCCGAGGCATCACGAAAAGCGTTAAGACCTCAGAGGAGTCACACCACTCCTCCGAGGCCTCGGGGGCTACACCCGGCGGGTCCGCTCGCGTGCACCCGTCGGAACAAAGTATAACCGAGAAAGGCCGGTCCCCTCACCAAGAATGCGGCAGAGCCTCGAAGCGAGCATCAACACTCCCCTCGAGGCTCGGGGGCTACTGTCGGGTACCGAAATTAGGGGTACCCCCAACACTCCTAATCACGGTTGGAAAACACCTTTAGAGCAAACCATGAAGGCTCATAATTCGAGTCAAAGTCAAGGCTTCATCTACCAAGGGACTCGGCCTCGCCTCGCCTGAGCCTGGCCTCGAACAGAACGGTGGTCCCGGACGAGTTCGCGCCTCGCCCGAGGGTCTCCTTAGGCCGTGAGCGCACCCTCGGCTCAGCCAAGGGCAAGCCTTGTCGTGCAAGCGACCTTGGCCAGATCGCCTTACCAGCTGACCGCATCGCATGCGCATTTAATGCTGGGATCGCCTGACACCTTATCCTGACACGCGCGCCTCAGTCGGCAAGGTCGAAGTGACCGCAGTCACTTCGCCCCTTCACTGACCGATCTGACAGGAAAACAGCGCCGCCTGCCCCGCTCCGGCTGCTGTGCCAACCGCCCGGGCAAAACCGACAACGGTCAAGATAAGCCTCGGGCGCAACAGGAAGCTCCGCCTCGCCCGACCCCGGGGCTCGGCCTCGACCTCGGCCTCGGGAGGAGATCTCCGCCTCGCCCGACCCCAAGGCTCGACCTCGACTTCGGCCTCGGGAAGAGTCACATCCTCTCCCGACCCTGAGCCTCGACCCCAGCCTCGACCTCGAAGGAGTCGTCGTCTCGCCCGACCTCAGGCTCGGATCAACCGCGCCACAAGGATGCATCATTACCCTACTCCTAGCTAGCTCAGGCTGCGAAGGAACAAGACCGGTGTCCCATCCAGCTTACCCCGGTAACAGGCGATGGTGGTTTCCCGCATGCAGCCATGACGTTGGTGGTTCTCAAGCCCCCTACGGAAGCAAGGAGATGTCAGCAGGATCCATACAACACCGATAGCTGTACTGCTACAGGGCTCAAGGCACTCCTCCGACGGCCACGATACTACCTCTACAGGACTTAAGACATCCCCCTGGCAGCCACGTTTTTATCTGTACAGGGCTCAGGGCACTCCCCTGCCAGCCACGTTAAGCTCCCAGCAACACCCCATTGTACAGCTGGGCATCTCCTTACGTCTATAAAAGGGGGTGTCCAGGGCCCCACGGGGGGGGGGGGGGGACGGGGAAAAAGGGGAGAGAGGGACAGAGGGACGAGTATACGAACATACGTACGCACGACAAAGGGACGGAAGAAGACGAGCAGGGGTCAGACCCTCTCTCTCTCGCTCTCTCCTACTCGCTCTCTCTCGCCCTCGCTCTCTCGCAACGCTTGTAACCCCTACTACGAGCACCCCGGTGCAGGATAATACAAGGCCCATTACTCCACTTGTGTTCCATCCCGCGCCAACCCATCTGGGCAGGGGCACGCAACGACAATTTTACTCGTCGGTCTAGGGACCCCCCGGGTCCGAAACATCGACACCTAGTTACCCTCTCCCTCTCCACACACTCAACACCCTCAACCAAGGCAAACCCCCACCCACACAGTTACTCCGCTCCGCCGGCTACGCACATAGTGTCGCTTCGCCTCCAATCCACCCTCCTGGTAAGCACCTCCACTCCACCACATGTAATATGACAACACCACATGACACAGATTCTGCTCAAGACTCTACACATCCATATATCGCCATTCTGACCACTATACTAAATATTTTTTGATATACTTGCTAGTTTGTATGTTTGTTTTTTCATGTTGCATAGTTATCGAAGCGTTCGTGCCGTCTCGTGGAGGCCAGATCTGCAAGTCTACGTCATGCGATGGAGCCAGAAGCCAGTTCCGCAAGCTCTCAACCCTTTCGCCAGTTAAGCAACGACAAGCTCACTGGATCCCTTTGATGCATAAATTACCTATGTTTTTTCAACCACAACCCTCAGCCTATTATTTTATGCATGATATGATTTTGAGACAAGTTATTATGGCCACCCAACCGCTTGCCGCAATCAATCTTTATACTCCTTGACATATTTGTTACAAATAATTTGAGAAAAGGTGTGAGTTTTCAAAAGAAAATGTTTTCCAAAATGGGTATCATGAAGGGTTTTCACCCTTATCACCCTTGAGTGGGATGATCAGGGACTCCCTGCTTTAGGGGAGGGCCTAAGGTGATGGCTCAGCTAGTTTAGGTGTGAGCATGAAGGATTGTCTCTCTCGTCTAAGGACCGGTTTGTCATCACTCCTTACCTATACTCTTATCAAGTACAACCACTCAACACTGTATGGGCGGTCGCTCAATCTGAACTTGTACGGTCCAAACCCTAGGGTTATGATGGCTGGGGAGCACCGGGACGATAAGGAGGGGGAATGTTTTGTCCGGTTTGGGCATGGTGGTGGCTTGACTCCTTCCGGTATAATCGCTAAGGTAAGGACGTGCAAGAAAAGAGAGAGATTCGGCTTTCGGATCTCACGACGGTGAGATTGCAGAAACCGGACTAGTGGGTAAAGTGTACACCTCTGCGTAAAGTTTAAAAACCTATTCGAATAGTTCGTGTCCACGGATATGGATGAGTCATGGCTTAGATTTGACAATTAGTGTTTTGTTTTCCAAAAATGTTTTTGAAAAGTGGTTTTAAAAGGTCCGGCGGTTGAGCCGTGAGCTATGGTGGACGGGAAGTCCAGTAGCTGTTTTTGAAAATGAAAACCAGTGGGAAACTACTGAGATACCTGGATGGTTTAGACCAGGGAATTTTGTTCTATATTAAAAAACTTCCTGCTCCTTTGAGAGAGGATGGGCTTTGAAAAATACAAAATGTTTTATAAAATAACCCTACATCAAATATTGCTATTTCTGCAAAATATCCTGAGCTCCACATATTCCATGCATTATATCTGATTTCCCCATTCCGCGGGTGAAGGTGGGCTGCTGAGTACGTATGTACTCACCCTTGATTATTTGTTGTTTTTCAGAGATGGAGATCGCTGATCGGGTAAGAGTTACGCCTGTACCCAACCTTGTCTGTGGCTGTTGGACCGCTGATTTGCTTCGCTGCGTATATCGGGCTCCTTCAGCCCCACTCTGATGATATGTCCCGAGTTGTGGACCAACTCTTAAAGTTGATCGCCACCTTTATAGTTTTGTCTCGTTTAAGTAGATCTGGAACTATCTGATGTATAAATATGTTTACTAGCCTCCTGAGACTAGTAATTGTATCACATTTGAGTCTCTAAGGGTTGGGGCGCTTCAACAGCAGTCCGCCTGTGCCCACGCCAGACGCGCGGGGAAGGCGTCGTCCTCCAGAACGTGGCGGGTAAGGGCATATTTGCCCAAAACGATGAGGAACATGCCGCACCACTTGGTGTAGTTGTTCGCAGCCTGATTGAGGACGACGGGGATGAGGGCCTTGATGTTGACAACGGCGGTGGCCTGTGCCCAGATGGCCTCATGTGCGTGCTCATAGTCGTCCAAGGCAGCAGTGCAAAGGCGAGCTTCTTCGGCGCGGCGCGCGTCCTCCGCGCGACAGGTCTCCTCGGCGCGGGCTGCGACAGCCGTGTCCTCTGCAGCCTGGGTGGCTGCAGCAGCGTTGATCTCCATTAGGAAGAAGCAGCACGGCGACCGGATCAGGTCTGCTAGAGCCCGGCGAGTTGGAAGTGCCCAGCACACTGGGCGAGCGATCGGCGATGAAGAGCGGCGGCACCCCCTACGACGAGAAGTCAGCGACGGTGGTGGCGATCGTATCTGCGACAAGTGGTGGTTGCGGAAGTGTAGCGGAACGAAACCACGGTTGATACCATGTAATAGTTTAGGGAATAATTGATGTATTCCATATGGTGTATAGAGGTACATAAATAGCTCCTGTGTGACATGCAAGCCGACCGCACAAGGAGAGATTACAGCCTTCAATCAAGGAGAGAGGTTACTATAAATACAAGATACGCAAGATTGTAACATTGAAGGAATAGTGATGTTCTATAGATAATCCATGTTTCCACCCTCTACTCAGGGGTTGGCCATTGTGAATAGAGGTTCATCTTTGTCATCAATGACAAGGATTGTCGTTGCTCCTGCTTTCCGTGCATTCCCACGCCTGCTTTGCAAATTAGCAATATATAAACAACAACAGAAATTCTATTGCGCTGATCCGGCAATCCGCTATCTATTCTAGTGAAACCAATAACAATAGCCTTATATATATACGGTATTCTTTCTTTTGTATATACATTTTTTAAAAGAATCATACAAAGCGCGCAGGACACACGTCAGGCACTAGTTTACGATAACGAGAAATAGACTACAAACTGTTTTTTATATCTATTATGCTAGAAAAAATAAAAATAAGAATGTATAATTTAATATAATTAATTATTTATCAGTGAGATGTACTCGCTCTACTTTAAATTATAAAATATTTTAAACATATAGCTTTTGTTATACTCAGATATACTGTTAAGAAACGTAGTAAAAACAAAATATCTAAGCAAAACAATATATATTATACTTTAGGACAAAGAAATTATTAGATATTATTTAATGTTTATATCTCTTAAAATTTTTAGTATGTACGATAGACTAGTTTCTGCTGGTATAAAGTATAAACCCTTTCAGGCCATTGTCGTTTTAGCTCTGGTCCGATCAGTTGTGGCAGCTGGGCTGCTCTCAGGGTCCACGCATTCAGGCAGGCCTGCATTGATCCACTGAAGCACTCTTTAAAGCATCCGGAGTCTGGACACAGATCCCCGTCTCCAGTGATCCGCGTAATGGCTGCTCCCTTGACGCGCCCACGCCGCAGAACCCAGCACACCGCGCAGTGTATACGTATAGCCACCACGTACGGTGTCAGTCACGCTGGAACCGATTTTTTTTGTATTTTAGTTTTTTTTTTAAAAAAAAATTTACTCCTGGACTACTTAATATCGTATTTGCATCCCTTGCTCAGCGTCTCGACGTCACGGCGTTATAGTCTGTGGCGCCGAGGTACGTGCTTGCGTGGCATTGAAGAGTACATTCTCTATATAAAATAAAAGATTTTTGCTGATTTATTTATTGCTATATCTCATTTATAGAACTGATATACCATTTAATTGATATCATTTAGCAAAATGAAACACAACATATGCATCCATCTTTGGGCTCAAGAATATCACGGGATAGAGATATAATATAAGAAATAGGCTATTAAGTAACTCTAAATAAATTGTGAATACATATGTATCCTTACATACTGAAACAACTGTCATTATTCATATCAAACCAACAACTATTCATAAAAGCTAAATCTAGGATTTAGCAGCGGGCCCGAGCTCCTCCTCCTCATTCTCTCCCTCACCCGTTCTCTCTCACGTCCATCTCCCGAGCTCCGCCGCGAGCGCCACGTCGTCGCTTTGCCGACCGAGCGTCGCCGGCTTGCCGCCCTGCCACCCAGGCCCCACCAATCGCCCCGCCACCCATGCCCTGTCGTCAGGCTGCCAAAGACAGTCGAGCAACGCCGTCGGCCCGTCGTGCGTCGGATTCCGCCCTGGTGCTCCCTCGCCAGCTCCCGCGTCGTTGCTTTCTCGCCGGACCGCCGCCGCCTCCCGCTCCGGTTAGGTTAGTTATTATTTTAGTGTTTAGTAGTTAGTTTAGTTAGTATTTGGTGTTTAGTTAGTATTTAGTTTATTTAATCATCATATCAACTATATATATTAGAAATCATAACTAATACCATTATGTGCACCAATCAAAACCATACTAAGCAATATACATAACAAATGAACTAGTGAGATACCATATCTTGGTCTTCAAGCTACACAGATCAAATCAAAGTTTTTCAACTCGAATACGAAGATTAGAGCACCTCTCGATGGTATGGATGCAGATGGAAACGAGGGAGACAAATGCTCGGGCGTAACTCTTGGTTAGAAAACGACTGATTTATAGCACTTCCTATCTCGACGCCACATATCTTGGCGCCGAGCTAGAGGCCACATCGGCGCGGCGTCAGCCCTCGCTCGCCAGCGCGGCAGGTACCTCTGGCACCACAGCCTATAGCGATGAGATATGTTATCTTGGCGCCACAGCCTATGACCGGGGGCGGACCCAGGACAAAATGAGAGTGAGAGCATATTTGAAGGGATGGACACCAAAATACTAGAGCATTAGCATCTAAGCGACGCTGAGCAGGGAACTTTATGGTGAAAGTTTAGATTGTACTACTTACAAAGGAGAAATGATTTTAGATTGTACTACTTACAAAGGAGAAATGGGCGGGGGCCTAGACCCTCACTCGGATCTATGTAGGTTTGTCTCTATCTTTGATGTCGATCAAGGGTATAAAAACGAAATTAAGTTGTCCAAAGATTGAAGCGTGTTTTTTTTTTAAAATAAGGGTTAAAATAAAAAAAATTCGGACGCTGCAACAAGTGTCCGCGTCTTGTTCGCTCGCGTTGGCTGGCAGCGCGCGGTGCTTCGCAGCTTCAGTTATTTTCTCTGGCCACTGATCGCACCACTGGCTCGCCGCGTTACCCCAATTGCCCTTTTACATAAAAAAAACGCAGAGCAACGTGTTGCAAGGCGTACGTGAGGTGTCCCCACGTCCAAGTCGTTTGCACTCGCACGCACGCATGGTTGCTTGCATTGCTTCCTGGTGGCTTACATTTCTGAGTGGTTTTGCCCGCCCGCCCGAGCTACAGCCATGCGTGCAGGATGAATACGAGAGAAGACATGAGCATCCATTGGGAGATAGATCTTCTACACTACACTACACCACCTGCAGGCGCCTTTCCGCAGCGGCTTGCTGCTTGGGGGGCCACCCACAGCTCCGCGAACTTCACCTTGGAGATGCTCGCCAGCACCTCGTACGGCGTCACGTCCCCGATCACGACCACCTTCTTCTTCTCCAAATCCACCTCGAACGACGTGACGCCTGCCCAAAAAGAAAAAAAAAAGCAGAACAGGTTAATTGTTGGGACTTGTTTTTTCTTTTCTTCTCTTTCCAGGAAACAGAGCATGCAGGCTGCAAGCATCGACAACAAGTGTGTAACCGAAGCGCGAGACAGAAACGTGCCCGTTCCTCTGCAGGAAGGAAAAAAAAAAAGGTAACTGCAACCTTTATGGCGCACGGCAGTGGGCCGTGGGAGTGGCGGAGGAGGCCATGGCTGGCCGTGGTGCTTTCCCTGTCAGCGCCACCAAATCTTGGCCACCGCCTGCCTGCCTGCCTGTCTCGCGCGAAGTTCTCCTTTCCAGAATCCAGCAACAAAAAAAAAAAAGGCAGGCAGCAGCAGGCACCACCACACAAGCAGGCAGCCTCCTGCCGGACATGCGCATGTGCGCAGTGCAAAACATGTGCCGGCCGGGCGGGGCGCCATGCCTGCCTGCCCATTGCGCAGGCCCAGCCGATACGACACGACGCCAACTCACGGGCAGCGGGTGATCGTCTGATCGATCACTGGAGCTGGAGGGGAGGCCCTGCCGCCCTGGTCTCTCTGCCAGCAACCCCGAGAGCTTCGTCCATATGGAGTTGTACTGAATAGCAGTCGTAAAACAATTTTTTTTTCTTACCAGGACCAGGAGATACTAGCTAGTAGTAAAATGATTGGGGGCGCGCGCACGAAGGTCAACCACGGGGCCGCGTTTTTTCCTGCTGCTTCTGGCCATCTTGACTCGGGTGGTGTGTCATGTCCCGTCGCTGCTAACTAGACGGAGACGGAGACCGTGCTCGCGTCCCAAGCCACAGGGCCTACTGTAGGAGTAGGTGATATTCTATTCCCTACTTGTATGCCAGAACGCATCACGAAATGCAAACCTGCGTATATACTTGTAGTATGCAAGAACGCATCGAGGCCGCCGGCACTGCTAATCTTACACCCCCCACCCCCACCCCCAACATGGACGGTGTGAAAAGGATTCTGAGCACAGACGGACATAGTGGTTAAAGATAATAAGGACCAGTTCTCATACCGTCCATCTTGGAGATGTGCTTCTGGACCTTCTTGGCGCACCCGTAGCAGTGCATGGACACCTTGAGCTCCACGGTCTGAACAGACAAACAGTGAACCAAGAAGGTAAATAAAGCCAAAAAAATTAGCAGAGAGTAGTGCAGACCTGCAGCAGCGCGTACGTAATCCGAGACAGTCTCGAGGGATATAGATAGATAGATAGATGTGCCCGTCCGTCCGCCTACCTTTGGTTCCAGATGAAAAGCGAGTGTCTTGGCGGCTCCGCCGACGAGATCCCTGCTCAGCTTCACCAGCTCCTCCAGCTGGCTGCTCACCAGGGCCTTCCGCTCGTCCTCGTCTTCCTGCTCCTCCTCCTCCACGGAGTGTACGCAGGCGCAGGCGCTGGAGCACAGGGAGAGCGAGAAGCAGTCGAGGACCCTGTCGAGGCCCAACTTCCTCCCCATCCTCCTCCTCCTCCTTCCTCTCTGTCAGCGACTGAACCTTCCAAGTTATATAAAACACCAGGGCCGGCCGGCCAGCTGGCTGCAAAGAGCAAAGCACCCTTCCCGAAACCCAGAGGCGTTTGCGGTTCGATTGCCCGCCCGGGATCTACGTACTGCCGATGCGCAGCTAGCTACTAGCTAGCTAGCTCTGCGTCACTGCGTGAGAAGAGACAAGAGTTTATATGCATGCTTGCGAGCTGAGCAAAGCAGCTAGCTAGCACCGCTTCAAACTAAATGGGGGGCCGCCAGGGGGCAGGACGAGGAGCATAGTATACGGAAGCCGCAGGAGTGTGCTGATGAAGTGATGAGGGGTGTTTTGCTCAAATAAGCTTCCATTCCAGCAAGTGAATTTAAATTTGGTGGCGGACAGAGGGCCTCTCGCACCAGTTTGACGAGGCAGACAAGATGGCAAGCTCTCCATGTGACAACGTGCTAGCTGATTGGCGCCGATGGAATAATAATCGTTACATAATTATGCGCCTTTTGTGATTAAATTAGTCCCTAAAGCAATCATTGCATGAGCAATGAATAAACTACACGTAACAAATAAAATCATGTCCATGTAGTACACTAGATCTATTTCGAACGCACATCTAGCAGAAACAAGAGCGATACAAAAAAACTCATTGTTACCCATAGCAGGGAATTGCTCCAGCCTAGCCAAGATGAATATTGTCTGCCTGTCTGGCCTTTCTGAATTATTCAAGTAAGTTACATACATCAAATAAAACTTGCTGGTACGACGTCAGGGCCGGCTCACAAGCAGGCGTGCCTTTCACTTGTGCACATCTCTGGATATATGTAATAGGGGGCAGTATATGTGTTTGATATATGACGATGCATCTCTCATTCGGTGAGCCTGCCAAGAATACGTGTCAACATACGCTGAGCAGCAAGAAGGAATCGGTTTATAACCGTATAAAACCATATCCGATTGGCCTGGCGCCGACGAGGGGGGCAGAGCCTCAATTCGGTCGGGGAATATGAAATGCCCCGCATGTCGCCATCGGTAGACGTATGCCACAGCGGTTGTAGCCTCGATCGGGACGTCACGACTTTTGCAAGCGATGAACGGCCACTTTATTTAGGGTATGTATAGTAGGACATTTGTAAAAAAAAAAAAAAAAATCGTGGAGCTGTTTCTACGTGAAGAGACGTCTCTGGCACGTAATGATTTAAGTAGTAACAAATGTCTTTACTTCCCTTGTACAAATACATCTCGTCTGCTATATCGATTCGATGTTTTACAGACATATTCACTTATGCATTTATTAAAAAATTATATTTATATACACATATTCACTTATGCATTTATTAAAAAATTATATTTATATACACTCCATTGTATAATAGAGATTTTTAATTGTCTCATGTGCTTGAAGAACCTTCTCTCCACTATACATACTCTTGACTCCTTACTTAGGCGATATATCGATGCGAGTTATAATTTGTAACAAAAACATCAAGTCATCAACTGAACAACTACTGATAAATATATGCCAAATTGCTAGCGAGACTCGTTTTTGGTCGATCTGCAATCTATTTGCGTGCTACGACTACGATCCCTCGTTGTTGGAGAGATACGCAACGTGATGGAGCTAGTGCTCTTTTTGAATAACAACAACGATAATCATAATCGCACCACTATTATTCTTCAGCCGCTGTCAACTTTTGCTTGCCGAAAGTGCATTGCCGCACTTGCACATCAGCTTCACGTGACAAGGATCCCAATGCGCCTGCGTGCAGTGTCTTTCTCAGCTAGGCGTAGTTTAGTCACAAAAATTTCCCAAAATTCTCTCTATCTTATTGTTGTCACATGTCTTTTTGGTAAGATCTGATGTTATTTTAGGGTGGTTTCGTTAATCCTAGAACAAAACCTCTACGTGCTTTTCCCGACAGTTTTTTTCTTCTTCTAAGAAGTGTGCGAGAGTCTACTAGTTGAAGAACGAAATCAACTAACTGACCTGTTTTTTTCTTCTTCCCGACAGTTTTTTGTTAATCCTAACTGACATGTTGATCGGTTTTCTCGGTCTGTTACGTTCTTGCCACGATCAAGGCAAACGTAGTAACCGTTATTCATGTGTGTGATCAAACCAATGTTAAACACATGCACGCTTCCCCTTGCGTAATGCATGACCGAGATAAAGAAATTCATGACTCTCACACGCACGCGCGCGCGCACACACGGAAAGTGCGAGGTGCGCGCAGCGACGATCACACATGATATCCTTCGATCCGGCGCAGTTCAGGCGGCCCCAATGACGACATACATCTGTGCTTATGTCGTCGACGACGTCCTCCGGCGACTACCTCCTTCGATTCGTATTTTCTTTTCGATTATTGTGTTTTATGCCTATCACATTTAATATTTATGCTAAAAAGTGTACGATTTTATGCTTAAACACGGAGTTCGTATATCAGTTTGCTGCATGCACATTGGAAAGACAATTCCTCAATTTATGCTATTCGTAATTTGTGCGCATGCAATGAAAACTCCTACGATTTTGCCATAATTTTTGAATCTGTATAAAAATAGAAACTGCATGCATGCGACTTCCATATTTTTTGGATCTGTCATAAAAATAGAATCGTAATAACAACCTACTAGAGCTATCAACCTCTCACATTGACTCGGTGTTTACGCTTATAATTGAGAGATTTTATGCTCAAAACTTAAGGTTTTACGCTCCACCCGGAGATGCGTCCACCAGTGAACAACATGCCAGATTTTTTACGCACTGTAACGAATTGCATAAATACCTACACCGTATAGTATAATTTATATCAGTATATATCATAAACTAGTTCTAATGCGTTTAGCTGCATGGCTGTTGGAGGGATCCTATATTTATGAAGGAAATAAAACATTAAATGCGATTTTTTGTTTCTATGCATGCAATTCATTTTCTTTCATTGCATATTCTTTCCATCATAAATTCGTGTGCATGTAGCTGGTAACAGATTTTTACGCAGTATACCCAATTGCATAATTATCTACACAGTGTAGCATATTTAGTATCACTATATATCATAAAATAATCATTATGAGTCTGGCTGCATGGCTGTTGCAGCGATCCACTACAGGAAACACCTAAATTTTTGTGGGCCAAAAGCCCACGAAAATAAGCTTAAACCGACGAAAATAGACTATTTTCGTTGGCAGAGGCCACCGAAAATAAGTTCGACGAAAATAATCAGCTATTTTCGTCGGTACCGACGAAAATGACCTATTTTCGTCGGCTTTCCTAAAGCCGACGAAAATAGTTGGTCAGTTGACTATTTACGTCGGCCTCGGTGGCCGACGAAAATAGCTGGGCTATTTTCGTCGGTCCGGGGTGTGGCCGACGAAAATAGCTGGGCATTATTTTCGTCGGCCCCGTGGTGGCCGACGAAAATAGCTGGGCAGTATTTTCGTCGGCCTGATTGGAGGCCGACGAAAATTTATGATACCCCCCACAAAACAGATTTTTCTGCACCTTTTAATTGACAGCAAAATACACAATTCACAATACCATATATACAGATTCACAAGCAAAATACACAATTCATAAAACACATTCACATATACATATCACAAAACACATTGACATATACATATCACAAAACACATTCACATATACATAAATAGTCCATAGTCCATAGTCCATAAGTCCATAGTCCATACATAGTTTCAATACCATAAGTCCATAGTTTCAAACAAACTCACTACTCACTAATTAATCACTCCTGCGGGCTGTGGGAGTTTTGGCCACTCCCTCCTCCACCACCAGGAAGGTGGCCACTCCCTTCAGAACCATGGACGAGGAAGTCGTGGATGTTGACAGCACCCTCCTGAGCATGTGACGCTGAACCCTGCAATTCATCAATCATTCAAATAAGGCTGTGTTTTGCTATCCCTATACCTATACTGGCTATGTTTGGTCACTATTTGCATAAAACTAAACATGGAACGTCACCTGTGATCCATGGTGATAAGGAGGCTGTGCATGCATCCACAGGTACTGTTGTGCTGGCCACCCCTGAGGTGGTGGCACCCACCCCGTCGGTGGCGGTGCCATCCATGCTTGAAATGGCTGCGATCCTTGGGGTGGTGGAGGCGTCCAAGTGCCTGGAGGTGCCTGCGTCCACCCAACACTGGTCCACTGTGGCTGCGACGCTGGAGCTTGTCCTGGCCACTGTCCCCATCCTTGTGCCTGCGAGCCATTTTTGATAATAAAAAAAGAGTTGCTATGGAATTGAAGTGTTCAGATAGTGTTACCTGGGGAGGGCGAAAAGCGGGCAAGTTCATATCAGGGCCGAGTCGAGTAGTCATTTCCTGCAAATGGATGAAACGTTAGAATCGCAACACTATACTTTGAATTCAATGACACGTGATGAGATAGACGAATTACCTGAAAATAAGAAGTCGTATACTGCGTCAGCTGTCCGACCTGCTCCTGCGCTGCTCGAGCCTGCTCCTGTGCTGCTCGAGCCTGCTCCTGTGCTGCCCGAGTCTCCTCCTCCAGCTGAGCCTCTCGAGCAGACTTGGAGGAGCGAGAACTCCCTGCCGAAGACGATGCCTTCCCTTGACCTATGGTCCTATTGTACTCCACAACGCCGGTGCCAAAGGCAAACCTGCATGATACACATAGTTGAGCCATTAAGTGGACACATTCTTGTTAATGAAATTGTCGAATCAAAGACAACCACCTCACCTGCCATGCTTTCTACCCCCACCACTGTGGTACAACGTCGAGGCATCTAAGTCTGAATGCATCCAGTCGAAATCAGGCCCATGGCGTTGAGTCATTTCCTCCCCATATGCATTCTGCAAAGAAAGTTAGAGTTGGAGTTAGACACAAAACATGCAATTTAATTCGTAAATACAAACTTGTTTACCATTTTCTCCCTTGCTGCCTCGCTGCATAGCTCATCAGGGTTCGCCGGATCAGGGCCACGGTGACCACGAACGTAAACCTCCATAAAACTTGGAGCAACTCCACTTTCAGCTTCTTGCATGAAAAAGAAGAGTTAAACCATAGAATTGTAATAGATGTAACATACAAGTTTGATTTATACACTTACCATGCGGCGTGCGGTACCAAGGTTTCAGATTCTTCAACCACTTAAATATTTCTTTCCTTTCATCCTGCTTGAGGCAGTAATCAGCTCGCGGCCTACTCTCATGCCCTTTATCGCTTACTTTCAACTTGAGCATCGGCCTCTTACAAATTTCAGCCATGTCTTTTCTTGCCTTCATATTATCTTTCGTTTTATCAGTCACATCGAAACGTGTGCTTATGATGCTTTCAGCAACGTTACGCTCTTGGTGCATCAATTCTGTGTTGTGCGGCATGATCAAGGCTTTTGCATACGGAAGCTCCCATATTGATGAAATATGGGTCCAGTTGTGGTCCTCCCCGTAGCCTTGGAACCTATCATTTTCTCCTTGCTTCAGACAAGCATGCCATGCCATTATCTGCGGTGCAGTTTGCCTCTTTGGTGGCCCATTTCTGATTTTGGCTCCACTTCTGAATGCAGTAAGCGAACTCCTGAAATCATGCTTGAATGGAGTCCAACGTCGATGAGCATCAAAGAATGACACTTTCCCACCATGCTTCAATCTGAATGCATCTGTATCATTCATACATATGGGACAGCACAACCGACCATGAACACACCATCCAGACCAATCTCCATACGCCAGCAGATCATGCACTGACCACAAATAAGCAGCGCACATGGTAAACTCCTTTTCAGTATGGCTGTCATAAGCCTTCACACCTCTCCACAATTGTTTCAGCTCTTCAATTAAAGGGCGAACAAACATATTCAGCTTTGGCCCTGGATGCTCGGGGCCTGGGATGACTAGTGCAAGGAACATGAACTCTTCTTTATTGACCAACTCAGGAGGAAGATTATATGGCACAATGAAGATAGGCCAACACGAGTAAGGGCTTGCACTAGTATTGAAAGGTGTGAATCCGTCCGTCGATAGACCAAGCCGTACACTCCTAGGGTCGTTTGCAAATTCGGGATCAAACTCGTCAAATGCCTTCCACGCATCACCGTCCGACGGATGGACCATTATGTCTGGATCAGTGACGAGACGTACACCATTCTTTGGCCACGTCATATGCAGAGCTATTTCCTTGTCGAGGAACAACCTTGAAAGCCGAGGAATGATGGGCAACCGACGAAGTTGCTTAGCTGCGACCTTCATAACTACCAATTCACCCTCATCATTTGTCACCTCGACATATCTAGAAGCTTCGCAATGCTTACAACGGTCCAGCTTGTCATCCTCCTCAAAGAATAGCATGCAACTGTTGGGACACACGTCGATCTTCTCATATGTCATCCCAAGACCAGCCAACATCTTCTTTGCGAAGTACATATTCTTTGGCAACTTATGATTCTCCGGGAGAACCTCGCCCATCAGTTGGACGATGTCGTTGTAAGCACTGTTTGAAATGTTGTGCTTTGACTTTATTTCCATTAGTCTTGTGAGAGTCCCAAGAACTGACATCTGAGTGTGCTCGTGCAGTCTCTCTTCACCCGCGGCGAGTAGCCGGAAGAATTCCTGAGCATCGCGTGGAAGCTGCCCCGGCTCCTCAGCGTTCATTTCAACATCCCTACCAAGATCATGCAACATGTCGTCCATCCTATCATGATCGTCATCAAGTTCCACCTCCGCGTCAACGTGTCTAATAGACTCTCCATGCCGGTACCATACAAGGTAGTTCGGCATAAACCCACTTTTGCAAAGGTGTTTCTCCATTTCTTCTATCTTCTGAGGCCACTTGTTCTCGCAGCGATTGCAAGGACAATTCACTAGACGACTTGTTCTATCTTTGAAAGCGTGCTCAAGAAAAGCCTTTGTTACACCCATCCATTCATTCGAATGTGCCCCATCCTTTCTCCACCCGTCATACATCACCCTCCGATCACCGTCCATTTCAAAGGCTAAACAAAAGACAAAGAACATCAATGATCGTCCGTGGCTTAGGTGAACTCCCTATTAGGTAAAGGCCCTAAACCCACCTAAGAGTGTAGGTCGATGCTTGTGATTTGTGACGTGTACCCTACGATTGCCACAAAATTTCGGCAGCATAACCCCGCTGCTCTCCAAGCACACGCCTAAACATGGTGTGTTGGAGAACAACTGGGTTATACAACCGAAATTCCGCGTCAATCGTAAGGCACATGTCACAAATCACAAGCATCAGCTTACACTCTCAGGCTGTCCAAAATACGTGGACAATTCCGGAACGGCGAACCTCACAAGCCAATGTGACGTTCGCCGTTCCCGAACGGGTGACGCATACGGTTCGCTACGGTTAACGATCACCGTCCATAATAAATAACTTAAACAAAAGACAAATAACATTCACAGCCGCCACGGCACGCCGCACGCGCACGGCCGCCACGGCACGCGCACGACCGCGCGCCCGGCACGCCACGGCCGCCACGGCTGCGCGCACGGCACGCCACGGCCGCCATGAGCATCAAATATGTCGGGAAAGAAGGTAGACGGGGAGGCTCACCGCGGGGAACGACGACGACGTGGACGGACGGCGGGCACGGCGTGGACGAACGGCGGCCGTGGACGAACGGCGTGGACGGGGGGCACGGCGTGGACGAGTCTGCTCCTATGAACGGCGTGGACGAACGGCGAGCCGCGCGCGGCGGCGCGGAGCGGCGAGGGCGCGCACGCGTGCCACGTGCGGTCGGGCGCGTGCCCCGGGGCGACGCGTGGAGAGCGGGCGGGCGCGGGTGGCGGTGTGGCGAGGGAGGGCGGGCGGGCGGGCGGGCGCGGACGCCGGCGCGGCGATGGTGGACGGCGGCGCGACGATGGTGGACGGCGACGCGGCGATGGTGGGCGGGCGGGAGGGCGGGCGTGCGGGCGGGCGCGTGAGGCGGCGCGGCGCGTGGAGAGCGGGCGGCGTTGCGGCGAGGGCGGGCGGGCGCCGACGGCGGCGCGGCGATGGAGGGCGGGCGGGCGGCGGCGCAAAGACGAGCGAGAGATTGACGAGCGAGAGAGAGAAGGTGCACTGAGGCCGAGGCGGATGATTAACGGGCCTCTATTTTCGTCGGCCTCACTGAGGCCGACGAAAATAGTGGTTAGTTAATGCCTTATTTTCATCGGCCGGGAGAAGGCCGACGAAAATAAATGACTTATGTTCGTCGGCCTGGCTATGACCGACGAAAATACACCTTATTTTCGTCGGCCTCGGGGCCCACGAAAATATCGTTCCTATTTTCGTGTGCAGGCCGACGAAAATACGTACTGGCCCACGAAAATAGGCCAAATTTTCGTCGGTCCCGAGGGCCGACGAAAATAACTATGTATTTTCGTGGGCCGACTGACGAAAATAGCCAGGCCCACGAAAATTTATGTGTTTCCTGTAGTGATCCTAAATTTATGGAGGAAATAAAGCATTTAAAATAGAAACCGCCACACATATCTTTCCTAAATTTACGCGCATGCAAGGGAACGTGTTTGACTCATGCATGCATTTTGCCATAATTTTTGGATCTGTATAAAAATAGAAACCGCATGCATGGGTCTGCCATGTTTTTCGGATCTGACATAAAAATAGGATCGTAATAACAACCTACCAGAGCTATCAAACTCTCACATTCGCTATGTATTTACGCTTATAATTGAGAGATTTTATGCTCAAAACTTAAGGTTTTTACGCTCAAACCTGGAGATGCATTCACCAGTGAACAACATGTTAGATTTTTTTACGCAGTGTACCGAATTGCATAAATACTTACACCGTGTAGTATAATTAGTATAATTATATATCATAAACTAGTTTTAATGTGTTTAGCTGCATGGATGTTGGAGGGATCATATATTTATGAAGCAGTTAAACATTAAATACGATTTTTTGTTTCTATGCATGCAATTCATTTCCTTTCATTGCACATTTTTTAATCATGAATTCGTGTGCATGCAGCTGGTAACAGATTTTTACACAGTATACCGAATTGTATAATTATTTACATAGTGTAGCATATTTAGTCTCAGTATATATCATAAATGGTCCTTACGCGTCTAGCTGCATGGCTGTTGCAGCGATCCTAAATTTATGGAGGAAATAAAGGATTTAAAAATAGAAACCGCCGCACATATCTTTCCTAAATTTATGCGCATGCATTGGATCATGTTTGACTCATGCATGCATTCCTTTTTTTGTGCTAACAGACGTGGGGCAGGTGGCGCACCCGATAGCCTCGTTGGGCGCGCTGGGTTGAACCAGTTTGCAGCGGTGGTCGGCCTGGGCTTCCTTTAACTATTGGAAGCCCAGGGCTCCCGTTATACCTGCCCTATATATATATAGATTGTATATTAGGAGCCCTGGGCTTTCAATAACTAAAGGAAGCCTAGGCCAGACAGTGTAATCCGGTCGAGCCAGACCAGGTCCAGACGTCTATAGAAGAAAATCCGTAGTGCTAGGGATCAGTTTTCACGCCCCATCTCGATTCATTAGCGACGGCGGTTGCCCAATAGCGCGCGCGGCGGTGGACCCCCGGCCAGTGGCTACGGTGGCCGCGGCTCCCCGACCTCGACATGTGGTGGAGGCGGTTCCTAGGCCGGCGGTGGCGGCTCCCGATCCAGAGGGCGAGCGACGACAGTGCCCTTGTGAGAGCACCTAGAGGGGGGGGGGGGTGAATAGGTGATCCTGTAAAAACTTGAAGCCACAAACTTGATTAAGTGTTAGAGCAATAAAACCAAGTGGCTAGAGAGGAATTCTTGCAAGACACAATAACCACAAAGATATCTGTCGGGGACCATAATTAGGGGTACCCTCAAGACGCCTAATTCTCAGCTGGTAACCCCCATCAGCATAAAGCTGCAGAGGCCTGATGGGTTTGATTAAGTCAGGGATCAGTCCATACGAGTGACTTGACCACGCCACGCCCGAGCCTAGCCTCGGGCGAGGGCAGCCGACCCTAAGATGACTCCGTCTCGCCTGAGGCCTCCTCTTTCACGGCAGACGCATCTCCGGCTCGCCCTAGGCCCCGCCTTCGATAAGAAGAAACCCTGACTAAATCACCGCGCCAACCGACCCAGTCACCGGGGCGTTTAACGCAAAAGGTAAGACCGACGGGCGACCAGACTTCGCCAGAGGTGCCATAGGAGGCTCCGCCCAAGGGCTCGGACTCGGGCTAAGGCCCCGGAAGACGGCGAACTCCGCTCCGCCCGACCCCAGGGCTCGGACTCGGGCTAAGGCCCCGGAAGACGGCGAACTCCGCTCCGCCCGACCCCAGGGCTCGGACTCGGGCTAAGGCCCCGGAAGACGGCGAACTCCGCTCCGCCCAAGGGCTCGGACTCGGGCTAAGGCCCCGGAAGACGGCGAACTCCGCTCCGCCCAAGGGCTCGGACTCGGGCTAAGGCCCCGGAAGACGGCGAACTCCGCTCCGCCCGACCCCAGGGCTCGGACTCGGGCTAAGGCCCCGGAAGACGGCGAACTCCGCTCCGCCCAAGGGCTCGGACTCGGGCTAAGGCCCCGGAAGATGGCGAACTCCGCTCCGCCCAAGGGCTCGGACTCGGGCTAAGGCCCCGGAAGACGGCGAACTCCGCTCCGCCCGACCCCAGGGCTCGGACTCGGGCTAAGGCCCCGGAAGACGACGAACTCCGCCTCGCCCGACCCAGGGCTCGGACTCCGCCTCGGCCTCTGCCGAACGATCTCCGCCTCGCCCGACCCAGGGCTCGGACTCTGCCTCTGTCTTGCAGGACGGACTCGACCTCGGTTTCGGAGGAGCCTCCACGACGCCCGACCTAGGACACGAGACCGCCACGTCAACAGGGAGCGTCATCATCACCCTGCCCTGAGCCGACTTGGGTCGCAGAGAACAAGACCGGCGTCCCATCTGGCCAGCCACGCCAGATAGGCAAATGATGGCGCCCCGCTAGACCATGACGACGGCGACTCTCAGCTCCCTTACGAAAGCAGGAGGACGTCAGCAAGGGCCCAGCCACTCCGACAGCTGTCTCCCCGTCCGGCTCCGTTACTCCTCCAACAGCCACGACGCCATACCAACAGGGTGCCAAGATCTCTCCGGCTGCCACCTTGGCATGTACATAGGACGCTAGCTCTCTCTCGCTAGACACGTAGCACCTTGCTACACCCCCATCTTGTACACCTGGATCCTCTCCTTACGACTATAAAAGGAAGGACCAGGGCCTTCTTAGAGAAGGTTGGCCTCGCGGGGACGAAGGGCAGGGGCAGGCGCTCTCTCGGGGGCCGCTCGCTTCCCCTCACCTCGCGCGGACGCTTGTAACCCCCTACTGCAAGCGCACCCGACCTGGGCGCGGGACGAACACGAAGGCCACGGGAATTCTCCGACTCCCTCACGACCCGGCTCCGGCCACCGACCTCTCTCTCTGTTCCCCCCTTCGCGCTCGCCCACGCGCTCGACCCATCTGGGCTGGGGCACGCGGCACTCTCACTCGTCGGCTCGGGGACCCCCCGGTCTCGGAACGCCGACAGTTGGCGCGCCAGGTAGGGGCCTGCTGCGTGTTGACGTTCGATTTCCCGTCAAGCTCCAGATGGGCAGTCTCCAACGACCTCTTCAACCCGGGACGGTGCTCCGTTTCGGGAACCTCGAGTTCATGTCTCTCGACGGCAACTACGACATGATACTCCTTCCACCGCCGCGCGACAGCGACAATGGTGGCGGACAGCCCGCCCGCCGGCGGCGGAATCAACGACGTCTTTCCCGCGTGGGGGAAGGACAACTTTCGAGCTCGCCCCATCCTCTCCCTCGCCATCGGAGGAGGAGGAGGCGGGGCAACCGGGGCCGAGCGGGAGATCGCGCTCCGACGGCTGTCGAGCAAATCGACATCCCCGGCGCCTCAACGGAGGACACGCCAAGCGTCGCCCTCGCGTTCGAGGCAAAGGCGAGCGCCATCCCCCCGCAACACGTCGACTCCGAGCAAGCGGACGACGCCAGCACGCTCACGGAAGGCCTGCAGGACGTCGCCCTCGTACCCAAGACGACGACGCGATCTGCCCCCGACGTGACTTCATCGCTCCTCGTTGACAAAAAGGTACCGACTGCTACCCATCTTTCGTCATTTCGACTCGGCCTCAGCCCGCCTGGCGACCTCGCTTTGGCGGGCGCTCACATTGAGGCGAGTGCAACCTCTCTAGGGTTTCGTGTGCGGTCGCCTTGGGACCGATTGACGGGTGTCTCGACCTACGGATCCTCTGGGTCCGAGGAAGATGACGACCCCAGCATCTGCTGGGATTTCTCCGGATCTGGCAACCCTAGTGCCATGCGGGACTTCATGACCGCATGTGACTACTGCCTCTCCGACTGTTCCGACGGCAGCCGCAGCCTTGGCGACAAGGACTGCGGCCCGAGTCGCGAATGTTTCCACATCGAGCTAGGGGATCCCTCCGGAGGCGGCTGTCTCGGCATGCCGGAGGATGGTGATCCCCCTAGGCCAGCGCCTCGCGCCGACATCCCGCGGGAGCTAGCTGTGGTCCCCGTTCCGGCGGAGGGTCACGACCCACAGCTCGAGCAAGTCCGCGGGGCGCAGGCCGGGCTCGATGAGGGAGCAGGAGCGCTCGAGGCAATCCGCCAGAACATCGGGCAGGTATGGGCGAGCCAACCCCCGGCCGGAGGAATACGTCACCTGCCCCAAGGTCTCCAGCACCGCATCGCCAACGATGCCAGGGACAGACCGCCACCCGCATCCGGCGGAACCGGTCAGGACCTGGCCGCTGCAGCGATGCTCCTCCGCGCGATGCCGGAGTCATCAACCACCGAGGGTCGGCGAATCCAGGGAGAACTCAAGCATCTCCTGGAAGGCGCTGCGGCCCGGCGGGCCGAGAGCTCTGCCTCCCGCAGGCAGGGATACCCCTCGGAACCTCGTGCCGCGACTTCCCGACTCACGCGGGAAGCCTCGGTCTTCACCGGGCGCACGCGCAACACCGCGCCTGCGGCCCCGGGCCACCTCGGCGACGAGCACCCTCATCGAGACCGTCGGGCACGCCTCGACGAGAGGGTGCGCCGAGGCTACCACCCCAGGCGTGGGGGACGTTACGACAGCGGGGAGGATCGGAGTCCCTCGCCCGAACCACCCGGTCCGCAGGTCTTTAGCCGAGCCATTCGGCGGGCGCCGTTTCCGCCCCGATTCCGACCCCCGACTACTATCACGAAGTACTCGGGGGAGACGAGACCGGAATTGTGGCTTGCGGACTACCGCCTGGCCTGTCAACTGGGTGGGACGGACGATGACAACCTCATCATCCGAAACCTCCCCCTGTTTCTCTCCGACACCGCTCGTGCCTGGTTGGAGCACCTGCCTCCGGGGCAGATTTCCAACTGGGAAGATTTGGTCCAGGCTTTCGCCGGGAACTTCCAGGGCACGTACGTGCGCCCCGGGAATTCCTGGGACCTCCGAAGCTGTCGGCAACTGCCGGGAGAGTCTCTCCGAGACTACATCCGGCGGTTCTCGAAGCAGCGCACCGAGCTGCCCAACATCACCGACTCCGATGTCATCGGCGCGTTCCTCGCCGGCACCACCTGCCGCGACCTGGTGAGCAAGCTGGGTCGCAAGACCCCCACCAGGGCGAGCGAGCTGATGGACATCGCCACCAAGTTCGCCTCCGGCCAGGAGGCGGTAGAGGCCATCTTCCGAAAGGACAAGCAGCCCCAGGGCCGCCCGTCGGAAGATGCTCCCGAGGCGTCTACTCCGCGTGGCGCCAAGAAGAAAGGCAGGAGGAAGTCGCAAGCGAAACGCGACGTTCCCGATGCAGACCTTGTCGCCGCCGCCGAGCACAAGAACCCTCGGAAGCCCCCCGGAGGTGCTAACCTCTTTGACAAGGCACTCAAGGAGACGTGCCCCTACCATCAGGGGCCCATCAAGCACACCCTCGAAGAGTGCGTCATGCTTCGGCGCCACTTCCACAGGGCCGGGCCACCCACAGAGGGTGGCAGGGCTCACGACGACGACAAAAGGGAAGATCGCCAAGCAGGAGAGTTCCCAGAGGTCCGCGATTGCTTCATGATCTACGGAGGGCATGCGGCAAACGCCTCGGCTCGGCATCGTAAGCAAGAGCGTCGGGAGGTCTGCTCGGTGAAGGTGGCGGCGCCAGTCTACCTAGACTGGTCCGACAAGCCCATCACCTTCGACCGGGACGACCACCCCGACCACGTGCCGAGCCCGGGGAAGTACCCGCTCGTCGTCGACCCCGTCATCGGCGACGTCAGGCTCACCAAGGTCCTGATGGATGGAGGCAGCTGCCTCAACATCATCTACGCCGAGACCCTCAGGCTCCTGCGCGTCGACCCGTCATCCGTCCGAGCAGGCGCTGCGCCCTTCCACGGGATCATTCCCGGGAAGCGCGTCCAGCCCCTCGGACAGCTCGACCTCCCTGTCTGCTTCGGAACACCCTCCAACTTCCGAAGGGAGACTTTGACGTTCGAGGTGGTCGGGTTCCGAGGAACCTACCACGCAGTGTTGGGAAGGCCATGCTACGCAAAGTTCGTGGCCATCCCCAACTACACTTACCTGAAGCTCAAGATGCCGGGCCCCAACGGGGTCATCACCGTCGGCCCCACGTACAAACACGCATTCGAATGCGATGTGGAGTGCGTGGAGTACGCCGAGGCCCTCGCCGAGTCCGAGGCCCTCGTTGCCAACCTGGAAAGCCTCTCCCGAGAGGTGCCGGACGTAAAGCGGCATGCCGGCAACTTCGAGCCAGCGGAGACGGTTAAGGCCGTCCCTCTCGACCCCAGTGGCGACACCTCCAAGCAGATCCGGATCGGTTCCGGGCTCGACCCCAAATAGGAAGCAGTGCTCGTCGACTTTCTCCGCGCAAACACCGACGTTTTTGCGTGGAGTCCCTCAGACATGCCCGGCATACCGAGGGATGTCGCCGAGCACTCGCTGGATATCCGGGCCGGAGCCCGGCCGGTCAGACAGCCTCTGCGCCGATTCGACGAGGAAAGGCGCAGGGTGATAGGCGAGGAGGTCCACAAGCTGATGGCAGCAGGGTTCATTAAAGAGGTATTCCATCCCGAATGGCTTGCCAACCCTGTACTTGTGAGGAAAAAAGGGGGGAAGTGGCAGATGTGTGTAGACTACACTGGTCTCAACAAAGCGTGTCCGAAGGTCCCCTACCCTCTACCTCGCATCGACCAAATTGTGGACTCCACTGCAGGGTGCGAAACCCTGTCTTTCCTCGATGCCTACTCAGGGTATCATCAAATCAAGATGAAAGAGTCCGACCAGCTCGCGACTTCTTTCATCACGCCCTTCGGCATGTACTGTTATGTCACAATGCCGTTCGGGTTGAGAAACGCGGGTGCAACGTACCAGCGGTGCATGAACCATGTGTTCGGCGAGCACATTGGTCGCACGGTCGAGGCCTACGTCGATGACATCGTAGTCAAGACGAGGAAAGCCTCCGACCTTCTCTCCGACCTCGGACTGACATTCCGGTGTCTCAAGGCGAAGGGCGTCAAGCTCAATCCCGAGAAGTGCGTCTTCGGGGTGCCCCGAGGCATGCTCTTGGGGTTCATCGTCTCCGAGCGGGGCATCGAAGCCAACCCGGAGAAGATCGCAGCGATCACAAACATGGGGCCCATCAAGGACTTAAAAGGCGTACAGAGGGTCATGGGATGCCTCGCGGCCTTGAGCCGTTTCATCTCGCGCCTCGGCGAAAGAGGCCTGCCCCTGTACCGCCTCTTAAGGAAGGCCGAGTGCTTCACTTGGACTCCCGAGGCCGAGGAAGCCCTCGGGAACCTGAAGGCGCTCCTCACCCAGGCGCCCATCTTGGTACCCCCAGCTGATGGAGAAACCCTCCTGGTCTACGTCGCCGCAACCACTCAGGTGGTCAGCGCCGCGATCGTAGTCGAAAGGCAGGAAGAGGGGCATGCTTTGCCCATTCAGAGGCCAGTTTACTTTGTCAGCGAAGTGCTGTCCGAGACCAAGATCCGCTACCCACAAGTCCAGAAGCTGCTATATGCAGTGATCCTGACGAGGCGAAAGCTGCGACATTACTTCGAGTCCCATCCGATGACTGTGGTGTCATTCTTCCCCCTGGGGGAGATCATCCAGTGCCGAGAAGCCTCAGGACGGATCGCAAAGTGGGCGGTGGAAATCATGGGCGAGGCAATCTCGTTCGCCCCTCGGAAGGCCATCAAGTCCCAGGTACTGGCGGATTTCGTAGCCGAATGGGTCGATACCCAGTTGCCAACGGCTCCGATCCAACCAGAGCTCTGGACCATGTTTTTCGACGGGTCGCTGATGAAGACGGGAGCTGGCGCGGGCCTGCTTTTCGTCTCGCCCCTCGGAAAACACCTGCGCTACGTGCTCCGCCTCCATTTCCCGGCGTCCAACAATGTGGCTGAGTACGAGGCTCTGATCAACGGATTGCGAATCGCCATCGAGCTAGGGGTCCGACGCCTCGATGCGCGCGGCGACTCGCAGCTCGTCATCGACCAAGTCATGAAGAACTCCCTCTGCCGCGACCCAAAGATGGAGGCCTACTGTGAGGAGGTTCGACGCCTGGAAGACAAGTTCTACGGGCTCGAGCTTAACCACATCGCCCGGCGCTACAACGAGACTGCGGACGAGCTGGCGAAGATAGCCTCGGGGCGAACGACGGTTCCCCCGGACGTCTTCTCCCGGGATCTGCACCAACCCTCCGTCAAGATAGATGACGCGCCCGAGCCCGAGGCACCCTCGGCCTCGTCCGAGGTGACCTCGGCCCAGCCCGAGCCATCCTCGGCTCGCCCCGAGGAACCCTCGGAGCCCGAGGGCGAGGCACTGCGCATCGAGGAGGAGCAGAACGGGGTCATGCCAGATCAAGATTGGTGGACCCCGTACCTGCAATATCTCCGCCAAGGGGAACTGCCCCTCGGCCGAGCCGAGGCTCGGCGGGTAGCGCGACGCGCCAAATCGTTCGTCTTGCTGGGCGATGAGAAGGAACTCTACCACCGAAGCCCCTCGGGCATCCTCCAGCGATGCATCTCCATCGCCGAGGGTCAGGAACTCCTGCAGGAAATACACTCGGGGGCTTGCGGTCATCATGCAGCACCTCGAACCCTCGTCGGGAACGCTTTCCGCCAAGGCTTCTACTGGCCAACGGCGGTGGCTGACGCCACTAGAATTGTCCGCGCCTGCGAAGGGTGCCAATTCTATGCGAAGCAGACCCACCAGCCCGCTCAGGCTCTGCAGACGATACCCATCACCTGGCCCTTCGCTGTGTGGGGTCTGGACCTCGTCGGCCCTCTGCAGAAGGCGCCCGGGGGCTACACGCACCTGCTGGTCGCCATCGACAAATTCTCCAAGTGGATCGAGGTCCGACCCCTGAACAGCATCAGGTCCGAGCAGGCGGTGGCGTTCTTCACCAATATCATCCATCGCTTCGGGGTCCCGAACTCCATCATCACCGACAATGGCACCCAGTTCACCGGCAAAAAATTCTTGGATTTTTGCGATGATCACAACATCCGGGTAGACTGGGCCGCCGTAGCTCACCCCATGTCGAATGGGCAGGTAGAACGTGCCAATGGCATGATTCTACAGGGGCTCAAGCCTCGAATTTACAATGATCTCAACAAGTTCGGCAAGCGATGGATGAAGGAACTCCCCTCGGTGGTCTGGAGCCTGAGGACGACGCCAAGCCGAGCCACAGGTTTCACGCCGTTCTTCCTGGTCTACGGGGCCGAGGCCATCCTGCCCACGGACCTGGAATACGGCTCCCCGAGGACGAGGGCCTACAACGAAGAAAGCAACCAAGCTAGCCGAGAAGACTCGCTGGACCAGCTGGACGAGGCTCGGGACAGGGCCTTACTACACTCGGCGCGGTATCAGCAGTCCCTGCGACGCTACCACACCCGAGGGGTCCGACCCCGAGATCTCCAGGTGGGCGATCTGGTGCTTCGGCTGCGGCAAGACGCCCGAGGGAGGCACAAGCTCACGCCCCCCTGGGAGGGGCCGTTCATCATCGCCAAAGTTCTGAAGCCCGGAACGTACAAGCTGGCCAACAGTCAAGGCGAGGTCTACGGCAACGCTTGGAACATCCAACAGCTACGTCGCTTCTACCCTTAAGATGTTTCCAAGTTGTTTATATACCCCGCACCCACGCAAAAGTTTAGTCAACAAGGAAGGGTCAGCCTCGCCTCGGCAGAGCCCGACCCTCCCTCGGGGGCTAAAAGGGGGGAAACCCCCTCTGCGTCAAAATTTTCCTCGAAAAGAAAATCTCTTTCACCAGAACATCTTTCGTGCTTTTTGACTACTTCGAAAAGCGGGTCCTGGAAACGACGGGGTACACGTAAGCAGTCAAGGCTGACCGAGCCGAGGGACTCCTACGCCTCCGGGATACGGATACCTCACTCATCACCTTCTGCGATAAGTAACTCGCGCTCGGATAAGGCGAATCCGCGGATCGAACGAGTCTTTACGTACGGGAGCCCTTCTGTCGAAGCGATTCTTCGAGCCTTCTCGACCAAGTCGGTGACAGGGCTTCATGGGCGGGTAAAAGTACGCGTAAGCGGCAAGGCCGACCGAGCCGAGGGACTCCCACGCCTCTGGGATACGGATACCTCACTCATCACCTTCCGCGAGAAGCAACTCTTGCTCGCACTAACATCCCTGCTACCGACAAAAAGTCCAGATACTCAAAACGAGAGGAGAAGAGACGCAACTTTATAATGCAACAAGGGTATGTGTTCTGGCCTCAACGGCCGCGCAAGGCCCACGCTACAAGACGATTTGACCCTGCAGGCTCGGATCTTGACGCTGGAAGAGGACGACGACACCCTCGGCATCGACAGCACCTTCGGCAAGGCCCGACCTAGCCTCGGGCGGCGACGCGGTCCGAGGGCCTCCGCTCCGAAGGACGACGTCATCACCACGCTCGAGCAATCTCTGCCCGGGACTTCTCCGAGAACCCGGCCCGAGCGGACGGCTCGGCCGGCCACCTCCGGGGCCTCGGCCGACCACCTTCCGAGGGCGCCAGCTCGGTTCGAAGCCTCGGCTGAACAGCTCCGACGACGATCCTGCCAACAAACAACCCGGCTAGGCTCCGGCCAACCAGGTTTCGTTTCCGAGCCAACAACGCCTCTGCTCATGCTGATATCGCTACCCCTGGCCTCGGCTCATCGAAGAGCGGCCGAGGGGTCTCCTTAACCAAGCTAGAGGAGCCTCGGACAACAGGTCCGACCGAGCTGAGGGATTCCTACGCCTCCGGGATACGGATACCTCACTCGTCACCTTGACACGGGGCGACTCACGCTTGGTGAAGCGGTTCAGGCAAACAACAGGCGAGTCTTAGTGCTCAGAAATGAGGAAAAAACACGGCTCTGTGCCGGAGTTACATACATGTTCAGGCCCCGAAAGCCAAAATGAACAAAAAACCCGGCACTCGAAGTGCCATTACAAACGGAACTCCGGTTCCCCCACCCCGCAGGTACGAACAACCCCACTCGATAGGGGCGGGCCTGCGGGGCAGCGGAAGGACTCTCACCCCCCGAGGACGAGAGCCAGCCATTCAGGCTGGGGGACGGAGACCCAGGGCTACTGACGGAGTTGGCAATCTCATCAGTAGAGAAGCCACTTCCGTCCGCCGACGCCTCGGGACCCGCCACTTCCGACATGGCTGGAGGAAGTCTCCGTGAAGCTGGAGGATGCCGTTCTCCCCCCAGGCACACGGGGAAGAAGAGGGCAACCGACCCACACGGAGACAGCTCCCTGGCTCGCCTCGTCCTCCCTCTTGGCCTGGTGATGAAAATCCTTGAGGCTGAGGGAGGGGCAGAGACCGCAGCCCGGCTCGCTTTCCCCCACCATCAAGCCGGAGGTCGCCCTCTTAGGTGACCGCCGGTGGAGGGGTGCAGCCGGGCTGCATGATGAAAATCCTTGAAGCCGAACGATGGCTGAAAGGTACCAACTCCCACGGAGTTGCGTTCCTCCGGCGATGGAGCGAAAAGACGGCGGTTTCCCCCCATCCGGGGGCTCGGAAGATGGAGAGACGCAATGCATTGGGGAGGAAAGAGACATGGTTACCTCACAAAGGGGGTCGCCCTCCTTTTAAAGGCAACTCCCCCTGCTTGCGCCCTCAACCGTCACGGACTGAGTCTTCTGCAACACGCCTCCAAAGCCCTTCCCTGCGGCGCGGGGGCTGGGGCCCGCCTGTCATGCAGACCGGCTCTAAGCAGAAGAAGCCGAACCGCCGCGCACGACGCACGCAACCACCCAGCGGTTACAAGTAACCCTCCACTTTTGCCCGGACCAGCGGGCGAAAGGGGCAGGCGGCCATGCAGGCGGCATGCAACCGCGCCAAGTGGACGCGCCTCTCCGACTCCTGACAGGCCAGCGCGACGGCTCAAGCCCACGCGTCGTGCGACTGGCGCGCCGGGCGCTGCATGCGAACCGCTATGCCACCCGCTCCACCACCGCACCTCCTCGATTGCAGAACCGATACCGCGATTCGAGGCGACCCAGCCCGCGACCCGGCAGCGCCAGCCTGGCGCAGCGGTCAAAAGCGGTCAAAAATGGGCCGGCAGTGATGACGGTGGCAGGCGCGCGAGAGCAGCGGTCACGCCATCTGCCAAGCTCATGTCCCATCCGGAGGCAGCAAGAGAACCACCTCTCACGGCGTGAAGACGACGCGCCCGTGACCCATACCTCAAACGGCTCGCGCACGCGCAACGGCAACCTCGCCAACTACTCACCCCGACGCATTAACTCCGCGGCTCGGCGGACAGCGCTACGGGCGGGAGCGGCTGGTGACGTTTCGCCTTCGCCAAAACGACCACGCCAAAAAAGGTACGCCACGACGTTCAATTTCGAATCCTTTTTCCCTTTTCCTTCTTTCTCTATCTCTTGCAACAGGGACCGAGAAGGGGGATAACCCCAAAGGGATCCTTCCCCGTGAAGGAACTAGGCTCCGTGCCCCCTACTGATCAGGGGTTCGAAGGCTGGCCCCCCGAAGGGTTCAACAGCCGCCTCAGATCGCGTGGGCCCGACACCCACTACTGGTCAGGGGTTCGAAGGTCGGCCCCCGAAAGGACTCACGACCGCCTCAGGCTATTCGGGCTCCGTGCCCCCTACTGATCAGGGGTTCGAAGGCTGGCCCGTCGAAGGGTTCACAGTCGCCTCAGACGCCGAGCGAGGGATGACCAGGGGTACGTTCGATACATAACCAAGGCTCGGGCTGCGCTCCCGAGGTACCCTAGGACATTTCCGAGACCAGTGGGAACGACTCTGTAACGGAATCCCATCGGAGGGAGGCAACGAGCCCTCGGACCCCGTCGCTAGGGGACCGGGTTCGGCAGATCACCCGCAGGTACTTTTGGGCGTGCCTCCGGGCCCCTAGCCGACCCCCAACGAACGGGGCACGGACGTCCACTCGGATTACCCGATTGCAGCTCACCGGAGACACCATGTTCGGTGCCCATCGAGGGTAACATGGCGCACTCCCCCCCTCCTCCTTGCGGAAAGGCGACGTAGGGGCGTATATAAAAAGTCGAGTCTGTCCCTGATCGTCCTCTCGCTCTGTGCGAAGGCTCGGGGGCTGCTCTCGCAAACCCGGCTCCGGCCGAACCGTTGACAGCGTCAACATACCAGCCCGAGAACTTGGGCCCCGACAGTGCACCTGGGTTACGCCCTGCTCGCATGAGGGAACCGCCAGACCAGCCGAGGCATTACGCAAGGCATTAAGACCTCGAAGGAGTGAAACCACTCCTCCGAGGCCTCGGGGGCTACACCCGGCGGGTGCGCTCGCGCGCACCCACCGGAACAAAGTACCACCGAGAAAGGCTGGTCCCCTTGCAAAAAAGTGCGACGCAAGCCTCCAAGCGAGTGTTAACACTCTCTTCGAGGCTCGGGGGCTACTGTCGGGGACCATAATTAGGGGTACCCTCAAGACGCCTAATTCTCAGCTGGTAACCCCCATCAGCATAAAGCTGCAGAGGCCTGATGGGTTTGATTAAGTCAGGGATCAGTCCATACGAGTGACTTGACCACGCCACGCCCGAGCCTAGCCTCGGGCGAGGGCAGCCGACCCTAAGATGACTCCGTCTCGCCTGAGGCCTCCTCTTTCACGGCAGACGCATCTCCGGCTCGCCCTAGGCCCCGCCTTCGATAAGAAGAAACCCTGACTAAATCACCGCGCCAACCGACCCAGTCACCGGGGCGTTTAACGCAAAAGGTAAGACCGACGGGCGACCAGACTTCGCCAGAGGTGCCATAGGAGGCTCCGCCCAAGGGCTCGGACTCGGGCTAAGGCCCCGGAAGACGGCGAACTCCGCTCCGCCCGACCCCAGGGCTCGGACTCGGGCTAAGGCCCCGGAAGACGGCGAACTCCGCTCCGCCCGACCCCAGGGCTCGGACTCGGGCTAAGGCCCCGGAAGACGGCGAACTCCGCTCCGCCCAAGGGCTCGGACTCGGGCTAAGGCCCCGGAAGACGGCGAACTCCGCTCCGCCCAAGGGCTCGGACTCGGGCTAAGGCCCCGGAAGACGGCGAACTCCGCTCCGCCCGACCCCAGGGCTCGGACTCGGGCTAAGGCCCCGGAAGACGGCGAACTCCGCTCCGCCCAAGGGCTCGGACTCGGGCTAAGGCCCCGGAAGACGGCGAACTCCGCTCCGCCCAAGGGCTCGGACTCGGGCTAAGGCCCCGGAAGACGGCGAACTCCGCTCCGCCCGACCCCAGGGCTCGGACTCGGGCTAAGGCCCCGGAAGACGACGAACTCCGCCTCGCCCGACCCAGGGCTCGGACTCCGCCTTGGCCTCTGCCGAACGATCTCCGCCTCGCCCGACCCAGGGCTCGGACTCTGCCTCTGTCTTGCAGGACGGACTCGACCTCGGTTTCGGAGGAGCCTCCACGACGCCCGACCTAGGACACGAGACCGCCACGTCAACAGGGAGCGTCATCATCACCCTGCCCTGAGCCGACTTGGGTCGCAGAGAACAAGACCGGCGTCCCATCTGGCCAGCCACGCCAGATAGGCAAATGATGGCGCCCCGCTAGACCATGACGACGGCGACTCTCAGCTCCCTTACGAAAGCAGGAGGACGTCAGCAAGGGCCCAGCCACTCCGACAGCTGTCTCCCCGTCCGGCTCCGTTACTCCTCCAACAGCCACGACGCCATACCAACAGGGTGCCAAGATCTCTCCGGCTGCCACCTTGGCATGTACATAGGACGCTAGCTCTCTCTCGCTAGACACGTAGCACCTTGCTACACCCCCATCTTGTACACCTGGATCCTCTCCTTACGACTATAAAAGGAAGGACCAGGGCCTTCTTAGAGAAGGTTGGCCTCGCGGGGACGAAGGGCAGGGGCAGTCGCTCTCTCGGGGGCCGCTCGCTTCCCCTCACCTCGCGCGGACGCTTGTAACCCCCTACTGCAAGCGCACCCGACCTGGGCGCGGGACGAACACGAAGGCCGCGGGAATTCTCTGACTCCCTCACGACCCGGCTCCGGCCACCGACCTCTCTCTCTGTTCCCCCCTTCGCGCTCGCCCACGCGCTCGACCCATCTGGGCTAGGGCACGCGGCACTCTCACTCGTCGGCTCGGGGACCCCCCGGTCTCGGAACGCCGACAATATCAACACAGAGAGGCACAGTGGTTTATCCCGTGGTTCGGCCAAGTCAAAACTTGCCTACTCCATGTTGTGGTGTCCCAATGGACGAGGGTTGCACTCAACCCCTCTCAAGTGATCCAAAGATCCACTTGAATACCATGGTGTTTCTTTTCCTTTCACTATATCCCGTTTGCAAGGAATCTCCACAACTTGGAGTCTCTTGCCCTTACAAAAGATGATCACAAATGAACACGTAAGTAAGGATGGGATGAGCAACACACACAAGTCCACAGCAAATACGCACACACACGGCCAAAACTTGAGCTCTAATGAATATCACAAAGTTCTCACTAGAACGAAGCTCAAATCACTAAGAATGTCGAACAAGTGCGCAAAGACGAAGTGTGAATGATCAAGAATGCTCAAAGTGTGCTTGTTGTTCTCCTCCATGCGCCTAGGGGTCCCTTTTATAGCCCCAAGGCAGCTAGGAGCCGTTGAGAGCAATCTAGGAAGTGAGAGCACCTAGAGGGGGGGGGGTGAATAGGTGATCCTGTGAAACTTCAAAAACTTAAGCCACAAAACTTGGTTAATTGTTAGCACAATAATTGCCAAGTGGCTAGAGAGGAGTCAAAACACAATAACCACAATAAATCAATCACAGAGATGGCACGGTGGTTATCCCGTGGTTCGGCCAAGACCAACGCTTGCCTACTCCACGTTGTGGCGTCCCAACGGACGAGGGTTGCAATCAACCCCTCTCAAGCGGTCCAAAGACCCACTTGAATACCACGGTGTTTTGCTTGCTTTATCTCAATCCCGTTTGCGAGGAATCTCCACAACTTGGAGCCTCTCGCCCTTACACTTGAAATTCACAAAGAACACGGAGCAAGGGAGGGATTAGCAACGCACACAAGACACAAGAATCAAAGCGTCAACACGCACACAAGTCGCAACAAGAGCTCGCAACACAACTCAGTGAGTTCACAACTCCACTAGAGCTCTATATGCTATCACAATGAAACGAATGCGCGAAATCGATGTCTTGGTGCTTAGAAATGATTAGGAGATGCTTGGTGTGCTCCTCCATGCGCCTAGGGGTCCCTTTTATAGCCCCAAGGCAGCTAGGAGCCGTTGGGAGCAATCTGGGAAGGCAATTCTTGCCTTCTGTCGTCTGGCGCACCGGACAGTCCGGTGCACACCGGACATGTCCGGTGCCCGATTTCTTTCCATAAACAGCGTAGTCGACCGTTGCAGCCTGGGAGCCGTTGGTGCACTTGACATGTCCGGTGCACACCGGACAGTCCGGTGCCATCTTCTAGCCGTTGGCTCGGCCACGTGTCCCGCGCAGATTGCGCGGCCGACCGTTGGCCCGGCCGACCGTTGGCTCACCGGACAGTCCGGTGCACACCGGACAGTCCGGTGATTTTTAGCCGTACGCCGTTGATGGTTTCCCGAGAGCGACGAGTTCGCCTGTGAGCGGCCCACCGGACAGTCCGGTGCACACCGGACAGTCCGGTGAATTTTAGCCGTACACCGCCGTCGAAGTCCCGAGAGCAGCCACTTTGCTCAAGCCAGCCTGGCGCACCGGACACTGTCCGGTGCACCACCGGACAGTCCGGTGCACCCAGACTGGGCAGACTTTGGCTGCTCGAGCCATCTCTTCTCCAACTCGATTTTTTCTATTTCCAGCACCTAGACACAATACATTAGTCCATAAAACAATGTACTAAGTTTGAGAAACATACCTTTATCCTTGATTTGTACTTTGTCCACCATTTTACAATTAGGCACCTGTGTTGGGCACTAAATCACCAAAACACTTAGAAATGGCCCAAGGGCACATTTCCCTTTCAATCTCCCCCTTTTTGGTGATTTATGCCAACACAACATAAAGCAAGTAGAACAAGTACAAAATCAAATCAAATAAGAAATCAAAATTGTTTTGATTCAATTTTGACATATATGGATCACTCTATGCCACCACTTGGTTTGTTTTTGCAAATCAAACTCAAATTCCTATCTCTAAGTCAAGACCACTTGTAGAGACATAAAGAGAGGTTTTCCAAAGAAATTTGATCAAGGATTTCAAAAACTCCCCCTTTTTCCCATAATCAACACTTCTCCCCACAAGAGGCCAACTTTTGACATAAGAGACAATAAAAGAGTTTTGACAAACCAAAAGCTCTAATCTACTATTTTCACCCTTTTCCCATAATCAACACTTCTCCCCACAAGAGGCCAACTTTTGACATAAGAGACAATAAAAGAGTTTTGACAAACCAAAAGCTCTAATCTACTATTTTCAAAATTTCTCAAGTGGTAGCTGATCCATTTATTGCTTTAGCCTTTATTTTCTCCCCCTTTGGCATCAAGCACCAAAACGGGATCAATCTTGGCCCTTTAACCCCATTGCCTCACCAAAATCTTCAAATAAGAACACAAAGGCAATAAGAGTATGAAGATGAACTTGGAAAAGTTACTCTTTTCATCGGAGTGCAGTGGAAGTCTCGCATGGTCCGAGTCCACCTTTTCCCTTTCAATTTTCCTTGGAGACTAAAACAACGAAACTCAAGTACATGGTTAGTCTCAAAGGGTCAAGTTGTAGCACAGCTCCCCCTAAATATGTGCATTACTTGCAAACAGGACTTGTGAGGTCCAGGGAGTGTTTGTACAACTTGAGCACCACAATAAGCAACAAAATGCAGAATGAACATGATCAAAGGCATAAACACATGTATGCTACATTTCAATCCAAGTTCCGCGAATCTAAGATATTGAGCTCACTACGCAGCCTGTAAAAGGTCTTCTCATCTAGAGGCTTGGTAAAGATATCGGCTAGCTGGTTCTCGGTGCTAACATGAAACACTTCGATATCTCCCTTTTGCTGGTGGTCTCTCAAAAAGTGATGCCGGATGTCAATGTGCTTTGTGCGGCTGTGCTCAACAGGATTTTCCGCTATTCGGATAGCACTCTCATTATCACATAGGAGTGGGACTTTGCTCAGATTGTAGCCAAAGTCCTGGAGGGTTTGCCTCATCCAAAGTAGTTGCGCACAACACTGTCCCGCAGCAACGTACTCGGCCTCAGCGGTGGATAGGGCAACGGAGGTTTGTTTCTTAGAGTTCCATGACACCAGGGACCTTCCTAAGAATTGGCACGTCCCCGATGTACTCTTCCTATCGACCTTACATCCAGCATAGTCGGAATCTGAGTACCCAATCAAGTCAAAGTTAGACCCCTTTGGATACCAGATCCCGAAGCAAGGCGTAGCGACTAAATATCGAAGAATTCGCTTCACAGCCACTAAGTGACACTCCTTAGGATCGGATTGAAATCTAGCACACATGCATACGCTAAGCATAATATCCGGTCTACTAGCACATAGATAAAGCAGAGAACCTATCATGGACCGGTATGCTTTTTGATCAACGGACTTACCACCTTTGTTGAGGTCGGTGTGTCCGTCAGTTCCCATCGGCGTCTTTGCGGGCTTGGCGTCCTTCATCCCAAACCGCTTTAGCAAGTCTTGCGTGTACTTCGTTTGGGAGATGAAAGTGCCGTCCTTGAGTTGCTTCACTTGGAACCCAAGGAAGTAGTTCAACTCGCCCATCATTGACATCTCGAATTTCTGCGTCATCACCCTGCTAAACTCTTCACAAGACTTTTGATTAGTAGAACCAAATATTATGTCATCGACATAAATTTGGCACACAAAAAGATCACCATTGCAAGTCTTAGTAAAAAGAGTTGGATCGGCTTTCCCAACCTTGAAAGCATTAGCAATTAAAAAGTCTCTAAGGCATTCATACCATGCTCTTGGGGCTTGCTTAAGTCCATAGAGCGCCTTAGAGAGCTTACACACGTGGTCGGGGTACCGTTCATCCTCAAAGCCAGGGGGTTGCTCCACGTACACCTCCTCCTTGAACGGCCCGTTGAGGAAAGCGCTCTTCACATCCATTTGGTACAACCTGAAAGAATGATGAGCAGCATATGCTAGCAAGATACGAATTGATTCTAGCCTAGCCACAGGAGCAAAAGTCTCCTCAAAGTCCAAACCTGCGACTTGGGCATAACCTTTTGCCACAAGTCGAGCCTTGTTCCTTGTCACCACCCCGTGCTCGTCCTGTTTGTTGCGGAACACCCACTTGGTTCCCACAACATTTTGCTTGGGGCGAGGCACCAGTGTCCAAACTTCATTGCGCTTGAAATTGTTGAGTTCCTCCTGCATGGCCAACACCCAGTCCGGATCTAGCAAGGCCTCTTCTACCCTGAAAGGCTCAATAGAAGAGACAAAAGAGTAATGTTCACAAAAATTAACTAATCTTGAACGAGTAGTTACTCCCTTGCTAATATCACCCAATATCTGGTCGACGGGATGATCCCTTTGAATCGTCGCTCGAATTTGGGTTGGAGGTGCCTGAGGTGCTTCTTCCTCTTCAACTTGATCATCCTATGCTCCCCCTTGATCATGCGCCTCCACTTGAGGTATCTGTTCGTCATCTTGAGTTGGGGGATGCACCATAGTTGAGGAAGACGGTTGATCTTGCTCCAGTTGTTCCTGAGGCCGTACATCTCCAATCGCCATGGTGCGTATCGTGGCCGTTGGAACATCTTCTTCAAATACATCATCAAGATCAACAACTTGCTCTCTTGGAGAGCCATTAGTCTCATCAAATACAACGTCGCTAGAGACTTCAACCAAACCCGATGATTTGTTGAAGACCCTATACGCCTTTGTATTTGAATCATAACCTAACAAAAACCCTTCTACAGCTTTGGGAGCAAATTTAGAAGTTCTACCTTTTTTCACAAGAATATAACATTTGCTCCCAAATACACGAAAATAAGACACATTGGGTTTGTTACCAGTTAGCAGCTCGTATGAGGTCTTCTTGAGGAGGCGGTGAAGGTAGACCCTGTTGATGGCGTGGCAAGCCGTGTTCACGGCTTCCGACCAAAAACACTCGGGGGTCTTGAACTCTCCAAGCATAGTCCTCGCCATATCTATGAGTGTCCTGTTCTTCCTCTCTACCACACCATTTTGCTGAGGTGTGTAGGGAGCGGAGAACTCGTGCTTGATCCCCTCCTCCTCAAGGAACTCTTCTACTTGAAGATTCTTGAATTCGGACCCGTTGTCGCTCCTTATCTTCTTCACCTTGAGCTCAAACTCATTTTGAGCCCTCCTTAGGAAGCGCTTGAGGGTCCCTTGGGTTTCAGACTTATCCTGCAAAAAGAACACCCAAGTGAAGCGGGAAAAGTCATCAACAATAACTAGGCCATACTTACTTCCTCCTATGCTCAGATAGGCGACGGGTCCGAAGAGGTCCATATGCAGCAGCTCCAGAGGTCTTGACGTGGTCATCACATTCTTGCTGTGATGTGCTCCTCCCACTTGTTTACCTGCTTGACAAGCTGCACAAGGTCTATCTTTTTCGAAATGAACATTGGTTAGACCTATCACGTGTTCTCCCTTTAGAAGCTTGTGGAGGTTCTTCATCCCCACTTGTGCTAAGCGGTGATGCCACAACCAGCCCATGCAAGTCTTAGCCATTAAGCATGCATCTAGACCGGCCTCTTCTTTTGCAAAATCAACTAAGTAAAGTTTGCCGTCTAGTACACCCTTAAAAGCTAGTGAACCATCACATCTTCTAAAGACAGACACATCTACATTTGTAAATAAACAGTTATATCCCATATTGCATAATTGACTAACAGATAGCAAATTATATCCAAGAGACTCTACTAAAAACACATTAGAGATAGAGTGCTCATTTGAGATTGCAATTTTACCTAACCCTTTTACCTTGCCTTGATTCCCATCACCGAATATTATTGAATCTTGGGAATCCTTATTCTTGACGTAGGAGGTGAACATCTTCTTCTCCCCCGTCATATGGTTTGTGCATCCGCTGTCGATAATCCAGCTTGAACCCCCGGATGCATAAACCTGCAAGGCAAATTTAGGCTTGGGTCTTAGGTACCCAACTCTTGTTGGGTCCTACAAGGTTAGCACAAATATCCTTAGGGACCCAAATGCAAGTTTTGTCTCTCTTGCATCTTGCCCCTAATTTTCTAGCAACTATCTTCCTATCCTTTCTACAAATAGCAAAAGAAGCATTTAAAGCATGATATATTGTAGAAGGTTCATTTACTTTCCTAGGAATATTAACAACATTTCTCCTAGGCATATTATGAACAACATTTTTCCTACCAACATTTCTATCATGCACATAAGAAGAACTAGAAGCAAACATGGCATGAGAATCAAAGGCATTATATGCATTACAACTCCTATAAGCATTTCTAGATTGTCTCCTATCATGGTACATAAAGGCATGGTTCTTTTGCACACTACTAGCCATAGGGGCCTTCCCTTTCTCCTTGGCGGAGATGGGAGCCTTATGGCTTGTCAAGTTCTTGGCTTCCCTCTTGTAGCCAAGTCCATCCTTAATTGAGGTGTGTCTACCAATCGTGTAGGCATCCCTTGCAAATTTTAGCTTGTCAAATTCATTCTTGCTAGTCTTAAGTTGGGCATTAAGACTAGCTAATTCCTCATTTAATTTGGAAATTGAAACTAAATGAACACTACAAGCATCAATGTCAAAATCTTTACACCTATTACAAGTTTCAACAATTTCTACACAAGAATTAGATTTACTAGCTACTTCTAGTTTAGCATTTAAATCATCATTAAAACTTTTTAACGTAGCAATAGTTTCATGACAAGAAGATAATTCACTAGAGAGCATTTCATTCCTTTTAATTTCTAGAGCAAGAGTCTTTTGTGCTTCTACAAATTTATCATGTTCTTCATACAACAAATCCTCTTGCTTTTCTAAAAGCATATTCTTATCATTCAAGGCATCAATCAATTCATTAATTTTGTCTACCTTGGTTCTATCTAGGCCCTTAAACAAACATGAATAATCTATTTCATCCTCATCACTAGATTCGTCCTCACTTGAAGAAGCATAAGTAGAGTTTTGAGTACATACCTTCTTCTCTCTTGCCATAAGGCATGTGTGACGCTCGTTTGGAAAGAGGGCCGATTTGTTGAAGGCGGTGGCGGCGAGTCCCTCATTGTCAGAGTCAGAACAGGAGCAATCCGAATCCCACTCCTTGCCTAGATGCGCCTCGCCTTTTGCCTTCTTATACTTCTTCTTCTTCTCCCTCTTGTTCCCTTGTTCCTGATCACTATCATTGTCGGGACAGTTAGCAATAAAATGACCAAGCTTACCACATTTGAAGCATGAGCGCTTCCCCTTGGCTTTGGTCTTGCTTGGCTGTCCCTTGCGACCCTTAAGCGCCGTCTTGAATCTTTTGATGATGAGGGCCATCTCTTCATCATTAAGTCCGGCCGCCTCAATCTGTGCCACCTTGCTAGGTAGCACCTCCTTGCTTCTTGTTGCCTTGAGAGCAAGGGGTTGCGGCTCGTTGATCGGACCATTCAAGGCGTCGTCCACGTACCTCGCCTCCTTGATAATCATTCGCCCGCTAACGAATTTTCCGAGGACTTCTTCGGGCGACATTTTGGTGTACCTGGGATTCTCACGAATATTATTCACCAAATGAGGATCAAGAACGGTAAAGGACCTTAGCATCAGTCGGACGACGTCGTGGTCCGTCCATTGCGTACTTCCGTAGCTCCTTATTTTGTTGATAAGGGTCTTGAGCCGGTTGTATGTTTGAGTTGGCTCCTCGCCCCTTATCATCGCGAACCTTCCAAGCTCGCCCTCCACCAACTCCATTTTGGTGAGCAAGGTGACGTCGTTCCCCTCATGAGAGATCTTGAGGGTGTCCCAGATCTGCTTGGCATTGTCCAAGCTGCTCACCTTGTGATACTCGTCCCTGCACAAAGAGGCTAGCAACACAGTAGTAGCTTGTGCATTTTTATGAATCTATTCATTAATAAACACAGGGCTATCCGAGCTATCAAATTTCATTCCACTTTCCACAATCTCCCAAATGCTTGGATGGAGAGAAAACAAGTGAGTACGCATTTTGTGGCTCCAAAATCCGTAGTCCTCTCCATCAAAGTGAGGGGGCTTGCCAAGTGGAATGGGGAGCAATTGAGCATTTGAGCTATGCGGAATGCGCGAATAATCGAAAGAAAAGTTTGAGTTAACCGTCTTTCATCTGTCGTAGTCGTCGTTGTCCTTTTGGGAGGAGGAAGATTCGTCGCTGTCGTAGTAGACAATTTCCATGATGCGCCTTGTCTTCTTCTTCCTCCCGTCTTTTCTTTTGTGGCCCAAGCCTGAGTCGGTGGACCTGTCATCATTGGGCTCGTTGACGAAGGACTCCTTCTCCTTGTCGTTGATCACCACCCCCTTGCCCTTAGGATCCATCTCTTCGGGCGGTTAGTCCCTTTCTTGAAGAGAACGGCTCCGATACCAATTGAGAGCACCTAGAGGGGGGTGAATAGGTGATCCTGTGAAACTTCAAAAACTTAAGCCACAAAACTTGGTTAATTGTTAGCACAATAATTGCCAAGTGGCTAGAGAGGAGTCAAAACACAATAACCACAATAAATCAATCACAGAGATGGCACGGTGGTTATCCCGTGGTTCGGCCAAGACCAACGCTTGCCTACTCCACGTTGTGGCGTCCCAACGGACGAGGGTTGCAATCAACCCCTCTCAAGCGGTCCAAAGACCCACTTGAATACCACGGTGTTTTGCTTGCTTTATCTCAATCCCGTTTGCGAGGAATCTCCACAACTTGGAGCCTCTCGCCCTTACACTTGAAATTCACAAAGAACATGGAGCAAGGGAGGGATTAGCAACGCACACAAGACACAAGAATCAAAGCGTCAACACGCACACAAGTCGCAACAAGAGCTCGCAACACAACTCAATGGGTTCACAACTCCACTAGAGCTCTATATGCTATCACAATGAAACGAATGCGCGAAATCGATGTCTTGGTGCTTAGAAATGATTAGGAGATGCTTGGTGTGCTCCTCCATGCGCCTAGGGGTCCCTTTTATAGCCCCAAGGCAGCTAGGAGCCGTTGGGAGCAATCTGGGAAGGCAATTCTTGCCTTCTGTCGTCTGGCGCACCGGACAGTCTGGTGCACACCGGACATGTCCGGTGCCCGATTTCTTTCCATAAACAGCGCAGTCGACCGTTGGCAGCCTGGGAGCCGTTGGTGCACTTGACATGTCCGGTGCACACCGGACAGTCCGGTGCCATCTTCTAGTCGTTGGCTCGGCCACGTGTCCCGCGCAGATTGCGCGGCCGACCGTTGGCCCGGCCGACCGTTGGCTCACCGGACAGTCCGGTGCACACCGGACAGTCCGGTGATTTTTAGCCGTACGCCGTTGATGGTTTCCCGAGAGCGACGAGTTTGCCTGTGAGCGGCCCACCGGACAGTCCGGTGCACACCGGACAGTCCGGTGAATTTTAGCCGTACACCGCCGTCGAAGTCCCGAGAGCAGCCACTTTGCCCAAGCCAGCCTGGCGCACCGGACACTGTCCGGTGCACCACCGGACAGTCCGGTGCACCCAGACTGGGCAGACTTTGGCTGCTCGAGCCATCTCTTCTCCAACTCGATTTTTTCTGTTTCCAGCACTTAGACACAATACATTAGTCCATAAAACAATGTACTAAGTTTGAGAAACATACCTTTATCCTTGATTTGTACTTTGTCCACCATTTTACAATTAGGCACCTGTGTTGGGCACTAAATCACCAAAACACTTAGAAATGGCCCAAGGGCACATTTCCCTTTCAGGAAGGCAATTCTTGCCTTCTATCGACTGACGCACCGGACAGTCCGGTGCACCACCGGACACTGTCCGGTGCGGATTTCTTTCCTTTTCTGGCGCAACCGACCGTTGGAGACTTGGAGCCGTTGGTGCACCGGACACTGTCCGGTGCACACCGGACAGTCCGGTGCTCCCATCCGACCGTTGGCTCGGCCACGCGTCATGCGCGGATTGCGCGGCCGACCGTTGGCGCGGCCGACCGTTGGCGCGCCCGACCGTTGGCTCACCGGACAATCCGGTGACTCACCGGACAGTCCGGTGAATTATAGCCGTACGCTGTTGACTTGGTTCCCGAGAGCGGCGACTTCGCCGCAGCCGACTCACCGGACACTATCCGGTGCACCACCGGACAGTCCGGTGATTTATAGCCGTACGCCGCCGTCGAGACCCGAGACCAGCCATTTCACTAGAGCCAGCCTGGCGCATCAGACACTGTCCGGTGCACCACCGGACAGTCCGATGCACCCAGACCGAGCAGAGTCTTGGCTGCTCGAGCCAAGACTTATCCAATTGTATTTTCTCTGATTCTAGCACTTAGACAAATATGTTAGTACACAAAAACCAATGTACTAAGTCTAGAATCATACCTTTGTATTGATTTGCACTTTGTCCACTATTTGGCATAGTTTAACACTTAAGCATTTGTGTTGAACACTAAATCACCAAAATACTTAGAAATGGCCCAAGGGCACATTTCCCTTTCAATCTCCCCCTTTTTGGTGATTTACTGATTTATGCCAACACAACATAAAGCAACTAAAAGAAGTGCAATATCAATGCAATTTCAAACAAGAAATGATTTTGATTCAAATTTGGCATATTTGGATCATTCTTTGCCACCACTTGGTTTGTTTCTGCAAATCAAACACAGTTTCCTATCTTTAAGTCAAACTCACTTGTTGAGACATAAAGAGAGGTATTCCAATAGAAATTGATCAAAGATTTAAAAAAATCCCCTTTTTCCCATAATCAAGCATTCTCCCCACAAGAGACAGACTTTTAGCACTTAGAGACAACAAGAGTATTTTGACAAAACAAAACTCTATTCTACTATTTTCAAAATTCTCAAGTGGTAGCTGATCCATTTCTTGCTTTGGCCTTATTTTCTCCCCCTTTGGCATCAAGCACCAAAACAAGATCAATCTTGGCCCTTAAACCCCATTGCCTCACCAAAATCTTCAACTAAGAGTAAAAAGGCAAATAAGAATATGAAGACGAACTTGGAGTGAGTTACCCTCTCATCGGAGTGCAGTGGAAGTCTTGCATGGTCCAAGTTCACCTTTCCCTTTCAATCTACCTTTGAGACTAAATCAAGTAAACTCAAGCACACAGTTAGTCTCAAAGGGTCAAGTTGTAGCATGCCTCCCCCTAAATAAGTGCATCACTTGCAATTGGACTCCTTTATTGAGGTCGACGTGTCCGTCAGTTCCCATTGGAGTCTTTGCGGGCTTGGCGTCCTTCATCCCAAAACACTTGAGCAAGTCTTGTGTATACTTTGTTTGGGAGATGAAAGTGCCGTCCTTGAGTTGCTTCACTTGGAACCCAAGGAAGTAGTTCAACTCGCCCATCATCGACATCTCGAATTTCTGCGTCATCACCCTGCTAAACTCTTCACAAGACTTTTGGTTAGTAGAACCAAATATTATGTCATCGACATAAATTTGGCACACAAATAAGTCACCATCACATGTCTTAGTGAAAAGAGTTGGATCGGCTTTCCCAACCTTGAAAGCATTAGCAATTAAAAAGTCTCTAAGGCATTCATACCATGCTCTTGGGGCTTGCTTAAGTCTATAGAGCGCCTTAGAGAGCTTACACACATGGTCGCGGTACCGTTCATCCTCAAAGCTATGGGGTTGCTCCACGTACACCTCCTCCTTGATTAGCCCGTTGAGGAAAGCGCTCTTAACATCCATTTGGTACAACCTGAAAGAATGGTGAGCGACATAGGCTAACAAAATACGAATCGACTCTAGCCTAGCCACAGGAGCGAAAGTCTCCTCAAAGTCCAAACCTGCGACTTGGGCATAACCTTTTGCCACAAGTCGAGCCTTGTTCCTTGTTACCACCCCGTGCTCGTCCTATTTGTTGCGGAACACCCACTTGGTTCCCACAACATTTTGCTTGGGACGCGGCACCAGTGTCCAAACTTCATTACGCTTGAAGTTGTTGAGCTCTTCCCGCATGGCCAACACCCAGTCCGGATCTAGCAAGGCCTCTTCTACCCTGAAAGGCTCAATAGAAGAGACAAAAGAGTAATGCTCACAGAAATTAGCTAATCTAGAGCGAGTGGTTACTCCCTTGCTAATGTCACCCAAAATCTGGTCGACGGGATGGTTCCTTTGAATCATCGCTCGAACTTGAGTTGGAGGGGCCTGTGGTGCTTCTTCCTCTTCAACTTGGACATCCTGTGCTCCCCCTTGATCACACGCCTCCACTTGAGGTATCTGTTCATCATCTTGGGTTGGGGGGTGCACCATCGTTGAGGAAGAAGGCTGATCTTGCTCTTTGAGTTCCTGCGGTCGCACGTATCCAATCGCCATGGTACGAATCGTGTCTGTTGGAACATCATCCTCATCTACATCATCAAGCTCAACTTGCTCTCTTGGAGAGCCATTAGTCTCATCAAATACAACGTCGCTAGAGACTTCAACCAAACCCGATGATTTGTTGAAGACTCTATACGCCTTTGTATTTGAGTCATAACCTAACAAAAACCCTTCTACAGCTTTGGGAGCAAATTTTGAATTTCTACCTTTCTTCACCAGAATGTAGCATTTGCTCCCAAAAACTCGAAAATACGAAACGTTGGGTTTGTTACCGGTTAGAAGCTCGTATGATGTCTTCTTGAGGAGGCGATGGAGATAGACTCGGTTTATGGCGTGGCAAGCCGTGTTCACAGCTTCCGACCAAAACCGCTCGGGCGTCTTGAATTCTCCAAGCATCGTTCTCGCCATGTCTATGAGCGTCCTGTTCTTCCTCTCTACCACACCATTTTGCTGTGGTGTGTAGGGAGCGGAGAACTCGTGCTTGATTCCTTCCTCCTCAAGGTACTCCTCCACTTGAAGGTTCTTGAACTCGGACCCGTTGTCGCTCCTTATCTTCTTCACCTTGAGCTCAAACTCATTTTGGGCTCTCCTTAGGAAGCGCTTGAGGGTCCCTTGGGTTTCAGATTTATCCTGCAAAAAGAATACCCAAGTGAAGCGGGAAAAATCATCAACAATAACAAGACCATACTTACTTCCTCCTATGCTCAGATAGGCGACGGGTCCGAAGAGGTCCATATGAAGTAACTCCAAAGGTCTTGTCGTGGTCATCACATTCTTGATATGATGAGAGCTTCCCACCTGTTTACCTGCTTGACATGCTGCACAAGGTCTATCTTTTTCGAAATATACATTTGTTAGACCTAACACGTGTTCTCCCTTTAGAAGTTTGTGAAGGTTCTTCATCCCCACATGTGCTAGACGGCGATGCCATAGTCAGCCCATGCAAGTCTTAGCAATTAAGCATGCATCTAGACCGGCCTCCTCCTTTGCAAAATCAACTAAATAAAGTTTGTCGTCTAGTACACCCTTAAAAGCTAATGAACCATCACTCCTTCTAAAGACAGACACATCTACATTTGTAAATAAGCAATTATATCCCATCTTACATAATTGACTAACGGACAACAAGTTATATCTGAGCGATTCAACTAAAAACACATTAGAGATAGAATGCTCGGAAGAAATAGCTATCTTTCCTAGTCCTTTAACCTTGCCTTAATTCCCGTCACCGAATATGATTGAGTCTTGGGAATCTTTGTTCTTGACGTAGGAGGTGAACATCTTCTTATCCCCCGTCATGTGGTTTGTGCATCCGCTGTCGATAATCCAGCTTGATCCCCCGGATGCATAAACCTGCAAGGCAAATTAGGCTTGGGTCTTAGGTACCCAACTCTTGTTGGGTCCTACGAGGTTAGTAACAATAGCCTTAGGGACCCAAATGCAAGTTTTGTCTCCCTTGCATTTTGCCCCTAATTTCCTAGCAACCACTTTCTTATCCTTTCTACAAATAGCAAAGGAAGCATTGCAAGCATGGTAAATTGTAGAATGTTCATTACTCACTTTCCTAGGTACATGAACAACATTTCTTCTAGGCATATGATGAATAACATTTTTCCTAGCCAAATTTCTATCATGCATAATAGAAGAACTAGAAGTAATCATGGCATGAGAATTAAAAGCATCGTAACTTCTATGAACATTCCTAGAAAATCTCCTATCATGGTACATGAAAGCATGGTTCTTTTGAACACTATTAACCATAGGGGCCTTCCCTTTCTCCTTGGCGGAGATGGGAGCCTTATGACATGTTAAGTTCTTGGCTTCCCTCTTAAAGCCAAGACCATCCTTAATTGAGGGGTGTCTACCAATCGTGTAGGCATCCCTTGCAAATTTTAGTTTATCAAATTCACTTTTGCTAGTCTTAAGTTGGGCATTAAGACTAGCCACTTCATCATTTAGTTAAAAATGCAAACTAGGTGTTCACTACAAGCTTCAACATTAAAATCTTTACACCTATTGGAAATCACAACATGTTCTACACAAGAGGTTGATTTATTAGCTATTTCTAGTTTTGCATTCAAGTCATCATTGATACTCTTTAAGCTAGAAATAGATTCATGGCATGTAGACAATTCACATGAAAGCATTTCATTTCTTTTAACTTCTAATGCAAGAGAATTTTGTGCATTTACAAATTTATCATGCTCTTCATATAAAAGATCTTCTTGCTTTTCTAAAAGATTATTTTTTTTTATTCAAAGCATCAATCAATTCATTGATCTTATCAATTTTAGTTCTATCTAAGCCTTTGAATAAATATGCATAGTCTATTTCATCATCACTAGATTCATCCTCACTTGAAGAAGCATAAGTAGTATTGTTTCGAGTACATACCTTCTTCTCCTTTGCCATGAGGCATGTGTGATGCTCGTTGGGGAAGAGAGACGATTTGTTGAAGGCGGTGGCGGCGAGTCCTTCGTCGTCGGAGTCGGATGAAGAGCAATCCGAATCCCACTCCTTTCCAAGGTGTGCCTCGCCTTTAGCCTTCTTGTAAACCTTCTTGTTCTCTCTTTTCCCATTCTTTCCTTGTTCCTGGTCACTATCATTATCAGGACAATTAGCAATAAAGTGTCCAACCTTACCGCACTTGAAGCAGGAGCGCTTTCCCTTTGTCTTGTTCTTTTTGGGATGCTCCTTGCGGCCCTTTAGCGCCATCTTGAAGCGCTTGATGATGAGGGCCATTTCTTCCTCATTGAGCCCTGCCGCCTCAACTTGTGCCACCTTGCTAGGTAGCGCCTCTTTGTTATTTGTTGCCTTGAGAGCAATGGCTTGATGCTCATGAATTGGACCATTCAACGCCTCATCGACGTATCTTGCCTCCTTGATCATCATCCGCCCGCTTACGAACTTTCCAAGTATTTCTTCGGGTGACATCTTGGTGTACCTAGGATTTTCACGAATATTATTTACAAGATGTGGATCAAGGATAGTGAAAGACCTTAGCATTAGGCGGATGACGTCGTGGTCCATCCATCGCGTGCTTCCATAGCTTCTTATCTTGTTGACGAGGGTCTTGAGCCTGTTGTATGTTTGGGTTGGCTCCTCTCCCCTGATCATTGCGAATCTCCCAAGTTCGCCCTCCACCAACTCCATCTTGGTGAGCATGGTGACATCATTTCCGTCATGAGAGATCCTGAGGGTGTCCCAAATTTTCTTGGCGTTATCCAAGCCACTCACCTTATGATATTCATCCCTGCACAATGACGCTAAAAGAACAGTAGTAGCTTGTGCATTTTTATGAATTTGTTCATTAATGAATATGGGACTATCCATACTATCAAATTGCATTCCATTTTCAACTATCTCCCATATACTTAGATGGAGAGAGAACAAGTGGCTACGCATTTTGTGACTCCAAAATCCGTAGTCCTCTCCATCAAAGTGAGGAGGTTTACCGAGTGGAATGGAAAGCAAATGAGTATTGGAGCCTTGCGGAATACGAGAGTAATCAAAAGAAAAGTTTGAATTGACCATTTTCTTTTTCTCGTAGTCGTCGTCGTCCTTTTGGGAAGATGAAGATTCGTCGCTGTCGTAGTAGACTATCTCCTTGATGCGCCTTGTTTTCTTCTTCTTCCCATCTTTTCTTTTGTGGCTCGAGCCCGAGTCAGTAGGCTTGTCATCTTTTGGATCATTGATGAAGGACTCCTTCTCCTTATCATTGACCACCATCCCCTTGCCCTTAGGATCCATCTCTTTGGGCGATTAGTCCCTTACGTGAAGAGAATGGCTCTGATACCAATTGAGAGCACCTAGAAGGGGGGTGAATAGGTGATCCTGTAAAAACTTGAAGCCACAAACTTGATTAAGTGTTAGAGCAATAAAACCAAGTGGCTAGAGAGGAATTCTTGCAAGACACAATAACCACAAAGATATCAACACAGAGAGGCACAATGGTTTATCCCATGATTCGGCCAAGTCAAAACTTGCCTACTCCACGTTGTGGTGTCCCAATGGACGAGGGTTGCACTCAACCCCTCTCAAGTGATCCAAAGATCCACTTGAATACCACGGTGTTTCTTTTCCTTTCACTATATCCCATTTGCGAGGAATCTCCACAACTTGGAGTCTCTCGCCCTTACAAAAGATGATCACAAATGAACACAGAAGTAAGGATGGGATGAGCAACACACACAAGTCCACAGCAAATACGCACACACACGGCCAAAACTTGAGCTCTAATGAATATCACAAAGTTCTCACTAGAACGAAGCTCAAATCACTAAGAATGTTGAACAAGTGCGCAAAGACGAAGTGTGAATGATCAAGAATGCTCAAAGTGTGCTTGGTGTTCTCCTCCATGCGCCTAGAGGTCCCTTTTATAGCCCCAAGGCAGCTAGGAGCCGTTGAGAGCAATCCAGGAAGGCAATTCTTGCCTTCTGTCGACTGGCGCACCGGACAGTCTGGTGCACCACCGGACACTGTCCGGTGCAGATTTCTTTCCTATTCTCGCGCAGCCGACCGTTGGAAACTTGGAGCCGTTGGTGCACCGGACACTGTCCGGTGCACACCGGACAGTCCGGTGCTCCCATTCGACCGTTGGCTTGGCCACGCGTCACGCGCGGATTGCGCGCCCGACCGTTGGCTCACCGGACAGTCGAGTGACTCACCGGACAGTCCGGTGAATTATAGCCGTACGCTGTTGACTTGGTTCTCGAGAGCGGCGACTTCGCCGCAGCCGACTCACCGGACATTGTCCGGTGCACCACCGGACAGTCCGGTGATTTATAGCCGTACGCCACCGTCGAGACCCAAGAGCAGCCATTTCACCAGAGCCAGCCTGGCGCACCGGACACTGTCTGGTGCACCACCAGACAGTCGGGTGCACCCAGACCGAGCTGAGTCTTGGCTGCTCGAGCCAAGACTTATCCAATTGTATTTTCTCTGATTCTAGCACTTAGACAAATATGTTAGTACACAAAAACCAATGTACTAAGTCTAGAATCATACCTTTGTATTGATTTGCACTTTGTCCACCATTTGGCATAGTTTAACACTTAAGCATTTGTGTTGAACACTAAATCACCAAAATACTTAGAAATGGCCCAAGGGCACATTTCCCTTTCACCATGTGCGGTGGTGGCGGTTCCCAGGCCGGTGGCTGCAACTCCATAACCTCGACGCGGCGGTGGCGAAGGTTCCTCGATCCGGAGTAGTCGCGGCGGTTCTCCGATCCAGAGGGCGAGCGACAGCGGGGCCCTTGTGCGGGCAAGCGGTGGCGTCCCTGAAGCCCTGAGGAGGCGGCACTTCCAAGGCAGGCGAGCAAGCGACGCCCGTCGACGTGCGAGTAGCGACGACGACACATGAGGCGCGATGTTCGAGCGAGCGATGTCACGGAAGGCGCGAGATGCGCGCAGCGATGATCGCACGTGACATCCTCCGATCCGGCGCAGTTTTCTTTCCGATTATTGTGTTTTATGCCTACCACATGTATTATTTACGCTAAAAACTGTATGATTTTATGCTTGAACACGGAGTTCGTATATCAGTTTACTGCATGCACATTGGAAAGACAATTTCTTGATTTTGCGCGCATGCAATGGAAACTCCCACGATTTTGCCATAATTTTTGGATCTATATAAAAATAGAAACCGCATGCATGCGGCTGCCATGTTTTTCGGATCTGCCATAAAAATAGGATCGTAATAACAACCTACTAGAGATATCAACCTCTCATTGACTCGGTATTTACGCTTATAATTGAGGGATTTTATGCTCAAAACTTAAGGTTTTTACGCTCCACCCGGAGATGCGTCCACCAGTGAACAACATGCCAGATTTTTTACGCAGTGTAAGGAATTGCATAAATACCTACACCATGTAGTATAATTTGTTTTAGTATACATCATAAACTAGTTCTAATGCGTTTAGCTGCATGACTGTTGGAGGGATCCTATATTTATGAAGGAAATAAAATATTAAATGCGATTTTTTGTTTCTATGCATGCAATTTATTTACTTTTATTGCATATTCTTTCCATCATAAATTCGTGTGCATGCAGCTGGTAACAGATTTTACGCAGTATACCAAATTGCATAATTATCTACATAGTGTAGCATATTTAGTATCAGTATATATCATAAAATGGTCATTACGATTCTAGCTGCATGGCTGTTGCAGCGATACTAAATTTATGGAGGAAATAAAACATTTAAAATAAAAACTGTCATACATATTTTTTCTAAATTTACGCGCATGCAAGAGAACTTGTTTAACTCATGCATTGTTGGGGCTATGCTTCGTCGCGCCGAAGGCCTTGTAGGAAGAAGCAGCTTCGGCTGAAGCTGTCCGCAGGAGATGACCGAAGGTTCCTCTTCATGAAGCTTCGGTATTACAAACCGACTTAAAGATAGAATGACCTTTTAGTCCATAAAGGTCCGAGTCAATGTTGTAAACTTTTATGAGGGGCATAATTGTAATTCTTCACAGGCTGTGTCCTGTGTCTATAAATAGATGAACAGTACCCCCGTACTGTTCACGCTGACCTGTTCACGCTCGTACGTCACGCTTGTGTTTTTGCCTTCTACCAAGCTGAAGCATTTGAGAACAAGTCCCCAACATTGGCGCCCACCTCCGGTGAACTCACTTCCACTTTTTTTTGAGCTGATGGCTTCGTTCAACGATCAAGCTGGAGCTGCTTCGGCTCCGAAGCTGCTTCTTCCGATAACAGGCGGTTCATGTTCAGAGCCAGCCAACAAGAAGCAGAAGAAGGAAGCACAGAGAAGGGTACAACATGTTGGGGTGCAAGGACCCTTCATCAAGTCGAGATGGTCTCACATTCCTATTACCTTCTCCCAAGAGGACCTTCAACTCAAGGATTACCCACACAACGATGCCATGGTTATCTCTTGTGTTATCAAAGGATTTCTGGTTCACAATGTCTTAGTTGATACAGGCAGTGCAGCTGATATCATATTTGCTAAGGCCTTCAGGCAAATGCAAGAGCCAGAAGATAAGATTCATGATGCTACGCACCCTCTCTGTGGCTTCGGAGGAAGACAGATTGTAGCGCTGGGCAAGATCACCATGTCAGTGACCTTCGGGTTCATCAACAACACTAGAACTGAGCAAGTTGTGTTTGACATTGTTGACATGGAATACCCTTACAATGCAATTATTGGCCATGGCACCCTCAATGCTTTCGAAGCAATTCTTCATCCTGCCTATCTTTGCATGAAGATACCTTCAGATTAAGGACCCATCGCTATTCATTGAAGTCAGGAAGCTGCCAGAAGGGCCGAAGGAAGCTGGACTGACTCAAAAGCAATTCATAACATAGATGGAGCTGAAGCTTGTGAACAGTACAAATTCAGAAGGGAGAAAGCAGCTTCAGCAGATCAGCCGAAGCCCATGCTCTTATGTGAGGATATAGCAGAGCAGAAGGTGCTGTTGGGCTCTCAATTATCCGAAGAGCAGGAGAAAACCTTGATAAGGTTTTTGTTCAACAACAAAGATGTTTTTGCATGGTCAGCTAATGACCTCTGCGGAGTAAATCGGGATGTTATTGAACACTCGCTCAATGTTGACCCATCCTTCAGACCCCGAAAGCAGAGGCTTCGGAAAATGTCCGATGATAAGGCCGAAGGTGCTCATAATGAAGTAAAAAGACTCCTCAGTGCAGGAGTTATCAGAGAAGTAAAGTACCCAGAATGGCTAGCTAACACTGTTATGGTAAAGAAGGCCAATGGCAAGTGGAGAATGTGTATCGATTTTACAGATCTCAACAAGGCTTGTCCGAAGGACGAATTCCCATTGCCAAGGATAGACTCTTTAGTTGACGCAGTAGCTTCTTCAGAGCTCATGAGTCTGCTAGACTGTTACTCAGGCTATCACCAAATCTGGATGAAGAAGGAAGATGAGCCGAAGACTAGCTTCATAACCCCAAGTGGCACATATTGCTATCTTCGGATGCCTGAGGGGCTCAAAAACGCTGGAGGAAGTTTCAGCAGAATGACTGCGAAGGTCCTCCAGTCTCAGATAGGCAGAAATGTGCTAACTTATGTTGATGACATCATTGTAAAAAGCACGAAACAGGAAAATCATATTGCTGATTTACAGGAGACCTTCGCCAGTTTCAGACAAGCTGGCTTAAAGCTGAATCCAGAAAAATGTGTCTTCGGAGTAAAGAAGGGGAAATTTCTTGGATGCTTGGTTTCAACAAAGGGAATTGAAGCTAATCCAAGTAAAATTGAAGCTATACTTCGAATGGAGCCACCAACTACAAGAAAGGGGGCCCAAAGATTGACAGGGAGGCTGGCATCTCTCAATAGATTCATATCCAGATCAGCAGAAAGAAATTTACCATTCTTCGAAGTGCTGAAGTCAGCTGAAGTCTTTCAATGGGGACCAAGCCAACAAAAAGCCTTTGAAGAGCTGAAGCAATATTTGATAGATTTAACAACATTAACTCCACCAACGCCAGGGGCTCCTTTGTTGTTATACGTGGCAGCTTCGCACTCAGCAGTAAGTGCAGCACTTGTCCAGGAGAAGCTCGATGGCCAAGTCAAGAAGCAGGTTCCAGTGTATTTTGTATCTGAAGTCCTTAGTGTATCAAAGAAAAACTATACCGAACTGGAGAAGGTATTATATGCCGTTTTGATGGCATCCAGGAAGCTTCGGCATTATTTTCAAGCATACAATATTGTTGTTCCTTCTTCGCAGCCGTTGAAGGATATTATGAGAAATAGAGAAGCTACTGGACGGATTGGAAAATGGGCTGCAGAGCTCAATGAATTTTGCATTGATTATGTGCATAGATCCTCGATCCAGTCTCAAGCGTTGGCAGATTTCATTACCGATTGGACGCCAGGGGCTCAGGATGAAGAAACAAATAAAGATGCCGAAGTGTGGACAGTGTTTTGTGATGGCTCTTGGGGAACCTTCGGAGCAGGAGCAGCCGCTGTGTTGGTCTCACCATCCAAAGTTAAAACTTGTTATGCGGCAAGACTTGATTTTAGCTGTACAAACAATATTACTGAGTACGAAGCTCTGCTTTTGGGCCTTCGGAAATTAAAAGCAATGGGAATCAGAAGGGCCATCCTTAAAACTGATTCTCAGGTTGTTTCGGGTCATATCGACAAGAGTTGCAAGGCTAAAGATCCGAAGCTTGAAAAATATCTAGACACGGTCCGAAGAATCGAAGCTTCCTTCGAAGGATTTTCTGTCAAAAATATCCCTCGAGGACAAAATGAGCATGCTGATTTGCTAGCTAAGTCAGCAGCACAGGGGCTGCCTTTACCTTCGGATGTGTTTTTCGAAACAATAAAGGCACCTTCAGTGGAACTCCTTGAAAGAGCAGTCCTCAACATATCTCCTGTTTATAGCGAAGATTGGAGAACTGAGATCATCTCTTACCTTCAGGGTAAGTTCCTTTCAGATGACGAAGCTTATAACAGGAGGATAGAGGCAAGAGCTCGTCCATATGTCATGATAGAGGGGGAGTTGTACAAGCATGGAGTTTGCGCTCCGCTACTCAAGTGTTTATCTAGAACCGAAGGTATAGAGTTGATGAAAGAAATACATGCAGGCCTATGTGGATCTCACATTGGATCTAGGCCGTTACTTGGAAAAGTTTTCCGCCAAGGGTTTTATTGGCCGAAGGCAGCTTCGGATGCAGCGGAATTAGTTCAAAAGTGCGAAGGCTGTCAGAAATGTGCAAGAGATCAAAAACAACCTTCGTCTTTAACACAGCTCATACAACCCATCTGGCCATTGCAAAGGTGGGGCCTTGACTTGTTAGATCCATTACCACCGGCTCAAGGGAATTTAAGATATGTTATAGTGGCTGTGGAGTATTTTTCTAAATGGATTGAGGCAAAGCCATTAGCCACAATAACTTCGGCCACTGTCCAAAAGTTTTTCTGGCAGACTATTGTTTGTCGTTTCGGGGTACCGAAGGCCATCACTGTAGATAATGGAACACAATTCGACTCCGAAGCTTTCAGAAATTTCTGTGATCAAATTGGTACGAAGATCCATTTTGCATCAGTCAGGCATCCGGAGTCAAATGGGCTCGTTGAAAGAGCCAATGGCATCATAATGACAGGAATAATGAAGTTAATCTTCAATCAACCCAGGGGAAAGTGGCCAGATCAGTTAACCAAAGTGGTGTGGAGCCACAATACAACAACATCAAGGTCTACAGGCTTTACTCCATTCAAGTTATTATTCGGTGACGAAGCAATAACTCCGGAAGAAGCTAAAACTGGATCAATAAGAGTAGTAGCTTCGATAGAATCAGGTCCTGAAGATGCTTGTTTTGTGGAAAAAGATGCTTTAGAAGGGATCAGGCTTCAAGCTGTGGAGAATATCAATAAATACCAAGCCGAAACAGTCAAATGGCGAGATAGAAAAGTTCGGCTAAAGAATATTGAGCCGGGACACTTGGTGCTTCGGAGAGTGGCCAACCCAGACGCAGTGGGCAAGTTACAGTTGAAATGGGAGGGGCCTTTCTTAGTAGCATCTTCGTCAAGACCTGGTTCATACAGATTGAAGGACATGGACGGCAACGACATTCCAAGATCTTGGAATGCGGATGAGCTTCGGCGATATTATGTGTAACTTGATGTAACTTTTTTATGTTTTTCCTTTTTCATGGCACCCTTTTCCTTTCTAAAGGGGGAGAAAGGTTTTTAATGGGGCCATCATATGTAATTTCCTTTTTAGTTTTATAAGAGCAAAATCCCCCAAGGAATGTAAATGTAAAAGCTGAGAACGCACCATCGAGTGCCAAAAACTGAAAAAGCGAAGAAGCTCCAAAGTCGTTCCTAAGGGAATGCAGAGCTTACAGCGAAAAGTCAACGCTGATTCCGCCGAAAGTAAAAGGCGAAGAAGCTCCAAAGTCGTTCCTAAGGGAATGCAGAGCTTACAGCGAAAAGTCAACGCTGATTCCGCCGAAAGTAAAAGGCGAAGAAGCTCCAAAGTCGTTCCTAAGGGAATGCAGAGCTGATGTGTGATTGTTTCTAAGGAAATAATGGCTAAGGGTATGGCTTCGGATATGTGTTTGGACATTCATTCGCACATCACATTACATCATAGCATTTGCATTCATAAACATTCATTCAGGCATATATAGGATAATCATCATCATGGCATAAGTGGTTGTTTCGGCATAAGAGAAGAGCTTCTTCACGTACAAAAAGGAGGGCTTCGGAAGAAAGGGAAATGTTGTTTTCTATGCTTTGCCGTGTACGAAAAGAAGGGAAGGTGTTTTTTCGCCTTCGGCTCAAAAAAGATAATTTCGTCCGCACCAAAGCATTTCACATACATTAATAGAAGGGTAAGAGCATAATACAAGGTATGAACAGAACTCATAAAAGACAAGTTTAGTTACATTCACACAAGTTATCTCAAAAGTTTCCTTAGTCTATCTACAGTCTACTCCTACTTAATCTTCAAGGGATTTCAGCTTCGGCGTCACTCTTCTAATCATCGACTTCGGCTTCGTTATCCTACATGAATCAAGTTGTTGTAAGTCAAAATCGAGCTTGAAGGAAGAGGTAAGCACAAGGTATGATTTCTTACTGGTTCAAGATGACTCCGAGCTTCGTCTCCAGCCTTCTCTCGCCCGCCTTTTGTCCATATCATTTTTATAAATCTATTGGAAATACTTCGGGCGAGATCAGGGATGTCATCTAGGATTGATGGTGATAAAGTGAAATTGGGCCTATTGACAATTTTTCCATGATCACAGCCAGCTTTTAGGAAGGCAGCAGCAGTGCCCCGAGAAGCTACCCAGGCACAGAAGTCACCGTGCCCGGCTATAACTTCGTCAAGCTCATCAATTTCACCTTCAATATGTTCGAAGGTCTTTGGTAAATCTTCAGCTGACGGGGTAAATTTCTCACTGCTAGCTCCAACTGAGTGGAAGATTTTTCTCAGTCGTTCAATACATTTGTTGCTAAATTCCAAACATTTATCTTGAAGGCTCGCCAATAATTTTTTCAAAACTGAAATTTCTTGGACTTCGGCTTCAAGTTTCGCATTTAGTTCTTGTTTTTCTTGTTCAAACTGTTCAGATTGGCAGAGAAGCTTCGTATTCAATTCCACTATTTTAGCTTCGGCTTCTGCCAATAAGCCTTCAGTTGCCTGAAGCTCAAAGTTCTTCTTTTCAATAGTAGCTAATTGCTCTTTTATTTTGCTCTCTAAATTTTCAATTATAACCTCGTGCTTTTTGTCTTCCAGATCTTGCTGCATTTTCAAAGCCTTGCTCAGCAGCATGCTCTGCACGTAAACAACCTTCGTTAAGACAGGTCTACATTATTGAAAACAATAAAAGTCAAGGGAATAGTAGTTCACCTTGAAATTGGAATAAAATAAACTACCAACGATATGTTGTCGTCGGTAGCGGCTAATGTCCATTTCCAGCTTCGGAAAACCGATACTCTTTGATAGAGTACCGATGACCTTAGCTCCAGTTTGATCCCGGATGCAGTCCAATTTTTCATCGTTAATACCCCCGAAGAGGAGTGCTCCTGGTTTATATCCGCAGGATTTGGCATACTCTTTAAGCTCTTCTATTTCGGTTTTTGACAATTCTTCTCCAACCAAATTTTGGAACATGAAGGCTTCGTCCTCTGAAGCTTCGTCAACAATTTCCTTTTCTTTCCCAGACACTGCGGCCATGGCTTCTTCGGCGGCAGCAGTAGCTTCTTCTGTGGCCATGTCTAGCAGTATTTTGTCGATATGTTCAATTGTGCTTTCCAAGTTCAAACCTTCAGGTGAGGTAGCTTCGGCAGCCGCGACCTCCGAAGCTGTGACTTCAATATTTGTTATTTCTTCAGCCGCTGGTATCTTTTGAGCTGAAGCTCTCGGTGGTGTCTTGTCAATGACTTCTGTCACTGTGATGATTCTTTGTCTCTTTGTTTTAGTTGTTTTCTTTGTTTTTTCGGGCTCCTTTTCCTTCTGAAAAAACTTTGTCAGTTGAGGCCCCAATGGACTTAGCTTCGCAGGCAAGGATTCAGTCATTACCTTTAAAATCTCTTCCACGTCAGTGGCAGAGCGTGATGCGGGAGTCTCCTCTTCGTCAGATACTTTTCGCTTCGGAGATGATATTTTCTTCTTCGGAATATTCTTCTTTTTTGGTGGTTCTTCCTCATCTTCATTTAAAGCTTCGGCTCCCCTTTTCCTTTTTTGGCCCCCGACACCTTTGTTCAGATTTTCATAGTCAGGGTATTCAAAACCCAGGGCGTCCAGCACTCGATTCAGCCTTCGCTTCGGACGGGTGCCGAAGGCCGCAGTCATCAATTGATCTTCTTTTTTCGAGTAATTCCCAAGAATTTCATTGCACATTATTTCAACTGTGTCCAGCCATTCTTGGCAAGGTTTTTTAAAGTATTTCTTAAACTTGTAATAGTAAGGTAACCGCACAAGTTCCCCTTCTTTCTTCTCCCCCTCTAGCTTCGGCATTTCCCATTCTTTTAAAGTAGGAAAAACCCTAAAGGCCAAGAACTCTTGAACCAGGTCCCTAGTACTGATATGCTCTGAAATAATTTTAAACTCAGCCAGTGCAGCCCAAGTGGGACCTTCTAATTACATTTGGCATCGTGGTCCTGTTTCTCCGAAGATCAGTTCAAGAGGGCTTTGTACCAGCTTCTCTTTGTCTTCGTCAACCTTCACATAAAACCATTCTGATTTCCAGCCTACCGGCCATTTGCTTCGGTAGCTGATTACAGGAAACTTTGTGGTTTTCCGATAGGCAAAATTGTAGCAACCAAAGTTATCATGTAATCCATCTTTTCTAGCCTTCGTCTGGAAATGCAGCTCATGAACTCGACAAAAGTTGTCGGCAAACGGCTCCACCGCCTGGCTTCGGAGGGCCCAGATATAAACACTAAGCCTGACGATAGCGTTAGGAGTCAATTGATGAAAGTAGATACCAAACCTCTTCAATACATTTGCAATAATCCTATGAAGGGGGAATCTCAAACCAGCCTTTAGAAAGCTCTTGAAAATGACTATTTCATCCTTCTCTGGCTTCGGGGTAGTTTCTTCCCCCCGAAGCGAAGTAGCTTCTTCTGACTTTCACTGAAATAACCTGATTTTACCATCTTGGAGAGATCAGCCTTCGAAACGGTCGACTTTCCGAAGTCCAAATGGCTGGGCTTACTTGGCATGGCAATACGATAATCATCTTTGGGATCAGTTTCTTCAATGTTCTCATCTTCTGCTTCGGCAGTTGCTTGTTCTGCTTCAACAGTGGGGATTTCTTCCGAAGTTACCAGTCCGGATCGTTGCATTGCTTCGGAGATGGGAACAGTCTCCGAACCTTCAGCTTCGCCTCCTTCACGCTCAACCCTGGCGGTAGATCGCACTCTGGCCATTTAATTCTGAGTTTGAGGAAATTAAATACTCTTTTCTTCCGAAGTTTTTCCTTCTGACGAAGCAGGCTTCAAGTTGGAGCTTCGTTCGATTCCGAGAATCAAGCTTCGGCGATGGTTAAAAATTTTGGCAGCAAAACAGTGCAAATAGCAATGAATGCTGTGGTAACTTCACACCTACTCGTCTGTTTATATAGTGGTGCAGGTAAGAAGGCGAAACGCCAGGATTTTTACACCAGGCGGACAGTCGCCTGCACTCGCTGCGCGGTGGACCGCAGAGACCAAACAGTAACTCTGCAAAGTGGGACTGCTACGCGCTCGGAAACTGAATCGTTTCTCGACAACGAGCTCAGGGAAGGTGTTTTTTGGACCTTCGGCTTCCCGAAGCTTAAGAAACTTTTTTCACGGATCAAGCTCGTTACGAAAAACGATCTAGCGCCGCGAAAGGGGCTACTGTTGGGGCTATGCTTCGTCGCGCCGAAGGCCTTGTAGGAAGAAGTAGCTTCGGCTGAAGCTGTCCGCAGGAGATGACCGAAGGTTCCTCTTCATGAAGCTTCGGTATTACAAACCGACTTAAAGATAGAATGACCTTTTAGTCCATAAAGGTCCGAGTCAATGTTGTAAACTTTTATGAGGGGCATAATTGTAATTCTTCACAGGCTGTGTCCTGTGTCTATAAATAGATGAACAGTACCCCCGTACTGTTCACGCTGACCTGTTCACGCTCGTACGTCACGCTTGTGTTTTTGCCTTCTACCAAGCTGAAGCATTTGAGAACAAGTCCCCAACATGCATGTATTTTGCCACAATTTTTGGATCTGTATAACCGCATGCATGCAGCTGCCATGTTTTCGGATTTGACATAAAAATAGGATCGTAATAACAACCTACTAGAACTATCAACCTCTCACATGAGCTCGGTATATACGCTTATAATTGAGAGATTTTATGTCCAAAACTTGAGGTTATTACGCTCCAACCCGAAGATGCGTCCACTAGTGAACAACATGCCAGATTTTTTACGCAGTGTAACGAATTGCATAAATACCTACACCATTTAGTATAATTTGTATCAGTATATATCATAAACTAGATCTAATGTGTTTAGCTACATGGTTGTTGGAGGGATCTTATATTTATGAAGGAAATAAAACATTAAATACGATTTTTTTTCTATGTGTGTAATTAATTTCCTTTCATTGCACATTATTTTCATCATAAATTCGTGTGCATGCAGCTGGTAACAAATTTTTACGCAGTATACCGAATTGCATAATTATCTACACAAGGTAATATATTTAGTAGCAGTATATATCATAAAATGGTCCTTACGAGTCTGGCTGCATGGCTGTTGCAGCGATCCTAAATTTATGGAGAAAATTAAGCATTTAAAAATAGAAACCGCCACACATATCTTTCCTAAATTTACGCGCATGCAAGGGAACGTGTTTGACTCATGCATGCATTTCTTTTTTTGCGCACACAGACGTGGGCGCGGGTGGTGAAACCGACAGACTGGTCTAGTCGGTGCACTGGGTTGAACCAGGTTGCAGGGGTGATCGGCCTGGACTTCCTTTAACTATTGGAAGCCCAGGGCTCCCGTTATACCTATCCTATATATATAGGGAAGAGGTAATGGAAGCCCTGGGCTTCCGTTAGTGGGCGAAGCCCCAGCCAGGAGGCCGATCGGGTCACGTTCGGCCTACTGGACGCCAGCTTGCGTCAGCCATGCATAGGATAGCCACGTATCCCGGCTGAGACGCGACATGCGATATACGCACGCATAAATATATGTACAAATGTGCATAACTCATGCATAAATGGAATCTTTTATGCCATGAATCACGGGAACGAATATTTGCATGTGCTTGCCGGTTACGACTGCATAACGCTGTGAGACATGATAGCGTAAACCATGCAAACATTTAAAATCTCCCACCAGTTTTGAGATAAGGAAAGACGTGCTCTTTGTGCGCGTAAATAAAGGCGCAGCTACGGGAGGAAAAAAATACAACTTTACAGCCGCTCGTCCACGTTCGCTCGTCCACGTGCGTATCTGAGATATTGGCGGCGGTTAGCGGCGGCGGAAGTGAGAGGTCCGGCCGGCGATTAGCGGTGAGAAGATGTCCAGCACCGGCGCTGGCGATGACATGCCACCTGTATCATCTGTGCATAAGCCAGTAGATACGTCTATTTCAATGGGCATGGATCCTGTAGCGTCTGCGATCGCCCCATACACATAGGGTGTCTCTGTTACTCCCCCGGCGGCATTGAGGGCACCTGGACATATTGATGAGCACACAAAAACGCAGACGTGGTTGGCGCAGAGAAGCACATCCCCATGAGACATATTGGGCCGCATGAACAGGACACACCTCATATTCTTCAAAGCCACGTAAGTTCTCCCAAATATGATACCCTTATTTTCTTACATACTTCTTTGTAATGTAGTACCTATATTACGTTAGATTTAGTCGCTATTGAATCGTAAATGTTAAATTTCTGTGCGCAGCCGGACAATATTGATATAAGATTGATACCTAAAGTCGGTATGACATTTAGTAACGTGGACGAGGCGTATAATTTTTATAGTCAATATGCATACGAGGTTGGATTTCCGTTGAAGAAATATAGGGAGCGGAAGAATTGTAAATGGTTGAATTGTTCAATGGAAGGAAAGAATGCTGAAAGGGTAGCTGGAAATCCAAGGATACGTAACACATGTTCGAAACGAACATAGTGCAAGGCTAGGATGAAACTTAAAAAATCTACGATGATGCTAAAGAGAATGTTATTTCCGTTCGGATTGATCTAGTAAACTATGAGCATAATCATGAATTCTTGAAAAAAGATACAGAAAAAGGGCAATTGCAATGCAACAAAACGCATGATCGTGAATATATGGAGTTCCTTAGTGCGATGCAAGAAAGCAGGATTCCACAACATTGCATTATGAATTTTGTTACAGAAATGCATGGTGGCCCAGAAAACAATCCAATAATCGTGCAGGACATGAGTAACCTGTAAGTGTATTATGCATTGACAATAATTGTATTTTATATTACAGAAACAATCGTAATGTGTTGAGTTAGATATAGTGCATAATCATTACATTTTTTGACAGGAAAAAGCATGGCAAAGGGAAAGAAATGCAAATGATGTGTCAAAGCTGTTATCTTTTTTTCATTATGCAAGAAAGATAATCCACAATTTTTTTCAGATTTTAAATGGACAAAGAAGGGAAAATTTTAAGCATATTTTGGTCCCATGCTAGCCAGCAAGCCGAGTACATTGATTTTGGTGATGCAGTTACCTTTGATACTACACATAAGACTAATATGTACGATAAGCCATTAGGCATGTTTGTTGGCTCGAACCACCACCTACAATGCACAATATTTGGGTTTGCTTTACTAGGAGACGAGACAGTTGATACATTCGAGTGGGTCTTCAATACGTTCAAAACATGTATGGGATGTGAAGGACCACGAGTGATGTTGACAGGTATGTTGTAATAAATGGCTCGTATTTATTATGGCACGTACTATATGATATCATATTGGCTTGCATAATGTTATGTAAATTTATCTATTTCAGATCAAGACCCTGCTATGCCAATCGCACTAGGCAGAGTATTCCCAAACACAATACATCGATTGTGTTTGTGGCATGTGCAAAACAGGTATATGTAACACCCCGGGATCCACAAACACCCCAGAATGCTACTAAACTACACATCTAACATTCATATATAAAATTTCGACAGCATCTCCTTTGAAAATTGCATAAACGGGGAAGCAACAAAGTATAAATAGATATCATGATAAGAAAACATATAAGACATTAATAATCTGCTAGCAATGGGAAGACAACCATAACAACATGAACTGAATTAATCAGTGCGCACGACTAGTTAAAAACAAACATCCTTTGACAAGAAGTTTCTAATTAAATCATGGCTATGTCTGGGCAGCATTATTATGAGAGTGAAGGTGGATGTGCTGCTACTTCCCACTCCCCTTGATGAGCAACAAGCACCTGCATGAGTAATGCAAGAGTGAGATGAAACATCTCAGCAAGCTAATTGTTCTGACGAGATATTTAAACCACAAATTGAATTCATCAACATTTTAAAAGAGTCACAATTATAAATCAGAAATACTTGTAGATATAGAACTTAGTAGTCCCACTATAACCAATACCATCTCATTTCCTCGAACAACCACAATAGGTTCTATAACACTTCCCTGTGTCAACAATACCTACAAATATCACTTCAATGTATGCATAGGAATGCAATGTGTAGGTACTCTATCTTCATACCTCTGGGGGTATAAAACCACATCATCTGCAAATATCACTTCAATGAATGCAATGCATATGTCCTCTGCCTTCATACCTCTAAGGGTATGAAGCCGCATCGTACCCCTTCTCGGGCAACGTACGATGCTAAGTTGTACCGGTACGGTCGGACCATAGGTCACGACAAAACTTCATATGCAAATGAGTCATGCAATGTATATGGCATGCTACATTTACCAATAAACTTCACTTCCTTCAGATACAACACAAACCTCAAATAATACTTTATTTACCTTCAGATACAATACCAACCTCAAATAATACTTCATTTACCTTCAGGTACAATACCAACCTCAAATAATACTTCATTTACCTTCAGGGGTGTGAATTAATCTCATGAGTCATACTCAAATCATAATTATCATCAATATAAGATTGAGCATCAGTATAATGCAAGCAAGTAAAGCATCACCATAGAGTCCAATTATGAAAGAATCTGATACTTCTGAATATTAGAGTGTAGGCAATAGAAATGACAGGTTAGAACGGAAGCAACCACCGCTACATTCACTTGCCTTCATCGAAGAAGAAGAAATGTACTAGACATGATCTGGAGTGTAGCCACCTGCTAGTGGGCATAAAACTTAGTACAAATATTTCACAAACATTTGCCATCAATCAACAAAACACTCCTACACTTGAAACCAAGACCCAGTGGAAAGACTCCCACCCTGAACCACATGCCATACAGCAGCAACGCTGTTTGTTAATTTTGTATCTTTAAAATTAAAACAGCGGTGATATCAAACAAATACTCTAGGAGTATCTACACAAAATACTCTACAACTTCAGTATTCAATAGATAATTAAATTCTGCCATCTACAAGTTCTAAAACATCTAACAAGATAACTGACTGAATCTGCTTTAGACAGCAGTATGGTTAACTTTAAAATTTGATATCTCCCAAACTACTGAACCAAAAATTATGAAATTCTGCTGGAAGTAAGAACTTTTATCCCTCTACAAAAGTCTCCATAGTTGGAAGAGCCAATTCGGCCATTTACTAGATGAAACCCACCAGTGAACAGACCCACTCATTTTTGTCAGGTAAACAGGAACAGCCACAGTAAAACAAACATAACTGGAGTTTCACAAATCATATGAATGCACTCTTTAACAATCTGGAAAGCTTATGAAATTATCTACAACTTCTTTTACCAACCCACAGTTTAATTCTGTTGATAAAATTGCCTAAATCTTAAGAGAACAGATTCTGCACAGAATTATGAGACTGAAAAACTGCTATAGTAAAACTGCAATAACATTCTGGTCGGATGTCCGATTGAGGTGTTCTTCACGGCCACGGAAAGATCTACAAATTATCTACGACTCATACATAGACTTTTTATTTTTTTGAGGCCACTAAGACCACGGAAAACTGGCATGAACAGAAACTGTCGAATCTGCCATTCTGCAGAAAACTAAATTCGAGATCAAAACCAAACCCCACATCAAATCCAACCTCTAATCCTTTAATTCCCATGATCCACAACCTCCAAAAGCCTATAATTACAGGGAGGAACAAGGATCTCATCCATACCTAGGGTTTCCCCAAGAAATCTTCAAGAAAAGATGGGGAAGAACATCTCCTTGATCCTCTCTTCCTCTTCAATTCAACGTGCCCCTCCTTTTCTCGATCCTTGCTGCGTAGGGGGAGATCTTGGGGGAGGAAGCAATGGAGGATGGCTGCCATAGGGGGAGGGGGCGTCCAGCCAAGGGGGAGGAAAGGGGGTGGCGGCCAAGAGGGGGGGTGAAGGGGAAAAAAAGGGTGGCCACCTAGGGTTTTTGTGGGAGAAAGAAGCGACGCCTCAGATGACTTCTATCTTTGCATCCAATGGCCCACAACCCTTTATCTCATCCACGCACCAGAGATTAACATTTGGTCAACATTTTTTTGGGATATTACACTCTACCCCCCTTAAAAAGAATTCGACCTCGAATTCGGTCACTCCAAGCAAAACACCCAAGGTACCCCATATAGCACCACAATTCAAAACATGGGTCCATTATTGGTCTTAATTAACACAAGAACTTCTACCTTGGACTAATTGTCTAAGGAAACTACACGACCTGACAACAAGCATGAAACAACATGTAATGAAGCTCAAAGCATGTCATAGTTGCAATCAACACTACAATTTCACACCATCAAATTTGGATGCAGCTATACATCAACATCAATGTCTTAAGACAACACTCTTTTATGAAGGGGTAATATGCACCAAGCACAACCCTTACCAACTTCAACCATTAATTTTAATTAAATGGTGAAACATCTACACCCGACGAATGTATAAGAAGATCAAACACCTCACCTTAAAGCACCATGAAACAAGTAGTTCTATTGGAACAAAACTCCTTATCTTCCTAAACCTTATTCTTGCCATCATGAAAAGATAATCATGTAATCTAACATTCCTTGCACCCCACCAAAAGGGAGAAAATCTATAGAACTAATGGAGCAATAAAGCCAAAAGAAGCCAATAACATCTTGTGCGGCATAGTTCATCGAAGAAATGCCAAAAACTCTACATAGAGCACTGATAGCCCAACAACAACACAATACTTGCTTAACCCATGTCACTATACTTCATTCAACATCTCAACTAAGAAAAATATCCAACTAGTAAGGATAACCTACACATAATATAAGTCTTCATCTACTGTAGTTCAGAAACTTACATTTCATTCTATCATACGATGTACTCAAAGTACCAGACATACAAAGTCAATAATAATAACCCCTAATCCTTCACACATTTGACAAACATATTAAGCTGATGTAAACACCACATCATCTAGGAGTAGGTGACTAGCCACACCCAACCAACTCTAGGCTAGGCAAGGACTTCCTTCAAACCAATAGATAGGTGGTCTAAAAAAAATGGCTCCACAAGCATGCATCGAAAAGGGAACCATCAGATCCTCAATGTATCAATACATAATCAATGGATCAAGAGAATCAAAGATTTATTCTACAATTAGTATGACTAACAGGCAACCACTTTAAACCACATCTAGGCTTTGTGGCAACTAAAACACATAATATGAGAGAGACATGTAAGCCATTCTGGCTATGAAAAGACTTCCCCCAAAAATCCATATAAAGTACCAATATTCATTTCTTTCAAAACTGGTTTCTCAACATAAACAATCATTCTTTGCAATGATAGTTGGAGCTATCCACCAACCGCTCAACAACTTAAATTCAAATTGATGATTACCTTATACCCCAAAACACGCAATTCACACCCCTCTTAGAAACATCCACAATCAAGCATATATAACAATATTATTGTAATAAAACTCAACCATGAAAAACATGGTGAAAACAACATAGGCATACTTGTATATCACAAGCATAATAACAACTTCATTCTCACCAATGACCAGCGATATATACCGCATTAATAAAACAATATCAAAATTTCAGAAATAAATTATATCAAGCATTAAGCCATAAACAACTTACCACATCACCGTAAAGGAATAGGGAGGGGTGAAACTATTGTCATCTGCACTCCAAAGTCATTAATATATATCAAAGATATTTGAACCCATACCCTTCCTATATGTGCAAGTGTGTCAAATTTATCTTCAAATTGCCAAGAATCTAAAGCCTATGCTTTGATACCAACTGTAACACCCCGGGATCCACAAACACCCCAGAATGCTACTAAACTACACATCTAACATTCATATATAAAATTTCGACAGCATCTCCTTTGAAAATTGCATAAACGGGGAAGCAACAAAGTATAAATAGATATCATGATAAGAAAACATATAAGACATTAATAATCTGCTAGCAATGGGAAGACAACCATAACAACATGAACTGAATTAATCAGTGCGCACGACTAGTTAAAAACAAACATCCTTTGACAAGAAGTTTCTAATTAAATCATGGCTATGTCTGGGCAGCATTATTATGAGAGTGAAGGTGGATGTGCTGCTACTTCCCACTCCCCTTGATGAGCAACAAGCACCTGCATGAGTAATGCAAGAGTGAGATGAAACATCTCAGCAAGCTAATTGTTCTGACGAGATATTTAAACCACAAATTGAATTCATCAACATTTTAAAAGAGTCACAATTATAAATCAGAAATACTTGTAGATATAGAACTTAGTAGTCCCACTATAACCAATACCATCTCATTTCCTCGAACAACCACAATAGGTTCTATAACACTTCCCTGTGTCAACAATACCTACAAATATCACTTCAATGTATGCATAGGAATGCAATGTGTAGGTACTCTATCTTCATACCTCTGGGGGTATAAAACCACATCATCTGCAAATATCACTTCAATGAATGCAATGCATATGTCCTCTGCCTTCATACCTCTAAGGGTATGAAGCCGCATCGTACCCCTTCTCGGGCAACGTACGATGCTAAGTTGTACCGGTACGGTCGGACCATAGGTCACGACAAAACTTCATATGCAAATGAGTCATGCAATGTATATGGCATGCTACATTTACCAATAAACTTCACTTCCTTCAGATACAACACAAACCTCAAATAATACTTTATTTACCTTCAGATACAATACCAACCTCAAATAATACTTCATTTACCTTCAGGTACAATACCAACCTCAAATAATACTTCATTTACCTTCAGGGGTGTGAATTAATCTCATGAGTCATACTCAAATCATAATTATCATCAATATAAGATTGAGCATCAGTATAATGCAAGCAAGTAAAGCATCACCATAGAGTCCAATTATGAAAGAATCTGATACTTCTGAATATTAGAGTGTAGGCAATAGAAATAACAGGTTAGAACGGAAGCAACCACCGCTACATTCACTTGCCTTCATCGAAGAAGAAGAAATGTACTAGACATGATCTGGAGTGTAGCCACCTGCTAGTGGGCATAAAACTTAGTACAAATATTTCACAAACATTTGCCATCAATCAACAAAACACTCCTACACTTGAAACCAAGACCCAGTGGAAAGACTCCCACCCTGAACCACATGCCATACAGCAGCAACGCTGTTTGTTAATTTTGTATCTTTAAAATTAAAACAGCGGTGATATCAAACAAATACTCTAGGAGTATCTACACAAAATACTCTACAACTTCAGTATTCAATAGATAATTAAATTCTGCCATCTACAAGTTCTAAAACATCTAACAAGATAACTGACTGAATCTGTTTTAGACAGCAGTATGGTTAACTTTAAAATTTGATATCTCCCAAACTACTGAACCAAAAATTATGAAATTCTGCTGGAAGTAAGAACTTTTATCCCTCTACAAAAGTCTCCATAGTTGGAAGAGCCAATTCGGCCATTTACTAGATGAAACCCACCAGTGAACAGACCCACTCATTTTTGTCAGGTAAACAGGAACAGCCACAGTAAAACAAACATAACTGGAGTTTCACAAATCATATGAATGCACTCTTTAACAATCTGGAAAGCTTATGAAATTATCTACAACTTCTTTTACCAACCCACAGTTTAATTCTGTTGATAAAATTGCCTAAATCTTAAGAGAACAGATTCTGCACAGAATTATGAGACTGAAAAACTGCTATAGTAAAACTGCAATAACATTCTGGTCGGATGTCCGATTGAGGTGTTCTTCACGGCCACGGAAAGATCTACAAATTATCTACGACTCATACATAGACTTTTTATTTTTTTGAGGCCACTAAGACCACGGAAAACTGGCATGAACAGAAACTGTCGAATCTGCCATTCTGCAGAAAACTAAATTCGAGATCAAAACCAAACCCCACATCAAATCCAACCTCTAATCCTTTAATTCCCATGATCCACAACCTCCAAAAGCCTATAATTACAGGGAGGAACAAGGATCTCATCCATACCTAGGGTTTCCCCAAGAAATCTTCAAGAAAAGATGGGGAAGAACATCTCCTTGATCCTCTCTTCCACTTCAATTCAACGTGCCCCTCCTTTTCTCGATCCTTGCTGCGTAGGGGGAGATCTTGGGGGAGGAAGCAATGGAGGATGGCTGCCATAGGGGGAGGGGGCGTCCAGCCAAGGGGGAGGAAAGGGGGTGGCGGCCAAGAGGGGGGGTGAAGGGGAAAAAAAAGGGTGGCCACCTAGGGTTTTTGTGGGAGAAAGAAGCGACGCCTCAGATGACTTCTATCTTTGCATCCAATGGCCCACAACCCTTTATCTCATCCACGCACCAGAGATTAACATTTGGTCAACATTTTTTTTGGGATATTACAGTATATGCCCCACTTGAATGAATTGTATGCAAGATTTGAGGAGATGGATTTCAAAACAAGGTTCCAATCTATAATACATCATCCATTGAATGAAATGGAGTTCGAGGCTGCCTGGCAAATGATGCTAAATGATTTCCAGCTACACGAGAACAACACCCTTGCCAAATTATATGAAATACGCAAAGATTGGGTACCTGCATTTTTCAAAGGAGACTATTGTGGTCTTATGGTCTCTACACAACGAAGCGAGAGCATGAACAAGCTGGTGAAGAGTGCCCACGTGGATGCAAACACACCGCTTCATCAATTTGCAAAGAAAATGATGAAGCTCCTGCATAGTAGGAAGATGAAAGAGGCCAAAGAGGCACTAGGTTGCATGGTAAGTGAAAAAAATGATAAACATATGTTTTATGCTATTAAAAACAAAACGATATTAATACTATATTGTGTAATTTGCAGGGTCAAAAGGATACAACTACATTGTTTATGTTTGAAATAAGAGTTGCAAGGGCATACACTAGAGCTGTGATGACAACGTTCCAGGAGACCGTAAAATATGCAACTACATACTGAATAGACCGTGATACAGAGGGTGATGGAAATGATTGGGTGGTGAAACATACTACAAGATCAAATAAAATTGTTTGGGTCAACACCAATTCAAAATAAGGGCTGATGTGGATGCCGGAAAGTATTCATGTGAGTGCAAGCATTGGGAGCATACAGGTATGTTATACTAAACGATTATTTCTATATGAAATTCTAAACTATTACGAATACATAGTTGTTTGCGATTAATATATGCCATAATGTATGTTTAATCAGTTATAGGTCTATTTTGTGTTCATCTTGTACGCGCTTTCATGCATCTACAAATTGAAAGGATCCCTGAGTATATTTTGCAACGATACACATACTCCGCGCGTCAAGATGTGGCTTTTTCAAGAGACGATAGGAATTTGAAAGGAAAAGATGGAGAAACTAGATCATATAGACAGAAGATGTTGCTTAAAAAAGCAATGAAAGTAGTACACCATGCGAGTCTGTCTAAAGCTGGGAATGATAAAGCCCTAGAGATGATGGACGAATTATTAGGGTTATTGATGCATGTGGAGCCTGATATAGGTACTGGTGAGAGTTGTGGCACAAGTGCTGGCGATGACATCCAGGTACGCACATCGTGTTATTATGAATTTTGCATAATTACTTGTCGATAATGATTCATGTATGTAATGATGATATAGGTCGAAGCGTATGAAACAGAAGAAATAGTTATAGACAACTTACGCAAATTAGATGATGGGAACGAGGTATGGAACAAATTTTTATAAATGTATTATATATGCTGCTCTATAAAATTTGTGTCTTCACTGGAGTTTGCGTTATTTCACAGGAAATTTTAATGGGGTCTAATACAAATGAATGCAATGCTAAGGATGATCAATGTAATATGCCGATATTAACATTGGAACATAACACTGATATTCGGCTGGTTGATAGTAGTTCTACGGATGTGGAAGCTAGAAAGGTAATAACATTGCTACAATATATGATGAAATACGTGAATATAAAAACTGACTTAATATCTTTGATTTGTAGAAACTGGAATTTCATATGGAAGGTGTAAACTTAGCAAGACCAGATAAGGCCAAGCCTAAGGGAAGAACAATCAAAAGTAGTGAGCAACAAGTTTTTAAATTGGGTGCGAAAGGAGCTAAGAAGATGAGCAGGAAGTGCCAGAAATGTGGCATAGCTGATGGTCACAACAGCCGTACGTGTTTAACTGTGGAGGATAATAGGGTTCGATTGGCTAACCTATCTGGACGTAAGCGAGGACGGCCTCCTGGTTCAAGGAACAAAATCATAGCTGTACCCCACAATGGAATGAGACATCAACGTCGAAAAAACGAACGGTGGATGTCGGAGATGATGATTTATCTGGTAGAGAGTAGAATACCATAAGATATATGATAAAATTATATTCTGGATGTAAATGTGATTCCTGTGTTTAATTGACAATGTCCAGAAAGTGTCATAAATATGCTTGTAAACTGGCATAAACGTATGTGGAATTTGTCATAAGCCATTAACAGTTCTGTAGCAAACTGAATGTACATATACTTAGCATACATGTATGTGCAAATATGCATAACACTGCGTTGTGTAATGCATAAACTGGTCAGACTGTGAAGCATGACTGTACAAAAAAATGAGATGTTTCCAGTATATAACGGTGATAATTGCATCATACACTTGAGAGAAAACTAGAATAATGTATGTGCATAGAATGGTGATAATATTATCATAAATGTATGGGCAAACATGCATAACACCGGCAATCAGTATATCATAAACTTGGGACAAAACAAGCATAATTCGAGGTTGTTGACAACACAAATTTGTATAGGAAATTGGCAGAATCAAATGCAAGAAACACACATGATGATCAAACACATTTGGTACAATATTCCAGTTTAGAGATTCGCTGATCCCCAAAGTTGTCATTGACATAAACTGAGAAACATCTACGGTCTTTGCCCATATTATACACACATGACTGATCTGAAGTTTAGGGAACCATTGTATACAAAATATATTACATGTCCAAACTAAACTACATCCATTAGACCTTGAATCTTTGGATGTCTTCAAGCAGCGATAATGCTTTGTTCTTCGGATGGAATGTGATATAATGCAGCGCAAGAGACCTTATCTCACTAGTGTTGCCCTGCAATACAATAAAATTGAGTTATGTATACATCTGTACCATATGTTGCCTTGTGCCAAATATAGAATTAACTGGTAAATTTGTGCGTACTGCTTCTATGTCTGACCGCAGAGATCCTTCGTCGCATTCATAAAAGAGAATGTAACCCATAACATAAAACCCACAGTCATTGGATCCTGCTGCCATGTTAGGACAATTTGGGCACAAGTCAATTGCGAAGTTGCCAAATTTGGGAAAGCATGTCCTGGGCTGTACATGTTGTATTGCTTTGTTTAATCTACTCATAATAACCTTAGCCCATGGTAACTTTCTGCCACCTAAGCCCAAATGTGCAAAATGATAGTCCTTCCATGTAGTACCACCAAGTGTTGCCCCATATGGATTGGAATCTAAAATATGAATGCACTTCTTGACTGTATTGACAACATACAATGTCCAATGCCCCCTGCTTACCATGGGAACCATGATCTGTCCGTGTAAAAAAAGCATAAAATGAACAGTGTAAGTTACAAAAGCATAACAATGTGATATGTTCCATTTAAAATAAATTATGTTTGTATTATGAAATACGATTGTTACCGCTTTGCATTGATCCAATTCATCTGTCTCGGGCAATGAATTGTCTAGAAGTGTGTGGAGTACAGATTCATCAAAAGGTTGAGGGTTGCGACTGTGTCGTTCCTGTTCCTCAAAGTTGAGTAGTGACTGCAATAAACGATATAAATGGAGTCAGTATACTTGGGTTCATCCAATGTGTATATGAATATGGTGTATGTATGTTACGATAATTTACCCCAACATTAACATCAAGAATTAATCTGTTCGAACTCATGGAAGTCTGCTGATTTTTTGCATCATCATCAACACATTAGATGAAACACTGCATGAACACATTGTCGAGACACTTCCCATCGGTAAAAGATTCATATATATATCAGAACATGTCGCTGAATATTCACCATAATCTATTATGGTCCTGGGGAATTTTTGATAACAATTTGAGAGGTCGCGTAAAACTACCAGCATATAAACAGATTTTGATTTAGTCTATACTTCATACCTGCTGGTGTCAGATTGCGGACCACACAAATATTCGCGAAGGGCTAACACAGTTTGCATCTCCGAATCAAGTGAAGCCTGGCCAACCTGAGGAGTGTTTGTAGCTGGATCGGTTTCAATAGAAACCTAAAAATATATATGAAAATATACATAAAAATCTGTGAACAGTTCTGACAACTATAATGAAAATGAAAATTACTGAGCCGACATAAACTGGAATAAACGTATGTGGAATCAAGTGTCATAAACTGGCATAAAATTACTGAGCTGACATTATTGATCCGAATCAAGTGTCATAAATCAGCTTGCAAACTGGCATAAATGTATGTGGAATTTATCATAAGCAATTAACAGATATGGATACATGTACATCTACTTAGCATACATGTATGTGCAAATATGCATAACACTGCTTTGTGTAATGCATAAACTAGTCAGACTGTGAAGCATGACTGTACAAAATCTGTGAACAGTTTTGACAACTATAATGAAAATAGAAATTACTGAGCTGACATGTTCAGATGGAGTCTGATCAAAGCATGGACCACTGTCGGGGAGAAGTGTTTCTGCCGCTTGTTGGACGCCGCCAGTAGACTAACAATTATGGTATAAATGGATTAGAAGTTTAGTAAACTACTAATAATAATATAGAAAAACAACGAGGCGGTGTACTCATACCTTTATTTGCGGCGTCGCATCAAATATCGGCGCGGAAGATTCCGTATGTGGTGTTGCTTTAGGAGTGACGTTTGTGTTGGTCGGCATGTTCTTGCCACCGTCACCATGTTTACCCTGAAAAAATTGTAATTGTTATATGCTATTTAAAGAAAACGATGAATACAACCCTTCAATGAAAAGTACAAGTAATAAGAAAAACATTACCACTGGGGTTGTAGGTGTTTTGTTCTGTTTCGTTATATTTGTATGGACCAGTGGATCAATATCAGCTTCATCGGGGCAACTTTCTAATAGTACACGAATATGCTGTTGCCTTAACAGTAATTCATGTACCTGTGTGTCTGTAAACTGCGTATCCTGCTGGGATGCTGGAGTAGACATATCGGGTACAGTTGGGGGGCCGGACACGTACAACCTTCTTTATGTATCATGTAAACAAAAAACATTGTTTAAAATAACGGCATCAAAACGATATCGACAAATGATTGCATAACTTTTTTATATTGACGTAAAGACCATAAAACTGACTAACCTGCCGTCTGGGGAAGAATATCATCTGATTTTGTAGTTGTTTTCTGCACATCATAACCATCTTCATTGTCCCCCAACTCAGCGCGGAGGACCTCATCAATTAACTCGCCAAAAACATCAGATAGATTGTATTGTTTCTCAACAATCTGCTGAAGAGTCTGTTTAATAACTGAACACGCCTTACCAACCTCTGTATCAAAATGTGACAACTTCTCTATGAAACCCAGGCGGTGGCGGGATGGAAGCTGATTCAGCTTGCTTGATATCAAATCCCTGATGAGCGGGAGTTCGATGTGAATTGTGTGCTGTCCAGATGGGTCAGGACGAGGTACATCAAAAGTGTTTGTCCTGGTCTTATGTTGTTGTAAATTGAAAATTATTAAGTAAATATATAGCGTATCACTGAATATTATGTTGAAATTCTATGACAAAAAATATATAAATAAAATCTTGCCTTAAATTGTGCTTCAACAGGTGGTACCACTGTGTAGCAGGTGTCTGTGGTGCTTCGGAACTAAAAAAGGCGTGAAAGATGGAGTAAAACTTATACACACATATTAAATTGATAAATGTGATTCATATGTTTAATGGACAATGCACACAAAGCATCATAAATATGCTTACAAACTGGCATAAAGGTATGTGAAAGTTATCATATGCATATAAAAAATATGATAGACACATAAAAAAATACCGAACAATGTCCAAATGGTTCTTCTCCTTTGCGTATCTTGCCCTTGTCAGCTCTTGTCAGTGCTTGAATAATATTCCTATCAAAATATTTGATGTGTGGTGTTCCACGTTTATTCTGAGGTGCCGCTGAGTCATGAAGATGATACAAATAATACAGCTGCAAAAATCATAACATGAATCATTGTGAGACATAACAAAGCATAATCTACGTGTATATGGATTTTGCATACAAGAATATGGCTACATATAACAGACAAAAAAAGGATATGCTTACAAGAATGACGATGGAAGATCCGTAAATGGTTGTAGAAACGTTTGTAACGCTCCTAGTATGCCACTTCTTGGCAGCTTGGCATAAATCATTGAAAATAAGCTGGCACCAGTCCATCTGGAGGAAACGATCCATCTCCTTAGTTAAAAGAACCTCATGGTTGGTTATTCCCTAGCTGGCAGTAGGGAACAACAACCTATTGAACAGTATCAGGAAAAAGGATCTGATGCTTAGATCATCGTCAGACCCTTTCCTCAGACGATCTTGAAGAGCTGCAACCCCAAAATCTTCTTTCGATAAACCAAGTTCAGCCCTTAAATTGTTGGCAGCAACAGCTTCATCGATGCCCAATGCCGTTCCTCCACCAGCATTTGGTAACCCCAAAATAAGGTGCACCGTATCCTTTGTAATTTTGAGCTCCTTCCCTGGGCCGGCTCGAATTATCATGTCATTATGGTCAAGCTTTTCCATCAGCCAAGCTAAATGAGATCTACTGCCGAGTGTGTCAAGTCTCATATCAAGAATACTGGAAAACCCCCTCCGTGCAATAGCTTGGTGCTGTCTGTCATTTAATATCTGGATGCTTACTAATACATCTTGGGGGTTGCATCTCACATTAAGCCTCTGCTGAAAAAATGTATACAACGAATAGCGTAAACATTTACATCTGCATAATCGCAACTCAATGTTTAACTCAAACCTCAACACAACATAATTTCACGCAGAAAATGATATATTGCCATAGACCATAAATTCTAACCTGCCGGGGGGTCCACTACTTTCCTCCGCTTTGTAACTATCTTCTTCAAGACTTTTGGAGGACTGTCATCGAAGTTACGCTTCTTCGATAATTGCATAAAGTCATCGTCCTCATCAGCAGCCTGCCTTGTTTCGTGTCTAATAGTTTCCACCGGAACATGGGGTATGTCAACACTAAAGCACTCTTGAGTAGACTGAATTATAATCCGTTTTGGATTAGATGGAGGTCGGTCTACATTCTTCATGTATGATGTTCCTGCCAAATCAAACAACACATATACATAAAAAACATAAAGGAGCAATAAAAAGATAAGCGCAAATCAATCCAGTTCAGTTCATGACCATGCATTCCATTACTACACAAAAAATCATGCAGTAGCACTACTAACATCTATGCATGTTGTGAAAAATACGAACAAAGCGGGCCGGGGAGCACTGCTAGGGCCCACTAGGAAGGGTATGGAGGTAGGGATAGGGAGACGCGCTGCTACGTTCTTCATATATGATGTTCGAGCCAAATCAAACAACACATATACATAAAAAACATAATGGATCAATAAAAAATCTGCTCATATGCGACGTCCAATTAATGTATAATCTGGATATTTCGTGCGTGCTGTCCCTAATTGAACAGTGTTGGGGGCCTTCGGCTTCCGAAGGTCCTCAAAAATGAGACTTGACAATGTTTCTGGAGTATAATACATGAACAGGTACCTTCGGACATGGACCCTTCGGACAAGTCAAAATCGTTATACAAAGGAACACAAAGAGAACAAAGGATGGAACAGAGCCGAAGCTGTGTGCAAGGAAGCTTTGGCATGATGGCAGAAAAGAGGAAACCGACTTAAAGAGGAAAATACTATCTAGACCTCGATAGATTATTATAGAGTTATTATCAAAAGCAAAGGATCTGGATGTAATTTTACATGGGCTGCGACCTGTGCCTATAAATAGGTGAACAGTACTCCCGTACTGTTCACGCTGACTTGGCATTCGCTTTTGCGTCACGCTTGTACTTTTGCTTTCCTTCAAGCCGAAGGTACATTTGTAATTTGTTGTCATTTTTATAATAATAAAAATAAAAATGAGCTAATAATAATAGTTAAGTATTTATGTCATTTCTCATACTTTATGTGAATCCACTTTTCATTATTTGTTATACTGATGAAGGTATGTCCTTCATAACCTTCGTCCGAAACTCATTATATCCTAAGGGAAATAATGCTTCGAAGGACGAAGGACTTTAACGTTTAACGATTTCTGTGTTGCCTTGTTCTTAATTCATAGCATTTAAGGACAAGTCCCCAACATTGGCGCCCACCTCCGGTGAACCCTTTTTGACCACCATTCGGCAAGCATCGACCTTCGTCATGCCGCCAAAGAAAGCTTCAGCAACAGGGGCTGCTGCTCTGCAGCCGCTGGACCCGAACCAGGAGACTTTTTCCCTTCGGGAAGCCCGAAGCCAGAAGAGGAAGGCCACCAGTCCAACGCCTCAGGAGAATGATTTGGACCAAGAAATCAGGAATATGGAGATACTGCATCAACAAGTGCAAAGGAAGAAAGAAAAGATGGCCCGGCTAGCTGATCTATAAAGGCAGATAGACGAAGCCTCTGAAGAGGTTCGTCATCTCATGCAAGATGAACAGAACCGGAGGCCCCAGTACAGGGAGCTTCACCAAGAGGGCTTCGTCAACGAGGATGACTGGTATGATGATTTCCATCATGGAAATTTTGCTTTTGATGATGCTTCTCCTCTGTCAGCCGAACTGCAGGCTACACCTTGGCCCCCATCCTACAAACCACCCCAGCTCCCAATGTATGACGGACACTCAGACCCGAAGCAATTTCTGATGAGCTACGAAGCAACCATATCTTCATATGGTGGCAACACTGCAGTCATGGCGAAATCCTTCATCATGGCAGTCAAAAATGTCGCCCAGACCTGGTACTCTTCTCTTCGGCCAGGAACAATCACATCGTGGCAAAAGCTGAAGGACATGCTCATCACCAGCTTTCAAGGGTTTTAGACAAAACTGGTCACTGCTCAAGCTTTGTTCCAGTGCACTCAGGATCATGAAGAATACCTTCAGGCGTATGTCCGAAGGTTTTTACGACTGAGGGCACAGGCGCCAATGGTGCCTAATGAGATTGTTATTGAGGCCATGATTAAGGGGCTTTGGCCAGGACCTACAACCCAATACTTTGCCAGGAAACCCCCTCAGACCCTAGAGAAGCTGCTTCAGAAGATGGACGAATATATCAGAGCAGATAATGACTTTCGGCAAAGGAGGGAGGAAGCTTATAGGTTCTCCGAAATGACCAGGGGCTTTGGAGGGAGAATCCACCCTAGGCACGTTAGATCTATCCATTCTACTCAGAATGACGATATGGTAAGTCAGCAACAAAGGCCGAAGTATTCCTCTCAGGCTTCGGGGCAGCAACAGAGCTATCCTCGGCCCCCAGCTCCAAGGGGCAGAGGTGCTAGGGGCTTCGGAGGAAGGTTTGGGGATCAGCCCAGGAAAATTTACTGCCTATTCTATGGAGAGGACAAGGGCCATACCACCAGGATGTGCCATGTCACCATTCAAAAACAGAAAGAGATAGCAGAAGCTGCAGCCCAACAGAGTCAGCTGAAGCAGGTTATGCATACTGCTTCGTACCACTCACCATACATTCCAGAATATGTGGGCAACCACCCTGCAGCTTCTGTTGCTTCGGTAAGCCAACCTCAGGCATCTTGGCAACAGCCACCACCTCCACCACCAATGCAACCCGCTTATCCCCAAGGCCAGCAGCCAGAAGGGAGCCAGCACAGTCACCAGCAGAGAGACTTTAGAGAGCAGTCCGAAGCTCGCACAGTCAATAGTACTGTGCCAAAATCAAAGCACATCTACTAAGATATATCCTACCTCAGAATCAGCCTTTACATTTGTCATCATTTACCTTTTCAATAAAGAACAATCATTGAAAATTCAGTTCTTTTGTTGTTTTCAGTTTCTTGTAATAGCTTTGTCATTATCATAATGAATATATCTTCTTCAAACATTGACGAAGTTCTAAAGGTTTTGACGAAGGAATGCATTCCAAGTTATTGTCGAAGCAACAAAAGTCGTTCTTAAGGGAACACAGCGTAAGTTTTCTGCTCAAAAGTCGTTCCAAAGGAAATGCAGAGCTTACAGCGAAAAATAAACGCTGGTACCGCCGAAATAGAAGGCGAAGAAGCTCCTAAGGGAGGCTTACAGCGAAAAATAAACGCTGATACCGCCGAAATAAAAGGTGAAGAAGCTCCTAAGGGAGGCTTACAGTGAAAAATAAACGCTGATACCGCCGAAATAAAAGGCGAAGAAGCTCCTAAGGGAGGCTTACAGCAAAAAGTCAGCGCTGATGAACCGAAAAATGACCAAAAGATTGTGTGCTCCACTAGGGAATGTGTGTAGGCCTTCGTGAAAGGGAAATGTGCCCTTGGGCCATTTCTAAGTATTTTGGTGATTAAGTGCCAACACAAGTGCTTTTGTGTTAATCTATGCAAAGTGATGGACAAAGTGCAAATCAAGTCAAAAGGTATGTTTCTAGACTTAGTACATTGTTTTATGGACTAATGTATTGTGTCTAAGTGCTGGAAACAGGAGAAATCAAATTGGAAAAGAGATGGCTTTGTTCAGCCAAAGTCTGCGCAGTCTGGGTGCACCGGACAGTGTCCGGTGCGCCAGGCTGGCTCTGGCGAACTTGCTGCTCTCGGGACTTCGACGGCGGTGTACGGTATAAATCACCGGACTGTCCGGTGATGCACCGGACTGTTTGGTGAGCCGTTCACAGGCGAAGTCGTCGGTCTCGGGAAGCCATCAACGGCGTACGGCTATAATTCACCGGACTGTCCGGTGAGGCACCGGACTGTCCGGTGAGCCAACGGTCAGCCGGGGCAATGGTCAGCCGAGGATTCCGCGCGTGACGCGTGGCCGAGCCAACGGTCACATTGGGGCACCGGACTGTACGGTGTGCACCGGATAGTGTCCGGTGCGCCAACGGCTCTGAATCTGCAACGGTCGGCTTCGCCAAATAAGGAAACAAATCCGCACCGGACAGTGTCCGGTGGTGCACCGGACTGTCCGGTGCGCCAGTCGACAGAAGGCAAGAATTGCCTTCCTACAATGCTCTCAACGGCTCCTAGCTGCCTTGGGGCTATAAAAGGGACCCCTTGGCGCATGGAGAAGATATCCAAGCATTCTTTGAGCATAGTTGATCACTCACACTTTGTTCTTGCGCACTTGTTCGACATTCTTAGTGATTTGAGCTCCGTTCTAGTGAGGAACTCGTGATAGTCTCTTGAGCTCAAGTCTGGGTCTTGTGTGTGCGTATTTGCTGTGATCTTTGTGTCTTGTGTGAGTTGCTCATCCCTCCCTTACTCCGCGCTTCTTTGTGAAATATCTTTGTAAGGGCGAGAGACTCCAAGTTGTGGAGATTCCTCGCAAGCGGGATAAAGTAAAGCAAAGCAAAATACCATGGTATTCAAGTGGGTCTTTGGACCGCTTGAGAGGGGTTGATTGCAACCCTCGTCCGTTGGGACGCCACAACGTGGAGTAGGCAAGCGTTGGTCTTGGCCGAACCACGTGATAAACCACTGTGTCTATCTGTGTTGATCTTCTTGTGGTTATTGTGTCTTGCTAAGACTCCTCTCTAGCCACTTGGCATTACTGTGCTAACTCCTAATCAAGTTTTGTGGCTATAAGTTTTTAAGTTTTACAGGATCACCTATTCACCCCCCCTCTAGGTGCTCTCACTTCGGCGCGAATATCTTTTTGCATAACATTACATCATTACATCATGTGCATAGCATAACATCATACATCATATTGCATCAATGGCACAAGAAGGGGGTGCAATATGGATCTTCGGAAAAGTGCACAATGTTGACCTACATTACTGATGTTGGGGCCGTGCTTCGGTGCGCCGAAGGTCTTACACGAAGAAGCAGCTTCGGCTGAAGTCGTCTCCAAGAGATGGCCGAAGGTTCCTTTTCATGGAGCTTCGGCGTTACAAACCGACTTAGAGATAGAATGACCTTTTTATCCATAGAGGTCTGAGTCAATGTTGTAAACTTTTGTAAGGGGCATAATTGTAATTTGTCACAGGCTGCGACCTGTGCCTATAAATAGATGAACAGTACCTCTGTACTGTTCACACGAATCTGTCATTCGCCTTCGCATCACACTTGTATTCTCGCCCTCCTCAGGACCGAAGGTACATTTGCAATTCGAAATCATTTATATTTGTTCATGTTAGTGAAGATGGAAATGATTTTATGATAACATTTAAATGTTTATTGCATACCTCATGATTTACATGAATACTTCGTCCCTCGTTATTATGTTTACGAAGGTATATCCTTCGTAACCTTCGTCCGAAATTCTTTATATCTCGAAAGGATATAATGGAGTGGAGGACGAAGGACTTTAACACTTAACATTTTCTATGTTGCCTTGTTCTTAATTCTTAGCATTTGAGAACAAGCCCCCAACAACTGAGTTTCGGGGATCGTTTTGAAGAAGTGCCAAGGCACAAAATAGGTCTTCAAGAAATACAGCTTCGTCACTTTGATATGAAAAGGAGATCCATTGTTCACAAAGCATAAATGTTTTTTCGGAAATTGTAATATTTTTATGGAATATGGATATTCTTCACGAAGCATGAAAAGAAGGGAAGGTGTTTTTTCGCCGAAGGCTCAAAAACGGTATGTACGTAAAGTTTCATGCATCGTAAAGAGTTGAATCATAAACACCTTATATATTACATTCAAAATTACAAAATATTATACATATTGTCCAGCAAATATTACATTCCAAATGGCTTTACAATAACAGCTAATCTTCTCTTAAAACTACTTCTACAGCTTCGTTTAGTAGTTGATCAACAACTTTATCCATAATAGCTTCGACCATTTTTCTAATTTCGTCATCCCCCTTTGCTTTGGGGTCCGCCAATGGCTCGGCGGGCTCTGGGGGAGGAGATTGTACGGCTGTGTTACAAAGTGTAAATAAGTCCGAAGTCATAAAATTACAACATAAAGTCAAAAGTTTGTAGTTAATACCTATTCGCCTCTCGAGATCCGCACTTTTCTCAGCGGCCTCTGCCACTTTTCTAGCATCGTGAATACCTTTTTCACTTCTCCTTATGATTTCTTGAGCCATCTCCCGACCGCCATTTTCCCAAATGTCGGTGAAAATTTTTTCACCAACCAAGCTTGCTTCGGCCGAGGGGTCTTTTATATCTTCAGAAGATAAGGCGGCCTCGGTTTGTGCCAAGGATTTCACATGATCGCAGCCTCTTCTCTCCAAAATAGTGGCAATCCCTCTAGCACCTGAGAAGGCGCATATGTCCCCACGGCCACTCAAAATTTCTTCAAAAGCTTCGGCCTCGCCGTTGATCCAGTCGATTGGACCTTCGGGATCTCCCAGTACGAAGTTGCTTTCATTCAAAAATGCGCCGACGCTGGTGAAACTAGTCTTAATTGTTTCCACACATTTCATGGATTTTTCATAACATTTTTCTTTTGAAGACCGAAGCTCTGCAGTTGTTTTCTCCCAATGTTCCAGTAGTCGCTGGCTTCAAGGTCAGCTTCGGCAGTTGCACACTTTAAGTTCGCCTCAGCCAGCTGTTTCTCAAGATTTTCAATTTTTCACTTCTGGGCTTCAGCTTGGGCCTTGGAAGCAGCTTTGTCCTCTTTTATTTTGTTAAGCAATGAATGTAAAATTTTATCTTTCTCAAGACCTTCGTTCCTCAGCTCAATCACTTCGGAACGAAGGTTATTCAATGCCATGATACATCCTTCGTCTTCAACGATTTTCTGCGCTCTGAGGGCATTGCTGAGAATAAGGCCCTGCAAAAGGAATGTAATATCAAGAAATAAACACATGAATTTTTAACCACGCAAAAAGTTTAGTTTCTCACCTTTAAGCTGTTATATGCTAAGCTGTCGGCCAATTCATCTTTTGACAAAACTGAAAGCCCATCTTCTAGAGTTGGAAATCCAAAGCTTCTTGCCATCTCCCGATAGACAGAGATCTCCTTGTTGTCTGGGAGACAATACAAGAAGTCTTCTTCTCCGCTGCCATTGAATATCAACGCCCCTTTCGGATATTTTAATTTCTGGGCATAATGATGAGCTTCTCGTTTCTCTTCTTCAGATAGTATTTTGCCCGAAGCATGTCGCACAATATAATCAGGCAATTTGAAAGATGCTTCGGGAGTTGAAGAAAGAGTTTTTTCAGACAGAATTTGCTTTAAAGTTTCCTTTTTATTTTCTCCTTCAGTTTCCAAGGATTTTTCTTTGGCAGACTCTGAAGGTCCAGTTTTGATTTCAGCCTGGTGCTTTGTAGTTTCGCTTCCAGAGGCTGTTGTTTCAAGTTGTGCTTTTTGAGCTTCGGCAACTTTTTTCGGCGTAGAGCTTAAAGACTTTATTGTCTCCAGTACATCCAAAACATTAACCATCCTTTTCCTTTTGGGGGTCACAGCTGGACCCTTCTGAGCTTGTGGCACTCCAACTTCTGCCGAAGGGCTTAAAATTTCTGATATTTTTATCCCTTCAGCTTTCGACTCCTCAGTTCTTTCAGCCTTTGGTGTTGCAGACAGCTCTTCAGCTTTCTGCGTAGGTATAGGTTTTTTGGCTTCAGTAGCCGAAGAGGTCTCACCGCCAAAATCAGGCACTACGACCGGTTCAATATAGCGTGGTCGATGAGTAAGGACTTTCACTCTTCTCCTCTTCGGCGCAGGCTCGCTCGGAGCAGCTGAAGCATCATCTCTCCCGGAATCTTCACTTTTCCTTTTTTGTCCCCGGGGCGGGTAACGATAGTCGGGATACATGAACCCGATGGCATCAAAAACTCTATTCAGTCTCTTCTTTTTACGGTTCCCGAAGGCCGCAGATAATGCGTTGTCTTCTGCTCTGGAATACAGCCCAAGCAGATCATCGCTTGTAGCTTCTACGCTTTTCAACCAGTCGTCGTTTAGCTCGATAAACTAGTCTCTGAACCTGAAGGTATATTTTAGTCGAACCAGACCACCTTCGTTGGGATTGCTGATGGACTCTTTTGGCACCTCCCAGTCGGCTAGCAGTGGCCATATCCTGTAGGCCACGTGCTCTTGAACTAAGTCTCTTGTCCCAATGAAAGAGCAGACTAAGCCGAAAGCCTTGCGGCATTCTTCGGCCGCTTCGTCAATATCTACCTTCGGTTTACGGAGCCCGAAGCGTTGCCAGATAGGGCGCATGATTATATCTTTGATGTCTTCTCGTTCCTTTAAATTATTCTTTACATTAAACCAATCTTTTGTCCAGTCTCCGGGCCTTCTCTTCCGAAAAGTCGGTACTGGCGAGCTTGAGCCAGAACGAGCATTGAAGCTATAGCAGCCGAAATTATTATGATACTGTTCCTTACCCCAGGGCTTCGTCTCATATAACAATTCATGCATGTTGCAGAAACTTTTTGCATTTGGTTCCAAGCCTTGACTCCTTAAAGCCCACACGAAGATTCCCATTCTTATAATAGCTTCGGGGGTAATCTGGTGAAGATAGATCTGAAATATCTTCAAAACCTCGACTATAAAGCTGCTAAGAGGAAGCCAAAGCCCAGCCTTCAAAAAGCTTCGAAAGATCACGACTTCATTCTCCTCTGGGGTAGGACAAGTTTTTTCTCCATCGTCAACCCTCACAACAGACATATCCCGAAAGTATTTCCCCCTCATGTTGTCAAGATGGCTTTGTTTAATAATTGATTTTCCAAAAACGGCATGGCTTGGTCTCCAGGGTCGATCTTTGGAGTCTTCCCCGCCGCTCTCCACATCATAGTTGTCACTATCACTGGTATCTTCAGACAAACCCTCTAGAGTTTCCCTAGCAATCTTCTCCGCATTTGTCCTTGCTATCGATTCAATAAAGCCAAGGTTCATCTCCTCAGAAAGGCTCAGCTTCGTTTCAGCGGTAGCCTTCTTATCCTCAGACATCTTCGAAAGAGCTGAGAAAAGTGCTCTCAAAGCCGAAGCTTTAAAATTTAAAAAATCTGGTCAAGCGTGTGCAAGCAAAGAGCTGTTTGAGCAGGCAAGACAGATGGCAAGAAAGCGTGCCAAATGAGCAAGTGGTGCGCTCTTATTTATACGCCTGGTGTATTGTGTGCTGGAGGGCCCGCTTGTCAGTGGCTGTTGCTATTCTAGCAAAGGGAAGGTGTTTTTTCGGACCTTCGGTTTAGGGCCTTCGTCCATATCGCAATATGAATTTATTATCCTAACAAATTAATATTGCGAGGGGCTACTGTTGGGGGCCTTCGGCTTCCGAAGGTCCTCAAAAACGAGACTTGACAATGTTTCTGGAGTATAATACATGAACAGGTACCTTTGGACATGGACCCTTCGAACAAGTCAAAATCGTTATACGAAGGAACACAAAGAGAACGAAGGATGGAACAGAGCCGAAGGTACATTTGTAATTTGTTGTCATTTTTATAATAATAAAAATAAAAATGAGCTAATAATAATATTTAAGTATTTATGTCATTTCTCATACTTTATGTGAATCCCCTTTTCATTATTTGTTATACTGATGAAGGTATGTCCTTCATAACCTTCGTCCGAAACTCATTATATCCTAAGGGAAATAATGCTTCGAAGGATGAAGGACTTTAACGTTTAACGATTTCTGTGTTGCCTTGTTCTTAATTCATAGCATTTAAGGACAAGTCACCAACAAACAGCGAGATGTTTATGGCATAACATATTGATGTATATATCATAATTTTGTCAACAAAGCTGCATAACACAGTATTGTAAATTGCATAAACGTGTGAGACGTTGAATAGTATAAATTTGTGTATCCATTTAACAATAAATTTATGCTGAATTGTTTTTTGATAAATCAAGCAATTGACAAAATAATAAGGTGAAATCGATTTACGATTCAGATTGTGTAAATATGCAAATGTAAGAGTTAAAGGTTGAGGACTTACCCGAGTGTGGATGTGCCTGGAGGCCGGCCGATTTCAGGACCCTCTGCAGGGGAGAAGCCCAAGGCGACGCGCGGCTCGGTCAATGCATAGGGGACTCGGCGTTGGGGACAAAGCTCGCGACGGCGGGTGGATAGCCTAGGGTTCGTCCACCGCGGTGGAGAAGAACGAGGGCTCGGTCTCTGCGATGGAGAAGAACGAGGGGCGACGCCACCGCCTCCGCGATTCTGGGTCCCTTCCCGGTGAGGAAGAATAAGGCGACGACATCTCTGCGGCAGAGAAGGCGATTCCGGGTCTCTGCGGTGGAGAAGGTGAATGCGACGGCGATGGAACGACGGGGGGAGAATCTCTATGTGTTCAGCGACCGCGGTAGAGAAGAAGCTCATGGCGTCGATTAATCTAGGGTTCGGCGGGTGCGGTGGAGAAGAAGCAGATGTCGGTGATTGAGCTAGGGTTCGGCCGCCGCGAGCATTACGGGTGAGGTGAGCTGAAAAATGTGTGCTCGGTTGCTGGATTAGTGGGCCCGATACACGTAAACTGCTGGCGAAATCAACACTAAGGCCCATGGACCGACACGTGGATTACTGTATCGTAAACGGAAGCATAAGACATCGTAATATCAATATTTATGTGGGGACTAGTACGGCTGCCCAAATTGCGGGGACACGATCTTTTCGTGGGCCCGAATGCCCCGAAACATGCGCACACCAAAAAGTGTGTAAACCGTAACAAGATTGAGCATAACACGTAGTTATAATTGACGTAAGTAGGTGGTACAGTGAGCCAAAAAAGCCTGCGCACCTAGTTGGTACGGTGCGGTCCGTGCACCTGGTCGGTTTCTGGTCGGGACTTCCATTAGTTAGAGAGAGAGAGAGAGATAATGGAAGCCCTGGGCTTCCGTTAGTGGGCGAAGCCCCAGCCAGGAGGCCAATCGGGTCGCGTTCGGCCCACTGGACGCCAGCTTGCGTCAGCCATGCATAGGATAGCCACGTATCCCGGCTGAGATGCGACATTCGATATACGCACGCATAAATATATGTACAAATGTTCATAACTCATGCATAAATGGAATCTTTTATGCCACGAATCACGGGAACGAATATTTGCATGTGCTTGCCGGTTACGACTGCATAACGCTGTGAGACATGATAGCGTAAACCATGCAAACATTTAAAATCTCCCACCGGTTTTGAGATAAGGAAAAACGTGCTCTTCGTGCGCGTAAATAAAGGCGCAGTTACGGGAGGAAAAAAATACAACTTTACAGCCGCTCGTCCATGTTCGCTCGTCCACGTGCGTATCTGAGATATTGGCGGCGGTTAGCGGCGGCGGAAGTGAGAGGTCCGGCCGGCGATTAGCGGCGAGAAGATGTCCAGCACCGGCACTGGCGATGACATGCCACCTGTATCATCTGTGCATAAGCCAGTAGGTACGTCTATTTCAATGGACATGCATCCTGTAGCGTCTGCGATCGCCCCATACACAGAGGGTGTCTCCGTTACTCCCCCGGCGGCATTGAGGGCACCTGGACATATCGATGAGCACACAAAAACGTAGACATGGTCGGCGCAGAGAAGCACATCCCCATGAGACATATTGGGCCGCATGAACAGGACACACCTCATATTCTTCAAAGCCACGTAAATTCTCCCAAATATGATATTCTTATTTTCTTACATACTTCTTTGTAATGTAGTACCTATATTACGTTAGATTTAGTCGCTATTGAATCGTAAATGTTAAATTTCTATGCGCAGCCGGACAATATTGATATAAGATTGATACCTAAAGTCGGTATGACATTTAGTAACGTGGACGAGGCGTATAATTTTTATAGTCAATATGCATACGAGGTTGGATTTCCGTTGAAGAAATATAGGGAGTGGAAGAATTGTAAATGGTTGAATTGTTCAATGGAAGGAAAGAATGTTGAAAGGGTAGCTGGAAATCCAAGGATACGTAACACATGTTCGAAATGAACACAGTGCAAGGCTGGGATGAAACTTAAAAAAATCTACGATGATGCTAAAGAGAATGTTATTTCCATTCGGATTGATCTGGTAAACTATGAGCATAATCATGAATTCTTGAAGAAATATACAGAAAAAGGGCAATTGCAATGCAACAAAACGCATGATCGTGAATATATGGAGTTCCTTAGTGCGATGCAAGAAAGCAGGATTCCACAACATTGCATTATGGATTTTGTTACAGAAATGCATGGTGGCCCAGAAAACATTCCAATAACCGTGCAGGACATGAGTAACCTGTAAGTGTATTATGCATTGACAATAATTGTATTTTATATTACAGAAACAATCGTAATGTGTTGAGTTAGATATAGTGCATAATCATTACATTTTTTGACAGGAAAAAAGCATGGCAAAGGGAAAGAAATGCAAATGATGTGTCAAAGTTGTTATCTTTTTTTTCATTATGCAAGAAAGATAATCCACAATTTTTTTCAGACTTTCAACTGGACAAACAAGGGAAAATTTTAAGCATATTTTGGTCCCATGCTAGCCAGCAAGCTGAATACATTGATTTTGGTGATGCAGTTACCTTTGATACTACACATAAGACTAATATGTACGATAAGCCATTAGGCATGTTTGTTGGCTCGAACCACCACCTACAATGCACAATATTTGGGTTTGCTTTACTAGGAGACGAGACAGTTGATACATTCGAGTGGGTCTTCAATACGTTCAAAACATGTATGGGATGTGAAGGACCACGAGTGATGTTGACAGGTATGTTGTAATAAATGGCTCGTATTTATTATGGCACGTACTATATGATATCATATTGGCTTGCATAATGCTATGCAAATTTATCTATTTCAGATCAAGACCCTGCTATGCCAATCGCACTAGGCAGAGTATTCCCAAACACAATACATCGATTGTGTTTGTGGCATGTGCAAAACATGTATATGCCCCACTTGAATGAATTATATGCAAGATTTGAGGAGATGGATTTCGAAACAAGGTTCCAATCTATAATACATCATCCATTGAATGAAATGGAGTTCGAGGCTGCCTGGCAAATGATGCTAAATGATTTCCAGCTACACGAGAACAACACCCTTGCCAGATTATATGAAATACGCAAAGATTGGGTACCTGCATTTTTCAAAGGAGACTATTGTGGTCTTATGGTCTCTACACAACGAAGCGAGAGCATGAACAAGCTGGTGAAGAGTGCCCACATGGATGCAAACACACCGCTTCATCAATTTGCAAAGCAAATGATGAAGCTCCTGCATAGTAGGAAGATGAAAGAGGCCAAAGAGGCACTAGGTTGCATGGTAAGTGAAAAAATGATAAACATATGTTTTATGCTATTAAAAACAAAACAGTATTAATACTATATTGTGTAATTTGCAGGGTCAAAAGGATACAACTACATTGTATATGTTTAAAATAAGAGTTGCAAGGGCATACACTAGAGCTGTGATGACAAGGTTCCAGGAGACCGTAAAATATGCAACTGCATACCGAATAGACTGTGATACAGAGGGTGATGAAAATGATTGGGTGGTGAAACATACTACAAGATCAAATAAAATTGTTTGGGTCAACACCAATTCAAAATAAGGACTGATGTGGATGCCGGAAAGTATTCATGTGAGTGCAAGCATTGGGAGCATACAGGTATGTTATACTAAACGATTATTTCTATATGAAATTCTAAATTATTACGAATACATAGCTGTTTGCGATTAATATATGCCATAATGTATGTTTAATAAATTATAGGTCTATTTTGTGTTCATCTTGTACGCGCTTTCATGCATCTACAAATTGAAAGGATCCCGAGTGAGTATATTTTGCAACGATACACATACTCCGCGCGTCAAGATGTGGCTTTTTCAAGAGACGATAGGAATTTGAAAGGAAAAGATGGAGAAACTAGATCATATAGACAGAAGATGTTGCTTAAAAAAGCAATGAAAGTAGTACACCATGCGAGTCTGTCTAAAGCTGGGAATGATAAAGCCCTAGAGATGATGGACGAATTATTAGGGTTATTGATGCGTGTGGAGCCTGATATAGGTACTGGAGAGAGTTGTGGCACAAGTGCTGGCGATGACATCCAGGTACGCACATCGTGTTATTATGAATTTTGCATAATTACTTGTCGATAATGATCCATGTATGTAATGATGATATAGGTCGAAGCGTATGAAACAAAAGAAATAGTTATAGACAACTTACGCAAATTAGATGATGGGAACGAGGTATGGAACAAATTTTTATAAATGTATTATATATGCTGCTCTATAAAATTTGTGTCTTCACTGGAGTTTGCGTTATTTCACAGGAAATTTTAATGGGGTCTAATACAAATGAATGCAATGCTAAGGATGATCAATGTAATATGTCGATATTAACATTGGAACATAACACTGATATTCAGCTGGTTGATAGTAGTTCTACGGATGTGGAAGCTAGAAAGGTAATAACATTGCTACAATATATGATGAAATACGTGAATATAAAAACTGACTTAATATCTTTGATTTGTAGAAACTGGAATTTCATATGGAAGGTGTAAACTTAGCAAAACCAGATAAGGCCAAGCTTAAGGGAAGAACAATCAAAAGTAGTGAGCAACAAGTTTTTAAATTGGGTGCGAAAGGAGCTAAGAAGATGAGCAGGAAGTGCCAGAAATGTGGCATAGCTGATGGTCACAACAGCCGTACGTGTTTAACTGTGGAGGATAATAGGGTTCGATTGGCTAACATGTAACACCCGGTTTTAAAGGACAAAGCCGGGTGCATCTCATACATGCGCCAAGAAGACAACATATATAATAACAGAGTGTATAGAGATAAATGTCATAAACATCAGAGTACATATTACATAGCGGAAGACTTATTACAAAATAGAAATGTAAACATAAAACGAACTAAGGATCGTCGGCGCCAATGTCGACTGAGATACGCCACCTAGATCAGATCAAACTCCTCGATACTGGACTCCACTGGAAACCACCTGTTCTTCTCCTGTGGGGGGGGGGGGGTGTGAGACAGCAAGAGTGAGCTCACATACGATCATAGCTCAACAAGTCGTGGGGAATAATGTGACATGAACTCACCAAAGGTGGGAGTTCATGAAGTGTAAGGCTGATCAATGAAATGAAGGCTAAGGCTGAGCATTGCTTTTATAAGTTGGTCAAAATTTTATTAGCAATTACTAAGTGTAAGTAAATACCAAACCATAGTAATAATAAGTAAAAGTAATAATAAAATAATCCCAAATGCGATGAAATGACAGGTTAAGTTTAAGTTCCATAATTTAATCATGTGAGGGTCCGAGCCGCTCTTGACCGTGAGCACGGCTAGTATACCAGTTTTACACTCTGCAGAGGTTGCGCATCTTTACCCACAAGTCATGTTACCCATCTGCCAAGAGACGGCCAATCCCATACACCTCTACCGAGGAGGCGAGGCAGGGTAACACTACGAGGCCTTTACAAAGTTCCACTAGCTTCAGACTACCCGCTACAGTTTATGGGAAGATCCAGTAAAGGGTTCCTGGCTGATAGCCATCGCAGCAAAATCAACCAGGGACCTCCCCGCACTGACCTCTCCCCTACTGCCCTTGCCCCTTTCGGGTAAGGTAGCCCTCCCCTAGCTTTCCTAGTTAATCAGCCAAGGGCGTCCCATTCCACCCTTGTGGTAGCCCTGTTTTCCCGGGTGGTTCTCCATGTTCCCATTAACATAATGATCTTAACATGAACAAGGAATAATAAAACAGATAACAATAAATAGTATAACAATGAGTAATGAATATCTCTATACCCAAATCCACATAAAGCAATAGCATGTACTACCCAAAACTTTAGTAGTAAAACCAGTGGTGAAGCAAGGTATAAAGATAGTCAAAATCTAGGGCATCCTATTGGGTCCCAGCAAAATTATCCTATGCAGATCATTATGAATAATAAGAACATGAATGGGTAAAAGAAGTGATCAAGGGCACAACTTGCCTGGCACTTGAGATTCCAGGTACCAACTTGCCTTACAGATGACACGTGTCCTCGCGCTAGTCGTAGCAATACAAGCAAACATGGTATATACAAAATTAACATCACACCAAACATAAGAATATACTGCATAATAATGATCTACACGTTGCTACGAGACTAACGCAACTTGAACGGATCAAATCGGAGTTAAAACGGAGGAGTTATGAATTTCCTAAGGTTTAATGTGATTAAAATAGGATTAGATGATAAATTAATTTTCTAATTGAGTTCATGTCAAAACAGAGCTACTAAATGATAGAGAATATTATTACAAAATTTTAGCAACTGGAATGGTTCAATTTGGAGTTAACATGAATTTTCTATGAATTATACAAATTCTGGCATTTAATTAATACTAAAAATCCATTTTAAATTCATTTTTCTGGTTTTATTTGTTCTCTGGACTAGGCGTCAATTTCTGGAAAAATCAGGGGCTTAGGCGCAAAAGAAACTGTGACTCAGACCTGCTGGCGCATGTACCGCGGGTTAATTTCGTGAACTCCGGAGGGCTCTTTAACAAATGATCCTCCCGAAGAGGTATGGTTGGATCTCGACCATTGGATCAGATCCAAGGGCCAAGAACAGATCGCGCCCCATTAACCGAGTCGTGCACAGATCACCCTTCGATTAAAATCCAACGACGCGGGTTTAATGACACCTGAACCGCACCCGACTCCTACGATCAACAATCGACGGTCCACCATGACTCAAGCGTATCGGCATCTGGTTTCTAATCCCAGTCATTCATTTACGATCCTACGGCCTACGACTCATCTTCCTCCATTCGCCATTGCTGGGGCCGGCTGTGCGCTATACAGGCGGACGCGCCCATGGCACAATCCACCGCAGGAGTCCCGTCGTCGGTGTCCAGACCCCGCACGCCCCCGGATCACCAACCATCGTCTACCTCGTGACCAAGACTGAGCAGGGCGGCGGAAGGAGAGCTCCGCCCCGCGACGACCGGACACGGTGCCACAACGCTAGTTATCGCACAGAAACAAGCGCCAAACGACTTTGAGAACGTAGCCTATGATTAAGAAGGATACTCACAGGCGACGACAAACAAGCGGACGCAGCAGCGAGAACGGGAATGCTCCGGCCGGTCGGTGCCCAGCGAAAAGGAACTGCTCCCCTCTTCTCCCTCGTTTTCTCTCTCCCGTTGCGCGGTGATAGCGAAGTGGCCCCGTTTTCCTGCCGTATCGCTCGGATGATGGTAAAGGAGAGATGCCTCCCATCTTTATCACCCAAGAGAGATCCGCTGGTGCTATGGTCAAGCCGGAATTTCAGGATCGGATCAAGCCTGTTGAGGTTGTTGCGAGACTTGCGCGTCGACAGGGTCGCTGGCCTCCCTTGATTCGGCTTGAAGAAGACCCTGGCAAGTAGGCTCCACACGGCAGTGGGACGCCAGTGCGCAGAGCTGAAGGCCGGTCGACCCCTGGTGGTTTCCTGGGTCGCGTAGAATAGGAAGGAAGGTGGGCCGGCAGGGATTAATTCGGCCCAGGCGCATGCAAACCCTCCACTTTTATATTTTCCTTTCTATTTCCTTTCTCCTTTTGGATTTCAAATTCAAATTTGAATCAAACTTTCAATGTGAACTCATATTCGTTTTGAATGTACAAACTGAACCCAATAATATGGATGGTTTAACTATATTATATATATATTTTTATATGTTTACATATTTATCTTTTGTATAACCTTTTTCTTCCTCTATTCTAAACTCCAATTTACAACTTAGGGTCAAATCTCCAAATTTGGGTTTTAATTTTTTTTTTATTTTTACATTGTCAAAAAAAAAATGCACACACAATGAAACCCCAGCATGATGCACAATTTGATTGTATAAGTTATTCATTATTTATTCTTGAATGAAGTGTTCACATGAGATGATAAATATGGATCACAAAATATTGCTCATCTCTAATTTTCACTACTTATACTTTTGGGTATTACAAATCCTACCCCCCTTAAAAATAATCTCGTCCTCGAGATTTAGGAAGAACGAGGGAAAAGATGGGAAAATTTATGTGAAGCTCTTCTTCTCTTTCCCATGTAGCTTCGTCTTCACCGTGGTGACTTCATTGAACTTTGCACATCTTTATAACCTTATTCCTTGTAACTCGAGTCAATGTATCCAGAATCTTGATCGGGTACTCCGTGTAAGTCAAATCACCTTGAACACTGAGCTCTCCCATTGGTAACTGTTCCTCGGGGACACGGAGACACTTCTTAAGTTGGGACACATGGAATACATTATGCACATCCGATAGACTATCCGGTAACTCGAGTCGATAGGCCATCTCTCCAACTCGCCTAAAAACTCTGTATGGTCCAATAAAGTGAGGGGACAATTTGCCCATGACTTTGAATCTCCTCGTTCCACGAAGTGGTGACACCTTGAGGTACACATAATCACCTTCCTCAACTCCAGTGGTTTTCTTCTATTACCAGCGTAGCTCTTTCTCCGGGTCTGAGCTACCCTCAAATTCTCTCGAATTATACAAACTTGTTCTTCTGCCTCTTGAATAAGTTCAGGTCCAAAGAACTGTCTTCCCCTAGTCTGATCCAATATAGAGGAATCCTGCATTTCCTGCCATATAGAGTCTCGAACAGTGACATCTTCCGACTGGCTTGGTAACTATTATCATATGCGAACTCAGCACAAGATAGACTCTTGTCCCAACTACTACCATGCTGAAGGGCACAAGCTCTCAACATATCTTCCAGTACTTGGTTAGTCCTTTCGGTCAGTCCATCAGTCTGAGGTAGGCCAAACTAAAATTCAACTTCGCATCCGTATTCTCATGAAAACTTTTCCAAAATCCAGAGGTAAACTGTGATCCTTTATCCAAAATGATCTTCGATACACCATTTAGAGACATAATCCAAGCCATATATAACTTCGCCAATTGAGATACCTTATAAGTAGTCTTGACCAGAATGAAATGAGCCACTTTAGTCAGTGTATCCACAATCACCCATATATACTCATATCCTTTCTGGGTGCGAGGCAATCCAGTAATGAAATCCATATCAATCTCTTCTTACTTCCACTCGGGTAGCTTTAATGGGTATTGCAGTCTAGCTGGTCTCTGGTGTTCAGCCTTCACTCTTTGACACACATCGCACATAGCCACATGGGCAACCATATCTCTCTCCAGTCCATATTACCAGCACTTCTGCTTTAAATCCTGATACATCTTGGTACCACCAGGATGAATAGGATAATCCAAGTCATGGGTTTCCTTCAGTATAGTCTCGCGAAGGCTATCAATCTCAGGAACTCATATCCGATCCTTGAACCATACTGTGCCTTGCTCATCTTCCGTGAATTCTAGACCTCGACCTTCCGTAATAAGATCCTTAATCTCTTGTATTTTAGCATCACCAATTTGTCCTTTGCGGATCTCTTGCTCCAAAGTAGTTTCCACATCAATAATAACTCCTTTAGTGTGAGTAACTATCCCCAGGTTAAGTCTCCTGAAACTCTCAATAATCTCATGAGGTAGCCGGGCAACAACAGCTGAATGAACATGCTCCTTTCGACTCAAGGCATCTGTAACCAAATTCGCCTTGCCCGGGTGATAGTGAATCTCCAAATCATAATCCTTAATAAGCTCCAACCAACGGCGTTGCCTAAGGTTGAGATCCTTCTGAGTGAATATATACTTCAAATCCTTATGATCCATGTATACCTAGCACTTGGTTCACATAATATAATGTCTCCAAATCTTAAGCGCATGCACAACGGTAGCTAGTTCCAAGTCATGAGTGGGGTAGTTCAGTTCATGCTTCCGCAACTGACAAGATGCATAGGCAGTCACATGTCCTTCTTGCATAAGCACACATCCAAGTCCTTGGCCACATGCCTCACAGTAAATGTCAAATCCCTTCTGCAGATCTGGCATAATCAATACTGGCGGAGACATCAGTCTTTTCTTCAATTGATCAAAGCTCTCTTGACATTTCTCATCCTACTTAAATTCTCTTCCTTTTTCCAAAAGCGATGTCATGGGTTTAGCAATCTTAGAGAATCCTTCTATGAATCTCCGATAATATCCTGCGAGTCCCAAGAAACTCCGAATCTCAGTAACTTCTGTAGCACCAACCTTAGATGTTCTTCATGGTCACTCTCAGTCTTAGAATAGATAAGAATATCGTCGAGGAACACCACGACGAATCTGTCCAGATACTCCAAAAACACCTTATTCATCAAATCCATAAAATAAGCTGGTGCTTTAGCTAACCCAAACGACATAACGATGAACTCATATAATCCATATCGAGTCGAGAAAACCGTCTTAGGAATATCTGATGGTCCAATCTTCATCTGATGGTATCCCGATCGGAGGTCAATCTTCGAGAATACCCTGGCTCCTCTCATTCGATTAAATAAATCCTTAATGCGGGGTAACAGAAACTTGTTCTTCATAGTGACACCATTAAGGGTCCTATCATCCACGCACATCCCTTGCGATCCATCTTTCTTTTGTACAAATAAATCTGGTGCTCTCCAAGGTGATGACTCGGACGAATGTACTCAGCCTCTTGCAACTCCGTTAAGTGCTTCTTGAGTTCTTTTAACTCTTCTACAGACATTCTATACTGCTTGGCTCCAATATTATAGCAGTAACTCCAAATTCTCTACCCATAATGGCCAATGTCAATATACGTGTCATTTGATTCACCACAACAGGCCCTTTAGGTGTAATTACTCTCATGGGTTTTCTCATATTGTCCAACACATTTGCACAAACTCAAAATCTCAGCATGACGCATATATTTTATTAGCAACTCATGGGGACAAATAGACCTTTTTATTCCTCCTAAAATGGTATCATACCGAATACTAACTAAAGGAACCTGTAGATCTTACAAATAGTAGTAATTTACATATATGTTTATGTAGCTTGGTGGAGCCAGTGGTGGTGGAGATGGTGGTTGCTCTTGTTGTTGTCTCTCCAACCGTGATTGCCTTATTTCTTGCTGTATCTCCAGACGGGCCTGACGTATTTCCTCGCGTTCTTGTCTTATCTGGCTTTGCATTTCGGTCATCATGTCTGTCAATTGCTGTATTACCAGCCTTTGGGTTGCGATCACTTGCTCGGTTTCAACAGGTGGGGGATTTGGAGGATTCATTTCTGTTTGCTGTTGCGTGATAATCTTTCCTTTCCTGGTATTGACCATCTGAGTTAGATACATAAGGTAAGAAAGAGCAGTAGACAAGGCAATAATTACAATCATGTTACTTTGGGGGACTTATTAGCTAAGTAGATTAGTGTGTCACCTACTAAAGCTAATACAATACATATAGTGGTACATGCTAAAATGCCCATCTATACTATTTCAATCAATCAAAGAAGCAAATCAGGCACTGACCATCAGAACAATCAACCAACATTTTTAAATGGAGAAAATAGTTTTGATTTTTTTTTTGTCTTAGGCTTCCTATCTCTTAAAAATGTCATAGGGATAGGGATTCCAAGGTGTGAAATCCATCTTGTCTTAGATTAGAACAGGTAAGGATGATCAGAGTAGAACAGTAGAAGGTGAGATAGGATCAAGGTAAGTGTAGAAAGAATCAGAGTAAGGTAAGTATAGAATGAATCAGAATGAGATAAGTAGGTAAGGGTTTTGTCCATTTCTATCTAGGTTTCGTCCTACAGTCAACATTTCCTCTGATACCACTTCTGTAACACCCGGTTTTAAAGGACAAAGCCGGGTGCATCTCATACATGCGCCAAGAAGACAACATATATAATAACAGAGTGTATAGAGATAAATGTCATAAACATCAGAGTACATATTACATAGCGGAAGACTTATTACAAAATAGAAATGTAAACATAAAACGAACTAAGGATCGTCGGCGCCAATGTCGACTGAGATACGCCACCTAGATCAGATCAAACTCCTCGATACTGGACTCCACTGGAAACCACCTGTTCTTCTCCTGTGGGGGGGTGTGAGACAGCAAGAGTGAGCTCACATACGATCATAGCTCAACAAGTCGTGGGGAATAATGTGACATGAACTCACCAAAGGTGGGAGTTCATGAAGTGTAAGGCTGATCAATGAAATGAAGGCTAAGGCTGAGCATTGCTTTTATAAGTTGGTCAAAATTTTATTAGCAATTACTAAGTGTAAGTAAATACCAAACCATAGTAATAATAAGTAAAAGTAATAATAAAATAATCCCAAATGCGATGAAATGACAGGTTAAGTTTAAGTTCCATAATTTAATCATGTGAGGGTCCGAGCCGCTCTTGACCGTGAGCACGGCTAGTATACCAGTTTTACACTCTGCAGAGGTTGCGCATCTTTACCCACAAGTCATGTTACCCATCTGCCAAGAGACGGCCAATCCCATACACCTCTACCGAGGAGGCGAGGCAGGGTAACACTACGAGGCCTTTACAAAGTTCCACTAGCTTCAGACTACCCGCTACAGTTTATGGGAAGATCCAGTAAAGGGTTCCTGGCTGATAGCCATCGCAGCAAAATCAACCAGGGACCTCCCCGCACTGACCTCTCCCCTACTGCCCTTGCCCCTTTCGGGTAAGGTAGCCCTCCCCTAGCTTTCCTAGTTAATCAGCCAAGGGCGTCCCATTCCACCCTTGTGGTAGCCCTGTTTTCCCGGGTGGTTCTCCATGTTCCCATTAACATAATGATCTTAACATGAACAAGGAATAATAAAACAGATAACAATAAATAGTATAACAATGAGTAATGAATATCTCTATACCCAAATCCACATAAAGCAATAGCATGTACTACCCAAAACTTTAGTAGTAAAACCAGTGGTGAAGCAAGGTATAAAGATAGTCAAAATCTAGGGCATCCTATTGGGTCCCAGCAAAATTATCCTATGCAGATCATTATGAATAATAAGAACATGAATGGGTAAAAGAAGTGATCAAGGGCACAACTTGCCTGGCACTTGAGATTCCAGGTACCAACTTGCCTTACAGATGACACGTGTCCTCGCGCTAGTCGTAGCAATACAAGCAAACATGGTATATACAAAATTAACATCACACCAAACATAAGAATATACTGCATAATAATGATCTACACGTTGCTACGAGACTAACGCAACTTGAACGGATCAAATCGGAGTTAAAACGGAGGAGTTATGAATTTCCTAAGGTTTAATGTGATTAAAATAGGATTAGATGATAAATTAATTTTCTAACTGAGTTCATGTCAAAACAGAGCTACTAAATGATAGAGAATATTATTACAAAATTTTAGCAACTGGAATGGTTCAATTTGGAGTTAACATGAATTTTCTATGAATTATACAAATTCTGGCATTTAATTAATACTAAAAATCCATTTTAAATTCATTTTTCTGGTTTTATTTGTTCTCTGGACTAGGCGTCAATTTCTGGAAAAATCAGGGGCTTAGGCGCAAAAGAAACTGTGACTCAGACCTGCTGGCGCATGTACCGCGGGTTAATTTCGTGAACTCCGGAGGGCTCTTTAACAAATGATCCTCCCGAAGAGGTATGGTTGGATCTCGACCATTGGATCAGATCCAAGGGCCAAGAACAGATCGCGCCCCATTAACCGAGTCGTGCACAGATCACCCTTCGATTAAAATCCAACGGCGCGGGTTTAATGACACCTGAACCGCACCCGACTCCTACGATCAACAATCGACGGTCCACCATGACTCAAGCGTATCGGCATCTGGTTTCTAATCCCAGTCATTCATTTACGATCCTACGGCCTACGACTCATCTTCCTCCATTCGCCATTGCTGGGGCCGGCTGTGCGCTATACAGGCGGACGCGCCCATGGCACAATCCACCGCAGGAGTCCCGTCGTCGGTGTCCAGACCCCGCACGCCCCCGGATCACCAACCATCGTCTACCTCGTGACCAAGACTGAGCAGGGCGGCGGAAGGAGAGCTCCGCCCCGCGACGACCGGACACGGTGCCACAACGCTAGTTATCGCACAGAAACAAGCGCCAAACGACTTTGAGAACGTAGCCTATGATTAAGAAGGATACTCACAGGCGACGACAAACAAGCGGACGCAGCAGCGAGAACGGGAATGCTCCGGCCGGTCGGTGCCCAGCGAAAAGGAACTGCTCCCCTCTTCTCCCTCGTTTTCTCTCTCCCGTTGCGCGGTGATAGCGAAGTGGCCCCGTTTTCCTGCCGTATCGCTCGGATGATGGTAAAGGAGAGATGCCTCCCATCTTTATCACCCAAGAGAGATCCGCTGGTGCTATGGTCAAGCCGGAATTTCAGGATCGGATCAAGCCTGTTGAGGTTGTTGCGAGACTTGCGCGTCGACAGGGTCGCTGGCCTCCCTTGATTCGGCTTGAAGAAGACCCTGGCAAGTAGGCTCCACACGGCAGTGGGACGCCAGTGCGCAGAGCTGAAGGCCGGTCGACCCCCGGTGGTTTCCTGGGTCGCGTAGAATAGGAAGGAAGGTGGGCCGGCAGGGATTAATTCGGCCCAGGCGCATGCAAACCCTCCACTTTTATATTTTCCTTTCTATTTCCTTTCTCCTTTTGGATTTCAAATTCAAATTTGAATCAAACTTTCAATGTGAACTCATATTCGTTTTGAATGTACAAACTGAACCCAATAATATGGATGGTTTAACTATATTATATATATATTTTTATATGTTTACATATTTATCTTTTGTATAACCTTTTTCTTCCTCTATTCTAAACTCCAATTTACAACTTAGGGTCAAATCTCCAAATTTGGGTTTTAATTTTTTTTTATTTTTACATTGTCAAAAAAAAATGCACACACAATGAAACCCCAGCATGATGCACAATTTGATTGTATAAGTTATTCATTATTTATTCTTGAATGAAGTGTTCACATGAGATGATAAATATGGATCACAAAATATTGCTCATCTCTAATTTTCACTACTTATACTTTTGGGTATTACATAACATATCTGGACGTAAGCAAGGACGACCTCCTGGTTCAAGGAACAAAATCATAGCTGCAGCCCCACAATGGAATGAGACATCAACGTCGAAAAAACGAACGGTGGATGTCGGAGATGATGATTCATCTGGTAGAGAGTAGAATACCATAAGATTTATGATAAAATTATATTCTGGATGTAAATGTGATTCCTGTGTTTAATTGACAATGTCCAGAAAGTGTCATAAATATGCTTGTAAACTGGCATAAACGTATGTGGAATTTGTCATAAGCCATTAACAGTTCTGTAGCAAACTGAATGTACATATACTTAGCATACATGTATGTGCAAATATGCATAACACTGCGTTGTGTAATGAATAAACTGGTCAGACTGTGAAGCATGACTGTACAAAAAAAATGAGATGTTTCCAGTATATAATGGTGATAATTGTATCATACACTTGAGACAAAACTAGAATAATGTATGTGCATAGAATGGTGATAATATTATCATAAATGTATGGGCAAACATGCATAACACCGACAATCAGTATATCATAAACTTGGGACAAAACAAGCATAATTCGAGGTTGTTGACAGCACAAATTTGTACAGGAAATTGGCAGAATCAAATGCAAGAAACACACATAACGATCAAACACATTTGGTACAATATTCCAGTTTAGAGATTCGCTGATCCCCAAAGTTGTCATTGACATAAACTAAGAAACGTCTACGGTCTTTGCCCATATTATACACACATGACTGATCTGAAGTTTAGGGAACCATTGTATACAAAATATATTACATGTCCAAACTAAACTACATCCATTAGACCTTGAATCTTTGGATGTCTTCAAGCAGCGATAATGCTTTGTTCTTCGGATGGAATGTGATATAATGCAGCGCAAGAGACCGTATCACACTAGTGTTGCCTGCAATACAATAAAATTGAGTTATGTATACATCTGTACCATATGTTGCCTTGTGCCAAATATAGAATTAACTGCTAAATTTGTACGTACTGCTTCTATGTCTGACCGCAGAGATCCTTCGTCGCATTCATAAAAGAGAATGTAACCCATAACATAAAACCCACAGTCATTGGATCCTGCTACCATGTTAGGACAATTTGGGCACAAGTCAATTGCGAAGTTGCCAAATTTTGGAAAGCATGTCCTGGGCCGTACATGTTGTATTGCTTTGTTTAATCTACTCATAATAACCTTAGCCCATGGTAACTTTCTGCCACCTAAGCCCAAATGTGCAAAATGATAGTCCTTCCATGTAGTACCACCAAGTGTTGCCCCATATGGATTGGAATCTAAAATATTAATGCACTTCTTGACTGTATTGACAACATACAATGTCCAATGCCCCCTGATTACCATGGGAACCATGATCTGACCGTGTAAAAAAAACATAAAATGAACAGTGTAAGTTACAAAAGCATAACAATGTGATATGTTCCATTTAAAATAAATTATGTTTGTATTATGAAATACGATTGTTACCGCTTTGCATTGATCCAATTCATTTGTCTCGGGAAATGAATTGTCTAGAAGTGTGTGGAGTACAGATTCATCAAAAGGTTGAGGGTTGCGACTGTGTCGTTCCTGTTCCTCAAAGTTGAGTAGTGACTGCAATAAACGATATAAATGGAGTCAGTATACTTGGGTTCATCCAATGTGTATATGAATATGGTGTATGTATGTTACGATAATTTACCCCAACATTAACATCAAGAATTAATCTGTTCGAACTCATGGAAGTCTGCTGATTTTTTGCATCATCATCAACACATTGGATGAAACACTGCATAAACACATTGTCGAGACACTTCCCATCGGCAAAAGATTCATATATATATATCAGAACATGTCGCTGAATATTCACCATAATCTATTATGGTCCTGGGGAATTTTTGATAACAATTTGAGAGGTCGCGTAAAACTACCAGCATATAAACAGATTTTGATTTAGTCTATACTTCATACCTGCTGGTGTCAGATTGCGGACCACACAAATATTCGCGAAGGGCTAACACAGTTTGCATCTCCGAATCAAGTGAAGCCTGGCCAACCTGAGGAGTGTTTGTAGCTGGATCGGTTTCAATAGAAACCTAAAAATATATATGAAAATATACATAAAAATCTGTGAACAGTTCTGACAACTATAATGAAAATGAAAATTACTGAGCCGACATAAACTGGAATAAACGTATGTGGAATCAAGTGTCATAAACTGGCGTAAAATTACTGAGCTGACATTATTGATCCGAATCAAGTGTCATAAATCAGCTTGCAAACTGGCATAAATGTATGTGGAATTTATCATAAGCAATTAACAGATATGGATACATGTACATCTACTTAGCATACATGTATGTGCAAATATGCATAACACTGCTTTGTGTAATGCATAAACTAGTCAGACTGTGAAGCATGACTGTACAAAATCTGTGAACAGTTTTGACAACTATAATGAAAATAGAAATTACTGAGCTGACATGTTCAGATGGAGTCTGATCAAAGCATGGACCACTGTCGGGGAGAAGTGTTTCTGCCGCTTGTTGGACGCCGCCAGTAGACTAACAATTATGGTATAAATGGATTAGAAGTTTAGTAAACTACTAATAATAATATAGAAAAACAACGAGGCGGTGTACTCATACCTTTATTTGCGGCGTCGCATCAAATATCGGCACGGAAGATTCCGTATGTGGTGTTGCTTTAGGAGTGACGTTTGTGTTGGTCGGCATGTTCTTGCCACCGTCACCATGTTTACCCTGAAAAAATTGTAATGGTTATATGCTATTTAAAGAAAACGATGAATACAACCCTTCAATGAAAAATACAAGTAATAAGAAAAACATTACCACTGGGGTTGTAGGTGTTTTGTTCTGTTTCGTTATATTTGTATGGACCAATGGATCAATATCAGCTTCATCGGGGCAACTTTCTAATAGTACACGAATATGCTATTGCCTTAACAGTAATTCATGTACTTGTGTGTCTGTAAACTGCGTATCCTGCTGGGATGCTGGAGTAGACATATCGGGTACAGTTGGGGGGGCGGACACGTACATCCTTCTTTATGTATCATGTAAACAAAAAAACATTGTTTAAAATAACGGCATCAAAACGATATCGACAAATGATTGCATAACTTTTTTATATTGACGTAAAGACCATAAAACTGACTAACCTACCGTCTGGGGAAGAATATCATCTGATTTTGTAGTTGTTTTCTGCACATCATAACCATCTTCATTGTCCCCCGACTCAGCGCGGAGGACCTCATCAATTAACTCGCCAAAAACATCAGATACATTGTATTGTTTCTCAACAATCTGCTGAAGAGTCTGTTTAATAACTGAACACGCCTTACCAACCTCCGTATCAAAAAGTGACAACTTCTCTATGAAACCCAGCGGTGGCGGGATGGAAGCTGATTCAGCTTGCTTGATATCAAATCCCTGATGAGCGGGAGTTCGATGTGAATTGTGTGCTGTCCAGATCGGTCAGGACGAGGTACATCAAAAGTGTTTGTCCTGGTCTTATGCTGTTGTAAATTGAAAATTATTAAGTAAATATATAGCGTATCACTGAATATTATGTTGAAATTCTATGACAAAAAATATATAAATAAAATCTTGCCTTAAATTGTGCTTCAACAGGTGGTACAGCTGTGTAGCGGGTCTCTGTGGTGCTTCGGAACTAAAAAAGGCATGAAAGATGGAGTAAAACTTATACACACATATTAAATTGATAATTGTGATTCATATGTTTAATGGACAATGCACACAAAGCATCATAAATATGCTTACAAACTGGCATAAAGGTATGTGAAAGTTATCATATGCATATAAAAAAATATTATAGACACATAAAAAATATCGAACAATGTCCAAATGGTTCTTCTCCTTTGCGTATCTTGCCCTTGTCAGCTCTTGTCAGTGCTTGAATAATATTCCTATCAAAATATTTGATGCGTGGTGTTCCACGTTTTATTCTGAGGTGCCGCTGAGTCATGAAGATGATCCAAATAATACAGCTGCAAAAATCATAACATGAATCATTGTGAGACATAACAAAGCATAATCTATGTGTATATGGATTTTGCATACAAGAATATGGCTACATATAACAAACAAAAAAAGGATATGCTTACAAGAATGACGATGGAACATCCGTAAATGGTTGTAGAAACGTTCGTAACGCTCCTAGTATGCCACTTCTTGGCAGCTTGGCATAAATCATTGAAAATAAGCTGGCACCAGTCCATCTGGTGGAAACGATCCATCTCCTTAGTTAAAAGAACCTCATGGTTGGTTATTCCCCAGCTGGCAGTAGGGAACAACAACCTATTGAATAGTATCAGGAAAAAGGATCTGATGCTTAGATCATCGTCAGACCCTTTCCTCAGACGATCTTGAAGAGCTGCAACCCCAAAATATTCTTTCGATAAACCAAGTTCAGCTCTTAAATTGTTGGCAGCAACAGCTTCATCGATGCCCAATGTCATTCCTCCACCAGCATTTGGTAACCCCAAAATAAGGTGCACCGTATCCTTTGTAATTTTGAGCTCCTTCCCTGGGTCGGCTCGAATTGTTATGTCATTATGGTCAAGCTTTTCCATCAGCCAAGCTAAATGAGATCTACTGCCGAGTGCGTCAAGTCTCATATCAAGAATACTGGAAAACCCCCTCCGTGCAATAGCTTGGCGCTGTCTGTCATTTAATATCTGGATGCTTACTAATACCTCTTGGGGGTTGCATCTCACATTAAGCCTCTGCTGAAAAAATGTATACAATGAATAGCGTAAACATTTACATCTGCATAATCGCAACTCAATGTTTAACTCAAACCTCAACACAACATAATTTCACGCAGAAAATGATATATTGCCATCGACCATAAATTCTAACCTGTCGGGGGGGGTCCACTACTTTCCTATGCTTTGTAACTATCTTCTTCAAGACTTTTGGAGGACTGTCATCGAAGTTACGCTTCTTCGATAATGGCATAAAGTCATCGTCCTCATCAGCAGCCTGCCTTGTTTCGTGTCTAACAGTTTCCGCCGGAACACGGGGTATGTCAACACTAAAGCACTCTTGAGTAGACTGAATTATAATCCATTTTGGATTAAATGGAGGTCGGTCTACGTTCTTCATGTATGATGTTCCTGCCAAATCAAACAACACATATACATAAAAAACGTAAAGGAGCAATAAAAAGATAAGCGCAAATCAATTTAGTTCAGTTCATGACCATGCATTCCATTACTACACAAAAAATCATGCAGCAGCACTACTAACATCTATGCATGTTGTGCAAAATACGAACAAAGCGGGCCGGGGAGCACTGCTAGGGCCCACTAGGAAGGGTTTGGAGGTAGGGATAGGGAGACGCGCTGCTGCATTCTTCATATATGATGTTAGAGCCAAATCAAACAACACATATACATAAAAAACATAATGGATCAATAAAAAATCTGCTCATATGCGACGTCCAATTAATGTATAATCTGGATATTTCGTGCGTGCTGGCCCTAATTGAACAGCGAGATGTTTATGGCATAACATATTGATTTATATATCATAATTTTGTCAACAAAGCAGCATAACACAGTATTGTAAATTGCATAAACGTGTGAGACGTTGAATAGTATATATTTGTGTATCCGTTTAACAATAAATTTATGTTGAATTGTTTTTTGATAAATCAAGCAATTGACAAAATAATAAGGTGAAACCGATTTACGATTCAGATTGTGTAAATATGCAAATGTAAGAGTTAAAGGTTGAGGACTTACCCGAGTGTGGATGTGCCTGGAGGCCGACTGATTTCGGGACCCTCTGCAGGGGAGAAGCCCAAGGCGACGCGCGGCTCGGTCAATGCGTAGGGGACTCGGCGTTGGGGACGGAGCTCGCGACGGTGGGTGGATAGCCTAGGGTTCGGCCGCCGCGGTGGAGAAGAACGAGGGCTCGGTCTCTGCGGTGGAGAAGAACGAGGGGACGGCGCCACCGCCTCCGCGATTCCGGGTCCCTTCCCGGTGAGGAAGAATAAGGCGACGACGTCTCTGCGGCGGAGAAGGCGATTCCGGGTCTCTACGGTGGAGAAGGTGAATGCGACGGCGGTGGAACGACGGGAGGAGAATCTCTATGTGTTCGGCGGCCGTGGTAGAGAAGAAGCTCACGGCGATGATTAATCTAAGGTTCAGCAGGCGCAGTGGAGAAGAAGCAGACGTCGGTGATTGAGCTAGGGTTCGGCCGCCGTGAGCGTTACGGGTGAGGTGAGCTGAAAAAATGCGTGCTCGGTTGCTGGATTAGTGGGCCCGATACACGTAAACTGCTGGCGAAATCAACGCGAAGGCCCATGGACCGACACGTGGATTACTGTATCGTAAACGGAAGCATAAGACATCGTAATATCAATATTTATGTGGGGACTAGTACGGCTGCCCAGATTGCGGGGACACGATCTTTTCGTGGGCCCGGATGCCCCGAAACATGTGCACACCAAAAAGTGTGTAAACCATAACAAGATTGAGCATAACACGTAGTTATAATTGACGTAAGTAGGTGGTACAGTGAGCCAAAAAAGCCTGCGCACCTGGTCGGTACGGTGCGGTCTGCGCACCTGATCAGTTTCTGGTCAGGGCTTCCATTAGTTAGAGAGAGCCCAGGACTCTAAATACTATATATATATATATATATATAGGGACGAACTAATGGAAGCCCAGGGCTTCCATTAGTATCGGGAAGCCCCAGCCAATTAGACAGAACCGATCAGACCGCAGGTTTGTTCGGCGGTTTATGGTCTGTTCGAACCACAGCGTAAATCATAAGCCAATAGATCGTAAACTCGTGTGTATTTTAGCGTAAAATGGTATACGCGATAAAATCGCGAACCATAACTGAAGCCTCCCGAAAATATCGCCCAGCATGCACGTAAGCAGAAACGCGAGGCATAAATATGTACATACAATGGCGTAACTGGTTACATATACTTCAGTAAATATAAATCTGTTTGAACAACCCGCGATAAATTCTAGCGAGTTGTTATCGGTGTCCGACAATATCTCCTGGCATGCAGGAACAAACTTTATAGAACGTAATTGAACGAACAAAATAGCATAAACATTGTACACGGGATTGGTTAGCTCAGGGCATATAAAAAGGAACGTGGCGGCTGATTGTATTGCATTGTTTACAATGGCTGACGGCAGAGAAGAAGAAGCAGGCGATGATAATTCTGCGTCATTGCATAGAGCTGCACCAGGTACATTTACAATTGAATAATTACTTCAGTTCATGAAATAATTAGACAAATATGATGGCCGGATTGCAGACACATGCAGTGGTCTACCAGCAGCGCCCACATCAAGAATTATATCTCCAATCTGTGATGCGAGTCCACGGATAAATATAGTAACACCACCTGCAGAATTACGAGCGCCAGGGGTCAATGATGGCAATACAACAGTAACTAAAACAATGGTAGCAGCAAATCAAATGGTGCCTATGAGGACCATTAGTGATCATGAACAAGATACACCTAATATCCTCCGAAGTCATGTAAGTTATTCATCTTTGGTTATGTATATTATACAATTTAAATAACATTAAGACTGTAACTAATATAAAATTAATTGTATTTATGATTATGTTAATTCATAGCCTGAAAGTATTGATCCAACCATGGTGCCTAGGATCGGTATGACATTTGGAAATGTCGATGAGGCATACAATTTTTACAGTCGTTACGCATATGAGGTTGGTTTTCCACTTAAAAAGTATAGGGAGAGAAAGAACTGTAAGTGGTTAAATTGTTCAATGGAGGGTAGAAATACAAAAAGGTTAGCTAGTAATCCTAGAATCCGTAATACATCATCGAGGAGAACACAATGCAAGGCTGGTTTGAAACTAAAAAAATCTATGATGACTCAAAAGAAAATATTGTAGCCGTAAGAATCGATCTGGTGCACTTAGAACATAATCATGAATTCATTAAGAAGGATACTGTAAAGAAACACCTACAATGCAACAAGACTCATGATCCTGAGTACATGGAGTTTCTCAGTTCAATGCAGCAAAGCAGAATCCCGCAACACTGTATCATGGACTTCGTGTCTGAGGTGCATGGTGGTCCTGAAAACGTACCAATTACAGCAAAGGACATTGCTAATTTGTAAGAATCATTTTCTTTATGTATCTATTATATAAATTTTAAAATCCATTTCAAGTTAATGAGTAATAATTATAATTTTTTGTTGAAATATACAGGAAACAGGCAAAGCAATGAGAAAAGAATGCCAATGATGTGTCTAAGCTTTTGGCTTTTTTTCATTATGCAAAAGGGATAATCCACAATTTTTCTCTGATTTCCAGTTAGACAGCGAAGGAAAAATATTGAGTATTTTTTGGTCTCATGCTAGTCAGCAAGGAGAGTATGTTGATTTTGGGGATGCAGTTACCTTTGATACAACTCATAAGACTAATTTGTATGGAAAACCCCTAGGAATGTTTGTTGGTGCAAACCAACACCTACAATGCACAGTGTTTGGGTTCTCATTATTGGGAGATGAAACTGTTGAAACATTCGAGTGGGTATTTAATGCATTCAAGACATGCATGGGGACTGAAGGACCAAGAGTCATGTTGACAGGTATGATTTATGTAGATATAATAACTATAAACTCGAAGTACATGCAATATAAATTCAATATCTTGTGCATATTTACAATGCATGTGAGTCTTGTTTTGTTATGTACCATACAATGTTTGCATAAAATATGCATATAATAATGTCAGACAATGAATATTTACAGATCAAGACCCTGCAATGTCAGTGGCATTACGTCGGGTCTTCCCAAACACAGTCCACCGGTTGTGTCTATGGCATGTGCAAAATAGGTACATGCCATTTCTAAATGAGTTGTATGCACGATATGCTGAAGCGGATTTTAAGACAAAATTCCAGTCTATAGTACATCATCCATTGACTGAAATAGAGTTTGAGGCTGCATGGAAATTGTTGATTGATGAATTCAACCTGCATGAAGATGGAACACTTAGAAAATTATATGCAATGCGTAAGGAGTGGATACCTGTTTTTTTCAAACATGTCTATTGTGGGCTTATGGTGTCTACGCAACGTAGCGAGAGCATGAACAAACTAGTGAAGAGCGCTCATGTCGATTCAAACACCCCACTTCATGAGTTTGCTAAGCAAATGTTGAAACTACTGCATAGCAGGAAGATGCAAGAAGGAAAGGAAACACTAGGATGTATGGTATGTAATATTATTTATGCATTATACTATTTAGTAGGCTCGCAAGACGTAACTAATTATTTTATATGCAGGGTCAAAAAGAAACCACAACTCTATATATGTTCGAAATTAGGGTTGCAAGGGCATACACCAGGGCTGTGATGAATAGATTCGAGGAGTCAATAAAATACGCTACTGCATATAGGATAACACTTGATCCAGATGGAGGCGCAAATGATTGGTTGGTGCAGCATACATCAAGATCGAAAAGAATCGTGTGGGGGCAACACCAATTCAAAGTGAATGCAGATGTAGAGGCAGGAAAGTTTAAATGTGAATGCAAACAGTGGGAACACACAGGTAAGCAAGAGTTAAGAAATAACGTCGTATTATTTATACGCTAATAATTAAAGCTGAATGTGAAATGTTGCACCCTTGTTTAAATGTAGGACTATTTTGTGTGCATCTAATCCGAACATTCATGCACATTCAACTAGAGAGGATACCTAAGGAATACATTCTACAGCGTTACACATACTCAGCTAAGCAAGATGTGGTATTTTCAAGAGATGACAGGAAAATGAGTGGAAAAGATGGAGAAACAAAATCATATAGGCAAAAAATGTTGCTTAAAAAGGCAATGAAGGTAGTAAACCAAGCTAGTATGTCAAAGGCAGGGAGTGATAAGGCTTTGGACACAATGGATGAACTGTTGGAGATGCTTGGGCGTTTAGAGCCAGATATAGGATGTGAAGATGCTGGTGGTGCAACTACTGGAGAGGGCAACCATGTGGGTGTTCTTTTATATAAAATTGTTGAAAATTTTATTCAGAACTTAATTATTGCTAATTGTAAAAATTAAACGTTGCAGGGCGAAGAGGATGATGTTGGAAACGCTGAAGATGAACATGTATCGCAATGTGATAACGAGGAGCATGTGGCAGTACATTCACGACAACAGGTAATATTATGGCAAAAAAACAATGTAATTTATGTATAGTGCAAACAAATGGGATGATTTATACATTATTTGTAATATTGACTATAATGCACTAATGAGTAGGATGGAGGCTTAAATATTGATGCACATCATCAATCTGAACTGCAAATGACGCTTGTTGGAAATGATGATTGTGAAGGAACACAATATGGGGATGTTAGAAGGGTATGAAATCTAAATTTATTAAATTGCAGATATTCTGTATATTTAATGATAGTAACTATTTATAATTTGACATCATAACATATGTACCTATAAATACTTCTTTGTATGGCATGTAGAGACTGGAATATGATGTAGATGGCATAAGCTTATTGCGTCCAATTAATGCAAGGCCAAAGGGAAGGACAATAAAAAATAGTGAACAAAGAGTTCTAAAACTGGGTGCGAAAGGAGAAAAGAAGAAGACTCGAAAGTGCCAAAAATGTGGCATTGCTGATGGACACAACAGTCGAACCTGCTTGTCTGTAGAGGAAAATAGGGTTAAATTGGCTAGCCTTGCCGATAGAAGAAGAGGACGACCGCCTGGGTCTAGAAACAAAAATTCAACAATGGCACCACAGTGGAATGAGACATCCACATCAAAAAAACATAAACATACCGATTCTGAAGAACATGGTTCGGATGACGATAATTTGGCAGGATTGTAAAACATTTATACATAAATCATGGATGATATTGAAATGTTATGATCATGATACTATTTGATGATTATGAATATTTACGATAAAAGCTCACTGTATGGATTATATCTATTAATGCGACGTAATTATTTGTTATGAGCTATGCTACTGATGGGTTTGTTTGGCTATATAATCATATATTCACTGCATCTCGTACAGTATTTATGTTGCAAGAATCAAATATCCGGCGAAATGAAGTCAATATGTAGGGGCTGGCGCCAAACGAAAAAACAAAATGAATAAGCGTAAACATGTTCAGTTATATGCATAAACAATATCAGATTTATGCATAACTGAACAAAGATAGGCAGCACATTAACACTGGATAAACATGCGCATTCAGTAAATAAGTACATAAAACAACGTAAACCTGTTCAGTTATATGCATAAACATTATCGGATTTTTTGCATAGTCAATAAAGGGAAAAAATAAAAATATTGAACAGAACTGATCAAAGATAAACAACACATTGAAACTGGATAAACAGGCGCATAAAGTAATTAAGTATACAAAGAAACATAAACATGTTCAGTAATATGCATAAACAGTATCAGGTTTTTGCATTATCAATACAGAGAATAACTGAAAAGACTGCATAAATGAACTTAGAAAGGAAGCACTTTGGCACTGAATAATCAGGAGCATACAGTAGATAACGGAATAAAACATCCGATGCATTGAAGAACATCACTGAATAAGATATAAAAACCATAAGACAAATGATAAAGTGCAGAACTATCATATATAAATATAACCATCTAAAACATATCTGGTACGATATATATAAGAGTTTGCTAAGAGCTGCATATGGACATAAGTATTATCTGAATCCTAACATAAACCAACAGACCAATATTTACATGAACACCATTCAGTGACACTACCCTAAACTAAGCTAGAACTGAGATAACTTGAAGCCACCAAAAGCCATCAGACCATGATGTTCATACTAATATTAAGAGAGTAAACTATACTAGGCTACTACTGAGAGAACTTGAATCTATCCAGATGGGAAACCACGAAGCTGTTTCTATTTAGTCGATGGAATATTAGGTAATGCAGTACAAGAGAGCGAATGTCCTCTGAATTATCCTGCAAACAAATATAAGGAAAAGGTGAGTTAGACATAACTATACATACATTATGTCATAACAACAAAAATACTATCTATGTATTATGTACCGGATCAATGACTGCATTCATAGCTCCAACCATGTAGTCGTAGTTCTGCATATATCTCATGACAAAGAATCCACAATCATTAGACCCCAATTTCATTGTTGGGCAGTTATTCATGAGTTCAATAGGGTACTTCAAAAAAGCAGAGAGAGCTGATCTTGGTCGAGCATTTTGAATAGCTAGATTGAGCCTAGTCATCATTAACCTGGCCCATGAAACCTTCCTATCACCCAAATCCATAGGTATACAATGGTAATTTTTCCAGATAGTCCCACCCATCTCTGGTCCATAAGGGTTGGAATCTAACACATGTATGCGTCCAATCTGAAGATTAACAACATACAATGTCCAATGTCCAGATCGTAGCATGGGTACCAATATCTACATGCACACAAAATGGAAATAACAAATGTTGAATACACTAAGGTTGATATGGATGATTGGATTAAAATTTAAATGCAGCAAAATGAGGTGAGAGTGTGAAGGGTGAAGGAACAGAAATTAACTGATTTGTAGTCATCCAGCTGCTTGAATGAAGGCAGTGTCTTCAATAGGTAACTCTCCAAAACTGAAGGGTCAAATGGACGAGGAGACTTACTATGTTGCTCCTGCTCCTCAAAGTTCAATATAGCCTAATAGGATAGAGAAGTATTATGTAATTTCCATATAAGCTATGCATTTAAAAAAGAGGTATAAATGTAGAAGTCATACCCCAACATTAACATCTAGAATGAGCTGGTGAGCATTGAGTGGAGGAATATGTTTAGACCAGTCATCACGGACACACTCAATGAAACATTGCATAAACACGTTGTCGAGACATGCGCCATCAGCAAAAGATTGTTGTATGTCACAACAATTGGCGCGATGTTCACCAAAGTCAATTATATTTCTACATAAGAAAAGGTTGAGCATACAACAATAGAAACAAATGTTATTTGTATAAATGAGATATAAAATTACATAATAGTATCAATACCATTGCCACGATGTTGTTCAATCAGAATTAAAAAGAATTAAAAATTATGCCAAGTCAAACAAATTGAAAATTATGTACCTGTCCAATTCAATGAACCTAGAACACAAGTATGCCCGAAGAGCGCGAGCACATTCTAATTCAGATAAGAAGAGGCCTGGTGCAGAAACACTCCCAATAGGAGTCTTGTCAAATACTGGTCCAGAATCATTGTCAACTGTGCCACCTACCACTGTCTGACCTTGCTGCACAAAAAATATGAAGTATACGTTAATCATAATATGTAAACATGAAATGCAAGATATCAAGACAGAAAAGATATATAAGTAAAGCTTAAATACTAACAGTATTTGGTGTAACAGATTCATCGGCCCGAAGAACCTCATCAATCAATTCTCCAAATGTAGCAGCTAGATTGGACTGCTTTGTACCAATAGTATTCAAACATTGCTTGATAGAGGCAAATATTTTGCCAACCTCTAAGTCATAATCAATCAATGTAGCTTGGAACTTCTGGCGTTGATGTACAGGAAGCATCTGAATCTTATTTGCCATCAAGTCTTGCATAAGAGGGAGTTGGATGATTATATTGGGAAGTCGATCATGTTGATTTGGGTCTTCATCAAAAGTTTCTGGCCTCATAGGAAACTGAAGTAAAAAAAGATAATAATGATATGATAAGTATGGTAAAGCAACAGACAAACAAAGATCATAGTGGGTATATGACCTAACCTCAATCTGGCAAGTAGTTGGCGATTTTGAGACGTAACATGTCTCACTGCTGCTACGAAACTGATGAAACAGAATCAAAATTAATAATTATGTATATGGATTGATGCATGGCATGAATTGATATCGTTATATGACTACTAAAATCAAGATGTGTATTCCAACTAAGAAAGAAAAGAAGACCACAAACTATATTTCAAACCATCCAGCCATGCATACTGCAAGTTTCAGCTTCCATATACAAGGATAGCAATCCTAACACCTCTTATTTATCAGGACATTCTAAATGTAATTTATATTGCCATATTATAGTAAACGCAAGCAAACATTTCGACATGAATATATACTTTCAGTGGTTGTTTGCTTGGGATCCCTAGGAAACCTGCCAGGCATATTATAGTGAACGCAAGCAAACATTTTGACATGAATATATACTTTCAGTGGCTATTTGCTTGGGATCCCTAAGAAACCTGCCAGGCACAGGCAGTGCTCCCAGGCGCACAATTTCATCTGCCTGGGGTCATGATCAATGCCTGGCAGATCCCAATCAAACAGACAAATAGTCCCTCACCACACCCATTTGCAGTACTGTTCATGGCTCGAGTTTGATCAGAATATTTACTTTACAAAGAAAATGCAAGAATGCGCAATAACAGCCAGTAAGATGAGTCAAGCAAATCCATGCATTAGTAGTAGAGGGTAATTATATAATATCTAAGGCAAAGTTAATCATAAATGGTGCTCCCAAAAATTATTACTTTGGATCAACTTGGTAACCCAACCATAGAGTTTTTTTCAGAAAGTGATGCTTAATCTTTTATAACTTGTACTATGTCAGGTTTGAGTGTAAAGACATAATACACATTTTGGGTTCAAAGGTACAGGCTAACTAAGAGGCTACGAAACTGATGAAACAGAATCAAAATTAATAATTATGTATATGGATTGACATATAGCATGAATTGATATCGTTATATGACTACTAAAATCATTGGTTTGTAACTAGTTGTAAATAACATTGTTATAAAGAACAGGAAAATTATGATAGAAGAAATGAAGACTCACAGGGCAAACACCAAATGGTTCACCACCCTGGCGAGGCTTCCGCTTATCGGCCATTGACAACGCCCTTATAATATTCTTATTAAAATACTTTATGCGTGGAGTGCCATTTTTGTTGTTTGGAGCAGCAGCATGATGCAAATGATCCAAATAATACAGCTACATAATATAAATATTTCATGAGGGTCATATACAAATGAACGTAAACACATAATATGTGTATGTATTTTCAAATTGCAAATGAATAATCTAATAAAAGATTTGACAAATTAATTTTGAAACTTACAAGAACAATGATGGAACAGCCATATATCGTCGCCGACACATTGTTAATGCTCCTGTTGTGCCATCTCTAGGCAGCCTCACATAAGTCACTAAAAATTAGATGGCACCAATCAATTTGAGGGAATCGCTCCATTTCTTCTGTAAGTAGAACCTCGTTGAAAGAAATAGACCAGCTAGCTGTTGGGAATAGCAGCCGGTTGAAGAGAATGAGAAAAAAGCATCTGATAGAAAGATCATCATCCTGGCCTAGCCTCAATCTGTCTTGGAGCTTTGAAATAACAAACTTATCCTTGCTAATATTCAATGAGGCCCGAAGTGTTGCCGCAGCGTTCGCTTCATCAATATTAAGGGGCTTTCCACCACCCAAATTTGGAAGACCCAATATCTGATGGACAGTCTGCTTGGTGATTTTGAGTTCTTTGTCTGGACCAATACGAAGAGTCATGTGCCTGGGGTCTAGCTTCTGCATGAGCCAACAGAGAAGTGTTCGACATCCAATTGCATCAATTGTCATGTCAAGAATACTAGAAAATCCTTTTCTGACTATAGCTTGACGTTGCCTTTCATTCAATATCTGAATGGACGCAAGAACATCTCCTGGGTTGCATTTGATGTTGAGCTTCTGAAATGAAAAGGTAGATAGATGGATAAATATGTGAATACTTAAATATCACAATTTATGCGTTCTTATTTATACAAAGTTCCTTGTACTATGATTGTTTTGTATTAATGAGCTAAGGTAATGTAGAAAGCTATAACTTTCAGCACATAAGATATGTATTGAGATTAGATGCATGATTAAAATATTGGAAACGATTAATTTCTGCAATGTTGTAAACTCACCTGCGTCTTATTTGGGCATCCATTGAGATATTGCACTTCTTTTTGGGTGGCTCAAAGTCATCATCATCATCCACATTAGGCATATCAATGTTTTTAGCAGCAGCTGCAACACCCGTCTTTCTATGCTGCGGAGGATCACCATCAGACGACGTATTTGTAGGGTCTGCCATGTCAGTCGAGCATGGAATGTCAACACTGAAACATTCTTGACTTGACTCAATGATTAAACGTTTGGGATTGGTTGGGGGCCGATCAACCTTCCGCATTATTGAACCAGCAGCCTGCAAAAGAACAATGTAAAACATATGCACTTCATTGAGTTAGAACAACATATACACCAATGATTATACGAACTAATTGAAAAAATGTCATTAATTGTGTTATATGACCCTAACTAAATAAATGTCAACACAGTCAAACATCAAAAAAATTATATCATTGCATTATAAAAATTGCCATATACATATATGCAAACCAACAGACTGATAATAGAAACAATATTTACTCAAGAAAAATGTATATTTATGCAAATTGGACATGATTGATTACCATATTTATGTGAAAAATATGATCCAGTAAGTATATAAAAAGTGAATTGAATTTCAGTTTATCTAAATAATATATAGTAGCACGAAGTCACAAGCAGCACACTTGTTTGCACATCAAAATATCAACCATTGCTTCATAAAGCTATGTATAATTCACATCAATTGTGTTATATGGGCCTACCAACATAGATGGTAAGTGAACAAAACATCAAAAAATACATATCATTCCATAATACAAATTGCCAAATACATCTATGCATACCAACAGTATGTTCATCTAAAACAGTATTTAACCAGCAAATAAACAGTTGTGCTGTAGTAATAGTGACCAAGCAACAAAATAAACATTTATACAGTACTAGAATAAACATTCATATCCTGACAAAAAAAATACATTATGCAGTAAACAAAAAACCAATTTAGCGTAACTAGATCAGAAATTTAGCATGAATAAATCTTAGCGTGCCTGCTGAGACGACATAAAGAAAACATGCTATCCCTTACTACAACCAACTTGACAACATGCGTGTTGTTATGGGTTTCCTACTTATTATGTTTGACTGAAGCCACTTGCTATATAGCTTTGCTAAGGTCCTGAGAGACACACATTTCAAAAATTTGAAAACATTTATCTTCGAATACCTGACATGCACACAGATCCACGATTGCCAAAAAATGATCTACCCAAATCATATGCATATGAGGTGTTTGTCATGCTAAGCTGTTTGAATTGACTAAAATAACTTGCTAACTGCTAAAAATGATCCAAGTACCTTGGGCTGATCATCATTTCTCTAGTATCCTGGTTACATTTTATATATGAATAATATGAAAATATTAATGAGCTGCGCCGTGAACACTGCAATGCAGTTTCCAAGATTGGTTTGGTGGGTTCAAATAAAAGCAATGTTCAAAAAAGCACAATTAAGCGTCCGCCTAATCACAATTAGATGCTAAGCGGCATGTTAGCGCTGCGCTTAGGACCTGGACGGTGGTTTACGCGGTGGGCGCGTGTAGGCGGTGCATGATTTGCGCTATGCACGCTGAGGCGGAAACGAGGCGTGTAGAAGCAGGGTTCGGCGCACGGGGAAAAGATGAGCACGGAAGCTGCTGCGCGGGAATATAAAGTGAATAGGAGGGAAAGAGGCGGGAACTATTGTAGACCGGGAGAGAGTGAAACAGGTTGGGAGCTGAAGCTGCTGTTGCATGGGAGAGGAGGAAAACAGGGCCGCCAACAGACTGGTCCTCTTCCCCAGCCGTCCAGGGCCGCCACCGTCGGTGACCTCTTACCCTTCTGGTCAAGTCGTCCAGGCCGCCGGGGTCATCGCTCTCTGCTCCTTTTCCCTAGCTATCCAGGCGTGCTCTTCCTCTCCCTCCTTTGCTTATGCTCTGCTCCTCCATATCTTATGTTCTATACTTTTATTCATTATTCCAGGTAAGTACCCCTAATTCTTAGCTAAAACTATTTTTTCTGCGCAAATATATATATTATATTGTATATTCCTACAAACACTTAAGCACGATTAATCTACGCCTAAGCTCTCTAGGAGCTAAACAGTGTCCTAACGCCCGCCTAACGCCTAGCACTTATTGTAACCTTGAATAAAAGGCCGAATGCAGCTTTCAGTTTCAGGTCATAGATATTTACATCCATCACATTAACAAGGTTATAAAAAAGGTAGAGATTACAAAAATTACCAGCAGAGCCAAAGCTTTTGGGCAAATATTATTATAATTCCCACACTGTTATTATCAATGTTTGGTATTATTTTTTTCTTTGAAAATTGATGTTCCAAAGAGAGCACTAGATTTTTACAATACAATTTATGCTGTCACAAATGATGATAAAGAAAATATACCAATTGTATCTGGATCTGATGGGTTTAAACTGCTAGATGTGAAGCAATAAATTTGAACTAGAACTGCTGGGTTTGGACAAAGAAAAAGAAACAAAACAAAAATAAATATTTATATAGCACTGGAATAAGCATTCATATATGGAGTTCTTTGTGAGTTCATTGTTATTGACAAACAAAAACATTTATGCAGTAAACAAAAAAATAAATTAGCGTAAACATATCACCTGTGAGTTCTTTGTTATTGACTGCCAGAAAATCCGACAGTGGTTGATGGAGTTAGGCACCTAGAATACGGCACACAATGCATAAGAAAATGAAGCATATGAATGGGGAGATTAGGAAATAGCAGAGTATGCATAAAAATTACAGAGAACTTGAGCACCTTGGGAAGCAGGACAACGGTTGCCGAGCGTGCAGAAGAACAATGTGACGCGTGCGCGGAGGATTGTCAGCGGCGGGCGGCTCCAAGACACTGACAACGACGGCGCCGATTAGGGTTGAGGGCGAGTGGCGGCGGAGGACGGCGAATCGCCCTAGCGGGAGGGCAGCAAGGGGAATCGCCCTGGCGTCGCCTGAATAATCGCGGCGAGTCGGCCAGGAAGGTTGACTGCGCGGGGGTTAGGGTATAGAAGTGTTTGACCGAGTGGGAAGTGGGGTAGTGGGCCAATTCCTGAAATTCGGGAACGTGGGTCGGCTGAAGTATTTACGCTAATTCTCTATTGTGTATAAACAGACGAATGGAATAGTGTAAACACGTGCTGACTAAGGAAGATGTGGCTGACCACGTGGAAATTGGGCCTAAGCCGCTATTTCTGCAACGAGGGCCCACGGCTGTTTACTCTGTTTACGCTAAAAAGGGTTTCCGTTTACGCTATTTCAGTTCGCTTGCATAAAACGTGATCGGACGTGGGTTTACAGAATTGATGGCTGGGGCTCTCCACAGTTATATAGAGCCCAGGGCTCTTAATAGATAAACTATATATATATATATATAGTATATGTATTTAGAGCCCTGGGCTCTATTTAACTACAGAAAGCCCCGACCATCCGTCCGGTTGACCAGGCGCACCATCCGGTCTACCCACTATAATGTTTACGCTTAGTTATACACAAGTTTACGCTCATGTACCATCGTATAAAAACAATCGCTCTATCTGGCCTTCCACGATGGCTGATACTAGGGTTTCAGTGGCGGCGGTTGCACGACATGAGCGAGCGCGGCGAAGCCAGCACAACCGCGGCGGACAAGCGTCCCCATAGACGAGATCCATGGCGCAGCGCCGGAAGAGCGTCTCCTCCATGCCGCGCACTGCGGCTCGCGCGCACCGCTGCTCGTGTCGCTCTTCGGCCGCTCGCTCTCCTCAACCGCTTCCACGCGTTGGCGTAGCTCCCAGCAATGGCGATGGCGACAGGGTCCATGGCGGCTTGGCGGCTTGACCATCGAATCATTGCACAGAGGTGTGTGGCTGTGGATCTGGTGAAGGAAACACCGACGAGGCAGACTCCAAGCGAAAGAGGTCATGTACCAGCGGTGACAAAGTTCCAGCGGCTCCACCGTCTCCCCTTGCTTCTATTGTTGTTTGTATGTATAGTTCTGCCCACTTCTGGTCCATCTACCGATCATTGAAGCTAGCGTAGCGGATTCTCCTAATTGATGTGAGTTTTGTTAACTAGATATTATACAGTGCTGACGAAGGATCTGTTATCAATTGGGTTCGACCAAGGATGGCCTTCATTCCTGCTGTCGATGTGAGTTTCTGGATGCCATCCCGCACAGTCACGCATGAATTATTTCTGTTAGCGTTGCGTCAGTATTGTTTTTATGCTTCCTTGAATCGAATAGGAGCGGCGATTTGCATTGTTTCATTCCTTCATTTTGTGGAGGGTTTTTCCAATCGCATATGTGTGTGCCCGTGGCAATTGTATTATAATATAGGCAAACCACTGTTATTTTAATCACTGAGAAAGTTGGGATGTTTTATCAGGACTAGTTGATGATTAGGTTAATCATTACTTGTGATGCTCTAATCCAGCCACGTCTTTGTAGCTAGCACAAGCAAATATAAAGTTGGTTTGGTGTGGCTGGTAGTTGTCCACATCGTCTGTTTCTATACCCTGCAACCTGTTTGGTGTCCAATGTTCTCACCGATGCTCATTGATTTGTGTTTGCATTCGCTTGTGAATACCTAACTTACTCTCGTGCTCAGATCTGTAGTAGTAGTATGGTGCTCTCGTCTTACTGGCATCGTCCGCGTTATACTGATCCTGTGGGGAAATCTTCTCTAAGTTGCCCACTTGTGTTTTTGATAATCTGACCAGCTGACCAGGGCACCGGCTCGGCTTCAATGAGGTAGACTTGATCTGCACCTGTACCTCCTGTTTCCCTTTGCCTGTTGCTGTGGGATTCGACTAGCTCAATGAGAAAAAGTCTTGTCCTCGCGTGTGTTCCTACTGAATTAGCTGACTACGTCTTTGGTGAAAAGTCAATTTTTAGTTGGTCGGTAATGGCCCAGGGGAAAGATCCTAGCTTTATAAACTTGTAGATGCATGTCATGCGGCCATTCCATTTGATTTGCTGACGAACAGCTCTCAACGATAGGATACACTACTGTTCAGTTAGCCATAGGTTGTTTCACTACAGGTATTTTTGTAACAAGTCATTCCTTGATACTCATCATTTTGTATATTTCCCTTGTAGTGAATATTCTTGTAGTATACTCCTGCAATTATGTATTCTTTATTTTCTTGTAGTAACCTGTGCTGAAAACTGAGGTGTATAGACAAGATTATGTTCCAAAAGCCTTATATTACAGCTATCTGAATTCTGACACGTTTTTATTCACATGCAGTACACTCCTGCAATTGATGCGTTTTGGTGTTATGGTGAAACAGAGTTTTGTGTGTATGTACCAACAGCTAAAATGTAAACACGACATTATCATAGTTGAGTACAGGAATAATTATCTCTTATATCTTATTGCAAAATCTGAAACAGTTCTCCTGTAGATGGTTAGCTTGCATTTTACGCTACAATTACCTCAGATCACTTGTTGTATCTTACACCAATTTACGAAATTTGTTGATGCGTTTTATGACAACCTCATGCGCTGAGAGATACATTCGGTCTACATTCGTTATTATGAAACAGATGGACGATTTACGTTAAAATTTATACTCATTTACGTTGTTTTGGTTCATGATTTACGCTGAAATCCATTCGAGCCAGAACCCGCGCTCAATCGGCCGCACACGATTTTCACGCTGTAATTCAGGCCTCATTTGCTGTTACGAAACAGGTATACGATTTACGCTAAATTATGTACTCATTTACGCTGTTTTAGTTCACGTTTTACGCTAAAATATATTTGAGCCAAAACCCGCGCACGATTGGACGCACGCGATTATTACGCCGTAATTTCGGGACCCATTTACGGTTACGAAACAGATATACGATTTACGCTAAATTTCGTACTCATTTACGCTATTTTGGTTCATGTTTTACGCTAAAATATGTCCGAGTCAGAACCCGATCACGATGGGACGCGCGAGATTTTTACGCCGTAATTTTCGGGCCACATTCGCCGTTTCAAAACAGATCTACGATTTACGCTAAAATTCGTAATCATTTACGCTCTTTTTGTTTACGTTTTACGCTAAAATCTGTCCAAGTCAGAAACCGTGCCCGATGGGACACACGCTGGTACGGAACGTGGCTATACCTGGCTGGGGCTTCCTGGTACTAATGGAAGCCCAGGGCTTCCATTACCATCGCCCTATATATATATATATATATATATATATATATATATATATATATATATATATATATATATATATATATATATATATATATATATATATATATATATCACCCTTTACTTGCCGAAAGCGCAATGAGCACCAGCTCCATGTGACAGGATCCGAATGTGCCTGCATCCAATCCACAATTAGGAATGGGGCCGAGGTAATCAATAGCTAATGTTTGTAGTTACATGCGGCATCTCGATCGCCCCAGCTTGGTGAGGGAATATGGTGGTGGGCCTTGACGGTTGAACTGTCTGCTCAAGGACGAATTGTGTTGCGCCATCTATATATCTACGTGTTCTCTCCGCTGTTTTTTTGGAGTTAAAACATCTTAAGTTTAACTAAGTTATGTAAGAAAATATTATTGAGTTTGTGATTAAAATTTTGCATACGGAGTCGCATTATCATTTTTTACTTCTTTTGTAAGTCGACGTTGACAGACGTTCTGTAAACACTCTACGTATAGTGAATATTTCACATGCCTGTTGTGTGGTAAAAAAATCCAGTAAACAATCCAAGTGTTAAGCGTCTTCGACGAGGGCAAATGAGACATTACCCCAACCTTCTCTCCAAAACCGAGAAATACATAAAATAGTCAGTGTGGTGTTTTTCTGTACTGTAATGAACCAAATTCGTAACGGTGCTCACGATGTGAACGGATCAATTCTACATTTCTCCGGTGCCCCATAGCAAAGTTTGACCCAAATTATATTATTTTGTTATATAAATTAGGACAAATCTAAAACGTTTTAACTCTCTAAAAATTTAAATAGATTATAATTCACGGATAAGGTGGAATGAACATATATGTATGTATCTATCAATATATGTATGTGTGTCCGAAATACATTTTTTGATAGGGCTTTTTCTCTGCTAGCTTCAGCTCTGACTCTAGCTTATCTAGAAAAACAGTTTCCTCATTATTTTTATGAAGAGCTAAAAAAAAGAGCATCTTGTTTGGTTGGAAACATAACTTCTCTTGCAGCTTGTCATGCGATATGGACCCGGTGAAAAGAAAAATATAGAGAGAAGTCGATAGAAGCTCGTTTTTCTGGCAACAGCTTCCTATTGTTTTTTTTTAGAGACTTCTTTCTCTTTTCTAGGAAGATTCCAGCAAAATAGCTACTCTCTTTGGTGTCCTATTAGTTGTTGTTTTGGATAAGGTTCGAGTCAAACTTATAAAATTTTGACTATAAATAACTATTTTGTTATTTAGTTTTGGAACCTAATATTTATATGCACCAATTTATCATAAAAAGTACTTTTATAAAAGTATAAATGTATAAAGAGTTCATTTGTATTTTAACAAAAAATATTGGGTTAAATTTATATTTTAGAGATCGTGTCGTTGTCCTAAACAACAACTAATATGAAACCGGAAGGAGTACCATGTAAGCATTTGAAGGAGATCTTGGATGAGCCATACCCCTCGTACGTGAATCGACACGGTGAGTGGGCAGACATGGCCGGTGGGGCCCGGCACGGAATTATTGGATCAGGATCAGGTTTGGACGGCGGCTGGCCATATGGTGCCGTACGCTTGTCTTCCGAGGATTGGCTGGCTGCGTGTCAAAGCAGCAGCAGCAGCCCTATAGGTGAGGCACGGCACGCTGGTGGACTCTCTTGCACATGTGTAACCTAACCTAGACAAAAGCAGCGTCGCAGGGCACCTAACCTAGACCCAATAACCACATCTAATGCCGTTGTTTTTCTCAAGGGCCAGAATGCTTTGGCAAAAGGCAGTCAGCACTGTTAAGGACCCTTTGCTACTAAGTATAGTCCAAAGGCTCCTTAACTAGAAGTAGAATTACAAACATAAGAGACACAAAGATATAGGAGGAATTGATATTCTCATTCATGTATTCAGCTCACTGGTTACAACAAATGGTAGTGTCATCCTCTATATATAGTGCAAAGTTAGGGTTTCAGCTAGATGGGCCACATGGGCCTTCGGGGCCCAAACTGGTTTCTTAACACTCCCCCTTGGGCCTCTTGCCGCGAGATACACATGTCCCAAAACTCCATAAAACCCCAGTGGGAAAAATTTGGAGAAAGATTACATGGCTCACGCTTGCTGTGTTGCATGATTTGTCTCATTAAAAACCTTACGTGAGAAACTTCTATTGAAAACTCACATAAAGGGAAAAAAGAGTACAAATCACCTTTTTCTTCATTTAATCTTAAGACTATAATTAGGTATTTGAACTTCATGCTCAAGATTCAATTTAGGAGTATGCAAATTTCTCCCCCTGAGAACCACACTTTTAAGTCTTTTATAATTGCTTCAAGCCCATCCTTTCAATGATGGATGCAATGCTTAAATGGAGATCTACAAGATCCTCTTGTGCCTTATTATGCAAGACTCTAACGTGGTTCAACATATGCCTTTTTGATCATATATTAATGGGATTTTCATACGTAGCACATATCCCAACATTACTTATGCAACACATGCTTCTTTATTTCATAAGTTGGTAGTGGGATTCCTTAATCCACATTACTTATATCGTGGAGTGTTTCTTATTCAAAGTATACATCTTCACAAAATCTTTATGCTAGACTTTGGTTCCCATATGAGTTTGTCATTGTTGACACAAAGGTACACTTTCTGACTTCAATATGACTTTAATTTACAACAAAGGGATTCATATTCATATTTAGGTACATGTCTTGATCTTCAATGCAAAATTTCTTAGCCCTTTGGATATATTGGAGTATATTCATGATTCATATACATGATATTTATTTATACTTAATGCCATTACCGATCAAACACAATGACACATAGAGTGTCTACCTTTGGTGTATCGACATGGTATTTCCTCCCCCTCATCCTTAGGTTCTTATAGGTCTGGGTTCACAAATGACCGACCAATTAATAGTATTTTCATAATGCACTTTTCTATATTGAGAACCCTTTCAGTATGATAAGGTATAGGTTTCAAATATTCATTCAAGCATGCCTCAAGCTATATGCTTAAGTTATGGCATGCTCATACTTCGAGTATGTTTGCATTCTTGCATGATTCTTTCAATACTTGTGGTAACTTTTCGAAGTTACACTATGCTTAATTTTATTTGCCTTTCTTAGGTTATGGTCAATGACACTTCCATGTGCCTATAAATATATAAAGTCCAAATCAAGATCTTTACTTTATTTAATCATCCTCTTATTCAACTTCAAGTTGATTTCTGCAAATGAGATAAACATACTTACAAAGGAGATAATGCCCATGATTAGGAAAAATAGATCTTCAAGACCTTGAGCTGCTAGTGGTCATTGTATCTTTGCTACAGTGATTGCCATCTTTTCAAGATAGTTTGCATTATATGATAGATACATAATGACTATTGCTCTTGTTCAAGTATTACCATTCCTTTTCAGAATTCATGGGAGTGCTTTATGCACTTTATTTTGCTTTACTCTAATATTTCTCAATACGGTAGCAAGCTCCTTTATTAATAGCTGATGAGCTCAAATTTGTTTCAGCTTTCTCTTCTTTTTCATTTACCGGTATATTCATATCCTGAAGGCACCTCACTAGCAGGCTGCTCTCCAGTTACCAGCTCTCAACTGGTCCCCCATTATTTCGTTGGGGTGTTTCGTGACTAGGCTGTGATAAGCTCTCTTATCCATTTTTCTCCAGGCGTCCCCGGGTACTTGGAATTAGAGTAACTAGATTTCCTATCCTTTTCTTTGAGGCCTCGGAATAGGATGAGGAATACCAGTCATGGTACTTAAGTCCTCTCTAATGCACTAAACAGTAGTGCGACTTAATAACGCTCTACAAATCACAAAACAAAATGGCAGTTCAATACTTTATTTCAATGTCTTCTTGACATTCCAATTTACTTATTGGTATTGCACGGGAATATTCTATGTGAATTTCCAGCTTCTTGATTTTCTAGTTTTCTTATTAGTGCGGGTCTTTCACGGGGATCTTTTTGGCTTTTCGAGCGATTTCCCGGCATTCTTATTTCAAGTATTCTTTTCCTCCCCCTAATGTCGTGGAATAGATAATTGGGCATTATTGTGGTAAGTACATATACCATAGATTTGAAGTTGGGGAGTTGTTCTTATGATCATTTGCATTAGCCATATGTAATAGGACTATATGCCCCTTTTCTTTTCTTTTGAAATTATTGACTTCATGTCCTTTTATTGAAAAAAGAATAAATCTTCAAGTATGACCATATATTTCTAAGTGCATCCTTATTTGATTTGACATCTTCCTGCACATTACTAAACTTCATAGTGATGATTACCCAATATATCCATAATTCTTATAAGCAATGCTATCAACTTCATTGGTATGTGGTTTTCTAAGGAACACACTCACTTTTGACCACTTCGATGAAGCATATTTAGACACATATAATTTCTTAAAATCCCTAATGAGGGTTTCTATATAGCCATGGATATCTCCTAGATCCATTCTAGGTAAGAAGTATTATTTAAACTGCACTTTTCATAAGAGAGTATTGCACTATTAGTTTCCCTAGTGGCTCAAAAAGTGTTAACATAAATCTTCTTAATTTAGGGAATACTAATGTGATGGTCATACAAATTGATTGGTTCTTATTATTTTTGCGAGAATAATTGAGATTTCTATGATGCAAAGGAAGAGGATATATGAGCTTCTAAACTCTTTATCCAAATAACAAATTGACAATTCAAGTGTGCATATTCTAATAGAATGAAATTGATGTTAAAAAAAGGAATTTTTTTAATAAATTTCACATCCAACCTTTCTTGACACTTCATATGGAAAACATCCATGTTCCTTAACAATTCATAGGGAACACACTATGTTCATTGTTTCTTCTTGAAACGAATTCTTATAGATCTCTCTTAAATTTGAGAGATTATTACAAGTATGATGCTTCGTATGATCATGCTTTTCAAGTGCTAATATAATATCATATTTTTCTTTCTATGCATATAATGTAAAATAAATGCTCGAGGAATGACATTATGATGGGTAACCTTCGTGGTTCACTTGGATGTGCTCTTCTTAAAATTCTTTTGTGTCGATATTTCTTTCGATGTTTTATATCGGTGCTCAAGAGATGATCCATATGCTCTTATGATACTCCCATATTTCGTAGTAATCAAATAAATGCAGAGTTTCATACAAGGGGAAACAAATATCGATTGTACTTCAAAATACATACTAAGTAAAGATTCATATGTATTGAAAAAAATGTAACCTTCTCTTCAAGAGTTGGAATTATTTGCCAAAGGGGTCTACTCTTTGTGGGTTTATAGTTCATGCAATATTTACAACCACGATTCTAAAATGATGCAAGATATGTTGATCATCTATAAAAGATTATTCAAAACAAATATTGACTTTAATTTCAATACCATTGTTTGTAGTATTTTCTTCTCCAACCCACTTCATGTGGTTTTTATACGGCTAGGGGCAAGGGAGCATTTCTTCATGAGGGACCATTCATAATGTCAATGACTTACTACTGCATGTCTGACAATAAACTTACATTGGTATAAATCAAGCTAGTGTGCCTTCATTTTGCAATTCATATGAATAAAATTGGATATTATTTATGCATAAAATAATGCAACTAAGGTAAAAAGTTATGCTTATTAGAAGCAATAAGATGAACTTCTATGATTCATGTGAATGGTCATTATTGTTTATACGCAAGTGTTGGACTTCTTATCAAATATTTTCAACTATGTCAAGTGAATTATCAATTTTACATCCACACATGAGATTTGTGCATATCAATTGATCGACGTAGAAGTCCGCAATCTTAAATCAGCTATAATTATATGCCACACCTCGATCGACTTCTTGTCGGCGACTACCAGTTAGCAACGATGGTGTATTCATTTGTCGTGTGGATACAATACTTAAAATTGCCCATATTTCTGTATTTGAAATATATACAAAACACTTGCAATCCTATAAGTGGTGTATGCTTCTCATGAAATTCAATTTCCATAAAATAAAATTGCTCTAGTAATTTCATAAATATATTACATGGCAGTAATAAATAATACCATAAAATTACCTTTCTTTTCCAAATGAGATCAAGAGTGAAATCCCGTGATCGTTTATGCATCATCAACACTTCTTGTAATTGTGTGCTTCTTTGCAACTTTCATAATTTTTTGAAAACACTTCGTGTTATTTCGGATAACTTGGATGTAACTATCCATACATTCAAAAAATGGTCCATGTACTTTCAAGAGAAAATTGGGTCCATTACTTCATATAGGACTTCCACAATGTGTAATGTGCTTTCTGGTAATATGCACAATATGCAACGTGGTGGAATGCTTTATGTGATATCCTTTGTAGATATTTTCATTATATGCTTCAAGATTTACTTCTTGTAAATTTAAAAGTATTCTAGGCCTTCTCTAAAAATACCTTTTTTCCCAAATGTATTATATAAATAAATATAAATATATTGTATAAGGAAATTACTTCTTGTAAATTCCTATTGCAATATTATTAGATGCTTGTGAAACATTCATATATAGTATAAACTTGTAATTCAAAGGCATAAGGAAAAATATTGCAAGGTAACACTGAATTGTATAATACATAAATTAAAATGCTTAAAATAAATCTGATTACCGACCCTTCGTGCTTAAAAAAATACTTTCTATAATTTTCAGCATTTCCAAAGGTGTGCTTATGCCGTTTTTTAATAAGGTTCACGCGCAGCTGGCCCAATTTGGCCCGTTTATAATTTTTAGGGTTTTAAGCCGCTGCCCATATAAGTACCTTCGTTTTTTTCTAGGTAACACAGTGGCGGCAGGGACGCCTAGGCGGTTTGCGGCGCGGTCTGCGTGCTTGCCTAAGCAGCAGCGGCGACTCACGCGCGCTCGCCCGCACGACTGGTGGCGGCGGACTGCTCGCGCTCGCCTGCGCGGCGGCGGCTCGTGTCTGCGTGCTCACCTGCGGCGGCGGCTCGCGCCCAGATGTGATGGTCCTTTTTTCCCATACTTGTGCTTGGTCGTGATGGCGCCTGCCTGTATGCTTGGCCGTGGCCGCCCGCACGTGTGCTCGGCTACGGCGGCGCTCACCTGTGTGCTTGGCGAGGCGCGCGTTGCTGGTGGGGCTGGCGTGCTCCATTCCGGAGCCAGCGCTGTGGCCCGCGATGCGCGCCGTGGTGCAGGTGCTGGACGGCGAGGCTGTCCCTCCGTTTGTGCCGGCGGCGTGACAGTCCATGAATCTCGACAGTGCCTATCACCGGTGCTGCTGAGCCACCACGACAGCGTGTGGGACGATAAAGCCATGCCGGAGCTCCTGCTGTTGGTCTGCGTCGTAGTTTGTGCTCATCCGCACATAGCGCAGCGGCATGGGCTGGCATGGCGTAGCAGCAGAGGCCGACCATGGCATCTATGGAGCATCCGCACTCTTTGCTGACTTGTGGTGGTGCGGCGGCAGCCTGACCATCGCTGTTAGGGACCTGTTACTATGCCATCACCTGTTTAATCACTGAAAGAGCCATCAACAGATGATGCATTGAAGAAGTTGCAATCAGACGTCCATACTGCTTCGTTGTGTGTAAGCAAGTCGTTGTGATGTGGGTCCTTGGTTGTGTGTAGCTGTAGTGTGGGGTCTGTTTGTCGGAGTGAAGTACAAGTATAAGTAAGAGTCTATGGGTTAGGCAGAGGGGTATGAACTTTACTCTGAATCAATACAGTCTGTCCATGTTTCCTCCCCTATTCTCGTCTCCTACCTCTGCTCCCTCTCTACTATCTCCTCTTCCATTAGCAGTAGCTAACAATTGGTATCGGCTTCCTTAGATCCTCAGCCTCTTCTGCCATGGCGTCTTCTCTGATCGATCCCGCTCTCACCCTCGCCCTAGAAACACAAACCCGAGCTCTGCTGTCCGAATTGGATAAGCGTCTCACAGCCATCGACTCCAAGTGGGAAGTGCGAGTCGAGGCCTTCAAATCCATCGCTGCTGATTCAACGCTGAAAGTCACCTAGAGGGAGGGTGAATATGGCGAAACTGAAATTCTCAAAAATAAACACAACTACAAGCCGGGTTAGCGTTAGAAATATAATCGAGTCCACGAGAGAGGGCGCAAAACAAATCGCAAGCGAATAAGGAGTGTGACACGTGGATTTGTTTTACCGAGGTTCGGTTCTTGCAAACCTACTCCCCGTTGAGGAGGCCACAAAGGCCGGGTCTCTTTCAACCCTTACCCTCTCTCAAACGGTCCCTCGGACCGAGTGAGCTTTCTCTTCTCACTTGGAACACAAAGTTCCCACAAGGACCACCACAAGATTGGTGTCTCTTGCCTCAATTACAAGTGAGTTTGATCGCAAGAAAGAATCAAGAAAGAAAGAAAGCAATCCAAGCACAAGAACTCGAAAGAACACAAGCAAATCTCTCTCACTAGTCACTAAGGCGTTGTGTGGAGTTTGGAGAGGATTTGATCACTTTGGTGTGTCTAGAATTGAATGCTAGAGCTCTTGTAAGTAGTTGAGAAGTGGAAAACTTGGATGACTTGAATGTGGGGTGGTTGGGGGTATTTATAGCCCCAACCACCAAACTAGCCGTTTGGTGAGGCTGTCTGTCGAATGGCGCACCGGACAGTCCGGTGCACACCGGACATGTCCGGTGCGACAGCCACGTCACCAAAGCCGTTGGGTTCCGACCGTTGGAGCTCTGACTTCTGGGCTCGCCTGGATGTCCGGTGGCGCACCGGACATGTACTGTAGAGTGTCCGGTGCGCCAGCATGGGCGTGCCTGACCTCTGCGCGCGCTGGCGCGCATTTAATGCGCCGCAGGTAGCCGTTGGCGCCAGAAGTAGCCGTTGCCCCGATGTTACACCGGACAGTCCGGTGTACACCGGACATGTCTGGTGAATTATAGCGGAGTAGCCGTTCTGAATTCCCGAGACTGGCGAGTTCCAGAGGCCACCCTTCCTTGGAGCACTGGACACTGTCCGGTGTACACCGGACAGTCCGGTGAATTATAGTGGAGTCGCCTCTGGAATTTTCCGAAGGTGACGAGTTTGAGTTGGAGTCCTCTGGTGCACCGGACATGTCCGGTGGCACACCGGACAGTCCGGTGCGCCAGACCAGAGGTGCCTTCGGTTGTCCCTTTGCTCTTTTGTTGAACCCAATTCTTGATCTTTTTATTGGCTAAGTGTGAACCTTTGGCACTTGTATAACTTATACACTAGAGCAAACTAGTTAGTCCAATTATTTGTGTTGGGCAACTCAACCACCAAAATTATTTAGGAACTAGGTGTAAGCCTAATTCCCTTTCAATCTCCCCCTTTTTGGTGATTGATGCCAACACAAACCAAAGCAAATATAAAAGTGCATAATTGAACTAGTTTGCATAATGTAAGTGCAAAGGTTGCTTGGAATTGAGCCAATAAATGTTACTTACTAGATATGCATGGATTGTTTCTTTATTATTAACATTTTGGCCACGCTTGCACCACATGTTTTGTTTTTGCAAATTCTTTTGTAAATTCTTTTCAAAGTCATTTTGCAAGATAGTCAAAGGTAAATGAATAAGATTTTTGAAAAGCATTTTCAAGATTTGAATATTTTCTCCCCTTGTTTCAAATGCTTTTTCCATTGACTAAAAACAAAACTCCCCCTCTGTTGGGGACTTGTTCTCAAATGCTATGAATTAAGAACAAGGCAACATAAAATGTTAAATGTTAACGTCCTTCGTCCATGAAGCATTATTCCCTTGAGGATAATGAACCTTGGACGAAGGTTAATGAGAATATGATTACGAAGGTTAAGTCTTCGTAATCAAATTTTAATAGATTGTACAAGATAATATAAAATAAAGGGTATCAAAGGTAAATGAATCATAAACGAATCATATTATAATATATTAAATCATTGAATACAGCTATACCTCTGCCTTGACAAAGATTGGTTCCCGAACGATGCGATTACAATTACCGGAATCCGTGAACAGTAAAGGAATATTGTTCACTATTTATAGACACAGGACACAGCCTGTGAAGAATTACAATTATGCCCCTCATAAAAGTTTACAACATTGACTCAGACCTTTATGGACTAAAAGGTCATTCTATCTTTAAGTCGGTTTGTAATACCGAAGCTTCATGAAGAGGAACCTTCGGCCAACTCATACAAACAGCTTCAGCTGAAAACCGCTTATTCCTACAAGACCTTCGGCGACGAAGCATAGTCCCAACACCCTCAATCAATTCTCCTCTTAGTGTTCAAGAGGGTTTTAAGATATCAATTTTGAAAAAGCAACTTTCTCCCCCTTTAGAACACAAAAAGATACTAATTTGAATTTTTCCAATTGAAAATCATCAATTTTTAAATTTAGGGTGGTGGGTGCAGTCCTTTTGCTTTGGGCTCATACTTTCTCCCCCTTTGGCATGAATCGCCAAAAACGGATACTTGAGTGAGATATAATCCCTTTGACTAACTACTTTCTCCCCTTTCGCAAATAAAACATATGAGAGAAAATTATACCAAAGATGGAGAGTGATGCGGAGCGACGGCGAAGGATGAGTAGTAGAGTGGAGTGGAAGCCTTTGTCTTCGTCGAAGACTCCAATTTCCTTTCAATATACCTATGACTTGGTTTGAAATACACTTGAAAACACATTAGTCATAGCATATATAAAATAGATATGATCAAAGGTATACTTATGAGCTATGTGTGCAAATTAGCAAAAGAAGTTTCTAGAATCAAGAATATTGAGCTCATGCCTAAGTTTGGTAAAAGATTGTTCATCAAGTGGCTTGGTAAAGATATCGGCTAATTGATCTTTAGTGTTAATGTATGAAATCTCGATATCCCCCTTTTGTTGGTGATCCCTAAGAAAATGATACCGAATGGCTATGTGTTTAGTGCGGCTATGCTCAACGGGATTATCCGCCATGCGGATTGCACTCTCATTATCACATAGAAGGGGAACTTTGGTCAATTTGTAACCATAGTCCCGCAGGGTTTGCCTCATCCAAAGCAATTGCGCGCAACAATGGCCTGTGACAATATACTCGGCTTCGGCGGTAGAAAGAGCGACCGAATTTTGCTTCTTTGAAGCCCAAGACACCAAGGATCTTTCCAAGAACTGGCAAGTCCCCGATGTGCTCTTCCTATTAATCTTACACCCTGCCCAATCGGCATCCGAATAACCAATCAAATCAAATGTGGATCCCCGAGGGTACCAAAGCCCAAACTTAGGAGTATAAGCCAAATATCTCAAGATTCGTTTTACGGCCGTAAGGTGGGATTCCTTAGGGTCGGATTGGAATCTTGCACACATGCAAACGGAAAGCATAATGTCCGGTCGAGATGCACATAAATAAAGCAATGAACCAATCATCGACCGGTATACCTTTTGATCCACGGACTTACCTCCCGTGTCGAGGTCGAGATGCCCATTTGTTCCCATGGGTGTCTTGATGGGCTTGGCATCCTTCATTCCAAACTTGGTTAGAATGTCTTGAGTGTACTTCGTTTGGCTAATGAAGGTGCCCTCTTGGAGTTGCTTGACTTGAAATCCTAGAAAATACTTCAACTCCCCCATCATAGACATCTCGAATTTTTGTGTCATGATCCTACTAAATTCTTCACATGTAGATTCGTTAGTAGACCCAAATATAATATCATCAACATAAATTTGGCATACAAACAAATCATTGTCAAGAGTTTTAGTGAATAGAGTAGGATCGGCCTTGCTGACTTTGAAGCCATTAGCAATAAGGAAATCTCTAAGGCATTCATACCATGCTCTTGGGGCTTGCTTGAGCCCATAAAGCGCCTTAGAGAGCCTATAAACATGGTTAGGGTACTCACTATCTTTAAAGCCGGGAGGTTGCTCAACATAGACCTCTTCCTTGATTGGTCCATTGAGGAAGGCACTCTTCACGTCCATTTGGTAAAGCTTGAAGCCATGGTAAGTAGCATAGGCTAATAATATGCGAATTGACTCAAGCCTAGCTACGGGTGCATAGGTTTCACCAAAATCCCAACCTTCGACTTGTGAATACCCCTTGGCCACGAGTCGAGCTTTGTTCCTTGTCACCACACCATGCTCGTCTTGTTTGTTGTGGAAGACCCACTTGGTTCCTACAACATTTTGGTTAGGACGTGGAACTAAATGCCATACCTCGTTCCTCGTGAAGTTGTTGAGCTCCTCTTGCATCGCCATCACCCAATCCGAATCTTGAAGTGCTTCCTCTACCCTGTGTGGCTCAATAGAGGAAACAAAAGAGTAATGCTCACAAAAATGTGCAACACGAGATCGAGTAGTTACCCCCTTATGAATGTCGCCAAGAATGGTGTCGATGGGGTGATCTCGTTGGATTGCTTGGTGGACTCTTGGGTGTGGCGGCCTTGGTTCTTCATCCTCCTTGTCTTGATCGATTGCATCTCCCCCTTGATCATTGTCGTCATCTTGAGGTGGCTCATTTCTATGATCTTCTCCTTCATCAACTTGAGCCTCATCCTCATTTTGGGTTGGTGGAGATGCTTGCGTGGAGGAGGATGGTTGATCTTGTGCATGTGGAAGCTCTTCGGATTCCTTAGGACACACATCCCCAATGGACATGTTCCTTAGTGCGATGCACGGAGCCTGTTCTTCACCTATCTCATCAAGATCAACTTGCTCTACTTGAGAGCCGTTAGTCTCATCAAACACAATGTCACAAGAAACTTCAACAAGTCCTGAGGACTTGTTAAAGACTCTATATGCTCTTGTGTTTGAGTCATATCCTAGTAAAAAGCCTTCTACAGTTTTAGGAGCAAATTTGGATTTTCTACCTCTTTTAACAAGAATAAAACATTTGCTACCAAAAACTCTAAAATATGAAATATTTGGCTTTTTACCGGTTAGGAGTTCATAGGATGTCTTCTTGAGGATTCGGTGTAGATATAACCGGTTGATGGCGTAGCAAGCGGTGTTGACCGCCTCGGCCCAAAACCGATCCGGTGTCTTGTACTCATCAAGCATGGTTCTTGCCATGTCCAATAGAGTTCGATTCTTCCTCTCCACTACACCATTTTGTTGTGGAGTGTAGGGAGAAGAGAACTCATGCTTGATGCCCTCCTCCTCAAGGAAGCCTTCTATTTGTGAGTTCTTGAACTCCGTCCCGTTGTCGCTTCTAATTTTCTTGATCCTTAAGCCAAACTCATTTTGAGCTCGTCTCAAGAATCCCTTTAAGGTCTCTTGGGTATGAGATTTTTCCTGCAAAAAGAACACCCAAGTGAAGCGAGAATAATCATCCACAATAACTAGACAGTACTTACTCCCGTCGATGCTTATGTAAGCGATCGGGCCGAATAGGTCCATGTGTAGGAGCTCCAGTGGCCTGTCACTAATCATGATGTTCTTGTGTGGATGATGAGTGCCAACTTGCTTCCCGGCTTGGCATGCGCTACAAATCCTGTCTTTCTCAAAATGAACATTTGTTAGTCCTAAAATGTGTTCTCCCTTTAGAAGCTTATGAAGATTCTTCATTCAAACATGGGCTAGTCGGCGGTGCCAGAGCCAACCCAAGTTAGTCTTAGCAATTAAGCAAGTGTCGAGTTCAGCTCTATCAAAATCTACCAAGTATAGCTGACCCTCTAACACTCCCTTAAATGCTATTGAATCATCACTTCTTCTAAAGACAGTGACACCTACATCAGTAAATAGACAGTTGTAGCCCATTTGACATAGTTGCGAAACAGAAAGCAAATTGTAATCTAAAGAATCTACAAGAAAAACATTGGAAATAGTATGGTCAGGTGATATAGCAATTTTACCCAATCCTTTGACCAAACCTTGATTTCCATCCCCGAATGTGATAGCTCGTTGGGGATCTTGGTTTTTCTCATATGAGGAGAACATCTTCTTCTCCCCTGTCATGTGGTTTGTGCACCCGCTGTCGAGTATCTAACTTGAGCCCCCGGATGCATAAACCTACAAAACAATTTTAGTTCTTGACTTTAGGTACCCAAACGGTTTTAGGTCCTTTGGCATTAGAAACAAGAACCTTGGGTACCCAAACACAAGTCTTGGAGCCCTTGTGTTTGCCCCCAACAAACTTGGCAACTACTTTGCCGGATTTGTTAGTCAAAACATAAGATGCATCAAAAGTCTTAAATGAAATGCTATGATCATTTGATGCAATAGGAGTTTTCTTTCTAGGCAACTTGGCACGGGTTGGTTGTCTAGAGCTAGATGTCTCACCCTTATACATAAAAGCATGGTTAGGGCCAGAGTGAGACTTCCTAGAATGAATTTTCCTAATTTTGCTCTCGGGATAACCGGCAGGGTACAAAATGTAACCCTCGTTATCCCGAGGCATGAGAGCCTTGCCCTTAACAAAATTAGACAATCTTTTAGGAGGGGCACTAAGTTTGACATTATCTCCCCTTTGGAAGCCAGTGCCATCCTTGATGCCAGGGCGTCTCCCATTATAAAGCATACTTCTAGCAAATTTAAATTTTTCATTTTCTAAGTTATGCTCGGCAATTTTAGCATCTAATTTTGCTATATGATCATTTTGTTGTTTAATTAATACCATGTGATCATGAATAGCATTGATATCAACATCTCTACATCTATCACAAATAGAAGTGTGCTCAACGGTAGATGTAGAGGGTTTGCAAGATTTTAATTCTACAACCTTAGCATGCAACATATCATTCTTAGTTCTAAGGTCGGAAATAGTAGTATTGCAAACATCAAAATTTTTAGCCTTAGCAATTAACTTTTCATTTTCAATCCTAAGGCTATCAAGAGAAATATTCAATTCATCAATCCTAGCAAGCAAATCAACATTATCATCTCTAGGATTGGAAATTGAATCAATACAAACATGGGAATCAACCTTAGCAATTAATTTAGCATTTTCATTTCTAAGGTTGGCAATAGTGTCATGGCATGTGCTTAGCTCACTAGATAATTTCTCACATTTTTCTACCTCAAGAGCATAAGCATTCTTAACCTTAACATGCTTTTTATTTTCCTTGATTAGGAAGTCTTCTTGGGAGTCCAAGAGATCATCCTTTTCATGGATGGCACTAATTAGCTCATTCAATTTTTCCTTTTGTTCTATGTTAAGGTTGGCAAAAAGGGTACGCAAATTATTTTCCTCATCACTAGCATTATCATCACTAGAGGACTCATATTTAGTGGAGGATTTAGATTTAACCTTCTTCCTTTTGCCGTCCTTTGCCATGAGGCACTTGTGGCCGACGTTGGGGAAGAGGAGTCCCTTGGTGACGGCGATGTTGGCGGCGTCCTCGTCGTCGGAGGAGGAGTCGGTGGAGCTCTCGTCGGAGTTCCACTCGCGGCACACGTGGGCATCGCCGCCCCTCTTCTTGTGGTACCTCTTCTTTTCTCTTCTCTTGCCCTTCTTGTCGTTATCCCTGTCACTGTCACTTGATAATGGACATTTAACAATAAAGTGACCGGGCTTACCACACTTGTAGCAAACCTTCTTGGAACGGGATTTGTAGTCCTTCCCCTTCCGTTGCTTGAGGATTTGGCAAAAGCTTTTGATGATTAAATCCATCTCCTCATTGTCGAGCTTGGAGGCGTCAATTGGTTGTCTACTTGGTGTAGACTCCTCCTTCTTCTCCTCCGTCGCCTTAAATGCCACTGGTTGTGCTTCGGACGTGGAGGGTTCATCAAGCTCGTTGATCTTCTTTGATCCTTTAATCATACATTCAAAGCTCACAAAATTCCCGATTACTTCCTCGGGAGTCATTAGTGTATATCTTGGGTTACCACGAATTAATTGAACTTGAGTAGGGTTAAGGAAAATAAGTGATCTCAAAATAACCTTAACCACCTCGTGGTCATCCCATTTTTTGCTCCCGAGGTTGCACACTTGGTTCACCAAGGTTTTGAGCCGGTTGTACATATATTGTGGCTCCTCCCCTTGGCGAAGACGAAAACGACCGAGCTCCCCCTCGATCGTTTCCTGCTTGGTGATCTTGGTGAGTTCATCACCCTCGTGCGCGGTCTTGAGTAGGTCCCAAATCTCCTTTGCATTCTTCAACCCTTGCACCTTGTTATATTCCTCTCTACTTAGAGAGGCGAGGAGAATGGTTGTGGCTTGGGAATTGAAGTGCTCGATTTGGGCCACTTCGTCCGTATCATAATCTTCATCCCCTACGGATGGTACCTGTACACCAAACTCAACAACATCCCATATACTTTTGTGGAGTGAGGTTAGATGAAATTTCATTAAATCACTCCACCTAGCATAATCTTCGCCATCAAATGTTGGCGGTTTGCCTAATGGAACGGAAAGTAATGGAGTATGTCTAGATGTACGAGGATAGTGTAAGGGGATCTTACTAAACTTCTTGCGCTCTTGGCGCTTAGAAGTTACGGACGGCGCATCGGAGTCGGAGGTCGATGTTGATGAAGTGTCGGTCTCGTAGTAGACCACTTTCCTCATCCTCTTGTGCTTGTCGCCTTTCCGACGCGACTTGTGGGAAGAAGATTTTTCCCTCTTCTCTTTGTGGTGTGAAGAAGAAGATCTTTTCTCCTTCCGTTTGGAGGAGTCCTTCTTCTTCTCCTTCCTCTTGGTGCGGGACTCTTCCGATGAAGTGCTCCCGTGGCTCGTAGTGGGCTTGTCGCCGGTCTCCATCTCCCTCTTGGTGTGATCTCCCGACATCACTTCGAGCGGTTAGGCTCTAATGAAGCACCGGGCTCTGATACCAATTGAAAGTCGCCTAGAGGGGGGGTGAATAGGGCGAAACTGAAATTCTCAAAAATAAACACAACTACAAGCCGGGTTAGCGTTAGAAATATAATCGAGTCCATGAGAGAGGGCGCAAAACAAATCGCAAGCGAATAATGAGTGTGACACGTGGATTTGTTTTACCGAGGTTCGGTTCTTGCAAACCTACTCCCTGTTGAGGAGGCCACAAAGGCCGGGTCTCTTTCAACCCTTACCCTCTCTCAAACGGTCCCTCGGACCGAGTGAGCTTTCTCTTCTCAATCACTTGGAACACAAAGTTCTCACAAGGACCACCACAAGATTGGTGTCTCTTGCCTCAATTACAAGTGAGTTTGATCGCAAGAAAGAATCAAGAAAGAAAGAAAGCAATCCAAGCGCAAGAGCTCGAAAGAACACAAGCAAATCTCTCTCACTAGTCACTAAGGCGTTGTGTGGAGTTTGGAGAGGATTTGATCACTTTGGTGTGTCTAGAATTGAATGCTAGAGCTCTTGTAAGTAGTTGAGAAGTGGAAAACTTGGATGACTTGAATGTGGGGTGGTTGGGGGTATTTATAGCCCCAACCACCAAACTAGCCGTTTGGTGAGGCTGTCTGTCGAATGGCGCACCGGACAGTCCGGTGCACACCGGACATGTCCAGTGCGACAGCCACGTCACCAAAGCCGTTGGGTTCCGACCGTTGGAGCTCTGACTTCTTGGCCCGCCTGGATGTCCGGTGGCGCACCGGACATGTACTGTAGAGTGTCCGGTGCGCCAGCATGGGCGTGCCTGACCTCTGCGCGCGCTGGCGCGCATTTAATGCGCCGCAGGTAGCCGTTGGCGCCAGAAGTAGTCGTTGCCCCGATGTTACACCGGACAGTCCGGTGTACACCGGACATGTCCGGTGAATTATAGCGGAGTAGCCGTTCTGAATTCCCGAGACTGGCGAGTTCCGCAGGCCACCCTTCCTTGGAGCACCGGACACTGTCCGGTGTACACCGGACAGTCCGGTGAATTATAGTGGAGTCGCCTCTGGAATTTTCCGAAGGTGACGAGTTTGAGTTGGAGTCCTCTGGTGCACCGGACATGTCCGGTGGCACACCGGACAGTCCGGTGCGCCAGACCAGAGGTGCCTTCGGTTGTCCCTTTGCTCTTTTGTTGAACCCAATTCTTGATCTTTTTATTGGCTAAGTGTGAACCTTTGGCACCTGTATAACTTATACAGTAGAGCAAACTAGTTAGTCCAATTATTTGTGTTGGGCAATTCAACCACCAAAATTATTTAGGAACTAGGTGTAAGCCTAATTCCCTTTCAAACGCAGCACATGGATTCAGTTTCGTCTGTCGTTCGCGCAGATCTGGAGGCCCCCATAGCTACGGTGGTCGCAGCCACAGAGGGCCAGCTCCACCACGCTGAAGCCAACACCAGCCCACGCATCGCAGCACACGAATCGACCACCCAGGTTCGAGCGACGGTCAACACCAGGGACCTACGGTGGCCGCCTGATCCACACGGCGGTGGCTCCAGCCATCCAGGCGTATTCGGCTCTGTGAGCGAGTCCGGCCTCGCCTGCCTGGAGCCGCTCGCCGTCGATGCTGCGGTGGGCGCGGACACGACCACCAATGTTGCTCGTGTCACCGACATCCGCCTTGACAACCTCACCATCGCGCTCCTGGGGCCCAACCTCAACTCCACTGCTACCCCGACTCACCTTCGAGAGTTGCGTGCTGAGCTCAGCTTATCCTCCCCGACGTCCTCTCTCCTACAGTTGGTGACCCGTGAGGAGGAGGGTGCGGTTCTCAGCACCTTGCCCACCAAGTGTTTGATGCAGGGCTTCAACAGCAGCTGTGACTCTGTGTTGCATGGCATCACCAAATTCATCAAGCCCACGAGCGACTGGAGGTCACCTAGCCACGTCCTTGAGGTCACCATACACCAGGTCTGTTACCCCATGACTGAGAGTGTGATTCATGCAGTTTTTGCTCCTTATGGAAGGGTCGAGCTCGTCCATATAATTGGAGGTTTAGATCCTGTGTTGGCTCATGTGGAATTTGAAACAAAGCATGAGGCAGCTGACGCCTTTGGAGAGTTGCATGGAAGGAACATATATGATGGTTGTTGTCAGTTGGACATTCAATGGTGTTCATCTCAGGTTCCTAGGAACACAAACTTGGCCTTCAGTTGTGGTGACACCATGGTGACTACTGCAGCCGCCAGACCTGCAACCTCTGTCCTTGGTCAAGACGAATTCTCCAACACCAACAATTCTGTTGAGGTTGCAACAACATTTGAGATCATATCCGGCGTCACCAACATCGCTCCACCATCTCCTGTGTTTGCCAAGGCTGCTGGAGATAATTCAGAAGACATTATTGATGATTCTACATGTTGGGGGCTTGTTCTCAAATGCTAAGAGTTAAGAACAAAGCAACACAGAAAATGTTAAATGTTAAAGTCCTTCATCCTCCACCACCTTATATCCCTTCGAGATATAAAGAATTTCGGACGAAGGTTACGAAGGGCGTACCTTCGTAAACATAATAACGAGAGACGAAGTCATATAAATCATGAAATATAAGATAAACATTCAAATGTTGTCATAGAATCATTTCCATTTTTACTAATACGAACAAATATAAATGATTTCAAATTACAAATGTACCTTCGGTCCTGAAGAAGGTGTAAATACAAGCGTGATGCGAAGGCAAATGGCAGGTTCGCGTGAACAGTACAGAGGTACTGTTCATCTATTTATAGACACAGGTCGCAGCCTGTGACAAATTACAATTATGCCTCTTACAAAAGTTTACAACATTGACTCAGACCTCTATGGATAAAAAGGTCATTCTATCTCTATGTCGGTTTGTAACGCCGAAGCTTCATGAAAAGGAACCTTCGGCCATCTTCTGGGGACGACTTCAGCTGAAGCTGCTTCTTCGTGTGAGACCTTCGGCGCACCGAAGCATGGCCCCAACAGTAGCCCCTTTCGCGGTGCTAGATCGTTTTTCGTAACGAGCTTGACCCGTGAAAAAAGCCTCTTCAGCTTCGGGAAGCCGAAGGTCCAAAAAACACCTTCCCTGAGCTCGTTGCGGAGAAACGATCCGGCTTCCGAGCGCGTGCCAGGCCCACTTTGCAGAGTTACTGTTTGATCTTTGCGGTCCACTGCACAGCGAGTGCAAATGACTGCCCGCCTGGTGTAAAAATCCTGCCGCTTCGCCTTCTTACCTGCAGCACTATATAAACAAACGGGTAGGTGTGAAGTTACCACAGCATTCATTGCTATTTGCACTGTTTTGCTGCCAAAATTTTCCACCATAGCCGAAGCTTGACTCTCAGAATCGAACGAAGGTCCATTTCGACGTCTGCTTCGTCAGGAAGAAGAGCTTCGGAGAAAAGAAAAAAGAAAAAAGTGTCTGACTTCCCCAAACTCAGAATCAAATGGCGAGAGTGCGATCTACTGCCAAAGTTGTACGTGAGGGAGACGAAGCCGAAGGTTCGAACACTGTGCCCATCTCCGAAGCGATGCAGCGTTCCGGTCTAGTGACTGCGGAAGAAATGCCCAGTGCTGCAGCAAACCCAACAACCGCCGAAGGAGAGGAAGAAAACATTGAAGGGACTGATCCCGAAGATGACTACCGTATTGCCATGCCCAGCAAGCCCAGTCACCTGGATTTTGGGAAATCAACTGTTTCAAAGGCTGACCTTTCGAAGATGGTGAAAGCAGGTTTTTTCAATGAAGACCAGAAGAAGCTACTTCGCTTCGGGGGAGAAGAAACCACCCCGAAGCCAGGGAAGGACGAGATTGTTATCTTCAAGAGCTTTTTAAAGGCTGGGCTGAGATTCCCTCTTCACAAGATTATTGCGGAGATACTGAAGAAGTTTGGTATCTACTTTCATCAATTGACTCCTAACGCCATCGTTAGGCTCAATGTTTATATTTGGGCCCTCCGAAGCCAAGCTGTGGAACCGTTTGCCGACAGCTTCTGCCGAGTTCACGAATTACATTACCAAACAAAGGCCAGAAAAGATGGGCTACATGATAATTTCGGTTGCTATAATTTTGCCTACCGGAAGACAACAAAGTGTCCTGTCATCAGCTACCGAAGCAAATGGCCAGCAGGCTGGAAATCTGAGTGGTTTTATGTAAAAGTTGACGAAGACAAAGAAAAATTGGTACAAAGCCCTCTGGATTTAATCTTCGGAGAGACAAGGCCACGATGCCACATCGGCAGGCTAGAAGGTCCCACCTGGGCTGCTCTGGGTGAATTTGAAATTATTTCAGAACATATTGGCACCAGGGATCTAGTTCAGGAATTCTTGGCATTCAGAGTTTTCCCTACTCTAAAAGAGTGGGAAATGCCGAAGCTGGAGGGAGAGAAGAAGAAGGGGGAGCTTGTCCGGCTTCCTTATCACTTCAAGTTTAAGAAGTACTTTAAAAAACCCTGCAAAGAGTGGTTAGACACAGTTGAGGTGATGTGCAATGAAATCCTGGGGAACTATTCCAAAAAAGAGGATCAACTAATGACAGCGGCCTTCGGCGCCCGACCGAAGCGAAGGCTGAACCGAGTGCTTGATGCCCTGGGCTTCGAATACCCAGACTATGAGCAGTTGAACAAGGGTGCCGAGGGCCACAAAAGAAAAAGAGTGGCCGAAACTCTGACCAAGGATGAAGAACGACCAGCAACAGAGAAGAAAATTCCCAAGAAAAGAAAAATATCAACTCCGAAGCGAAAAATATCCGAAGAAGAGGGGACCCCCACACCACCTTCTACGAGCGACGTGGAGGAAATTTTAAAGGTAATGACTGAACCCATGCCCACGAAGCTAAGTCCATTAGGGCTCCAACTGACGAAGCTTTTTCAAAAGGTGGACGAGCCGGATCAAACGAAGATAAGCAAACCCAAGCGGCAAAGAATTATTGCGGTAACTGAAGTTATCGACAAGACGCCGCCTAAGGCGTCAATTCAGAAAACACCAGCTGTCGAAGGTACCACAAACGTCGAAGTCGCACCTTCGGAGGTCGCGGCTACCGAAGCCGCTACAGCCGAAGATGCAAACTTAGAAACTACCATTGAGGACATCAACAAGATTTTGGAAGACATAGCTGCAGAAGAAGCTGGTACTACTACTGAAAAAACCATGGCCACAGTGCCTGAGAAAGGGAAAGAAATAGTCGAAGACACTTCGGACGACGAAGCCTACTCTTTTCAGAATTTAGTTGGGCAAAAACTGACGAAGGACGAAATAGACGAACTTAAGGACTATGCCAAATCTTGTGGCTACAAACCAGGAGCTCTCCTATTTGGAGGTGTGGACGATGAAAAATTAGGCTGCATTCGAGACCAAACTGGAGCTAAGGTAATCGGTACTCTATCAAAGAGTATCGGTTTTCCGAAGCTAGAGACAGACATCAGCCGCTACCGACGACAACATATCGTCGGCAGCTTATTTTACTCCAACTTCAAGGTAAACGACCTTTTCTCTGATTTTTATTGCTGTTAATAATGAAAATGTTACCAACGTAAGTTGTTTCTGTGCAGAGCATGCTACTGAGCAAAGCTCTGAAGATGCAGCAAGATTTGGAGGACAAAAAACACGAAGCTATAATTGAAAACTTAGAAAACAAGATAAAAGAACAATCTGCCATCATTGAAAAGAAAGACTTCGAGCTCCAATCGACCGAAGGCTTGCTGGCTGAGACTGAGGCTAAAGTATCAGAGTTGAATTCGAAGCTTATCAGTCAATCAAAACAATTCGATCAAGAGAAGCTAGAGCTTAATTCGAAGCTTGAAGCCGAAGTCCAGACCAGCTCAGAGTTGAAGAAATCGTTAACAAGCCTTCAAGGCAAATGCTTGAAATTTGGCAATAATTGTATTGGACGATTAAAAAAGATATTTTACTCTGTTGGAGCCAGCAGCGGGAAATTTAACCCTTCAGCGGAAAATTTACCACAGGCCTTCGATCATATTGAAGCTGAAATCGAAGAACTTGACGAAGTTATAGCCGGGCACGGCGACTTCTGTGCCTGGGTAGCTTCTCGGGGTACCGCTGCTGCATTCCTGAAGGCCGGCTGCGAGCATGGAAAAATTGTCAACAGGCCCAACTTCACCCTATCTCCATCAATCCTGGATGATATACCTGACCTCGCCCGAAGCATCTCAAATAGATTTGTAAAAATGATATGGACAAAAGGCGGGCGGGAGAAGGCTAGAGACGAAGCCCGAAGTCATCTTGAACCAGTAAGAAATGATACTTCGTACTTACCTTTTCCTTTGCACTTGATTTTTACTCACGATTCCTTGATTTATGTAGGATGACGAAGGTGAAGATGATGCTTAAGTTATGTCGCCGAAGCTGTCGCCGAAGCTGAAGCTTAATGAAGATCAGTAGAAATGTACTATAGGAAAAAACTCAGGATACTTTTGTAACAAGTTTTGTAAATACAATTGAATTGTTCTCAAGGAACTTTGTACATACCTTGTAATATATTCTTACCCTTCTACTAGGGTGCTTTGATGTGAACGAAATCAGTATTTTGAGCCGAAAGCGAAAAAACACCTTCCCTTCTTTTCGTACACAACGAAGCATAGAATACCACTTCTCCCTTCTGCCGAAGCTTTTCTTTTACACAACAATTCATAAAAAGCCACTTCTCTTTTTTGCCATAGCAACCACTTTGATGCATAAATGCTATGAATGAATGCTTATGTATGCAAATGCCATGATGTAATGTAATGTGCGAATGAATGTCCGAAGCATATGTCCGAAGCCACACTCATCCATTATTTCCTTAGGAACAACCACACATCAGCTCTGCATTCCCTTAGGAACGACTTTGGAGCTTCTTCGCCTTTTACTTAGGCAGTATAAGCTCTGCATTCCCTTAGGAACGACTTTGGAGCTTCTTCGCCTTTTACTTAGGCGGTATCAGCGTTGACTTTTCGCTGTAAGCTCTGCATCCCCTTAGGGACGTCTTTGGAGCTTCTTCTCTCTTTTTTTTTAGTTTCGGCACTCGATGGTGCGTTCTCAGCTTTTACATTTACATTCTTTGGGGGATTTTGCTCTTATAAAACTAAAAAGGAAATTACATATGATGGCCCCATTAAAAACCTTTCTCCCCCTTTAGAAAGGAAAAGGGTGCCATGAAAAAGAAAAAGAAAAACATGAAAAATTACATCAAGTTATACATAATATCTCCGAAGCTCATCTGCATTCCAAGATCTTGGAATTTCGTTGCCATCCATGTCCTTTAATCTGTAAGAACCAGGCCTTGACGAAGATGCTACTAAGAAAGGCCCTTCCCATTTCAATTGTAGCTTGCCCACTGTATCTGGGTTGGCCACTCTCCGAAGCACCAAGTGTCCTGGCTCAATATTTTTTAGCCGGACCTTTCTATCTCGCCATTTGACTGTTTCAGCCTGGTATTTATTGATATTCTCCACGGCTTGAAGCCTGATCCCCTCTAAGGCATCTTTTTCCACGAGACAAGTATCTTCGGGACCTGATTCTGCCGAAGCTACCACTCTTATTGATCCAGCTTTGGCTTCTTCCGGGGTTATTGCTTCGTCACCAAATAACAACTTGAATGGGGTAAAGCCTGTAGATCTTGATGTTGTTGTATTATGGCTCCACACTACTTTGGTCAACTGATCTGGCCACTTTCCCCTGGGTTGATTGAAGATTAACTTCATTATTCCTGTCATTATGATGCCGTTGGCCCTTTCAACAAGCCCATTCGACTCCGGATGCCTGACTGATGCAAAATGGATCTTCGTTCCAATTTGATCACAGAAATTTCTGAAATCTTCGGAGTCGAACTGTGTTCCATTATCTACAGTGATGGCCTTCGGCACTCCGAAGCGACAGACAATGTTCTGCCAGAAAAATTTTTGGACAGTGGCCGAAGTTATTGTGGCTAATGGCTTCGCCTCAATCCACTTGGAAAAATACTCCACAGCCACTATAACATATTTCAGATTGCCTTGAGCCGGTGGTAATGGACCCAGCAAGTCGAGGCCCCACCTTTGCAATGGCCAGATGGGCTGTATCAGCTGTGTCAAAGACGAAGGTTGCTTTTGATCTCTTGCACATTTCTGACAACCTTCGCACTTTTGAACCAACTCCGCTGCATCCGAAGCTGCCTTCGGCCAATAAAACCCTTGGCGAAAAACTTTTCCAAGTAACGGCCTGGATCCGATGTGGGATCCACACAGGCCTGCATGTATCTCTTTCATCAATTCTATACCTTCGGCTCTAGATAAGCACTTGAGCAGCGGGGCACAAACTCCATGCTTGTATAATTCCCCTTCTATCATGATATACGGACGAGCTCTTGCCTCTATTCTTTTATTATAAGCTTCGTCATCTGATAGGAAGTTGCCCTGAAGGTAAGAAATTATTTCAGTTCTCCAATCTTCACTGTACACAGGAGAAATGTTAAGGACTGCTCTTTCAAGTAGCTCCACTGAAGGTGCCTTTATTGTTTCGAAAAACACATCCGAAGGTAACGGCAGCCCCTGTGCTGCAGACTTGGCCAACAAATCAGCATGCTCATTTTGTCCTCGAGGGATATTCTTAACAGAAAATCCTTCGAAGGAAGCTTCGATCCTTCGGACCGTGTCTAGGTATTTTTCAAGCTTCGGGTCTTTAGCCTTGCAACTTTTGTCAATATGACCCGAAACAACCTGGGAATCAGTTTTAAGAATCGCCCTTCTGATTCCCATTGCCTTTAGTTTCCGAAGACCCAAGAGCAGGGCTTCGTACTCAGTTATATTATTTGTGCAGCTGAAGTCAAGTCTTGCTGCATAGCAAGTTTTAACCTTGGACGGTGAGACCAACACAGCAGCTGCACCTGCTCCGAAGGTTCCCCAAGAGCCATCACAAAACACTGTCCATACTTCGGCATCTTTATTTGCTTCTTCGTCCTGAGCCCCTGGCGTCCAGTCGGCAATGAAATCTGCCAATGCTTGAGACTGGATTGAGGATCTATGCACATAATCAATGTAAAATTCATTGAGCTCCGCAGCCCATTTTCCAATCCGGCCAGTAGCTTCTCTATTTCTCATGATATCCTTCAACGGCTGCGAAGAAGGAACAATAATATTGTATGCCTGAAAATAATGCCGAAGCTTCCTGGATGCCATTAAAACGGCATACAACACCTTCTCCAGCTCTGTATAATTTTTCTTTGAGACACTAAGGACCTCAGATACAAAATATACTGGGACCTGCTTCTTGACTTGTCCATCAAACTTCTCCTGGACAAGTGCCGCACTTACTGCTGAGTGCGAAGCTGCCACATATAACAACAGAGGAGCCCCTGGCGTTGGTGGAGTTAATGTTGTGAGATCTATTAAGTATTGCTTCAGCTCTTCGAAGGCTTTTTGTTGACTTGGGCCCCATTGAAAGACTTCAGCTGACTTCAGCACCTCGAAGAATGGTAAGTTTCTTTCTGCTGATCTGGATATAAATCTGTTGAGAGATGCCAGCCTTCCTGTCAATCTTTGGGCCCCCTTTCTTGTGGTTGGTGGCTCCATTCGAAGTATAGCTTCGATTTTATTTGGGTTAGCTTCGATTCCCTTTGTTGAAACCAAGCATCCAAGAAATTTACCCTTCTTCACTCCGAAGACACATTTTTCTGGATTCAGCTTCAGACCAGCTTGTCTGAAGCTGGCGAAGGTCTCCTGCAGATCAGCAATATGATTTTCTTGCTTCGTGCTTTTTACAATGATGTCATCGACATAAGTCAGCACATTTCTGCCTATCTGAGATTGGAGAACCTTCGCAGTCATTCTGCTGAAACTCCCTCCAGCATTCTTGAGCCCCTCAGGCATCCGAAGATAGCAATATGTACCACTTGGGGTTATGAAGCTAGTCTTCGGCTCATCTTCCTTCTTCATCCAGATTTGATGATAGCCTGAGTAGCAGTCCAGGAGACTCATGAGCTCCGAAGAAGCTGCTGCATCAACTAAAGAGTCTATCCTTGGCAGCGGGAATTCATCCTTCGGACAAGCCTTGTTGAGATCTGTGAAATCAATACACATTCTCCACTTGCCATTGGCCTTCTTCACCATAACAGTGTTAGCTAGCCACTCTGGATACTTCACTTCTCTGATAACTCCTGCACTGAGAAGTCTTTTTACTTCATTGCGAGCCCCTTCGGCCTTGTCATCAGACATTTTCCGAAGCCTCTGCTTTTGGGGTCTGAAGGATGGGTCAACATTGAGCGAATGTTCAATAACATCCCGATTCACTCCACAGAGATCATTGGCTGACCATGCAAAAACATCTTTGTTGTTGAATAAAAACCTTATCAAGGTTTTCTCCTGGTCTTCAGATAATTGCGAGCCCAATAGCACCTTCTGCTCTGCTATGTCTTCACACAATAACATGGGCTTCGGCTGATCCGCTGAAGCTGCCTTCTCCCTCCTGAATTTGTACTGTTCACAAGCTTCAGCTCCATCTATGTTATGGATTGCTTTGGAGTCAGTCCAGCTTCCTTCGGCCCTTCTAGCAGCTTCCTGGCTTCCATGAATAGCAATAGGCCCTTGATCCGAAGGTATCTTCATGCAGAGATAAGCTGGGTGAAGAATTGCTTCGAAGGCATTAAGAGTACCACGGCCAATGATAGCATTGTAAGGATACTCCATGTCAACAATATCAAACACAATTTGCTCAGTCCTTGTGTTGTTAACAAATCCGAAGGTTACCGGCATGGTAATCTTCCCAAGTGCTACAATCTGCCGCCCTCCGAAGCCACAAAGAGGGTGCGTAGCATCATGAATCTTGTCTTCGGGCTCTTGCATTTGTCTGAAGGCTTTAGCAAATATAATGTCAGCTGCACTGCCTGTATCAACTAGGACATTGTGGACCAGAAATCCTTTGATCACGCAAGAGATGACCATGGCATCATTGTGAGGATAATCCTTAAGCTGAAGGTCTTCCTGAGAGAAAGTAATTGGAACGTGGGACCATTTTGACTTGATGAAGGGTCCCTGTACTCCAACATGCTGCACCCTTCTCTGAGCCTCCTTCTTCTACTTCTTGTTAGCCGGCTCTGAGCAAGAACCGCCTGTTATCGGGAGCACCAGCTTCGAAGCCGAAGCAGCTCCAGCTTGATTGTTGAACGAAGCCATCAGCTCAGAAAAGTGGAAGTGAGTTCACCGGAGGTGGGCGCCAATGTTGGGGGCTTGTTCTCAAATGCTAAGAGTTAAGAACAAGGCAACACAGAAAATGTTAAATGTTAAAGTCTTTCGTCCTCCACCACCTTATATCCCTTCGAGATATAAAGAATTTCGGACGAAGGTTACGAAGGGCGTACCTTCGTAAACATAATAACGAGAGACGAAGTCATATAAATCATGAAATATAAGATAAACATTCAAATGTTGTCATAGAATCATTTCCATTTTTACTAATACGAACAAATATAAATGATTTCAAATTACAAATGTACCTTCGGTCCTGAAGAAGGTGTAAATACAAGCGTGATGCGAAGGCAAATGGCAGGTTCGCGTGAACAGTACAGAGGTACTGTTCATCTATTTATAGACACAGGTCGCAGCCTGTGACAAATTACAATTATGCCTCTTACAAAAGTTTACAACATTGACTCAGACCTCTATGGATAAAAAGGTCATTCTATCTCTATGTCGGTTTGTAACGCCGAAGCTTCATGAAAAGGAACCTTCGGCCATCTTCTGGGGACGACTTCAGCTGAAGCTGCTTCTTCGTGTGAGACCTTCGGCGCACCGAAGCATGGCCCCAACACTACATACACATTTCTAGGCCACAACGATGAAATCTTCATTGTTGCATGTTGTCCTACAGATGCATCACTTGTGGCTTCTAGAACATACTCCAATGTCAATCTTCATGGAATTTCTGTTGGTGATGCTACACTTCAGCTTCCAACAAGTACCGTTGATTCAGATGATAGTAGTGAAGAGCCATACGAGTTAGTTGAAGCCCCTGTTTCAACCCCATTAGAAGACTTCAAGCTTATTTCTGCTTGTGCATTGGAAGCCTTCCAGCTTATTTCTGGGTGCAGCAAAAGTGTGTCAAACTATCTCATGTACAACGGTCTAGAAGGAACTCACATTAAAGTAATTGAGTTTGTCAGCGACAAAGATTACCTTGTATGTGGGCCTGGTAGCCTTATTCAGCTGGATACATCATCTACTATTTCAGATTTCATCAAAATGCTTGAAGAGCACCCCAAGTTGCAGTTGTCGAAGGCTAGTGTGATGCACGAGGGTAACAACATGTACATGCAGCTGCGGAAGGTGCTGGAGCACATGACACGGACAAACCTGAGTGTTTCCATGTTTGAGCTCCTCAAAGAGGTTCCCTACACCATTGCTTCTGATCGTTGATGCAGTCAGTTGGAGTTCGACATTGCTGGAACTGGTCTCACGTATGAATCTAGCAACTGTATTGGTGTAACACCAAGAACTGCCCTAAGGTTGTACAGGAGGTAGAGAGGTGGTTGGGCTATTCACCAGACTCATTTGAGGTGGTTGACCAAGGTGTACAACCTTTCTTTGTCATGGTTTGGGATCCCGGTGGAATTGATGTCATGTATCGGCTTGAGGGCAAGCCGATTTTTAAGAAGGGGGGAATGTTAGGGACCTGTTACTATGCCATCACCTGTTTAATCACTGAAAGAGCCATCAACAGATGATGCACTGAAGAAGTTGCAATCAGACGTCCATACTGCTTCGTTGTGTGTAAGCAAGTCGTTGTGATGTGGGTCCTTGGTTGTGTGTAGCTGTAGTGTGGGGTCTGTTTGTCGGAGTGAAGTACAAGTATAAGTAAGAGTCTATGGGTTAGGCAGAGGGGTATGAACTTTACTCTAAATCAATACAGTCTGTCCATGTTTCCTCCCCTATTCTCGTCTCCTACCTCTGCTCCCTCTCTACTATCTCCTCTTCCATTAGCAGTAGCTAACAATGGCGCCTGGCAAGATAGCCACTCATGCCTGCGTATGCTTTCGAGCGTCGCTCAAGTAAAAGATCTATGTGTTTTGCATCTCGAAGTCAGCTTCAAGCCGGCGATAAATCTGCTATGGAGATGCTTTTTTCGTGCATTTGTATTTATGCCAGAAGAGAAAAAATGAGCTAAAAATGCAGAAACTGCTGACTGCCGGTGAACTCACCTTCTTACTTCTTTGTGAACTCATGGATTGTAAGAGCAATCGTGCTGATAACGTGTTAAGGACCCTTTGCTACTAAGTGTAGTCCAAAGGCTCCTTAACTAGAAGTAGAATTACAAACATAGGAGACACAAAGATATAGGAGGAATTGATATTCTCATTCATGTATTCAGCTCACTGGTTACAACAAATGGTAGTGTCCTCCTCTATATATAGTGCAAAGTTAGGGTTTCGGCTAGATAGGCCACATAAGCCTTCAGGGCCCAATCTGGTTTCTTAACAAGCACGAAGCCAAAAGTCCAGCACGTAAAGCAGGTGGTCTCAGATGCAAGAAACCAAAGGGAAGGAGGTGTGGTCCTCTGCTCGTTCATGGGGGCGATCATGGGCAGCAGGAGGTATCTCAGACCCCCTCCCCCCCCCCCCCCCCCCCCCCCCCCCCAGCTTAGGACAAAAGGAAGGCGGGATCCATCGCTATCTCGACACCCCAAAGGAGATTTGCAACAGTAGATGTACCGGTGGGATTAGTAAAAGATCCTCTCCGAAAAAAAGATAACCGAGAGTTTTCACACTCCCACGTTCTCATAAATAAAGTCACACCCCACGGATGCACCAAGATTGAGAATTGACAATGTAAAATGCTGGTGCAAGCGGCAAGCCTGCAAGTTGCAGTTCAGTATAGTACATGCCCGACCCCGACCTGCTCCATTCAGATTCGAAACGCTCAACTACTACTAACAAAAGCGCGATTCCAGTGCATTCTCTTTGCCCTTTTTTTTAAAGGCAAAAAGCACGCACGCATCGACCAACAAGTGTGTTCCAAGGGAAAAGAAAACTCGATTTGCTTTCTTGCAACGGTGCTGTGGTGAAACCAAGAAATGGCATAGTACTAGAAGAAATCCTTTTTTTGTTTCGCAGTGAGTGCGCGGTACTGGACTGAAGAAGTCTGTGAATTGCGCCCGTACGTACCTCGCAAGTTGCAGGAAGCCATCCCAGGCTCGGATCCGGTAGGCGGAGCGGAGGCGCGAGCTCCGGTTTCCTATTAGTTGTCGTTTTAGATAAGGTTCAAATCAAATTTATAAAATTTTGACTACGAATAACTATTTTGTTATTTAGTTTTGGAACCTAATATTTATATGCACCAATTTGCCATAAAAAGTACTTTTATAAAAGTATAAATGTATTAAGAGTTCATTTGTATTTTAACAAAAAAACATTGGTCAAAGTTATATTTTGAAGACCGTATCGTTATTCTAAACGACAACTAATAGGAAATCGGAGGGAGTAAGCATTTGAAGGAGATCTTGGATGAGCCATACCCCTCGTACGTGAATCGGCACGGTGATTGGGCAGACATGGCCGGTGGGGCCCGGCACGAAATTATTGGATCAGGTTTGGACGGCAGCAGGCCATATGGTGCCGTACGCTTGTCTTGCGAGGATTGGCTGGCTGCGTGTCATCTGTGACCTGCCCCCTTCTGCAAATTGCAACGTCGACAGATAGAAGCGATCGTCGCAAATCAGGAAGACACATTTCCGGTCGGTCTATCGTCTGTGCCAACGTCTACTCCTACTTAGGGGGTGTTTGGTTGCCCCTGCTAAAGTTTAGCCCGGGTCACATCAAGCGTTTGACTTTCAAATAGGAGTATGAAATATAGACCCAACCAACTGGACTAGATTCGTCTCGTCTTTTAATCTTCGGCTGACAAATTTGTTTTATAATCCGACTACATTTAATACCCGAAACGGAGGTTCAAACATTCGATTGGACAGGGGCTAAACTTTAGTTTGGGGTAACCAAACGGGGCCTTAGAAAGGAAACACGAGACGTCTCAGACGTTTTTTTCTGGTGCTTGCCAGACACATAATAGAATGTCTATATTCTCAAAAACTAAAATAGAATCGCTTAAGTCTAGTTGAGTTTCCAACCAAACGCATCACAAGTGATCTACCAAACGCATCATAAGTGATCTGGATGAAAGGCATGGGGACGTTTTCTTTGCTAAGAATAGCCACCATCCGCTTCAGGACAAGAAGCAAACTGTTCCATATGTGAGTAATCATGCATGGCTTCATGTTTCTAGCGTTGCTGTTTGTGGAGTAGCCCATACCGATAGGAATATAGGATGCTGCTTGTATCCAGCTCACAGCTTCAGGTGGCCTTCCTTGCCATGTACAGGTACAGCCACTAGCTAGCCAGTCGCCACAGGGCAACGTGAGGATGTTTCGCGTGTGGGGGCGCCAAACCAACGGACGCTGGCTGGAGCAACGGGGCATGAAGTGGGCACCCCGACAGCGGCACCCCCCAACCCCCACCACACCACTTCCGGGCGCTTCATCTACAGCAACCTCCTCCGGCTGCTCATAACGGAGCAACTGCAAACCCCTGAATGCCAATGGTGTTACTATACAAGTAGTCACTCCACAAACAGTGAGCGGGTGCATATGCGATGGGAAGCAATTCGACCACGCCAAGATTTGAGCGGTATCATCATTCTGAAGGTCTGTATCTGATAGCGCGTGAATTGATGCCGTTCGAACTGAACCAAACGAGAAGCAAGGTGATTGACGGATGAAAATACACGAACCAAACAGCGCCTCGGCAAAATGACAGCAGGCTGCAAATTCTGTACTGGCAGATGGTTCAGCCAATCCATTTTCAACTACGAAACTTGTCACAAGGCAAAGCTCATCCCTGAGTGCCAGTGCCTGACAAATTGTAAGTCACGTCAATCTTTTGCACTGGCGTCAGCACATGGATCGTAAGCCTGCGAGTTATGCCAAAGATGACCCGATTCACGACCTACACAGGCTATAGCCTCTGCTGTTACTGTAAGATGTTTGAACTTACCTGCGAGTTATGTTTCGAAGATGACCAGATTCACGACCTACAATTTCTGCTGTAATATGAGGAATCAGGAAAAAAAGACAGCGGAAGATTTTGGGATAGAGTAAGAACGGCCATTTAAATCAAGGGTTTTTTACATCTGTATCCTTAGTTTTGGCACAGACCTCATTGCTACCCTTAGTTTTCGGACGACCTCAATCATACTCATGCCGCTCTCCTTTCCTCATTCATGCCCTCCCACGTCGTTTCCATGAGTTGTCGTCGACTGACATGTGGACCCAAATTTCTCTCCAGCCGTCTTCCTCTCTATCCGGTCACCTCCCCGAACCCAGATCAGGACCGACCCGCTGATTCCCCATTCACCTCCCCGAACCCCGATTCCCCATTCCTCTCCTCCCTCCCCGAATCCGAGCTCGGTGTGGTGGCCTGCGCGTGGACGCGGCTCGGCGCGGCGGCAACTTGCCTCTGCTGCTCCTCCGTGCCTCTGCTGTTGCATCCACCGGGCGGACGGATCCGCAAGCGCAGCTGCTCCGGCTCCCAGAAGCGAGCCCGAGAGAGAAGCACACTTGCCTCCTTCCCAACGACGGCGCCGCTCATCCGGTTCCCCGTCGAGGCTCCGGGATTTGTCGGCCCCGCTGCTCCGTGGCCTTCTCTATAGCACCGGCCGGCGGATCTAGCATCGGGAGGCTGAGAACAGGCAGTACGCTAGCGACGCTGAGAACAGGCAGTACACTCCCAACGACGACCACGGCAGTACACCGTGCACTCCCGTCCAGAGCCACTAGCGACGCTCATGGCCCGTGCACTCCCAACGACGACGCCGCTGCTCCAGCTCCCCTTCAACGTGGTAAATCAGCTTACATCTACTTTTTTTCTTTAAGAAAACAAGAGTACATTCTTCATAGAAATTAGTCCAAATTAGTTCAGCTTCCAACACATCCACGCGATAAACAGCAGTATGTAACAATTCCTCCTTCTCAAATGGCACTTGGGGTCACATGTCCCATATATCCTTGATGGAAGTCAGTACTATAGTGGTCACATGTGATGGCCTAGTTTGAGAGCCTTTTGGTCACTATGCTCAGGACAGAACAGAGGAATGTTGACCATGCAACAATTCGAGTTTTAAGTCCACAGGTTCCCTATGAGAGACAAATCAACAATTGCTTGCATTTAATTAGATATATTTTTTGTGTTTAGTAGCATGTCGCGTGCGAGCAGCCCCTTCAATGCAGGACATGGATGGCCCAGGTACGGGTCTGTGCTGCTCACCCGCTGCCCCGAGTGCGAACATCCAGAGCCACTAGTGAGGCTCATATCGAAAAGGTTAGAGAATGGCAATAGAGTAGTAATTATGTACATATTGATCAATTTCGCTAGCTACACCACGAAGGGAAGTAATGAAAAATAGGGCATGAGTGCATGGCAGCCCGGTGATCTGCCACTACCTGCAAGTGCATGTCCTGTTCGATAAGTCCACTGGATATCTCCATTGCCTCTTTTGTTTGTCCAACACTGTCACCTCTGCCTCAAGCGGTCTGCGCTTGATGAAAGACATTTGCAAACCTCTAGTCTTTTCATGCAATATCTTCATCACAGCTAAGATTATCATGTGGCCATCAAACCTCTCAAGTGCAATTCTTTGACGCAACTCAAACTTTACCATAAGCATTTGTCGAATCTTATCTAGCAACTCCACCAAATGAAGCCCCTTTATTTTTCTAATCCATGCATTGAATGACTCTGCCAAGTTATTGTTCACATAGTCCACCTTGCACCCTTCACCAAATTTGCTTCTAGCCCATAGATATTTGTGATGACTTTCCATGTATATCTTTAACCTAGAGTTCATGTACAGTTGATTCACATGATAGTTATGCTTTTTAAGGCTATATGTCAATGATGCTGGCCATAAGTTGTCATCAATCAACTTTCCCTTGAAAGATTTGCCCAAGTTTGAAGCAAAATGCCTCATGCATTCCCTATGCTCTACTCCAGGAAACACATAATCCACTACAGTTTCTAAACCCTTGCAAGCGTCTGTGTGTATAGTCAATCCATGTGGAAACCCTATAACCTGCCGCAAATTCTGTAGGAACCATGTCCAACTTTCTGTTGACTCTGCCTCGAGGACATCATAAGCCACTGGAAAGAGCCAATTATGTGCATCAATGGCACAAGCAGCTACTAACTGGCCTCTGAACCTCCCATGAAGAGTTGTTGCATCCACTGCTAGATAAGGCATGCAACTAGCTAAGAACCCACTCCAACATGCTTTGAATGAAACGAACACCCTTCTAAAACATTCTTTGTTCAAAATCTTGCCTTTTACTTTATAATCCACCGTATGATGGTCAATCTCAACAACACTACCTGGGCACACCTTCTCTACTTCAGCTTTGAAAGTGAATAATAAGTTAAAGCTTTCCTTCCATGGGCCATAAATCTTGTCAAGAGCCATTTCCTTGCCATAATACACTCTCATGTAAGGCACCGAAATGTTGTACTTCTCTTTAATATTCTTTACCAGTTCAATTGTACCAATGCATGGGTTATCTGTCACCCATTCTAATACTGCATCTGCACACCATCTACTTGTAGCTACCTTATGTGACCCTTTTCTTTCACTTGGACAAGTGTGAGGAGATGGATTCACTTTGACCTGAATAATTGTACTATTCCGCATACGGGAAGCATGTATCCTCCACTGACACCTCTCAAATGCGCAATGAACAGTCATTCTAGTTGGCTCACTCTTGTCAATTACATAATCATACTCACCTTTGATGCAATAGGTAGCAAGTGCATTCCTAAATTCAGTCATCGATGCAAATGTGCTGCCTTCTTTTAAGGATGGATTATCTCTGTCATAATCATTTCTCGATACATCATCACCCTCTCCTTGCTCATCCACCCCCATAGCTATGTTTTCCTCCTCCTCCTCTTCATCAGCCTCTTCAAATTGTGCCCCTGTGATAATATCTCCATCATAGTCCTCAAATTCTAGCATATCCCACTTGTCAACAAACTCAGGATACTGCCTCTCATCATCGTCTGGTGCAGCAACTACTTCTATTGGTTCAGCCTCATCATTGAGAATAATATGATCCATCCTATTTCATAGGAAATAACGACGTTAAGAACCCATATGAGCAAAGGGTGGCAAAACCTATACAACACCTATTTTAGTAGCCAACATTAAACAGAGGATTAGATGTTCTACTCCTTGCCTGGAGGAGACGAGCAGGTACTGCTGCTGCTGTCAAGAAGATCGCGTCGACGATTGGATCTCACACAGGAGCAGCAAGCCGAAAGCTTGCAGGGCCTCGGGAGGGCGAGCAGGGGCGCGGACCAGTGGGAGGCATCGAGAGCGCAGGGAGCCTCTGGAGCGCGGAGTGTGGGGCGCGTGGGGATATAGCAACGGGAGGCAGCCGTCGGGCAGTGGAGCTGCTTGCCTCGGCAGCCGAAGCGTGGGGCACAGAGCACCGGGAGGCAGCCGTCGGGCAACAGAGCCGCTGGAGACACGGAGCAGCAGAGGTAGCGGAGCCGCTGGAGGCCGACCGCGGATCCGTCCGCCCGGAGCTTAGGCCGCGGAGCAGCAGAGGCACGGAGGAGCAGCAGGCCGCCCGGTGCTCTGCGCTCGCTGGTAGGCCGCCGCGTCGCGTCCGTCGTAGACCGTCGCGTCGGGTTCGCCGCTGAAAGGGAATTAGGCTTACACCTATTTCCTAAACTAATTTTGGTGGTTGAATTGCCCAACACAAATAATTGGACTAACTAGTTTGCCCTAGTTTATAAGTTCTACAGGTGGCAAAGGTACACAATAAGCCAATAAAAAGATCAAGAGAAAGGGTTCAAACAAAGGAGCAAAGGGACAACCGAAGTGTGCCCTGGTCTGGCGCACCAGACTGTCCGATGTGCCACCGGACAGTGTCCGATGCACCAGGGAACCACAAGATGAACTTCGCACCTTCGGGAAATTGTCAGGGCCGGCGCGCTATAATTCACCGGACTGTCCGGTGTACACCGGACAGTGTCCGGTGCTCCAAGGAGGCGCGACTCCGAACTCGCCAGTCTCGGGAATTCGCAACGGCTGCTCCGCTATAATTCACCGGACATGTCCGGTGTACATCGGACTGTCCGGTGTAACTGCGGGGCAACGACTACTTCAGGTGCCAACGGCTACCTGCAGCGCATTAAATGCGCGCCAGCGCGCGCAGAGGTCAGGCACGCCCATGCTGGCGCACCGGACACTCCACAGTTCATGTCCGGTGCACCACCGGTCATCCAGGCGGGCCCAGCAGTCAGAGCTCCAACGGTCGGAACCCTAACGGCCTGGTGACGTGGTTGTCGCACCGGACATGTCCGGTGTGCACCGGACTGTCCGGTGTGCACCGGACTGTCCGGTGCGCCATACGACAGACAGCCTCCACCAAACGGCTAGTTTGGTGGTTGGGGCTATAAATACCCCCAACCACCCCACATTCAAGTCATCCAAGTTTTCCACTTCTCAACCACTTATAAGAGCTAGGCATTCAATTCTAGACACACTCAAGTGATCAAATCCTCTCCAATTCCACACAAGGCTTTAGTGATTAGCGAGAGAGATTTGTCGTGTTCTTTTGAGCTCTTGCGCTTGGATTGCTTTTTTCTTTCTCACTTGTTCTTGTGATCAAAACTCATTTGTAACCAAGGCAAGAGACACCAATTGTGTGGTGGTCCTTGCGGGGGAAGTTTTGTTCCCGGTTTGATTTGAGAAGAGAAGCTCACTCGGTCCGAGGGATCGTTTGAGAGAGGGTAAGGGTTGAAAGAGACCCGGCCTTTGTGGCCTCCTCAACGGGGAGTAGGTTTGCGAGAACCGAACCTCGGTAAAACAAATCCGCGTGTCACACTCTTCATTCGCTTGCGATTTGTTTTGCGCCCTCTCTCTCGGACTCATTATTATTTCTAACGCTAACCCGACTTGTAGTTGTGATTAATTTTGTAAATTTCAGTTTCGCCCTATTCACCCCCCTCTAGGCGACTTTCAATTGGTATCGGAGCCCGGTGCTTCATTAGAGCCTAACCGCTCGAAGTGATGTCGGGAGATCACACCAAGAGGGAGATGGAGACCGGCGACAAGCCCACTACAAGCCACGGGAGCACTTCATCGGAAGAGTCCAGCACTAAGAGGAAGGAGAAGAAGAAGAGCTCCTCCAACAAAGGGAAGGGGAAGGAGAAGAAGTCCTCTTCCCACAAGTCGCATCGGAGAGGCGACAAGCACAAGAGGATGAGGAAAGTGGTCTACTACGAGACCGACACTTCATCAACGTCGACCTCCGACTCCGACGCACCGTCCGTTACTTCTAAGCGCCAAGAGCGCAAGAAGTATAGTAAGATCCCCCTACGCTACCCTCACACTTCAAAACGTACTCCTTTACTCTCCGTTCCATTAGGCAAACCACCGGTTTTTTACGGTGAAGATTATAATATGTGGAGTGACAAAATGAGACACCATCTAACCTCACTCCACACAAGCATATGGAATGTTGTTGAGTTTGATGTACAGGTACCATCCGTAGGGGATGAAGACTACGACTCGGACGAGGTGGCCCAAATCCACCACTTTAACTCCCAAGCAACCACTATACTCCTCGCCTCTCTAAGTCGAGAGGAGTATAACAAGGTGCAAGGGCTAAAAAGTGCGAAGGAAATTTGGGACGTACTCAAGACCGCGCACGAGGGAGACGAGGTGACAAAGATCACCAAGCGGGAGACGATCGAGGGGGAGCTCGGTCGCTTCATGCTTCACCAAGGGGAGGATCCACAAGCAATGTACAACCGCTTGAAGACCTTGGTGAACCAAGTGCGCAACCTCGGGAGCAAAAAATGGGATGACCATGAGATGGTCAAGGTTATTCTTAGATCCCTCGTATTTCTTAACCCTACACAAGTTCAATTAATTCGAGGTGATCCTAGATATAAGCTAATGTCCCCCGAGGAAGTGATAGGTAAATTTGTAAGCTTTGAGCTAATGATTAAAGACTCAAAGAAAATCATCGAGCAAGGCACTTCCTCCACACCCGAGGCACAACCGGTCGCATTCAAGGCGACGAAGGAGAAGAAGGAGGAGTCCACCCCAAGTCGAACACCCATCGACGCCTCCAAGCTCGACAACGAGGAGATGGCGCTCATCATCAAGAGCTTCCGTCAAATCCTCAAGCAAAGGAGGGGGAAAGACTACAAGCCCCGCTCCAAGAAAGTGTGCTACAAGTGTGGTAAGCCCGGTCATTTTATTGCTAAATGTCCATTATCTAGTGATAGTGACAGGGGCGACGACAAGAAGGGGAGAAGAAAGGAGAAGAAGAGACACTACAAGAAGAAGGGCGACGATGCCCACGTGTGCCACGAGTGGGACTCCGACGAGAGCTCCACCGACTCCTCCTCCGACGAGGACGCCGCAAACATCGCCGTCACCAAGGGTCTTCTCTTCCCCAACGTCGGCCACAAGTGCCTCATGGCAAAGGACGGCAAAAGGAAGAAGGTTAAATCCAAATCCTCCACTAAATATGAGTCCTCTAGTGATGGTAATGCTAGTGATGAGGAAGATAATTTGCATACTCTTTTTGCCGACCTCAACATGCAACAAAAGGAAAAACTAAATGAGCTAATTAGTGCCATCCATGAGAAGGATGATCTCTTGGACTCCCAAGAGGACTTCCTAATCAAGGAGAACAAAAAACATGTTAAAGTTAAAAATGCTTATGCCCTACAAGTTGAAAAATGTGAAAAATTGTCTAGTGAGCTAAGCACTTGCCATGAGACTATTGATAACCTTAGAAATGAAAATGCTAGATTAATTGCTAAGGTTGATTCTCATGTTTGTGATGTTTCAATTCCCAATCTTAGAAATGATAATGATGATTTGCTTGCTAAGATTGAAGAATTAAACACCTCTCTTGCTAGCCTTAGGTTTGAAAATGAACAATTAATTGCTAAGGCTAAAGATTTTGATGTTTGCAACGTTACAATTTCCGATCTTAAAAATAAAAATGATATATTACGTGCTAAGATTGTTGAACTTAATTCTTGCAAACTCTCTACATCTACCATTGAGCATGTCACTATTTGTACTAGATGTAGAGATATTGATGTTGATGCTATTCATGATCATATGGCTTTAGTTAAACAACAAAATGATCATATAGCAATATTAGATGCTAAAATTGCCGAGCATAACTTAGAGAATGAAAAGTTTAAATTTGCTAGAAGTATGCTCTATAATGGGAGACGCCCTGGCATCAAGGATGGCATTGGCTTCCAAAGGGGAGACAATGTCAAACTTAGTGCCCCTCCTAAAAATTTGTCTAACTTTGTTAAGGGCAAGGCTCCCATGCCTTAGGATAACGAAGGTTACATTTTGTACCCTGCCGGTTATCCCGAGAGCAAAATTAGGAGAATTCATTTTAGGAAGTCTCACTCTGGCCCTAACCATGCTTTTATGTATAAGGGTGAGACATCTAGCTCTAGGCAACCAACCCGTGCTAAGTTGCCTAGAAAGAAAACTCCTAGTGCATCAAATGATCATAGCATTTCATTTAAAACTTTTGATGCATCTTATGTTTTGACTAACAAATCCGGCAAGGTAGTTGCCAAGTTTGTTGGGGGCAAACACAAGGGGTCAAAGACTTGTGTTTGGGTACCCAAAGTTCTTGTGTCTAATGCCAAAGGACCCAAAACCGTTTGGGTACCTAAAGTCAAGAACTAAAATTGTTTTGTAGGTTTATGCATCCGGGGGCACAAGTTGGATCATCGATAGCGGGTGCACAAACCACATGATGGGGGAGAAGAAGATGTTCTCCTCCTACGAGAAAAACCAAGATCCCCAACGAGCTATCACATTCAGGGATGGAAACCAAGGTTTGGTCAAAGGTTTGGGTAAAATTGCTATATCTCCTGACCATTCTATTTCCAATGTTTTTCTTGTTGATTCATTAGATTACAATTTGCTTTCTGTATCCCAATTATGTCAAATGGGCTACAACTCTCTATTTACTGATGTAGGTGTTACTGTCTTTAGAAGAAGTGATGATTCAATAGCATTTAAGGGAGTGTTAGAGGGTCAGCTATACTTGGTAGATTTTGATAGAGCTGAACTCGACACTTGCTTAATTGCTAAGACTAACATGGGTTGGCTCTGGCACCGCCGACTAGCCCATGTTGGAATGAAGAATCTTCATAAGCTTCTAAAGGGAGAGCACATTTTAGGACTAACAGATGTTCATTTTGAGAAAGACAGGATTTGTAGCGCATGCCAAGCCGGGAAGCAAGTTGGTGTTCATCATCCACACAAGAACATCATGACGACTGACAGGCCACTGGAGCTCCTACACATGGATTTATTCGGCACGATCGCTTACATAAACATCGGCGGGAGTAAGTACTGTCTAGTTATTGTGGATGATTATTCTCGCTTCACTTGGGTGTTCTTTTTGCAGGAAAAATCACAAACCCAAGAGACCTTAAAGGGATTCTTGAGACGGGCTCAAAATGAGTTCGGCTTGAGGATCAAGAAAATTAGAAGCGACAACGGGACGGAGTTCAAGAACTCTCAAATTGAAGGTTTCCTTGAGGAGGAGGGCATCAAGCATGAGTTCTCTTCTTCCTACACCCCACAACAAAATGGTGTAGTGGAGAGGAAGAATTGAACTCTATTGGATATGGCAAGAACCATGCTTGATGAGTACAAGACACCGGATCGGTTTTGGGCCGAGGCGGTCAACACCGCCTGCTACGCCATCAACCGGTTATATCTACACTGAATCCTCAAGAAGACATCCTATGAACTCCTAACCGGTAAAAAGCCCAATATTTCATATTTTAGAGTTTTTGGTAGCAAATGCTTTATTCTTGTTAAGAGAGGTAGAAAATCTAAATTTGCTCCTAAAACTGTAGAAGGCTTTTTACTAGGATATGACTCAAACACAAGGGCATATAGAGTCTTTAACAAGTCCTCAAGACTTGTTGAAGTTTCTTGTGACGTTGTGTTTGATGAAACTAACGGCTCTCAAGTAGAGCAAGTTGATCTTGATGAGATAAGTGAAGAACAGGCTCCGTGCATCGCGCTAAGGAACATGTCCATTGGGGATGTGTGCCCTAAGGAATTCGAAGAGCCTCCACATGCACAAGATCAACCATCCTCCTCCACGCAAGCATCTCCACCAACTCAAAATGAGGACGAGGCTCAAGTTGATGAAGAAGAAAATCAAAATGATGAGCCACCTCAAGATGACGGCAATGATCAAGGGGGAGATGAAAATGATCAAGACAAGGAGGATGAAGAACCAAGGCCGCCACACCCAAGAGTCCACCAAGCAATCCAACGAGATCACCCCGTCGACACCATCCTCGGCGACATTCATAAGGGGGTAACCACTCGATCTCATGTTGCACATTTTTGTGAGCATTACTCTTTTGTTTCCTCTATTGAGCCACACGGGGTAGAGGAAGCACTCCAAGATTCGGATTGGGTGATGGTGATGCAAGAGGAGCTCAACAACTTCACTAGGAATAAGGTATGGCATTTAGTTCCACGTCCTAACCAAAATGTTGTAGGAACCAAGTGGGTCTTCCGTAACAAGCAAGATGAGCATGGTGTGGTGATAAGGAACAAAGCCCGACTTGTGGCCAAGGAATACTCCCAAGTCAAAGGTTTAGATTTCGGTGAAACCTATGCACCCGTAGCTAGGCTTGAGTCCATTCGTATATTATTAGCCTATGCTACTTACCATGGCTTCAAGCTTTACCAAATGGACGTGAAGAGTGCCTTCCTCAATGGACCAATCAAGGAGGAGGTCTATGTTGAGCAACCTCCCGGCTTTGAAGACAGTGAGTACCCTAACCATGTCTATAGGCTCTTTAAGGCGCTTTATGGGCTCAAGCAAGCCCCAAGGGCATGGTATGAATGCCTAAGAGATTTCCTTATTGCAAATGGCTTTAAAGTCGGCAAGGCCGATCCTACTTTATTCACTAAAACTCTTGACAATGATTTGTTTGTATGCCAAATTTATGTTGATGATATTATATTTGGGTCTACTAACGAATCTACATGTGAAGAATTTAGTAGGATCATGACACAGAAATTCGAGATGTCTATGATGGGGGAGTTGAAGTATTTTCTAGGATTCCAAGTCAAGCAACTCCAAGAGGGCACCTTCATTAGCCAAACGAAGTACACTCAAGACATTCTAACCAAGTTTGGAATAAAGGATGCCAAGCCCATCAAGACACCCATGAGAACCAATGGGCATCTCGACCTCGACACGGGAGGTAAATCCGTCGATCAAAAGGTATACCGGTCGATGATAGGTTCATTACTCTATTTATGTGCATCTCGACCGGACATTATGCTTTCCATATGCATGTGTGCAAGATTCCAAGCCGACCCTAAGGAATCACACCTTACGGCCGTAAAACGAATCTTGAGATATTTGGCTTATACTCCTAAGTTTGGGCTTTGGTACCCTCGGGGATCCACATTTGAGTTGATTGGTTATTCGGATGCCAATTGGGCGGGGTGTAAGATTAATAGAAAGAGCACATCGGGGACTTGCCAGTTCTTGGGAAGATCCTTGGTGTCTTGGGCTTCAAAGAAGCAAAATTCGGTCGCTCTTTCTACCGCCGAAGCTGAGTACATTGCCGCAGGCCATTGTTGCGCAATTGCTTTGGATGAGGCAAACCCTGCGGGACTATGGTTACAAATTAACCAAAGTTCCTCTTCTAGGTGATAATGAGAGTGCAATCCGCATGGCGGATAATCCCGTTGAGCATAGCCGCACTAAACACATAGCCATTCGGTATCATTTTCTTAGGGATCACCAACAAAAGGGGATATCGAGATTCCATATATTAATACTAAAGATCAATTAGCCGATATCTTTACCAAGCCACTAGATGAACAAACTTTTACCAAACTTAGGCATGAGCTCAATATTCTTGATTCTAGGAATTTCTTTTGCTAATTTGCACACATTGCTCATGAGTATACCTTTGATCATGTCTCTTTTATATATGCTATGACTAATGTGTTTTCAAGTATATTTCAAACCAAGTCATAGGTATATTGAAAGGGAATTTGAGTCTTCGGCGAAGACAAAGGCTTCCACTCCACTCTACTACTCATCCTTCGTCGTCGCTCCGCATCACTCTCCGTCTTTGGTATAATCTTCACTCATATGTCTTATTTGCCAAAGGGGGGAAAATAGTTAGGGTAGGGCCTATATTTCATTCCAAGTATCCGTTTTTGGCGATTCATGCCAAAGGGGGAGAAAGTATTGGCCCAAAGCAAAAGGACCGCACCACCACCCTAATTAAAATTAATGATTTTCAAATTGGTAAATTTCAAATTGTTATCTCTTTGTGTTCTAAAGGGGGAGAAAGTAGTATTTTCAAAATTGATATCTTAAAACCCTCTTGAACACTAATAGGAGAATTTATTGAGGGGGAGTTTTGTTTAGTCAAAGGAAAAGCATTTGAAACAAGGGGAGAAAATTTCAAACTTGAAAATGCTTTGCAAAAATCTTATTCATTTACCTTTGACTATGTTACAAAAGGACTTTGAAAAGGATTTACAAAATGAATTTGCAAAAACAAAACATGTGGTGCAAGCGTGGTCCAAAATGTTAAAAATAAAGAAACAATCCATGCATATCTAGTAAGTAATATTTATTGGCTCAATTCTAAGTAACCTTTGCACTTACACTTTGCAAACTAGTTCAATTATGCACTTCTATACTTGGTTTGGTTTGTGTTGGCATCAATCACCAAAAAGGGGGGAGACTGAAAGGGAATTAGGCTTACACCTATTTCCTAAACTAATTTTGGTGGTTGAATTGCCCAACACAAATAATTGGACTAACTAGTTTGCCCTAGTTTATAAATTCTACTGGTGGCAAAGGTACACAATAAGCCAATAAAAAGATCAAGAGAAAGGGTTCAAACAAAGGAGCAAAGGGACAACCGAAGTGTGCCCTGGTCTGGCGCACCGGACTGTCCGGTGTGCCACCGGACAGTGTCCGATGCACCAGGGAACCACAAGATGAACTTCGCACCTTCGGGAAATTGTCAGGGCCGGCGCGCTATAATTCACCGGACTGTCCGGTGTACACCGGACAGTGTCCGGTGCTCCAAGGAGGCGCGACTCCGAACTCGCCAGTCTCGGGAATTCGCAACGGCTGCTCCGCTATAATTCACCGGACATGTCCGGTGTACATCGGACTGTCCGGTGTAACTGCGGGGCAACGACTACTTCAGGCGCCAACGGCTACCTGCAGCGCATTAAATGCGCGCCAGCGCGCGCAGAGGTCAGGCACGCCCATGCTGGCGCACCGGACACTCCACAGTTCATGTCCGGTGCACCACCGGTCATCCAGGCGGGCCCAACAGTCAGAGCTCCAACGGTCGGAACCCTAACGGCCTGGTGATGTGGCTGTCGCACCGGACATGTCCGGTGTGCACCGGACTGTCCGGTGCGCCATACGACAGACAGCCTCCACCAAACGGCTAGTTTGGTGGTTGGGGCTATAAATACCCCCAACCACCCCACATTCAAGTCATCCAAGTTTTCCACTTCTCAACCACTTACAAGAGCTAGGCATTCAATTTTAGACACACTCAAGTGATCAAATCCTCTCCAATTCCACACAAGGCTTTAGTGATTAGCGAGAGAGATTTGCCGTGTTCTTTTGAGCTCTTGCGCTTGGATTGCTTCTTTCTTTCTCACTTGTTCTTGTGATCAAAACTCATTTGTAACCAAGGCAAGAGACACCAATTGTGTGGTGGTCCTTGCGGGGGAAGTTTTGTTCCCGATTTGATTTGAGAAGAGAAGCTCACTCGGTCCGAGGGATCGTTTGAGAGAGGGCAAGGGTTGAAAGAGACCCGGCCTTTGTGGCCTCCTCAACGGGGAGTAGGTTTGCGAGAACCGAACCTCGGTAAAACAAATCTGCGTGTCACACTCTTCATTCGCTTGCGATTTGTTTTGCGCCCTCTCTCTCGGACTCATTATTATTTCTAACGCTAACCCGGCTTGTAGTTGTGATTAATTTTGTAAATTTCAGTTTCGCCCTATTCACCCCCCCTCTAGGCGACTTTCCATCGCAGGCCGCCGCGTCCGCCGCAGGCCACCGCGCCGAGCTCGGATTCGGGGAGGGAGGAGAAGAATGGGGAATCGGTCCTGGGTTCGGGGAGGTGAATGGGGAATCGGCGGGCTCGGAGGCACGGAGGAGCAGCAGAGGCAGCAGGCCGCCGCGCCGAGCCACGTCCGCGCGCAGGCCGCCCCGCCGAGCTCGAATTCGGGGAGGGAGGAGAGGAATGGGGAATCGGGGTTCAGGGAGGTGAATGGGGAATCGGCGGGCTCGGTCCTGATCTGGGTTCGGGGAGGTGACCGGATAGAGAGGAAGACGGCTGGAGAGAAATTTAGGTCCACACGTCAGTCGACGGCAACTCACGGAAACGGCGTGGGAGGGCATGAATGAGGAAAGGAGAGCGGCATGGGTATGATTGAGGTCGTCCGAAAACTAAGGGTAGCAATGAGGTCTGTGCCAAAACTAAGGATATAGATGTAAACAAAAACCCTAAAATCAATGACTGTTTGAACACAGATAGAAGAAAAGAGAACATTTGTTGCTTCCACCTGGTGTTTTTTTTTTTGGTAAGTCAGTGAAATAGGATCTTTCTTCACACCATGCATGGTCACTGCAACGAAGCGAAATAAACTAAAGACAAGTGTTCTTGCTTTTGCTGGGTCATATCATTAAGAACAAGACAAGTACTATCAATTTTATATAAAGTATAAATTGTAATATTATTGCTATGGTAGTGCATAGATGGAAAACACGACTGTAATGACCTGGCAAGATAAAGAATGGGAACACAGGCTGAGGAAGTTAGTCGAGAATCTTCAGTTGTCATTATCGGTATTAGCTACTAAACAAAGAGTTCTCAACGAAAATACATATTGCGATCATACTGAAGCAAAATAAAACCAACCATAGATATTTGACGCTTTGGATATGTACCTACAATTTCAAATGTGTGAGTATGATACTCAAAACTGTAATACGACAGGGTAAAGCCTGAATTTACCTTGGCGATGCTAATGAAGATGCAAGTTCCGAAGGTTGGAGACAATTACTACCAAAATGATGTGGATTGACTGCTCCTTCCTGAACCCCAGTAGCACCAGTCGACATTGGTGACCTACTTTTACTAGAGTATTTATATTCTAGTACAAAATACTCCTGGAGTAAAAAATACTCCTGAACCCCAGGAGTACAAAATAGGAGAGCCCAATGCAGTTATGGTCAGCGCCACATCTTAGAGTGCTGGTTATCAATGAAGTGTCAGATCCAAAACGAGCCAGGATTTGAAATCAGCTGCAGCTTGGAGTAATGTGGCCATTAAATGGATATCTATCAAACAGCTTTCTGAAACCAGCCAAGTACACCACTAAAGAAAACACCAATAAGAACTTGTCAATTACTCGAACTAAAAAAAAGTTATAGAAACTCCTTAACCTAGATCAGAACTTTCTGAAAAGTAAAAAGTTCCAAAATAAAGGACACAGATCAGAACTAATGAAGGCATAGGTCCTCCATAAGATTTATAGAAACTCCTTAACCTAAAAAAAGTTTCATACAAAGTTATGAAATACTAGGCCATTATTCTCATTTCAGAATTGCTATCACGTCGCCGATCCATAAATTCCGGAAGAACCGTAGCATGAGAAGGGAAACGAGGTCCCCTAGGATGAACGTCAGTAAGCAGTATAACTGCATGATAGATGCAGGAAAACGAGTAAAATACATCAGCGGTACTTTAATTTACACACCGTGTCACTTGGGCATCAAACTCAGAAAACCACGAAAGCAGGTCCTAGAACTTAGTCGGTCGAAATAAAACTATCCAAACTGGGTTTGCTCAAACCGATGCCCAAGTGGGATGCCAAAGCCTAGCCAAACAGGCTAATACAGAGCCAATGAGTTTTTTGAGTGACCGTGGCTCCTTCTCGTCCTGCAGCTAACTTCTGCAGTGCATACATAAGAGTAGACTGACAGTGGCCAGGGTTCCTTCGGCGCATGAAGAGAAATACCCTTTCAGCGATTCAAACAGCCTATTGTGCTGCAATTGCAAACTGGTACAGGCAAATCTGAACTGGTCTATACACAAACGCTAGCTACCTATCCCCAGCCACCTCGCTATTTGCCTTACAGAGACGGAGAGACCAGAAGCCACACAATATAATCCACTGCTTGCTTTCCTGCCTGATACAAGGACCTCCGATGCTTGCTTTCCTGCCTGATACTCAATATCTACAGCTAGTGAGCTACTACTGAACTATACTTCCTACTAACAGGCTGTCCCTGGACGCTAGCTATACTTCACCGTCATCCTTGCTTCTAGATCTCTGGAGCGCGTACCGGCACGCCGTGATGGCGTCCTTCACCGTGAGGAACACCCACTCCTCCCCTATGATGTCCTTGATGTACCCAGACAGCACCAGCTTCTCCGTCACCTCCAGCCTGGGGTTCGTCAGCGCTATCTGCAAGGAGCAACAATCTGTTAGTTTGTTACGGGTACTCGTCAATTCAGCGAACAAAATTCCGGTGATTACCCTGATCCCTTTACGATCAAGGCTCTTGTGAACCTCGACTAGCATCCCAATCCCCGTGTTGTCGATGGAAGTCACACCTGCAATGTTCACGAGGCAAAGTGTCACTGGTGGACTGAAAACTTGAGGTGAGGACGGGACGAAAACCTGCAGAAATGGGTACAAGGGACATACCACCGAGATCAAGGACCACGTACTGCAGATCTTGCCCGTCAATCTTGCTGCCGTTCTCCTCCTCTTCCGCCCATCTTAAGATCCTGCGATGCCTGGCAGATTAGCGTCTATCTCTTCTCTTCTCTTCCCATGAGAAGAGAATCACTGATCTGTGATGGTACGTACTACAAATAGATGCTGCCCTGTGCAGTGCAAGTGCTCACCTTTCTCGCAAGTAACCTGCATTGACGAAATATATCGGAGATCCCAGCTGCAAAACGAGGACGTTGGGGACGCTCCTCGCGTGCGGGTAGTGCCTGACGTCGCGGAAGATGTCGCCTCCCGCGATGCTTCCGAGCTTGCAGGTGCTAGGTCTCGCCACGTGCAGCAGTGCCCTGACCACTGACAAGCCTACCTGCAGGTGCGCAGACGATGGAGCGAACCATCAAGCCATCAGCCACACCCGCCGGCACCGGCTAGGAAGCAGAGAGCAGCAGCAGGGGACGATGCTATAGCGTACCGAGGCACTGAGGCCGATGACCATGGTGAAGAAGACGACGCCGATGAAGGCGACCATGCAGATGCAGAAGTCGAACTTGTCCACCCGGTACAGGTGGCAGAACTCCCTGACCTTGATGAGCCCGATCATGGCGACGACGATGATGGACGAGAGCGCCACCAGCGGGGTGTACTTGAAGAGCGGGGCCAGGAACAGCAGCACCAGCATGATGCACACCGACATCACCACGTTGGACATGGGCGTCCGGCACCCGGCGTGGAAGTTCACCGCCGATTTGGAGAACGGCCCTGTGGTGAGGTAGCAAGAAGTGAAGGACCCGGCGATGTTCATGATGCCGAATGCGATCATCTCCTTGTTCCCGTCGATCTGCTCGTTCTTTACCAGCGCCAGGCTCCGTCCGACGGCGATCCCTTCCTGAGAGCCATCGAGACACAGCAGGCAGGCTGGTGATCAGAAACCCTTCCTGAGAGCCATCGCAGATAATAAACAAACAGAGGAAACATGTTCGTACTGCCAGCGCCAGGATCCCGGACAAGAACCCCGCTTTCATTGCCGTATTGACGTGCTTGTCTGTAAACGTCAGCTGCGAAATAGACAGCGGGTTGATCCCTTTCTTCAGATCGCCGACCTGCGTCGTCGTGATGGCAAAAGCAATTAGGTTAACCATAGCAGTCTCAGGTCTCAATTTTGCCTAATTCTGGCCATGCATGGACGCCCTTACTATCGGGATGCCATGCTCGTCTCCTTTGACCAGGAAGGCGAAGACGCCGCCTATGACCACGATCAGGAAAGGCGCAATGGCCGACACCCAGAACAGATTTGGTTTCTTCTTCCTCTGAAAAAAGTTGCTGGAACCAGCTCACGCACGAGGAGGAAAAGTGACGATGCACTTGACAAACAGGATTCGATACTTGACAAACAGGGTTGTTTTCACTTACCAAGTGCTTGCTTAACAACAAGAGCAGGAGGAAGCATATGCCAAGAACTAAACTCTGCCACCTCCACTGGACAAATGGAAAAAAAAGGAGACACGTTCAGACGGATACATTTGAGGATCTCTTACACGTCCAATTTCCACTGAAATCATTTGCTTCATGTAAAAGATAAAGGAAAATTCTGCACGCAAGCTCTAAACATTTGGAGATCCTGATGCGCACGGCACGACACGCATGGCATGGATCATCACACCTTATCTGACTGGGCGTAGCCATTGTCATCACACCCAAGTATATCTGCATATATATAGGTCCATACAAATGCGAAAACACTACAGGAGGAGGGTGTAGAAAAACAAGCTTGATATGTCGCCATGTACTCGGCGGTGCACGCAAGAACTGCAAAGCTTGTGGGGTGGGGTGGGTCTACTCATCAATGATTTGGGCCTCTTTTATTTTTGAAGAATGTTTTGGGTCTTTTGTTAGTACTAGAACATCCAATCACGGGTATAAAAACATATGTTGTATGCTCGTTTCGTCCGCCATTGAGATATGCATATGCTCATCTTGGTCTCAAAGAAAGTGTTTGTCCTGAGACAGTCTATGGGTTCAGTAACAGTTTGAGAAAGAAAAGAATCTCCGGCTTTTGAAAGGAAACAGAAAAATAAACAGTAACTATTCTGCACAGGAAAATCGAGTTTTGAGTGCAATAAATATTTATTTAGTAGTATGTGCGAAAAAATGAGGTTATTTTTTCCCCTCTCTTGAATCTTGATTGACACTCTTACTCCTCTTCTCCGTCGATGTTAAGAGCAACTTCCATCCACGACACGTCTCTCAACAGTTACGCCTCTCAGCATGCGGTTGCATGCAAGTTTCTGAATCACGGAATTACTGATATTTTTGCTGCTCAGAATCAGAACGTTGGCTTCTTGTTATAATTATCACTATCTATAAATTATATGGATCCATATCTAGATTCTATGCCTGCGAACACCTTTCATTGTAATGGTAAAAATTCAATTTTCTCCTCGATCACTTCTTTGTTAAACTATTATAGTTTTGAGTAGGTTTGTGCATTGGCATCTATAGTTTCATTTAACACTCTATAGGATGTGTACTGTAGTGCATATATTTAGATTTATAGATGTCATTTTTTCTCCAATATATATTCGCATTATTCAAGGGGGGAACTGGGCAAGAAAATGATCAGCGACGAACTGAGAAGCAAAGGAGAAGCCAACTTCTTCTCATAAACTAGGAAGGAAGGTGCGGAGGAGAAGAGAAATGTACTGCGTGATTGTCTGAGACCGTGACACGACACGACACTCACCTCGTGCCTGTAATAGAAGATGGAGCGCATGACGGAGACGAGGTCTGTCTTTGGAGTGAAGTGCTTCATCCCCAGCATCCCCTTGAGCTGCTGCAAGATGATGATCGTCGCCGTGCCGCCCATGAACCCGGTGATCGTCGACCGCGACAGGAAATCCACTATCAGCCCTAACCTTCACCAGACAAAGACAAGCTAGCATGAAAAATTTCGTGGTTTTAGCTACTGATGAAGCTATCGGCTACTTAACCAAATATAAAGGCAGACGTATGGTGATCTGCGAACCTGAAGACGCCTAGCGCGGTCTGGAAGACGCCGGTGAAGAAGGCGGCGGTGTAGAATAGCTGCAGGTACAGCTGCGGGTTCTCCTCCGGCGGGACCTCCGTCTCGATGATGGACGCCAGCAGCAGCGACGCCGCCGCCACCGTGCCCACCGCCAGGTTGTTGGAGCTTCCGAACACCGCGTACAGCAGCGGCGGCACGAAACTGGAATCTAGTACAAGACACCAAAAGGAAAATTAAAATCAATATGCTTGCGGCGAACGTCCACGTCTCTCCGGTAAGTATGTATGTTTCGTCATGTGATGGCCGAGAAGGCGGACGTGCGCGCTCCGCGCGGAAGGATCCAGAGAGAAAGACGTCACAGGCAGCTAGCAGAGCACAGCACAGCACGCGTACGTACAGAGGCCGATGATGGGCGGGAGGTTGGCGAGTTTGGCGTAGCTGATGCCCTGCGGGATGGCGAGGCTGGCGATGGTGACGCCGGCGAGGAGGTCGTACTTGAACTTGCCGGCGGTGTAGCGCGGCGCCCACTCCAGGGACGGCACGAAGTACTTGAGCGCGCCCCACGCGCGCGCGGCGGGCGGGCGCGACCCCAGGCCCCGGAACGGGTCGTCGGGGAAGAACGTCTCGGCCAGGCACGTCCGCACCGACTCCACGAACGGCTGCCGCGCCGACAGGTTCACCTTGTGCTCCGCCGCGGCGCCGGGGGCGCAGTCGCCGTCGCCGGCCGCCGGCCCCATGCAGTCGGCGATCGCCAGCTAGCCCGGAGAGAGAGCGGCCGTCCGGATCGGATCACGGGAGTTGCGTACGGATCGGCGACGACGCGGACGAACCGGGCGGGAGTGGCCTCCCTTGTGTGGTCGATCAGTACCTTCTCTCAGAGTCTCACGTATGCCTAAATTAAGCAGGTTACTAGCGGGCTGGCGGCCAACAGTGTGGCGGTTTCGATTGGATTATATCGGCACGGGCGCCCCGAGTGGGGTTCGGGCGCTCTCGGCGCCCCTTTCTTTCTCTCCTGCTCGAGCCAGCTCGTGTTTGTTTGCATGCGTGCAACTGATCAGGAGCGCATGACGGTTTATATAGAGCCCCCCAGCCGGTTGGGAGCGGAAGACGTAGGTGGGGGTGGGGTGGGGGAGCGTGGCGGCGGGATGGGCAGGCAGTTCGCGACTTTGGACGGGGTTGCGGGGACTGGGACTGACACTAGTACAGAGAAGTTCTATAGTGGCGGTTGTAAACCTATTTATAGTGGCGTTTTTCGTAACCGTCAGTGCTAAGGGCCAGTAGAAATCATCATTTTTACAGGCGGGTAACTGAGGACCGCCAGTGAAAATCGATTTTCACTGGCGGTCGGCGTAATAAAACCGCCAGTGCAAATCGTTTCTAGGAAACATAAAACATATTTTAAAAATAGTTAAAAAAAATTATTTTTATTAGGGGGGCCTCACCCCACCCGTCTCCGTCGAAGTTGCAAGTCGCGGCATTTTTCGCGCGCTACGCGGTTGTTAGTATTCGAACCGTCGACCTCACCCTCACGCGTACCCTCCCCTACCACTCCGTCTATAATATGTCTTGTGTCTAGTTTGTAGTTGTTTTCTCCACATATTACAACCATTTGAGTATAAATTGCTTATTTGAGACACTAAACGAATTCAAATAAAAAAGTTGACAACTACAAAGATAAATAACTTTTGAAGTTCTACAACTTTTATTTTGACACTTTTTTCATCCGAGGTAGTTTGCAAAATTTGAATTTTAAATTTGACATACTTAGATTCAATTTTTGAGAACCGAAATAAGTTCAAATAAAAAAGTTGTCAACTACAAAGTTTCATAACTTTTAGAGATCTACAACTTTTATTTTGGTGGTTTTGTCATACGAGGCCGTTTGAAAAACTCAAAAAATTAAGGATAAAAATGATTTCTAGTGACGGTTCCTTAAGAAAACCGCCACTAGGAATCGTATTTCTAGTGGCGGTTCCTTAAGAAAACCGCCACTACAAATCATGGATTTCTACTGACGGTTTTCTTAAGGAACCGCCAGTAGAAATACGATTTCTAGTGGCGGTTTTCTTAAGGAACCGCCACTAGAAATAACACAGTCGGTGGATAACCGAATCCGCCTGTAAAAATATATCGTCCCCGCAGGCTTTGAGCCTTTTTCTATTAGTGTGAGTGACGATGCCGGCTTGATTTGAAGTTGATGACATAAGCGACCATTCGGCATTTTTAATTTCGGAACGTGGTGAAACCGAAGTAGTGTGCTTCTTTTACAAGCCGTTATTAGATGCTATATGATACTCTAGTTAGTTGTCCGTACATATAGGGTTTCTATATATTGTATACATAGTTTTACTTAAATAAGATATTTATTCAAACATCATTTAAACTCATAGATCCTTATATCGCACTAAAGGGAGACAACCAGAGACCAGGACGAGTCAACATACGCATCGACAGTCGACACGCCTGCAGATCGAGCCGAACCAATACTGAGATAGACGTATGAAGGTGTTGTCCATGTCGACGCGGCAGATCCGGTGGTGTGGCTCACAGAGATTTGAACGCGCAGCGATGTACATTTAGGGTCAGTATGATTCAAAGTGAGCTCGTGTTGGTCCAACTGAGAACCGTGTCGTGATGATTCGACCGCCTTCTCGATCTATAATATGGCCCATCCTGACACGATTGTTTTTTATTTTAAAATTATTAGTGTGTGTATAGAGTAAAGGTAATGGAAGTTCTAGACTTCGGATTCGGACGCATGTGTCGGCCGTGTGTTTATGCTGGTGTAAATCGATTTTTTTTTGCGTAAACGTGTTCGTGGGGTGGGGATGAGAAAGGCGAGCTGATTTGTGGTTATGCAATTGTAAACAATTTGGCAATATATCGTAACTATGTGAGCATGGGACGGTTTGGTCAACTGGGTTCAAATTCGCATGCAGAAAATCACGCGCCTTTTTGGGCAGTTACCATGAATCTCGCATGTACAACTTTTGCAGTGTAAAAAAAATGGTAAGTCAATTATCTTTGCATTATTGCATAGTTACATAAATTAAGATCGTAACTGGAGCAGGGTTGAGTTAAACAGTGTAGGAAGCCTCGAGGGTGGAACTCAGAGTGGTAGCACGAATATTGGGCCTTTTTGGTTTAGCTTTTTTCTGACCAGCTTTTCTGAAAATCTAGCGGTAGGGAGAATCTGATTGTGGGGAGAATCTGAGTATCATTACGATTACGTGTGAAGGAAGATAAAGTTGTTCATAGGGCTCAGGATCTAGAAAGTGACGGATTCCTACTATTACAACGACTCAACCGATTATGTGTTTATGTTGATTTTGAATAGTTTTTGTCCCAACGAATTTTATAGAAGCTGACTGAAAAGCTGAGTATTTGGCAGTCCACAGCAGCTTTTGGTGGCAGAAGCTGCCAGAAGCCGAAACAAACAGGCCCATTGTGGGGGTGCAGCGCTCCTGACCTCCTTATATAATTGGAGCGGCTCATAAATCCGGAGTTCAACACAAAAAACACTCGCTGTCATCCTGGCCCAACAAAACGGATACATTTTTTCATATAGTTTGTGTATTTTATATTTTACATTTTCAATAATAAACTCAAAGATCGCTGTTTTCCGGACCTTTGCCTTAAGGGCCTTTGAAGTTAGTTTCACGTTTGAGCTCGTCATAGAAAACAAAGTAATCCCGCGAAGAGTTGTTTGTTGTTATTGGAGAGAATGCTTCTAACCGAAAGTCCAAAACCACAAGGATGTCAGTGTAGGCGAAAGGAAACTCATCTTTGAACCTTGTTTGTATCACCTTGAACATTTAAGCGATCCGAAGGTGTTGCGAGCAAGATCTACTTTAGCGTAGATAGAGAGCTTCGACAGAAAATAATATCCAAAAGGACCTTACGGGAAGAAGAGATACGAGGAGTCATCACTTCAAAGAGAGGCACGTGTCATGGTGAAATGACATAACTGTACTCTATAAATACAAAGAATTATTTCGTATTAAGAAGATACAAAGATATAATTTCATACGAAGATATAGCAGAGCTCGACTATATAAATAGATGAATAGTATAATTAATACATGATCAGCCATTCACAACTATCATGCTTATTGCATTCTTACCGTCGTAAAACCTCCAAAAAAAATTTAGACCGTTCACTAAGGTAGTATTTAGTTCGGAAGTTTTGTAGGACGGAACCGCTTCGCTCCTAATTTGTTCTCATTTGGATTGATTTTATATAGGACGGAGTAGTTCTAAAAATGAAAAATTATGCAAAAATATTGAACCATTTGGCTTTTTGAAAATCTCCTAGTCCGAGCCGCTCCAAGCCGTTTCATCTTAACTGGCTGCGGAACCGAACACTATCTAACAGTCACTTACATGGCCCCTAGTCAATTCTTATGACATACATCATTGCTTATTACGCATGGTTTATTCGCTGCTGCGCGTGAAACGAGTGAAAACCTCGGCATCAACCAGTAAGTCCTGTATCAATCATGGCACCCCGTTCGATGCATCCATATATGATATATATCCATGATCCATCCCTGCACGCCCACTGATACTTCGAGAAGTAGAGGATCGGTCACACGGCTTGCCAACGTGTTCAACATTAATGGCTGCTCGTAGTACGTACTCCAGAAGGCCATGGGGAGCGAGTGAGGCTATCTCCAACTGTTTTTTGCAGTGAGATAGCCCGACGCGCGAGCGAGAGCGACGCCGCTGGTGCGGTGCGGTCAGTGGGCGCGCCACAGACAGAGACAGGGGCTGGCTGTGCTGTGCTGTGGAAGCGTGGACTCTGCTCAATCCAACACGACCGACGAACACCGCCGCGCAGCCGCACCTGGCGTCCGCTTCTGGGGAAGTGGTTTTCGGAGGCAGGCGGATCGAGCCCGTGCAGAACCAACGCCGCGAGGCCGGTAGGGGCCCAACAGCACGAGCACGACGCGGCCCAGTCATTCGTCGCTTTTTTACCGTGCCGCGACCGCGACCCGCCAGACAAATGCCATCAGCTGGTGGTTGGTCGTGTCTGGCAATGTGGGTTCTTTTTAATCTTGACGATGACGCTTTCACCAAAGAATTTGACAGCGTAAGCACACGAGTGGGTGGGAGTTAGGTGCCTTGTGCTGTTCTGTTCTGTTCCTATATGTAAACGCATACGTATCCACATAACTGGAACGGATCTAGGATTCATGGTGAGAGAGGCTGCTTCTTCCTCCTTCAACACTCTCTTGTAGTACTAGTAGTCTTATTGACCCATGCACTACCCGATCTGCAGTGGTCTTGCACAGTTGCACTATCTAAAAGTTGGCAACGTAAACGTGTCTAGTGTAGTATGATGCTGACTCATGCATGGCACCTCTTCGTCACCTCAAGTCCTGAATCTGAATACACTGGCTTCTGGTATCGCAGAAAGCCATTGTTTATGGTTGGAGGGAGCAGTGCAGGCCGGATGGGAAACAACCTGGCTCTCCGTGAGGAACGCCTTCCCACACTCATTCTTCTGCCCTGTCCTCTCGTTCCAAACAGAGCCATATGTAATTGCTGAAAAATGGACGTCGTTTTCGTTTGCCAATCCAAGGTTCAGCCACTCACGCGGAGCTCCTGCAAAGATTATTTACCGCAGAAAGGGTATCAGCCTGATCGGCTCTGCACTCTTCTTTTCAGAACAGAACATTCATCTCTACTATATTAAAGCACCAAAAAGATCATCCCACATCACCCTTTCCACTTAATGGAAAAAATAAAGTAATATTGTGCATAAAGGAAGGTTTGAACTTCGGTTGTTAGCTCCACATTCGCAGTCACCTAACCAATAGATCACACACATATAATAAAAACCATGGCAACACACGAGTAAGTGGCTAATAACATTTAGATAACACTTGAGGCCTTATTTGTATGTAGTCGAATTCATATTATTTCATATATGTTAAGATGGATTAGATTGAAATTTAGTTTGCATTTTTTCTTAATTTATTCTAACGATGTGGACTATGATGAACCCGACAACATCCAAACAAAAATCCTAAATAGGAAAAATGTTTCATGAAGCAAGACAATTAGTGAAACATTGTATCCTCTCAAAACAAGCCATTGCATGCCAGTTAGTTCAATACAAACCGAAGAGTGCCATGTATCATGCTCGTCTATTTTTCTCGCTGATCTACCGTATCAAGTTTTTAAACTCTCCCTCAAGTTTTAAAAACCAGCCACTTGATATTACGAGTGGTTTTGATGGTGGTTTGGCTGATGTGGCGCCATATCAGGCTATCCACAGCAGTTTTCTCTAAATTTCTTTCCATATTTCTTAGTTTTGTGCCACCTCAGCTAGATTTCACTCGCCACCTTTTTCATCTCTCGCAGCGTTTCCCTTAGATTCTCCCTCCTATACCATACTAAAACCATAAAATATTATTATCCAATCATATTCATCTTCTATTAATATTTTTTCTTCAACTATTAAATATTGACCAGCTCCAAACTCGATGTCATCCTGCGTTATAGAATGATACTAGTCCTTAGCCCTGGATAATTTTTTCATAGTAGTTGTGTTAGTCTATATGGCTACAAGTACCATCTTTCGTTATAGAATGGTAATTAGGCCTACTATGTTATATGGTATATATATTGATCTAAAAAATGCCATCTTTGATAGATAAATATTTCAAAATTACGTATATTACATTAGATTTATGGCCATAAAAATAAGGGAACGAGTCTGAAATAATAATATACGACATAGACTAGATGTAATACCGATTGAATAAAAGCCTATGTGAAAAGGTTTGGACATATTTAATGGAGACCACTAGAGACATCGGTACCAGACATGTTCAAAGAAACACCATTGTGTAGTTTAATTCTAATACATGATTATAATACCGAGAGGCTTGAAAAAAATAATGAAACCTCAAGAATTAATCTTAAATAGGAGGAATGGAAAAGGGTTATTCACGCGCTTGAAGTTGAATTTCAATATTGTTTTATGAGAACTAAAAGAGTTTGTGTTGTTGCGGTATACAACCGGACCACCTATAGTCGACGTGATGCGAGGCAGGAGCGTCTATCGCACTCGCATGTGAGTTTTAAACCTGATCATGGACCATCTGATCCGACTAATATGACTTAACACGTCTAAAAAAATCTGGTCCGATTTGACTCGACCAATGTAATGGACAGGTATGAGCTATAATTTTTTTATCCGTAATAATTCACGGGTCAGATACATGCCATGATTTTTGACCAAAACCCGATCTAATCCGGAAAAATCCGACCCAAAGACAAAAAAAACTCATCTCAACCTGAAAAAATCCGATCCGATATGTTAAATAGAGAGGTACGGGCCGACCTAATCCGACACTAAACATAAATCGGGTATGGATCCTGATAAATGACCCACAATACGATTTTGACCTGACTCGAACTCATCCGATACGACTCGAACTCATCCGATACGACCCGACGTTTGAAAAGTCTAATACAATGGAGGGTGATACGTGTGCGTCTCGTGTCCTGCCGTCCGTAATGGAGAAAAGACACGTATGTAAAACATTGATGCGTTTGTAAAGAGATTCTTAACCAATCTTGTCATCAATATTATTCGCGCTAGGCCAACATTCCTGGACACCATTTGCATTTGTTCCTAATGTGACCATCAACTCCAGCTTCGCAGCAACCCGTTTGTTTCGTTGCGTTGGAATAACAATCATAATTTATAAACAAACTAATTAAATTAATATATTTGTATATATAACATATTTGTATGTTATCCTAAGGTATTATTTAGGATAACTCCAGCTCTAGAATATTTAGTGGAGTTGGTATAGCAGATTATTAGGTGCTCTAGAAAATTATGGAGTTGAAATTGTAAGACTTTAAAAAAGCATTTAGACAAGTTATTTTATTTATTATTTAGACTAAATATATTTTTAAAACTACTTAAATTGGTGATATAAACTAGAACATCACGCTAGAGCTGGAACCTGGAGCCATTCTAAACACCTTCTAAATCATATGAGATATAGAGAAGCAAGTATAAAAGTGTGGTATAAGTTGTATATAGAAAAGTAGTATATAAATCTATAGAATCAATTTCCATCTCTTACCTCATAAATTTTAGATAGTCTTATATATAAACTCTGGAAAGTTGTACAATATCATATTGTTATAAAATAATAGTCTATTCCATTAGATAGTTTTCAATTCCTGGAAATAAAGATAAACAAACGAAGCCGGGGAATGATACATCTCTCTACTTGTGCCCTGAATTATCTATAGATATAGCTAGACAATGTATGCGATTATGCCACGAACGGCCGTCGTTCTTCTTCTCGCGCGGTCGGTCGTGCCTCACAGCTTCTGTATTCCTGCTTCTAGCCTTTTCTGACCCACCATGCAGCAGGTGGGTCGGGAATTGGGGATCTGAAAGCATGCATGGGCATCGATCGATCCATGGTTGCCCTTGTTGTTCAACGAAGAACAGGGCATTTTCAACAACTAGTAACAGGGCGGCTGTGGCAATAATATTGCAAAAAAGAGAGAGACGCAGCACTTTCCTGAGGCCTGACTCATCATCGCTCCCAAATTAAACCATCGCATAAAGAGAGTTGAAAATCCGGCATCTGCACCCATCATCCATATGCGTACATGGTGGAGTGCGGCTCATTATTCGCCAGTCGACACCGCCGGCCGAATGATGCCTCCCTCGGGTCGGGTGAAGCGAAGCTTGAGTGGGAGTCTCAGGCTCTCAGTCTCAGCTAGTAAAGGTATTCTTGATGCGGGAGAAGAGCAAGTGGAATCCGCCACCTTCTGGGTAACCTAATCACATGACGGAATCCATGATTCACAGGGCCATTTCTGACTTTTTTAAGGCCCATTGTGAATTCCGATATGGAGACTCTATCCATAAACAAATATATATAATTATACATGTAATGTCGAATATTTGATGTATAAAAATTATTATGCACTGTTTTGAAGTTTATAAAATAAAAAATGTAAAATATGGCCGAACACACTTACTTGTTATCTGATATCATTAAAAATATCTTCCAAGATTTTGTGATACAAAGTCATCACTTATATTACTGAGATCAATCTCATCGAACAATTTTTTCGATATATAGAATTGGTAAGCCATTTAACCTCTATTGAGTTATTGTTGACCATAAATAGTTCACAAAAATATTTCAATTTTAAAAAGCTTCTCTCCGTCGATGCAACCATCATATGTATAATAAACTAGTCGGTTGCCCGTGCGTTGCGACGGCTTACAACAATACCTACATAAACTGTCCACCAAAAAAATTTCAAGAATTTTTATTGATTGTCTCCGCTCTTTGTATAATATTTTTTGATTTGGCTAACTGATGTTATTGTTTACTACATACAATATGTCTTGGTACAACACGGCCAATAAAGTGAGTGATTAGAAGAGAGTTCACAACGACTGACTGAACGATCAGAAATTAGAAAATGATATAATTCCACCATACAGAGACCAAATAAGAGAAAATTTATGAGCTCGAGTTTCTAAAATAAGTCACATGAACTCAAACTTATAAAAAAGATAGATCAAAATATGGAGTGATTGCTAAAGTCAGGCACCAATAAAAACTGGATGCGCTCCATATAAATTATGCTACTTCGTAGCAATTACTAATGTTTAAAACTAACAAATAACCTTTCATTTTACTGTTAATGTGACAAATCATTGTTGTTCCATCCAATTCAGCAACCTCAAACACCATGGAGTTCATTGCGCCAATGTGGTCTCAGAAACAATCTAATGCTTGCAAGAGCCAAGAACGTCGTACCGTGCTTGGGCTGTAGCCTCGGCTCGTAGTGCTGGTCTGGCCCGACACGATTATATTTTTTTATTTTACAAAAAACGTATATACGTATATACAATTTATATTCAATATTAAAAATATCTGAGTATGATGTTCTACTGGTTAGATAGCTTCACCCAGTGTCTCTCGCCCTTCTTCCATCAAAGCATAGGTTCAAACTCCACCTCCTACACTATTTTTAACATTTTACGCTGATTTAATCAAATGGGCCGACGGGCTAATGGGCTGGCCCGGTATAGTCAGCAGGCCGGCATGATGTGCTTGGGCCAGATTTGTGGCCTGCGGGCGTTTGGCCCATGCCGGGCCGCCGTTTGGCCATCTATAGATGTGCAATGGATTAATTTGAAATAACTATGAGGGGTTATTTGTAAAAAAAATGACGCGGGACGACCGTTGCAACTGGTGTTTTAAATATAGTATAGATAATACTCTCTATATCAAAATAAAATTTGTTTTATTTCTTGAGTGGATTCATCATTATATAGTTGAATATAAACATAAAAATCAAGAGCTAAAACAAATAATATTTTAAAACGGATGAAGTATTCGATAAGTAATTGAAACATTAGTTTAACAATCTAAATGAAACTAGTCAATAGCGTATCGCTCTTTGGATAATTATGTTTAGAATAAATATGTTTAACGAAAAAAATGCTAGCTTCAAGTGACTAAGGAACCCTCTGCTTTTAGGGTCCGGTGTGGTCATACCCTCCGCCCCCTCCCCTCCGGTACGGCCCTGATGATTCGCTGCCCTCTATCTCGCATCCGAACCGTGTAGTAGAGAATACACGGTGTTAAAATTCTGAACGCCACTACTTGTGGATCGTAGAGCCCACACCGGATGCTGGTCTACGGGACGGCCCTCCCCGTCACAGTGGGCGTTACATACTGAGTTGTCGGTGCTGGTCCGTCGGCGAGTTTCTAGAAGTCCATTTTGTTTACCCTAGTGCTTTATAAATCAGAATTTCTCGAGTCTGCTGTTAATTAGTGTATTGTCACACCTAACCTGTGACTAACTAACCTGAACGCTTAATTTCCCATGCAATGTTGAAAAATGGTACTAGTGGTTGGTTGGTTGCCTTTAGAGGCTTGACTGGCTGGCTGATAGTCGTATCAGCAAAGCACAAGGCCATGCATGCCGTCAAAAAGGCACGCAGCAGGCAGAAAGGAGACTGTCCAATGGCTGTTTATTCTCCTCCTACTGTGTACTAGGAGAATAAAAAGCAGAGCAACTTTACGCAGATTGGTGGTATTCACTACTAGTAGTCTGGCTCTGGCAAGAGAAGAAGTATAGAGCAAAAAAGACAGGCTCAAGCTCGATCCTGCAAACACTTTTGCTGAACAAGACTTTAAAAAGTCATTCGCCGCTCGCAAGTCGCAGCGAGATCTGTTATGTTATGTAAGATTATTATTCACTCAAACACCATAATTGGTGGAATGAACTCCATCGAATCTTTGTTTCATGTATGTGGACAATATGTGCTTACTTAGGTAGCGTTTGGTTGAAGAGCCAAGTACAATAGAGCCGTTCTGTCCCAGTTTTGTTGTTATTTGGTTACAAAGTAACTAGAACGGAATGGTTCCAATTAGGGAATATTCTCCTCAGATTCGGAACCATTCTGCTCCAAAAAATCAACCGGACGGAGCCGCTCCGTTCCAATCCGCTCGCACAGTCACGCTCTGTTCCGTTCACTCTGCAACCAAATAAAAAACAGAGCCGTTTCGTTCCAGATTACCAAACACAGAACAGAACGGCTCTGTTCCTAGAATCAGAGATGGAACGGCTCCGTTCTACTTAACTCCTCAACGAAAAAGGAGGACCCAGCGGTGGCGCGGGAGAGAGCCAAGGCCCAATTTTAGGCGGCAGCGAGTTGCCTTTCTACGTTGGGCTTGTGCGCCTCGTGTCTTCGTCGAGGTCCTTCGAACAAGATGGGCCGTTTTCCCAGCCCATATCTGCAATGACTTTGTGGACTTAATGACCGATAACAAATATATATATCTGGTGGTCACTCAACGCATGGTTGGTCGTGAATCGCGTGATCCGCCCGCCGATCCTCTCTGATCGCGGATCCTGCATTCCTGCTTTGCTTCTTCGATGCAATGCAAGTCGCTAGCTAGCGGTAGACGCATCGGTTCTTGTCCTAGTCACCGGCCATCAGTTTCTCGCGGTCTCTTGCCTGCCGCCCCGTGTAGAAAATACCACTACTGGTCTACGGGACAAATCCCGTCGTGCCATGCCAAACGGGTTTCTTGTCGCTGATGCTGATGCTGCCCTCCACGACAGAACAACAACATTACTACGTACCTGTTAGTTAATGCTGGTCCAATCAAGCAAGCATTCCGAGGCTGCCTGCTGCCTGCCTGGAACCCAATAATTACGACGCGACCAGTGGCCGTCTGCCGCGTTTTGTCGTCCTATGATCCAATCAATAATTCTCAGTTTCTTCCTAAATCCAGGAGTTTTTTTTAAAAAAAGAAAAAAATGTGGCTGGTAGTTAGCAGTAGTAGTAGAACGCAAGAGGCGATCGATCCTGGTTGTGCCAGTACTTAGTAGCTGGCGTGCACGGAACGGGTTACCACCGCCACCAATGGCGGCTTTATCCGCGCGTGTTCATTTCAGCAATCGACTCCGAGTCAAACACGTCCAAGTTCAAAAACCTGTCAGGAGCAGAGAGATTCAATTCGTGAGCCGCGACGCTGTGCACAGGAGAGCCACTGGCCCGTTGACACGTCTCACCACGTGTGCACGTCGTGAGCTCGCTCTACCAGGATGCACGGTTCGTATTTTCTTCAAATTCTATTCAACTCGTGCAGTGTGTCGTGCGCAGTCACGGTCGTAATCACTTCACGGCACTGCGCGGCAGCTCGAGGCGGGCGGTGCGGAGGCCCGTGGGGCGGCGGGGGCTCAGCGTACGTGGCGGTGTCCGGAGCAATGTGCGGCGATTCCGGGCTCATCACGACAAGGTGCTCGCTAGTTGGGGGGCGAACCAATTCGGCAGCAGTGACATGTTGTTCGTAAAGTTCGTACAAATAAAAGTAACCGTCACGACACCAACTGATAATAAAAAAGACTTTTTCGAGTTTTAATCGTGACACTCGCCAAAAACTTCTTCTCTGTTGAGTGTTTTGTGTACCGGCCCTCGACAAAAAAATTCTGGTAGATCTCTTTATTAGTTCCTTTACTAAGTGTATTAGAAGCCACTCAACAAAGGCTCCGTGTTTGTGAAGTGCTAGTTAGACTAGCCTCAACAACGAAAGCACCAGTGGACCCCTTTGACAGTTTCTTTGCCGAGTACCACATGTAGACACTCCACAGAGGTTACTTCTTTGCCGAATGCCTATGACAGCACTCGGCAAAAAAGTTTTACCAATTCCCAGGTATGTCTTCTTTGCCGAATGTCTTTTACACCGAGTGTTTTTCCCTCGGTAAACAATGTATGTGTCGATAGTCTTATTTCACCGAGAATGACACTCAGCAAAGTGCCGAGCACTCGATAAATAGCTTGTCAAATCAATTTTTAACCATGTCGGGGACCATAATTAGGGGTACCCCCAAGACGCCTAATTCTCAGCTGGTAACCCCCATCAGCATAAAGCTGCAGAGGCCTGATGGGTTCGATTAAGTCAGGGATCAGTCCACACGAGTGACTCGGTCACGCTTCACCCGAGCCTAGCCTCGGCCAAAGGCAGCCGACCTCGAGAGACTTCCGTCTCGCCCGAGGCCCCCCTTTTAACGGCGGACATACCTCCGGCTCGCCCGAGGCCTTGGCTTCGCTTAGAAGCAACCCTGACTAAATCGCCGCGCCGACCGACCGAGTCGCAGGGGCATTTAACGCAAAGGTAGCCTGACACCTTTATCCTGACGCGCGCCCCCCGGCAGAGCCGAAGTGACCGCCGTCACTTCGCCGCTCCACTGACCGGTCTGACAGAAGGACAGCGCCGCCTGCGCCATACCGACTGCAGTGCCACTTGACAGAGTGAGACTGACATGCAGTCAGGCCTTGCCAAAGGCGCCATAGGAAGCTCCGCCCGACCCAGGGCTCGGACTCGGGCTAAGGCCCCGGAAGACGGCGAACTCCGCTCCGCCCGACCCAGGGCTCAGACTCGGGCTAAGGCCCCGGAAGACGGCAAACTCCGCTCCGCCCGACCCAGGGCTCGGACTCGGGCTAAGGCCCCGGAAGACGGCGAACTCCGCTCCGCCCGACCCAGGGCTCGGACTCGGGCTAAGGCCCCGGAAGACGGCGAACTCCGCTCCGCCCGACCCAGGGCTCGGACTCGGGCTAAGGCCCCGGAAGACGACGAACTCCGCCTCGCCCGACCCAGGGCTCGGACTCCGCCCTGGCCTCTGCCGAACGACCTCCGCCTCGCCCGACCCATGAGCTCGGACTCGGCCTCGGCCATGCAGGGCAGACTCGACCTCGGCTTCGGAACGGCCTCCACGACGCCCGGCCTAGGACTCGGGCCCACTACGCCAGCAGGAAGCGCCATCACCATCCTACCCCGAGCCGACTCGGGTCACGAAGAACGAGACCGGCGTCCCATCTGGACAGCTCCGCCAGATGGGCAATGATGGCGCCCCACAAGCTCTATGACGACGGCGGCTCTCAGCCCTCTTACGGAGGCAAGGCGACGTCAGCAAGGACTCGACCGCTCCTACAGCTGTCCTTCCGCCAGGCTCCGTTGCTCCTCCGACAGCCACGACATCACGCCAGCAAGGCGCCAAGACCTCTCCGGCTGCCACATTGGTATGTACCCAGGGCGCTAGCTCCCTCTCCGCTAGACGCGTAGCACTCTGCTACACCCCCATTGTACACCTGGATCCTCTCCTTACAACTATAAAAGGAAGGACCAGGGCCTTCTTAGAAAAGGTTGGCCGCGCGGGGACGAGGACGAGACAGGCGCTCTCTTGGGGCCGCTCGCTTCCCTCACCCGCGTGGACGCTTGTAACCCCCCTACTGCAAGCGCACCCGACCTGGGCGCGGGACGAACACGAAGGCCGCGGGATCTCCACCTCTCTCACGCCCGTCTCCGACCACCTCGCCTCTCCCCCCTTCGCGCTCGCCCACGCGCTCGACCCATCTAGGCTGGGGCACGCAGCACACTCACTCGTCGGCTTGGGGACCCCCCGGTCTCGAAACGCCGACAGTTGGCGCGCCAGGTAGGGGCTCGCTGCGTGTTGACGAGCAGTTTCCCGTCAAGCTCCAGATGGGCAGTCTCCAGCAACCTCTCCGGCCCGGGACGGTACTCCGTTTCGGGAGTCTTGAGTTCATGTCCTTCGACGGCAGCTACGACATGATACTCCTTCCACCGCCGCGCGACAACGACAATGGCGGCCGACGACCCGCCCGCCAGCGGCGGAACCGACGACATCTTCCCCGCGCGGTGGAAGAACAACATTCGAGCTCGCTCCGTCCTCTCCCCCGCCAACGGAGGAGGAGGCGGGGCAAACAAGGCCAAGCGGGAGGCCGCGCTTCGTCAGCCGTCGAGCGAATCGACGCCCCCGACACCCCGACGGAAGGCACGCTGGGCGTCGACCTCGCGTTCGAGACAAAGACAAGCGCCGTCCCCCCGCGACACGCCGATCCCGAGCAAGAAGACGACGCCAGCGCGCTCGCGGAAAGCCTGCAGGACGTCGCCCTCGTACCTGGGACGACGGTGCAACCAGTCCCCGATGTGACTACGTCGCTCCTCGTCGACCCAAAGGTACTGGCTAACTCCCATCTTACGTCATTTCGACTCGGCCTCAACCCGCCAAGCGACCTCGCCTTGGCGGGCGCTCTCATTGAGGCGAGTGCAACCCCACTGGGGTTTCGTATGCGGTCGCCTTGGGACCGGTTGACGGACGTCTCGACCTACGGGCCCTCTGGGTCCGAGGAAGATGACGATCCCAGCGTCTGTTGGGATTTCTCTGGACTTGGCAGCCCCAGTGCCATGCGGGACTTCATGACCGCATGCAACTACTGCCTCTCCGACTGTTCCGACGGCAGCCGCAGCCTTGACGACAAGGACTGCGGCCCGAGCCGCGAATGTTTCCACGTCGAGCTAGGGGATCCCTCCGGAGGCAGCCGTCTCGGCATGTCGGAGGATGGTGATCTCCCTAGGCCAGTGCCTCGCGCCGACATCCCGCGGGAGCTAGCTGTGGTCCCCGTTCCGGCGGGGGGTCACGACCCACAGCTCGAGCAAGTCCGCGGGGCGCAGGCCGGGCTCGACGAGGGGGCAGGAGCGCTCGAGTCGATCCGCCGGGACGTCGGGCAGGTATGGGCGAGCCAGCCCCCGGACGGAGAAATACGTCGCCTGCCCCAAGGTCTCCAGCACTGCATCGCCAACGATGCCAGGGACAGGCCGCCACTCGCATCCGGCGGAACCGGTCAGGACCTGGCAGCGGCGGCGATGCTCCTCCGCGCGATGCCGGAGTCATCAACCACCGAGGGTCGGCAAATCCAGGGAGAGCTCAAGCATCTCCTGGAAGGCGCTACGGCCCGGCGGGCCGAGAGCTCTGCCTCTCGAAGGCAGGGGTACCCCTCGGAACCTCGAGCCGCGACTTCCCGACTCGTGCGGGAAACCTCGGTCTACACCGGGCGCACACGCAACACCGCGCCTGCGGCCCCGGGCCACCTCGGCGACGAGCACCCTCATCGCGACCGTCGGGCACGCATCGACGAAAGGGTGCGCCGAGGCTATCACCCCAGGCGTGGGGGACGCTACGACAGCGGGGAGGATCGGAGTCCCTCGCCCGAACCACCCGGTCCACAGGTCTTCAGCCGGGCCATTCGGCGGGCGCCGTTTCTGACCAGATTCCGACCCCCGACTACTATCACAAAGTACTCGGGGGAAACGAGACCGGAATTGTGGCTCGCGGACTACCGCCTGGCCTGTCAACTGGGTGGAACGGACGACGACAATCTCATCATCTGCAACCTCCCCCTGTTCCTCTCCGACACTGCTCGCGCTTGGTTGGAACACCTGCCTCCGGGACAGATTTCCAACTGGGAGGATTTGGTCCAGGCCTTCGCCGGCAATTTCCAGGGCACGTACGTGCGCCCCGGGAATTCTTGGGACCTCCGAAGCTGCCGACAGCAGCCCGGGGAGTCTCTCCGGGACTACATCCGGCGATTCTCGAAGCAGCGCACTGAGCTGCCCAACATCACCGACTCCGATGTCATCGGCGCGTTCCTTGCCGGCACCACCTGCCGTGACCTGGTGAGCAAGTTGGGTCGCAAGACCCCCACCAAGGCGAGCGAGCTGATGGACATCGCCACCAAGTTCGCCTCCGGCCAGGAGGCGGTTGAGGCCATCTTCCGAAAGGACAAGCAGCCCTAGGGCCGTCCCTCGGAGGAGGCTCCCGAGGCGTCTACCCCGCGCGGCGCCAAGAAGAAAGGCAGGAAGAAGTCGCAAGCGAAACGCGACGCTGCCGACGCAGACCTTGTCGCCGCTGCCGAGCACAAGAACCCTCGGAAGCCCCCTAGGGGTGCCAACCTCTTCGACAAGATGCTCAAGGAGACGTGCCCCTACCATCAGGGGCCCGTCAAGCACACCCTCGAGGAGTGCGTCATGCTTCGGCGACACTTCCAAAGGCCGGGCCACCCACAGAGGGTGGCAGGGCCCGCGACGACGACAAAATGGAAGATCACCAAGCAGGAGAATTCCCTGAGGTCCGCGACTGCTTCATGATCTACGGAGGGCATGCGGCGAATGCCTCGGCTCGGCATCGCAAGCGAGAGCGTCGGGAGGTCTGCTCGGTGAGGGTGGCAGCGCCAGTCTACCTAGACTGGTCCGACAAGCCCATCACCTTCGACCGAAATGACCACCCCGACCACGTGCCGAGCCCGGGGAAGTACCCGCTCGTCGTCGATCCCATCATCGGCGACGTCAGGCTCACCAAGGTCTTGATGGATGGGGGCAGCTGCCTCAATATCATCTACGCCGAGACCCTCAGGCTCCTGCGCGTCGATCTGTCCTCTGTCCGAGCAGGCGCAGCGCCCTTCCACGGTATCATTCCTGGGAAGCGCGTCCAGCCCCTCGGACAGCTCGACCTTCCTGTCTGCTTCGGAACACCCTCCAACTTCCGAAGGGAGACCTTGACGTTCGTGGTGGTCGGGTTCCGAGGAACCTACCACGCTGTACTGGGGAGGCCATGCTACGCGAAGTTCATGGCCGTCCCCAACTACACCTACTTGAAGCTCAAGATGCCGGGCCCCAACGGGGTCATCACCGTCGGCCCCACGTACAAACACGCGTTCGAATACGACGTGGAGTGCGTGGAGTACGCCGAGGCCCTCGCCGAGTCCGAGGCCCTCATCGCCGACCTAGAAAACCTCTCCCGAGAGGTGCCGGACGTGAAGCGGCACGCCGACAACTTCGAGCCAGCGGAGACGGTTAAGGTCGTCCCTCTCGACCCCAGTGGCGACACCTCCAAGCAGATCCGGGTCGGTTCCGGGCTCGAACCCAAATAGGAAGCAGTGCTCATCGACTTTCTCCGCGCAAACGCCGACGTCTTTGCGTGGAGTCCCTCGGACATGCCCGGCATACCGAGGGATGTCGCCGAGCACTCGCTGGATATTCGGGCCGGAGCCCGACCGGTCAGACAGCCTCTGCGCCAATTCGACGAGGAAAGGCGCAGGGTGATAGGCGAGGAGATCCACAAGCTGATGGCAGCAGGGTTCATCAAAGAGGTGTTCCATCCCGAATGGCTTGCCAACCCTGTGCTTGTGAGGAAAAAAGGGGGGAAATGGCGGATGTGTGTAGACTACACTGGTCTCAACAAAGCATGTCCGAAGGTTCCCTACCCTCTACCTCGCATCGATCAAATCGTGGATTCCACTGCTGGGTGCGAAACCCTGTCATTCCTCGATGCCTACTCAGGGTATCATCAAATCAAGATGAAAGAGTCCGACCAGCTCGCGACTTCTTTCATCACGCCCTTCGGTATGTACTGTTATGTCACCATGCCGTTCGGTTTGAGGAATGCGGGCGCGACGTACCAGCGGTGCATGAACCATGTGTTCGGCGAACACATTGGTCGCACGGTCGAGGCCTATGTCGACGACATCGTAGTCAAGACAAGGAAAGCCTCTGACCTTCTCTCCGACCTTGAAGTGACATTCCGATGTCTCAAGGCAAAGGGCGTCAAGCTCAATCCCGAGAAGTGCGTCTTCGGAGTGCCCCGAGGCATGCTCCTGGGATTCATCGTCTCCGAGCGTGGCATCGAAGCCAACCCGGAGAAGATCGCAGCCATCACCAGCATGGGGCCCATCAAGGACTTAAAGGGCGTACAGAGGGTCATGGGATGCCTCGCGGCTCTGAGCCGCTTCATCTCACGCCTCGGCGAAAGAGGCCTGCCTTTGTACCGCCTCTTAAGGAAGGCCGAGCGCTTCACTTGGACCCCTGAGGCCGAGGAAGCTCTCGGGAACCTGAAGGCGCTCCTCACCCAGGCGCCCGTCCTGGTACCCCCAGCTGATGGAGAAGCCCTCCTGGTCTACGTCGCCGCTACCACTCAGGTGGTTAGTGCCGCGATCGTGGTCGAAAGACAAGAAGAGGGGCATGCATTGCCCATTCAGAGGCCAGTTTACTTCGTCAGCGAGGTGCTGTCCGAAACCAAGATCCGCTACCCACAAGTTCAGAAGCTGCTGTATGCAGTGATCCTGACGAGGCGAAAGCTACGGCATTACTTCGAGTCTCATCCGGTAACTGTGGTATCATCCTTCCCCCTGGGGGAGATCATCCAGTGCCGAGAGGCCTCGGGACGAATCGCGAAGTGGGCGGTGGAAATCATGGGCGAGACAATCTCGTTCGCCCCTCAGAAGGCCATCAAGTCCCAGGTACTAGCGGACTTTGTAGCCGAATGGGTCGACACACAGTTGCCGACGGCTCCGATCCAACCGGAGCTCTGGACCATGTTTTTTGACGGGTCGCTGATGAAGACGGGGGCCGGCGCGGGCCTGCTCTTCGTCTCGCCCCTCGGGAAACACCTGCGCTACGTGCTACGCCTCCATTTCCCGGCGTCCAACAATGTGGCTGAGTACGAAGCTTTGATCAACGGATTGCGAATCGCCATCGAGCTAGGGGTCCGACGCCTCGACGCTCGCGGCGACTCGCAGCTCGTCATCGACCAAGTCATGAAGAACTCCCACTGCCGCGACCCGAAGATGGAGGCATACTGTGATGAGGTTCGACGCCTGGAAGACAAGTTCTACGGGCTCGAGCTTAACCACATCGCCCGGCGCTACAACGAGACTGCGGATGAGCTGGCAAAGATAGCCTCGGGGCGAACGACAGTTCCCCCGGACGTCTTCTCCCGGGATCTGCACCAACCCTCCGTCAAGACCAGCGACGACCCCGAGCCCGGGGCGCCCTCGGCCCCGTCCGAGGTGACCTCGGCCCAGCCCGAGCCACCCTCGGTTCAGCCCGAGGAATCCTCGGCTCCCGAAGGCGAGGCACTGCGCATCGAGGAGGAGCGGGGCGGGGGCACGCCTGATCGAGATTGGCAGGCCCCGTACCTGCAATATCTCCGCCAAGGAGAGCTACCCCTCAACCAGGCCGAGGCACGGCGGGTAGCGCGACGCGCCAAGTCGTTCGTCTTGCTGGGCGATGAGGAGGAGCTTTACCACCGCAGCCCCTCGGGCATCCTCCAGCGGTGCATCTCCATCGCCGAAGGTCAGGAACTCCTACAAGAGATACACTCGGGGGCTTGCGGCCATCACGCAGCACCCCGAGCCCTTGTCGGGAACGCTTTCCGGCAAGGCTTCTACTGGCCGACGGCGGTGGCTGACGCCACTAGAATTGTCTGCACCTGCGAAGGGTGCCAATTCTATGCGAAGCAGACCCACCTGCCCGCTCAGGCTCTGCAGACGATACCCATCACCTGGCCTTTCGCTGTGTGGGGTCTGGACCTCGTCGGCCCTCTGCAGAAGGCGCCCGGGGGCTACACGCACCTGCTGGTCGCCGTCGACAAATTCTCCAAGTGGATCGAGGTCCGACCCCTGATCAGCATCAGGTCCGAGCAGGCGGTGGCGTTCTTCACCAATATCATCCATCGCTTCGGGGTCCCGAACTCCATCATCACCGACAACGGCACCCAGTTCACCGGCAAAAAAATCTTGGATTTTTGCGAGGACCACAACGTCTGGGTGGACTGGGCTGCCGTAGCTCATCCCATGTCGAATGGGCAAGTAGAGCGTGCCAACGGCATGATTCTGCAAGGGCTCAAGCCTCGGATTTACAATGACCTCAACAGGTTCGGCAAGCGATGGATGAAGGAACTCCCCTCGGTGGTCTGGAGCCTGAGGACAACACCGAGCCGGGCCACGGGTTTCACGCCGTTCTTCCTGGTCTACGGGGCCGAGGCCGTCTTGCCCACTGACCTGGAATACGGCTCCCCGAGGACGAGAGCCTACAACGAGCAAAGCAACCAAGCTAGCCGAGAGGACTCGCTGGACCAGCTTGAAGAGGCTCGGGACAGGGCCTTACTACACTCGGCGCGGTATCAGCAGTCCCTGCGACGCCACCACGCTCGAGGGGTCCGACCCCGAGACCTCCAGGTGGGCGACCTGGTGCTTCGGCTGCGGCAAGACACCCGAGGGAGGCACAAGCTCACGCCCCCCTGGGAGGGGCCATTCGTCATCGCCAAAGTTCTGAAGCCCGGAACGTACAAGCTGGCTAACAGTCAAGGCGAGGTCTACGGCAACGCTTGGAACATCCAACAGCTATGTCGCTTCTACCCTTAAGATGTTTCCAAGTTGTTCATATACCTCGCACCCCTGCAAAGTTTAGTCAACAAGGAAGGGTCGGCCTCGCCTCAGCAAAGCCCGACCCTCCCTCGGGGGCTAAAAGGGGGGGAAACCCCCCTCTGCGCCAAAATTTTCCTCGAAAAGAAAATCTCTTTTACCAGAATATCTTTCGTGCTTTTTGACTACTTCGAAAAGTGGGTCCTGGAAACGACGGGGTACACGTAAGCAGTCAAGGCTGACCGAACCGAGGGACTCCTACGCCTCCGGGATACGGATACCTCACTCATCACCTTCTGTGATAAGTAACTCGCGTTCGGATAAGGTGACTCCGCGGATCGAACAAGTCTTTACGTTCGGAAGCCCTTCTGTCAAAGCGATTCTTCGAGTTTTCTCGACCGAGTCGGTGATAGGGCCTCGGGGATGAGTAAAAGTGCGCGTAAGCGGCAAGGCCGACCGAGCCGAGGGACTCCCACACCTCCGGGATACGGATACCTCACTCCTCACCTTCCGCGAGAAGCAACTTTCGCTCGCACGGACGTCCCTGTTACCGACAAAGAGTCCAGATACTTGAAACGAGAGGAAAAGAGACGCAGCTTTACAACGCAGCGAGGGTGTGTGTTCTGGCCTCGACGGCCGCACAAGGCACACGCTACAAGACAATCTGATCCTGCAGGCTCGGGTCTTGACGCTGGAAGGGGGGCAGCAACACCCTCGGCATCGACGGCACCGTCGGCAAGGCCCGACCTAGCCTCGGACGGCGACGTGGTCCGAGGGTCTTCGCTCCGAAGGACAACGTCATCATCACGCCCGGGCAATCACTGCCAGGGACTTCTCCGGGAATCCGGCCCGAGCAGGCGGCTCAGCCGGTCACCCCTGAGGCCTCGGCCAACCATCTTCCGAGGGCGCCAGCCCGGTCCGAAGCCTCAGCTGATCAACTCCGACGTCGATCCTGCCAACGGACAACCCGGCTAGGCTCCGACCAACCAGGTTTCATTTTCGAGCCAACTCCGCCTCTGTTCATACTGATATCGCTACCCCTGGCCTCAGCTCGTCGAAGAGCGGCCGAGGGGTCTCTTTAACTAAGCTAGAGGAGCCTCGGACAGCAGGGCCGACCGAGCCGAGGGACTCCTACGCCTCCGGGATACGGATACCTCACTCGTCACCTTGACACGGGGCGACTCATGCTTGGTTAAGCGGTTCAGATGGTCAACAGACGAGTCTTAGCGCTCGAAAATGAGGAAAAAACATGGCTCCGTGCCGAAATTACATACATGTTCAGGCCTCGACAGCCGCAATGAACAGACACTCTGGCATCCGAAATGCCATTACAAACGGAACTCCGGTTCCCCCTCCGCAGGTACGAACAACCCCACTCCGAGGGGGAAGGCCTGCGGAGCAACGGAAGACCGACGAACGGCTCGCCGCCGCCCGCTCTGACTACGACGACGACGACTCCCGCTCCGGATGGCCGAGCCGCAGCGGTGCAAGCCTCAGGGTGGGCGATGCTGCAAGCTTGCCCTCGCCCACGCTGACGCTCGAGGGGCGGGGACAAGCGCGAAGAGCCGGAGGCCCGGGGCGCGGATGGTGGCAGTGATCCCGTCAGCGACGGGGATTTCTCGAGCCGCCTCCGCCTCGGCGCTGATGGCAGGGGCCGCCAGCCCCCCGGTAGATCCCCACTCAAATCCTCCCGGACGAGTGGGGCACCGACCTCCGCGTGAGGGCACCATCCCGGTGCAAAAGCAGGGCCACCCCAGAACACGAACGCCGCCCTAGCAGCGCGCGACATCGTGGGTGGTCCTCCCGTGCTCACGGCGCGGCAGCCGCCCCCCCCCCTCGACAGGAGGGGCCGCCGGGACCCGAGCCGACGACTCCGACACGCTGGAGGTGACGACGCCCGCCGTCGATCAGCCCCACGCTGTCCAAGTCCGCGCCACCCGCAGGGCCAGTGAGCGCCTCCTCCCTCGAACGCCGCGGGAGAGGGCGACTCGCAGACCCGCGCGGGAGGTAGAGCGCCGGCTCAGCCCGGTCCCCACCCCAGCAAGGATGATGAACATCCTTGAAGCTGAGGGTGGGACCAAGATCGCAGCCCGGCTCGCTTTCCCCCACCATCAAGCCGGAGGTCACCATCTTGGGTGATCGCCGGTGGAGGGGTGCAGCCGGGCTGCATGATGAAAAATCCTTGAAGCCGAACGATGGCTGAAAGGTACCAACTCCCACGGAGTTGCGTTCCTCCAACGAGGGGGCGGAAAGACGGCGGTTTCCCCCATCCGGGGGCTTGGAAGATGGAAAGACACGACGCATAAGGGAGGAAGAAGACATGGTTGCCTTCCGAAAGGGGTCGCCCTCCTTTTAAAGGCAACTCTCCCTACGTGCGCCCCCAAACGCCACGGGCTGAGTCTTCTCCAACACGCTCCAAGGCCCTCCCCTGCGGCTCGGGGGCTGGGTCCCGCATGTCATGCAAACCGGCTCAGAGCGGAAGAAGCCAAACCGCCGCGCGTGGTGCACACAACCGCCCAGCGGTTACAAGCGACCCCCCACTTTTGCCCAGACCAACGGGCGGAAGGGGCGGGCAGCCATGCAGGCGGCATGCAACCGCGCCAGGTGGACGCGCTTCTCCGACTTCTGACACGCCAGCTTGGAGGCCCAGGCCCACGCGTCACGCAACCAACGCGCCAGTTGCTGCATGCAAGCGACCGCACCGCCACTTGCGCCACCGTCGCACCTCTTCGGTTGCGGAACCTATGCCGCGACTCGAGGCGACCCAGCGCACGACCCAGCAGCGCCAGCCTGGCGCGACGGTCAATGCGGCCGAAAGTGGGCCGGCAGTAATGACGGTGGCAGGCGCGTGGGAACAGCGGTCACGCCGTGAGCCAAGCTCACGTCCCATCCGGAGGCAGCGAGAGAACCCCCTCTCACGGCGTGAAGACGACGCGCCCGTGACCCGTCCCTCGAACGGCTCGCGCACGCGCAACGGCAGCCTCGCCAACTACTCACCCCGGCGCATTAACTCCGTGGCTGGGCAGGCGGCGCTTCTGACAGGAGCAACCGGCGACGCTTCGCCTTCGCCAAAATAACCACGCCAAAAAAGGTACGCCGCGTCGTTCAAATTCGTATCCTTTTTTCCTTTTTCCTCTTTCTCTATCTCTTGCAACAGGGACCGGGAAAGGGGATACCCCCAAAGGGATCCTTCCCCGTGAAGGAACTAGGCTCCGAGCCTCCATACTGATCAGGGGTTCGAAGGCTGGCCCCCCGAAGGGTTCAACAGCCGCCTCAGATCGCGTGGGCCCGGCACCCACTACTGGTCAGAGGTTCGAAGGTCGGCCTCCCGAAAGGTTCCACGACCGCCTCAGGCTACTCGGGCTCCGCGCCCATTACTGATCAGGGGTTCGAAGGCTGGCCCCCCGAAGGGTTCACAGTCGCCTCAGACACCGAGCGAGGGATGACCAGGGGTACGTTCGATACATAACCAAGGCTCGGGCTGCGCTCCCGAGGTACCCTAGGACATTTCCGAGACCAGCGGGAACGATCCTGTAACGGAATCCCATCGGAGGGAGGCAACGAGCCCTCGGACCCCGTCGCCAGGGGACCGGGTCCGGCAGATCACCCGCAGGTACTTTTGGGCGTGCCTCCGGGCCCCTAGCCGACCCCCAATGAACGGGGCACGGGCGTCCACTCGGATTACCCGATTGCAGCTCACCGGAGACACCATGTTTGGTGCCCATCGAGGGTAACATGGCGCTCTCCCCCCCTCCTCCTTGCGGAAAGGCGACGTAGGGGCGTATGTAAAAAAGCCGAGTCTGTCCCTGATCGCCCTCTCGCCCTGTGCGGAGGCTCGGGGGCTGCTCTCGCAAACCCGGCTCCGGCCAAACCGTTGACAGCGTCAACATACCAGCCCGAGAACTTGGGCCCCGACAGTGCACCCGGGCTACGGCCTGTTCGCATGAGGGAACCACCAGACCAGCCGAAGCATTACGCAAGGCATTAAGACCTCGGAGGAGTGAAACCACTCCTCCGAGGCCTCGGGGGCTACACCCGGCGGGTGCGCTCGCGCGCACCCACCGGAACAAAACGCAACCGGGAAAGGCTGGTCCCCTTGCAAAAAAGTGCGACGAAAGCCTCCAAGTGAGTGCTAAAACACTCCCTTCGAGGCTCAGGGGCTACTGTCGGGGACCATAATTAGGGGTACCCCCAAGACGCCTAATTCTCAGCTGGTAACCCCCATCAGCATAAAGCTGCAGAGGCCTGATGGGTTCGATTAAGTCAGGGATCAGTCCACACGAGTGACTCGGTCATGCTTCACCCGAGCCTAGCCTCGGCCAAAGGCAGCCGACCTCGAGAGACTTCCGTCTCGCCCGAGGCCCCCCTTTTAACGGCGGACATACCTCCGGCTCGCCCGAGGCCTTGGCTTCGCTTAGAAGCAACCCTGACTAAATCGCCGCGCCGACCGACCGAGTCGCAGGGGCATTTAACGCAAAGGTAGCCTGACACCTTTATCCTGACGCGCGCCCCCCGACAGAGCCGAAGTGACCGCCGTCACTTCGCCGCTCCACTGACCGGTCTGACAGAAGGACAGCGCCGCCTGCGCCATACCGACTGCAGTGCCACTTGACAGAGTGAGACTGACAGGCAGTCAGGCCTTGCCAAAGGCGCCATAGGAAGCTCCGCCCGACCCAGGGCTCGGACTCGGGCTAAGGCCCCGGAAGACGGCGAACTCTGCTCCGCCCGACCCAGGGCTCGGACTCGGGCTAAGGCCCCGGAAGACGGCGAACTCCGCTCCGCCCGACCCAGGGCTCAGACTCGGGCTAAGGCCCCGGAAGACGGCGAACTCCGCTTCGCCCGACCCAGGGCTCGGACTCGGGCTAAGGCCCCGGAAGACGGCGAACTCCGCTCCGCCCGACCCAGGGCTCGGACTCGGGCTAAGGCCCCGGAAGACGGCGAACTCCGCTCCGCCCGACCCAGGGCTCGGACTCGGGCTAAGGCCCCGGAAGACGACGAACTCCGCCTCGCCCGACCCAGGGCTCGGACTCCGCCCTGGCCTCTGCCGAACGACCTCCGCCTCGCCCGACCCATGAGCTCGGACTTGGCCTCGGCCATGCAGGGCAGACTCGACCTCGGCTTCGGAACGGCCTCCACGACGCCCGGCCTAGGACTCGGGCCCACTACGCCAGCAGGAAGCGCCATCACCATCCTACCCCGAGCCGACTCGGGTCACGAAGAACGAGACCGGCGTCCCATCTGGACAGCTCCGCCAGATGGGCAATGATGGCGCCCCACAAGCTCTATGACGACGGCGGCTCTCAGCCCTCTTACGGAGGCAAGGCGACGTCAGCAAGGACTCGACCGCTCCTACAGCTGTCCTTCCGCCAGGCTCCGTTGCTCCTCCGACAGCCACGACATCACGCCAGCAAGGCGCCAAGACCTCTCCGGCTGCCACATTGGCATGTACCCAGGGCGCTAGCTCCCTCTCCGCTAGACGCGTAGCACTCTGCTACACCCCCCCATTGTACACCTGGATCCTCTCCTTACAACTATAAAAGGAAGGACCAGGGCCTTCTTAGAAAAGGTTGGCCGCGCGGGGACGAGGACGAGACAGGCGCTCTCTTGGGGCCGCTCGCTTCCCTCACCCGCGTGGACGCTTGTAACCCCCCTACTGCAAGCGCACCCGACCTGGGCGCGGGACGAACACGAAGGCCGCAGGATCTCCACCTCTCTCACGCCCGTCTCCGACCACCTCGCCTCTCCCCCCTTCGCGCTCGCCCACGCGCTCGACCCATCTGGGCTGGGGCACGCAGCACACTCACTCGTCGGCTTGGGGACCCCCCGGTCTCGAAACGCCGACAAACCACAATAATACAAGAAGCAAGAGACTAGTATGAACTTAACATATAGCTTTAGAGCTAGTTCGTTTTGCTCTCAATCCATGTAGATTGGGTGAGATGGACTAGGTTTAAATCCCAAACAAGCCCAAATCTTTCATAGTTTTTTTCCAATCTCATCCAATCTACCTGAGATAGGAATAACCGAATAAGGCCTTACATATTTGACCACATATCTTTCTATCACGACATGATATAGAAACCTCCTTTCTATTGTCTCTCGCCCATATTTATAAGCTATAGCCATGTAGTGCTAGTTCATATTGTTGGGAGCACTCTACGTGTGCTCATCACACTAGGATTAGGATTGCAAAGGGAGCATTTAGGTAATGTTTGGTTATAGAGTTAGGTAGAACCGAGTTGTTCGGTTCGAACCTATAGCATGTTTGATTTGATATAGGTGGAATCGTACAGCTCCCAAAGTAAAATATTTATCCAATATGTTGCATCTCTGAGTCCCTAAAAACAATCGAACATGTGCGCTCGCGAGCCGAGCACCCCTCTCCCTATTTATGTCGGTAGCCTCTTTCTGTTCTACTTAACTATAAAACCAAACATAGAATAAAGACGCTTTGTTTTTGCTTTATTTTGGAACCAAACAAAAACATAACGTTTTCGTTTTAACTAGAACAGAACTATTCTATCCTTAGAATTGAAATAGAGCCACTATCTAACTAAGGTTATCTCCGGTGGCCTTCATATCACATTCTATATTCCACTCTCTATTTTAAACTCTACTTTATAAACAATACTACATTCGTTCTCGAATATTTGTCGTTCGATGGTTTATTTTTGAACTAAATCGCGACAAATAAAAAAGAACGAAAAAATATAAAATAGTGTTTTGCACGTCAATTTATATGCTATTGCATGCTATTTGTCGGGGACCATAATTAGGGGTACCCCCAAGACGCCTAATTCTCAGCTGGTAACCCCCATCAGCATAAAGCTGCAGAGGCCTGATGGGTTCGATTAAGTCAGGGATCAGTCCACACGAGTGACTCGGTCACGCTTCACCCGAGCCTAGCCTCGGCCAAAGGCAGCCGACCTCGAGAGACTTCCATCTCGCCCGAGGCCCCCCTTTTAACGGCGGACATACCTCCGGCTCGCCCGAGGCCTTGGCTTCGCTTAGAAGCAACCCTGACTAAATCGCCGCGCCGACCGACCGAGTCGAAGGGGCATTTAACGCAAAGGTAGCCTGACACCTTTATCCTGACGCGCGCCCCCCGGCAGAGCCGAAGTGACCGCCGTCACTTCGCCGCTCCACTGACCGGTCTGACAGAAGGACAGCGCCGCCTGCGCCATACCGACTGCAGTGCCACTTGACAGAGTGAGACTGACAGGCAGTCAGGCCTTGCCAAAGGTGCCATAGGAAGCTCCGCCCGACCCAGGGCTCGGACTCGGGCTAAGGCCCCGGAAGACGGCGAACTCCGCTCCGCCCGACCCAGGGCTCGGACTCGGGCTAAGGCCCCGGAAGACGGCGAACTCCGCTCCGCCCGACCCAGGGCTCGGACTCGGGCTAAGGCCCCGGAAGACGGCGAACTCCGCTCCGCCCGACCCAGGGCTCGGACTCGGGCTAAGGCCCCGGAAGACGGCGAACTCCGCTCCGCCTGACCCAGGGCTCGGACTCGGGCTAAGGCCCCGGAAGACGACGAACTCTGCCTCGCCCGACCCAGGGCTCGGACTCCGCCCTGGCCTCTGCCGAACGACCTCCGCCTTGCCCGACCCATGAGCTCGGACTCGGCCTCGGCCATGCAGGGCAGACTCGACCTCGGCTTCGGAACGGCCTCAACGACGCCCGACCAAGGACTCGGGCCCGCTACGCCAGCAGGAAGCGCCATCACCATCCTACCCCGAGCCGACTCGGGTCACGAAGAACGAGACCGGCGTCCCATCTGGACAGCTCCGCCAGATGGGCAATGATGGCGCCCCACAAGCTCTATGACGACGGCGGCTCTCAGCCCTCTTACGGAGGCAAGGCGACGTCAGCAAGGACTCGACCGCTCCTACAGCTGTCCTTCCGCCAGGCTCCGTTGCTCCTCCGACAGCCACGACATCACGCCAGCAAGGTGCCAAGACCTCTCTGGCTGCCACATTGGCATGTACCCAGGGCGCTAGCTCCCTCTCCGCTAGACGCGTAGCACTCTGCTACACCCCCCCATTGTACACCTGGATCCTCTCCTTACAACTATAAAAGGAAGGACCAGGGCCTTCTTAGAGAAGGTTGGCCGCGCGGGGACGAGGACGAGACAGGCGCTCTCTTGGGGCCGCTCGCTTCCCTCACCCGCGTGGACGCTTGTAACCCCCCTACTGCAAGCGCACCCGACCTGGGCGCGGGACGAACACGAAGGCCGCGGGATCTCCACCTCTCTCACGCCCGTCTCCGACCACCTCGCCTCTCCCCCCTTCGCGCTCGCCCACGCGCTCGACCCATCTGGGCTGGGGCACGCAGCACACTCACTCGTCGGCTTGGGGACCCCCCGGTCTCGAAACGCCGACAGTTGGCGCGCCAGGTAGGGGCTCGCTGCGTGTTGACGAGCAGTTTCCCGTCAAGCTCCAGATGGGCAGTCTCCAGCAACCTCTCCGGCCCGGGACGGTACTCCGTTTCGGGAGTCTTGAGTTCATGTCCTTCGACGGCAGCTACGACATGATACTCCTTCCACCGCCGCGCGACAACGACAATGGCGGCCGACGACCCGCCCGCCGGCGGTGGAACCGACGACATCTCCCCCGCGCGGTGGAAGAACAACATTCGAGCTCGCTCCGTCCTCTCCCCCGCCAACGGAGGAGGAGGCGGGGCAAACAAGGCCAAGCGGGAGGCCGCGCTTCGTCAGCCGTCGAGCGAATCGACGCCCCCGACACCCCGACGGAAGGCACGCTGGGCGTCGACCTCGCGTTCGAGATAAAGACAAGCGCCGTCCCCCCGCGACACGCCGATCCCGAGCAAGAAGACGACGCCAGCGCGCTCGCGGAAAGCCTGCAGGACGTCGCCCTCGTACCTGGGACGACGGCGCAACCAGTCCCCGATGTGACTACGTCGCTCCTCGTTGACCCAAAGGTACTGGCTAACTCCCATCTTACGTCATTTCGACTCGGCCTCAACCCGCCAAGCGACCTCGCCTTGGCGGGCGCTCTCATTGAGGCGAGTGCAACCCCACTGGGGTTTCGTATGCGGTCGCCTTGGGACCGATTGACGGACGTCTCGACCTATGGGCCCTCTGGGTCCGAGGAAGATGACGATCCCAGTGTCTATTGGGATTTCTCTGGACTTGGCAGCCCCAGTGCCATGCGGGACTTCATGACCGCATGCAACTACTGCCCCTCCGACTGTTCCGACGGCAGCCGCAGCCTTGACGACAAGGACTGCGGCCCGAGCCGCGAATGTTTCCACGTCGAGCTAGGGGATCCCTCCGGAGGCAGCCGTCTCGGCATGCCGGAGGATGGTGATCTCCCTAGGCCAGTGCCTCGCGCTGACATCCCGCGGGAGCTAGCTGTGGTCCCCGTTCCGGCGGGGGGTCACGACCCACAGCTCGAGCAAGTCCGCGGGGCGCAGGCCGGGCTCGACGAGGGGGCAGGAGCGCTCGAGTCGATCCGCCGGGACGTCGGGCAGGTATGGGCGAGCCAGCCCCCGGCCGGAGAAATACGTCGCCTGCCCCAAGGTCTCCAGCACCGCATCGCCAACGATGCCAGGGACAGGCCGCCACCCGCATCCGGCGGAACCGGTCAGGACCTGGCAGCGGCGGCGATGCTCCTCCGCGCGATGCCGGAGTCATCAACCACCGAGGGTCGGCGAATCCAGGGAGAGCTCAAGCATCTCCTGGAAGGCGCTGCGGCCCGGCGGGCCGAGAGCTTTGCCTCTCGAAGGCAGGGGTACCCCTCGGAACCTCGAGCCGCGACTTCCCGACTCGTGCGGGAAACCTCGGTCTACACCGGGCGCACACGCAACACCGCGCCTGCGGCCCCGGGCCACCTCGGCGACGAGCACCCTCATCGCGACCGTCGGGCACGCATCGACGAAAGGGTGCGCCAAGGCTATCACCCCAGGCGTGGGGGACGCTACGACAGCGGGGAGGATCGGAGTCCCTCGCCCGAACCACCCGGTCCACAGGTCTTCAGCCGGGCCATTCGGCGGGCGCCGTTTCCGACCAGATTCCGACCCCCGGCTACTATCACAAAGTACTCGGGGGAAACGAGACCGGAATTGTGGCTCGCGGACTACCGCCTGGCCTGTCAACTGGGTGGAACGGACGACGACAATCTCATCATCCGCAACCTCCCCCTGTTCCTCTCCGACACTGCTCGCGCTTGGTTGGAACACCTGCCTCCGGGGCAGATTTCCAACTAGGAGGATTTGGTCCAGGCCTTCGCCGGCAATTTCCAGGGCACGTACGTGCGCCCCGGGAATTCTTGGGACCTCCGAAGCTGCCGACAGCAGCCCGGGGAGTCTCTCCGGGACTACATCTGACGATTCTCGAAGCAGCGCACTGAGCTGCCCAACATCACCGACTCCGATGTCATCGGCGCGTTCCTTGCCGGCACCACCTGTTGTGACCTGGTGAGCAAGTTGGGTCGCAAGACCCCCACCAAGGCGAGCGAGCTGATGGACATCGCCACCAAGTTCGCCTCCGGCCAGGAGGCGGTTGAGGCCATCTTCCGAAAGGACAAGCAGCCCCAGGGCCGTCCCTCGGAGGAGGCTCCCGAGGCGTCTACCCCGCGCGGCGCCAAGAAGAAAGGCAGGAAGAAGTCACAAGCGAAACGCGACGCTGCCGACGCAGACCTTGTCGCCGCTGCCGAGCACAAGAACCCTCGGAAGCCCCCTGGGGGTGCCAACCTCTTCGACAAGATGCTCAAGGAGACGTGCCCCTACCATCAGGGGCCCGTCAAGCACACCCTCGAGGAGTGCGTCATGCTTCGGCGACACTTCCACAAGGCCGGGCCACCCACAGAGGGTGGCAGGGCCCGCGAAGACGACAAAAAGGAAGATCACCAAGCAGGAGAATTCCCTGAGGTCCACGACTGCTTCATGATCTACGGAGGGCATGCGGCGAATGCCTCGGCTCGGCATCGCAAGCGAGAGCGTCGGGAGGTCTGCTCGGTGAGGGTGGCGGCGCCAGTCTACCTAGACTGGTCCGACAAGCCCATCACCTTCGACCGAAATGACCACCCCGACCACGTGCCGAGCCCGGGGAAGTACCCGCTCGTCGTCGATCCCATCATCGGCGACGTCAGGCTCACCAAGGTCCTGATGGATGGGGGCGCTGCCTCAATATCATCTACGCCGAGACCCTCAGGCTCCTGCGCGTCGATCTGTCCTCTGTCCGAGCAGGCGCTGCGCCCTTCCACGGTATCATTCCTGGGAAGCGCGTCCAGCCCCTCGGACAGCTCGACCTTCCTGTCTGCTTCGGAACACCCTCCAACTTCCGAAGGGAGACCTTGACGTTCGTGGTGGTCGGGTTCCGAGGAACCTACCACGCTGTACTGGGGAGGCCATGCTACGCGAAGTTCATGGCCGTCCCCAACTACACCTACTTGAAGCTCAAGATGCCGGGCCCCAACGGGGTCATCACCGTCGGCCCCACGTACAAACACGCGTTCGAATGCGACGTGGAGTGCGTGGAGTACGCCGAGGCCCTCGCCGAGTCCGAGGCCCTCATCGCCGACCTGGAAAACCTCTCCCGAGAGGTGCCGGACGTGAAGCGACACGCCGGCAACTTCGAGCCAGCGGAGACGGTTAAGGCCGTCCCTCTCGACCCCAGCGGCGACGCCTCCAAGCAGATCCGGATCGGTTCCGGGCTCGACCCCGAATAGGAAGCAGCGCTCGTCGACTTTCTCCGCGCAAACGCTAATGTCTTTGCGTGGAGGCCCTCGGACGTGCCTGGCATACCGAGGGATGTCGCCGAGCACTCGCTGGATGTTCGGACCTGAGTCTGATCCGTCAGGCAGCCTCTGTGCCTCGGTCATCAAGGAAGGGTCGGCCTCATCTCGGCGGAGCCCGACCCTCCCTCGGGGGCTAAAAAGAGGGAACCCCTCTGCGTCGAGATTGGTCATACTTCCCCGCGTCGAAAATTTTCAATCAAAAAAGGGAACTCCTGTGCCTTCGGATGGAAAGAAAGGAGAGTACGCTTTCATGCAAGAAAGACAAAGTGTTCAGGCCTCAGCGGCCGCGGTGACACGCACATCCAACAAAAGATTGTTCAAACAAGAATTAGGCGCCGCCTTGGGAAGGAGTCGCGCCCTCAGCTCCATCCCCGCCGTCGGTGAAGTCCATCTCGGCCCCCGGTGACGGCGCGGGGGGAAGGATCTCCGCCTCAAAAGTGGTCGCCAGCACCGCGCTCGGGCCCGCGGCGACCGCGTCAAGCCGCTGGACCTCTGCCAGGGCAGCATCGTCTTCGTCAGGAAGACAGTACCCCTCACTAACCCGCTCCAGGTCCACAACGTAGTGGGAGGCGAGCACGGCGAAGGCCCGCCTGACGCCGTGGTGCAGCGCCTCGCGGACTCTGCCGCGCGCGTGATCACCCAAGGCTCGAAGGCGGCTTTGAGGAGAGCTTCCTGAAGGGACGTCGCCGGAGCCAAGGGTACGATAAAAATCCGAGACGGCCTCGGACGTGGCCGCGAGGTCAGCTTCCCTCTGCTCGGCAGCTCCAGCAAGCGCCTCGGCGAGCGCCTTGGCGGATCCGTCAAGGGCGGACTCAAGCTCTGCGAGCAACCAGGAGGAATACCTCAAGCACAAGCGAAGGAAACAGACAAGAACAAGAGCCAGGGAGGACCAAGACGTACCTCCGGCTCGGGCACGATGCTCCGAGGCCGCAACCTGGGCCGCGGCTAGGTCGGCCGCGAGGGTCTCTGCTCGGCTTTCGGCCTCGGCAGCCCGGCCCCGAGATTGATCCCGCTCCTCGACGACCTGGACAAGCTCCGATCGCTGCCGTTGCACCTCCACGCGCGCTGCTGCCGCCTCGGCTCTCAGGTCGACGCAGAGCAGCTGGAGGTCCGCCACCTTGGCATCCTACTGAGAAAGGCGCGCGGTAGCCCCGGCGAGCGAAGACCTCAGGGATCGCAGCGAGCTCCAGACATCGACCTCGCGGCGGATGAATGATGACTTGGCGGCGCTCTGGTCCGTCAGATCCTGGGGAAAGGAAACAGAGCGTCACGACGAATGTCTCGCTCACAGAAGGAAAAAGGTATGCCCGAAACCGCTACCTGGAGGATTTTGGGGACGTCTCTGCAGAAAACCTCCAGCGACGACCGGAGCGACCCCACCGTTGCCTCAGCACACTCGCGGAGCTCATCCCAGGACTGCTCCTCCTGCTCATCGTCGAGAACGAAGACAGGGTCCGAGGCCTCGTGGGTCCGAAATCGGAGCAACGGGCGCCGGGCCTCGGGGCTCCGCCGCACAGCGATGAGGCTGTCGCCCGGCCGGACGGATCGCGCGTCCACGCCCACCTCTTCTGAGGCCTTGGGCGCCGACGCATCAGCCATCCCGACGCTGGCGGCAACTGGTCGCTCTTCGACAGGGACGGCGGCAACCTCGGCGGTGGAGGGCGCCGACATGGCTGGCACGACAGGCGGGCTCAGGGCCACGTTGGCGTCAGCCGCCTCCTCAACCACGATGGCCGCCTCGGCAGAAGAGCCGGCCTCGGGAGCCCGCTCCTCCGGGACCGGCGACGCCCGAGCCCCCCGCGGTGAAGTACCCCGCGAAAGGGTCGGCTGGATGACAAGGCCCTGGGCGGTGCTGGCCACACAATCCGGCGCCGCCTTGAGGGCCTTCCGGGGTGCCAGGTCGGTCTGGCCGTGACTTCGCTTGCTGGATATAAAAGAAAGAAAGGAGAAGAAGGGAGGAAAGAAAGATCACGGCCGAGACATATGAATGGGAAGTCAAGACGAAGACATTCCGAGATACTCACCCACTCCTGGCCATTATCCACCGCGCCTGGGGGGAGGTTTCTTGGGTCCCGGCTCCCAAGACGGCCGCCGAGGTCCGCTTCGCCGGCATCTTCGGCGCCGCCCTCGCCGCGGACACCCGGGAAGTAGATTGCCTGGGTGCAGTCGCGGTGGCCTGGGGGTCACCCCCATGCGCCACCGGTACGAACGGCGACCCCTGGGGAGCGGACGCTTCGACCTGGCCCTCCGGAGCCACCTCGGCTCCTCCGGCCGAGGGAACGGGTGACACCTCGGGTCGCCCCCGTGCCTCGGACTGGGACCCCGACGCCCCAACTCCGGGGACTGATGGTGCCGACCCGCGCGGGGGCTGGCTCGACGACTCCTGGCCACACCCCGGGCCGGGGCCGAGGCCGAGACGGGCGGCCATGTCGTCCTCCTCCTCATCGTCGTCATCGTCGTCGTCGTCGGGCGTCTCCGGCGATGGCTCCCTCGGGAGTCCTTCCCTCTCCTGCTGGCGACGGCGCTTCTCCAAGGCGTCCCGAGCCCGCCTCCGCTCGCGGGCCCGGGCCTTCTCCGCGTCCTTCTTTTTTTTCTTCTCCTCCGCGGCGACCCGCCGCGCTGCACGGTCCGCCGCGTCCTCCGGGACCCGTGGCAGGGAGGGCTTGTGCCACCCCACATCCTAAAAGAAGGGGAGAAAAGAACCCGGTCATAAGGACCCGGGGCAACCCGATGTACGAAGAAGGAAGGAGCGAACAACTCACCAAAGTTACTGTAAGTCGCCTAGAGGGGGGGTGAATAGGCGAAGCCTGTAGATTAAAACTTTATCCCCAACTAGATCCTTTGATTAGTGGTTAGAACAAGAAATATGATTATCGGAGTATAAGAACTAAGTCCTTTGCTTGTAACCAAAGTTACTATCAAATAATGCGGAATTGATAAACAATACAACTACTAGATATATGGATAGTAAAGCAAGAAGGCTTAGATGAGAAGAGCAATAGGTAAAGTTCTTTCTTGCGAAGGGTTGCTCTACCAAATGAGAATTAAACTTGAAGCAACACCAAAAGATATTAGCGGAGAATGGCGCAAGAAAACTTAGAGAAGGGAAAGCAAACAAATCACAAGCAAAAAACACAATGAACACGGGTGATTTGTTTTACCGAGGTTCGGCCCTCGAAGGCCTAGTCCCCGTTGAGGAGTCCACTCAAGGACGGGTCTTTTTCAACCCTTTCCCTCTCTCCACCGATCACACAAGGATCGATGAGCTCTTCTCCTTCTCAAGGATCACTCTCGATCCCGCAAGGACCACCACACTCTTTGGTGTCTCTTGCTAGCTTTTACAAGCCTCCAACACTTTGGAGGAAGTTTGAATGGGAGTCAAAACTCCACGCACAAATGAACACAAGGATGAAGCACACACTATCTCTCAATGTATCTCACAAGGCACTAGGGCTAAACTCAATTGAGTAGCTCTCAATCGCTCGCTCTCTCTTTTGTGGCACTTGTGTTGGTTGTAGTGGGCTAGATCTTGTGTATAGGATGTATCAATGAATATAGGTGGTTGGGAGGGCTTGAGTATGTCAACTAGATGACTTGGAATGTTGCTTGGACTCCCACCCTTGAAGTGGCCGGTTGGGGTGGTATTTATAGCCACCAAACAAAATATGGCCGTTGGAGAAGTCTGCTGGCGATGGGCGCACCGGACAGTCCGGTGCACACCGGACAGTGTCCGGTGCGCCAGCCACGTCATCCTATCCGTTGGGGTTGGAGCTGGTCGACCGTTGGAGGCTTTGTCCTCATGTGGCACCGGACAGTCCGGTGCACACCGGACAGTCCGGTGTGTCTCTGACCAACTGCTCTGACTTCTGTCGCGCGTACTGTGCTGCACTGTTTCCTTGTCAGAGTCGACCGTTGCGCGCTGATGACCGTTGCTCCGCTGGTGCACCGGACAGTCCGGTGGCACACCGGACAGTCCGGTGAATTATAGCGGAGCTGCGCCTGAGAAAACCCGAAGCTGAAGAGTTCCTGAGGCCGCTCTTTCTTGGAGCACCGGACACTGTCCGGTGTACACCGGACAGTCCGGTGAATTATAGCCGAGTGCCCCTGGAAATTCCCGAAGGTGGCAAGTTTGAGTTGTAGTCCTCTGGTGCCCCGGACACTGTCCGGTGGTGCACCGGACACTGTCCGGTGTACACCGGACAGTCCGGTGCCCCCAGACCAGAGGGCCTTCGGTTGCCCCTTTGCTCCTATTTTAAACCCAACTTTGGTCTTTTTGATTGGCTTGTTGTGAACCTTTGACACCTGTATAACTTATACACTAGAGCAAACTAGTTAGTCCAATTATTTGTGTTGGGCAATTCAACCACCAAAATTATTTAGGAACTAGGTGTAAGCCTAATTCCCTTTCAATCTCCCCCTTTTTGGTGATTGATGCCAACACGAACCAAAGCAAATGTAAAAAGTACATAATTGACTAGTTTGCATAATGTAAGTGCAAAGGTTGCTTGGAATCGAGCCAATATAAATACTTACAAGATATGCATGAATTGTTTCTTCATTTTTAACATATTGGACCACACTTGCACCACAAGTTTTGTTTTGCAAATTCTTTTGTAAATTCTTTTCAAAGTCCTTTTGCAAGATAGTCAAAGGTAAATGAATAAGATTTTGAGAAGCATTTTCAAGTTTTGAAATTTTCTCCCTTTGATCCAAATGCTTTTCCTTTGACTAAGCAAAACTCCCCCTCAAATTTTCCTCTTAGAGTTCAAGAGGGTTTTAAGATATCAAGTTTAGAAAATACTACTTGCTCCCCCTTTAGAACACAAAGAGATACCAGTAATTTTAAAATTAGGGTGCGGTCCTTTTGCTTTGGGCTAATACTTTCTCCCCCTTTGGCATGAATCGCCAAAAACGGATACTTAGAATGAAATATAGGCCCTTTTCCTAACTATTTTCTCCCCTTAGGCAAATAAAACATATGAGTGAAGATTATACCAAAGAAGGAGAGACATTGTGGAGTGATGGCGAAGGATAGATAATATCGATAGAGTAGAGTGGAAGCTTTGTCTTCGCCGAAGACTCCAATTCCCTTTCAATGTACCTATGACTTGGTTTGAAATTCACTTGAAAACTCATTAGTCATAGCATATAAAAGAGATATGATCAAGAGGATATATTAAATTAAGCATGATCATAGTTCTATATAACATAGATTGCTCCCCCTAAATATGTGCGAGAGGAAAACATATTTTTGGCCTCAAATGCCAATTGCATATAATTAGGTAAATGAGAACATATCTATATCATACAAAATGTGAAGTGCATTGTGTCATAGTATAAGTGTGATGCTCATGACAGTTTATGCACTTATGAGAGCATGTTGTAAATATTTCAGGCTTTTTCCCTTAAGGATTTCAAAGAGGCTTAAGGACCATCCACCTTTGGAACAAAGGCAGCTTATCCTCGTTACAAGGTTAAGCTTTAAGCTCTTTGACAATAAAAGTACTTCATCTAGTTTTACCAAAGATGCACTAAAGCAGGAATGAATTTTGGGAAATTAAACTAGGTATGAAGTAGGGATAATACATGGACATGCTTTCTCTTCCTTTTATACAAGATATGCAAAGAATGAAAAAAAAGATTTAGGTACAAGTTTGAATGAAAGGAGATAGCTTTACCTTTTTGTACCTTTACATAGAGACGCTCTCTTCATTGTGCCTTGTCCTTAGTCTTAGATGCTTAAGACCTAATCTTAATGACAATATATGGAAATATTTTGCACAAGAGAGTTCTACAACTAGTGATCTTTTTCAAATTATTGTTAGCATATATCAAGTGGATCACAAATTGTATAAATGAACCATGAATTCTCCTTTTAACTTAGTGCATATCAAGAGAGGTATCGATTGGAAGGAATATGAGGCACTAAGTGTCATTTGATGTTATTCTATGATCAAACACACAATGGATGCGATCAGGAGAGTAACATATGGAATAGGAATTAAGCTTAAAATAGAAGAATCCAATAAGCATGCTACTTTAGTAATGAGAGCAACAATCCTTGATAAAAGCAACATTATTTTAACAAGATGGATTGATGTGTAGTAGCATACTTCATGAGAAACACTATTCTCATGCGAGAGACTATATGAATTTACTTAAGATAAAGCAATAGTCTCAACATAATCAAAAAAATAAGAATGAACTCCCCCTAAAGATATGCATCAAGAAATTGAAAGAATTGATTTTGATGCATTCTCTTTTAAAGACACAAAGGGAGACCCATTACACACCTTGATCGAGGCTTATAAAATTTGCAATAATCAACTTAAGCCTGGTAATTTCATAATGAAAAGGATTTGGAATGCTTACAACCACACCATCGATTGTTGTGAAGACCTTATTGTCCAAGTAGGTGTTATTGTCCTTGATGTTCTTCCTTTTTCATTTGAGTGTCCTCCCTTTGTAGTTGTCTCTTTTTCCTTTCAAGCTCATTGAAAATACTCAAGAGAGATGTTAATAGCGCGAGGGAGTAAATGATGAAGGATGATTTCTTTAGATAATTAATGTACACAATTCATCATCCATAAGTCACACAGACATGAAGTAAAATCCTTAACATTTGTGCTTATTACTAAAAAGGAATATACATTATTAACTATTTGATCAAACATAGGATTTTGCTTCTTCATATTGAATTTTATTAATTATTACTTAAAAGCAAGTCAATATGAGAACATTTATAGCAAAGGTATGAAATAGATTCTAATGGATAAGTTCATTTATGAGAATGTGATTGAATGCACATCAAGACAAATTTAGTTCTCCAAGGAATCTATTCTTCAAGAAAGATAACCATTGAAGGGAACTATATTAAAGAGATAAGTTCCCATACCTTTGCTTTTACCTTTCTTCCTTTGGGTGAAGATTAAACCCTTTGAGGCTTGTGTCATTAAACTTGCACATATTCTCTTGTTGATTTTCATGAGTGAGCTCAAGCTAAAGATTTATGGCGATACAAGCACTAGTTTCCCTTTTTGAAATCATTTTGATAAGGAATGAAAAAACTAGATTACTGAAAGCATGGAAACTTCATAGCATGAACTAGATTATCCATGGAAGATGTTATGCTCAATTTTAACTCATAAAACAAGCATAACCAATCCTTTAAGATTATGGGAATAAATCTAATCCATAACATGGAGAGCGATAAATGTGAAAGAATCAAATCCAATTTAAGCAAGTAGAAGCACATCATAAATCATTGGATTGATTTTTCTTTTCATGTTAGATTACACGCTTCCAAAGAGAAACTTATTCTCTACAAGTGAGACTACTTGGGTTACTTAGATAACAATCATTAGTCTCACTATTCTAGTTATGGAGAGAGTTTTCCTTTTACAAGTGTCCTAAGGATTTGAATTCCTTACATGACACCTTATTCTTTTAAGAACATGAAATATCTCTCTATATCTAGAATCATGGCAATAACAAGATAATTAGAGGAAGAATATGCCATGACATACTTGCAATAAATTAAAGCATGTAGATTGCCATAGTATGGAAATTATGAATGCACAATCTACCATATGAGAGGAAATTCTTCAAAGAATGGTAATATCAATTTAAAGACATTTGAAGTGCTTCAATTTTTCTATGTGACTACACAAGACACATAAGAAATGATATTCTAAAATACTTGCACTTAAAAGCATAGAAGTTACCATCCTTTGACTTTCCTCCATGTTGTAGGCCTTGAATTTTTCGTATATGATATCTCTTCACTTCCTACAACATATAATATCTTTCTCGGGATGATATGAGTTTAAGACATAGGAATTTGAAAAATAACCTTGGGTCAATCATGTATATAGATTATTGAAGATTGATAGCTTGAGTTTATAAGAATTGAATGGACTCTCTCAAGCACCCCTAGGCTTCATATCATCTCCTTTTCCTGCAAAGCTTGTCAAGCATATTTTGGTACCCATCGCTTGATGGGTCCATCACGGTTAGTCAACAAAGATCTAGGAACCCAAAAGTCCTTTGTGTTAGCATTGGGTAAACTCATTACCTTTCTGGCACAAGTTGCAATTTTGGGTTGCCTAGTTACATAAGAATTAATTGACAAGCTAGGAATGGGATTGTTACCAATGGGACAATCCTTGCATTGATGTCCCTTCTTTCGGCATGTGTAGCATAGGCGTTTTTCAAGTTTTGAAGTTTTCTTCTTTCCTTGTTTGTTGCCTGCTACATGGTTAGTAAAAACTTTCTTTTCTAACCGTATGCCTTTTTGTTTTAAATGGGGACAAGATCTAAGCAAGTGTCCCTTCTTTGAGCATTTAAAACAAAGTCTATCATCCTTGTTAATAATCAAGCCATTTTTAATGTGGGGACATGACTTAATCAAGTGCCCCTCTTCAAAGCATTCACTACACCTCTTAATGTGAAGTGTGGCTTGATCATTACCTTGGATGTTACCTTTTGTGGAGGCGTGGTTGAGGCTTTTGGAGGAGGTGTTGAATTTCATCTTTTGTTTCTTCCTCTTGGCAATCCTCAAATCCTTGACATTTTCTTCAAGGGATGTAGTGCATGCCACGGTTGTTCCTGTCTCAAGCTTCTTCACCATGTGATCACGGTTATCTTGAGAAGGTTGGGCAATGCATTTCCCTTTTAGTTGTGTCAAGCTCTTCTTTAGCCTTTCATTTTCTTCGTTGAGCTTTTGATATGAATCATCATTTGTTCCTGCAAATTCTAGCTCAAAGGAAGATTTGCTTGTCGACAAACAACAAGCATTAGCACATGGTAATATAGTATTAATTTGAATACATGTGCATGAGTGAGGTTGTTGGGATTTTAAGTTTTCTATCACAACCTCATGAGCAATGTTTAATATGATATGATCATCCATAAGATTTTCATGAGAACATAGAAGCATATCATATTTTTCTTGAAAAGCTAGATTTTCAACTTTTAGCTTTTCTACTTGGTCCTTAAGCAAGGTATTCCTATTTACTAATTGAGCGATACAATGTAAAGCGTTATCATGCTCAATTGAAACAGTTTCATACCTTTGGACCAAATCAACATGAGAGCACTTTAGCTCCTCATGTTCTTTAGTCAACTCGTCAAAGTGTAGCATTTTCATGGAGAGAATATCTTCTAGCCTTTGACGAACTTCACTTTGCTCTCTCGCTCTTTCTAGAAGTTTGAGCATGACCGCCTTATCTCCTTGGCTTAGGCGAGCGTAGAGATGCAAGAAGCTTCTTTCTTCCTCCTCATCCTCATTTGTCCTTCCGCTATTATTTTCATTAGCCACACAACATATGTGGGAATCGAAATGGGAAGACAAACCTTTTGGAGAGGTGGATTCATCGTTTGGTCTCCACCGTTCATTTTCTTCTTCTTCCTTGCAAGGGTTAGTATCACAAAGGCTAAAGGAAGTAGAAGCATCAAATGAACTATCATGTTTGGACTCATCAAATTTATTTTTAATTCTAGTCCAAATATCATGCACATCATGGATAGATTCGTCATAGTTTGATATGAAGGCATGATAATCTTCTCTACTAAGAGAATTAATTAAGATGTCAAAAGCTAGATAGTTTAAGCGATAACATCTTTGATCCTCCTCGGAATTAACTTTTCCATTGAAATTAGAGGAAAAAATACTCTTGTCTATAATTTGTTCTAATCGTGGATCTATGGTTCTAAAAGCATTTATCACACTAGTAGACCATGAGTCATAATTAGAACAATCATCAAATAATATTTCAAGAGTTACCTCCTTTTGAGTTACGTTTGATGAAGGAGTCTTCTTGTTCTTTTGGGATCTTCTTCGAGCCATCACTTCGAGTTGTTAGACTCAAGATGAAGTGCCTAGCTCTGATACCAATTGTAAGTCGCCTAGAGGGGGGGGGGGTGAATAGGCGAAGCCTGTAGATTAAAACTTTATCCCCAACTAGATCCTTTGATTAGTGGTTAGAACAAGAAATATGATTATCGGAGTATAAGAACTAAGTCCTTTGCTTGTAACCAAAGTTACTATCAAATAATGCGGAATTGATAAACAATACAACTACTAGATATATGGATAGTAAAGCAAGAAGGCTTAGATGAGAAGAGCAATAAGTAAAGTTCTTTCTTGCGAAGGGTTGCTCTACCAAATGAGAATTAAACTTGAAGCAACACCAAAAGATATTAGCGGAGAATGGCGCAAGAAAACTTAGAGAAGGGAAAGCAAACAAATCACAAGCAAAAAACACAATGAACACGGGTGATTTGTTTTACCGAGGTTCGGCCCTCGAAGGCCTAGTCCCCGTTGAGGAGTCCACTCAAGGACGGGTCTTTTTCAACCCTTTCCCTCTCTCCACCGATCACACAAGGATCGATGAGCTCTTCTCCTTCTCAAGGATCACTCTCGATCCCGCAAGGACCACCACACTCTTTGGTGTCTCTTGCTAGCTTTTACAAGCCTCCAACACTTTGGAGGAAGTTTGAATGGGAGTCAAAACTCCACGCACAAATGAACACAAGGATGAAGCACACACTATCTCTCAATGTATCTCACAAGGCACTAGGGCTAAACTCAATTGAGTAGCTCTCAATCGCTCGCTCTCTCTTTTGTGGCACTTGTGTTGGTTGTAGTGGGCTAGATCTTGTGTATAGGATGTATCAATGAATATAGGTGGTTGGGAGGGCTTGAGTATGTCAACTAGATGACTTGGAATGTTGCTTGGACTCCCACCCTTGAAGTGGCCGGTTGGGGTGGTATTTATAGCCACCAAACAAAATATGGCCGTTGGAGAAGTCTGCTGGCGATGGGCGCACCGGACAGTCCGGTGCACACCGGACAGTGTCCGGTGCGCCAGCCACGTCATCCTATCCGTTGGGGTTGGAGCTGGTCGACCGTTGGAGGCTTTGTCCTCATGTGGCACCGGACAGTCCGGTGCACACCGGACAGTCCGGTGTGTCTCTGACCAACTGCTCTGACTTCTGTCGCGCGTACTGTGCTGCACTGTTTCCTTGTCAGAGTCGACCGTTGCGCGCTGATGACCGTTGCTCCGCTGGTGCACCGGACAGTCCGGTGGCACACCGGACAGTCCGGTGAATTATAGCGGAGCTGCGCCTGAGAAAACCCGAAGCTGAAGAGTTCCTGAGGCCGCTCTTTCTTGGAGCACCGGACACTGTCCGGTGTACACCGGACAGTCCGGTGAATTATAGCCGAGTGCCCCTGGAAATTCCCGAAGGTGGCAAGTTTGAGTTGTAGTCCTCTGGTGCCCCGGACACTGTCCGGTGGTGCACCGGACACTGTCCGGTGTACACCGGACAGTCCGGTGCCCCCAGACCAGAGGGCCTTCGGTTGCCCCTTTGCTCCTATTTTGAACCCAACTTTGGTCTTTTTGATTGGCTTGTTGTGAACCTTTGACACCTGTATAACTTATACACTAGAGCAAACTAGTTAGTCCAATTATTTGTGTTGGGCAATTCAACCACCAAAATTATTTAGGAACTAGGTGTAAGCCTAATTCCCTTTCAGTTACACACCCCTGGTCGGGGCGCATCCGAGGCTGGGAGAAGGCGTGGGGATCCGGCTTCCCCATCGCGGCCGACACCCGCCATTGAAGGGCATCGAGGGAAAGAGAATCAGGGGACATCCGTGACCCCTCCCAGTCGGCTTCCAGGGTCATCTCCCAAAGCGGCAGCCGCCGCTCCGCCAAGGGGAGCACTCTCCGACGGTGGATGGCGGCAACCACTCCCGCGGCGGTGAGTCCTCCCTCCCGCAACGCCTTCAGGGCCTGAAGAAGGGGTTCGAGGTTCTTCTGCCTCTCGTGTGGAGTCCCGTGGCGCCAGGCGTCGGTGGCGGCCGTGACGACCCGCTGGGAGAACGGCGGGAGCAACTCCTCGTCATTCCGGAGGTAGAACAACCGGCGCTGCCACCCCTTGTTCGAGGATGCGAGGACGGCAGGGATATACTGCGATGACCGCGACTGCCTCAACAAAAGGGTGCAGCCGCCGGCCCGCACCGCTGCGCGGACCTTCCTCTCCCCCGTCGACAAGGCGAAAAGCTCGGCGAAGAAGAGATGGGTCCACAAATCCCAATGGGGGGCGATCCCTAAATACCCTTCGCACACCGCTACGAAAATAGCGGCCTGCGAGATGGAGTTGGGGGTGAGGTTGTGCAACTCCACCCCATAGTGAAACAGGATAGCCCGCATAAAGCGGCTCGCCGGCACACCAAACCCCCGCTCATGGAAGGAGACGAAGCTCACGACGTACCCCGGCGGCGGGGACGGAGTGACTCCGCCCTGGGGAGGAATCCATTCCGGCCTCTGCTCATCAGTGAGAGGGCGGAGCAAACCCTCGCCGACGAGATCCTCCAGATCACTCGCCGTCACCGTGGAGAAGGGCCATGGGTCGCGCGGCGAGACGATGGTCACCCGGTCAGCCATCGCCGGGCGGAAAGGGTGGCGACGCGAGGGACAGGAAGGGCGGTTTTCTTTTCCCCGGCTAGATCTCTCAGGCTGCAAGAAACCTAAGAGGGGGGCAAGAAGCGGAGTCAAGAACCGTCACCAGACCCCCTCCGGGGGATATAGAGACCAAGATGAAGATGGTTCCAACGTTCCGCCCGGACCGGTCGCGGGGTTCAAAAAAACGCGAAACAAAACGGCCGTTCCTCGAACGGCTCGCGCACGAAGCGGTGGCCCCGCCAGCTAATCACCCCGGCGCATTAACTCCGTGGCTGGGCAGGCGGCGCTTCTGACAGGAGCAACCGGCGACGCTTCGCCTTCGCCAAAATAACCACGCCAAAAAAGGTACGCCGCGTCGTTCAAATTCGTATCCTTTTTTCCTTTTTCCTCTTTCTCTATCTCTTGCAACAGGGACCGGGAAAGGGGATACCCCCAAAGGGATCCTTCCCCGTGAAGGAACTAGGCTCCGAGCCTCCATACTGATCAGGGGTTCGAAGGCTGGCCCCCCGAAGGGTTCAACAGCCGCCTCAGATCGCGTGGGCCCGGCACCCACTACTGGTCAGAGGTTCGAAGGTCGGCCTCCCGAAAGGTTCCACGACCGCCTCAGGCTACTCGGGCTCCGCGCCCATTACTGATCAGGGGTTCGAAGGCTGGCCCCCCGAAGGGTTCACAGTCGCCTCAGACACCGAGCGAGGGATGACCAGGGGTACGTTCGATACATAACCAAGGCTCGGGCTGCGCTCCCGAGGTACCCTAGGACATTTCCGAGACCAGCGGGAACGATCCTGTAACGGAATCCCATCGGAGGGAGGCAACGAGCCCTCGGACCCCGTCGCCAAGGGACCGGGTCCGGCAGATCACCCGCAGGTACTTTTGGGCGTGCCTCCGGGCCCCTAGCCGACCCCCAACGAACGGGGCACGGGCGTCCACTCGGATTACCCGATTGCAGCTCACCGGAGACACCATGTTCGGTGCCCATCGAGGGTAACATGGCGCTCTCCCCCCTCCTCCTTGCGGAAAGGCGACGTAGGGGCGTATGTAAAAAAGCCGAGTCTGTCCCTGATCGCCCTCTCGCCCTGTGCGGAGGCTCGGGGGCTGCTCTCGCAAACCCGGCTCCGGCCAAACCGTTGACAGCGTCAACATACCAGCCCGAGAACTTGGGCCCCGATAGTGCACCCGGGCTACGGCCTGTTCGCATGAGGGAACCACCAGACCAGCCGAAGCATTACGCAAGGCATTAAGACCTCGGAGGAGTGAAACCACTCCTCCGAGGCCTCGGGGGCTACACCCGGCGGGTGCGCTCGCGCGCACCCACCGGAACAAAACGCAACCGGGAAAGGCTGGTCCCCTTGCAAAAAAGTGCGACGAAAGCCTCCAAGTGAGTGCTAAAACACTCCCTTCGAGGCTCGGGGGCTACTGTCGGGGACCATAATTAGGGGTACCCCCAAGACGCCTAATTCTCAGCTGGTAACCCCCATCAGCATAAAGCTGTAGAGGCCTGATGGGTTCGATTAAGTCAGGGATCAGTCCACACGAGTGACTCGGTCACGCTTCACCCGAGCCTAGCCTCGGCCAAAGGCAGCCGACCTCGAGAGACTTCCGTCTCGCCCGAGGCCCCCCTTTTAACGGCGGACATACCTCCGGCTCGCCCGAGGCCTTGGCTTCGCTTAGAAGCAACCCTGACTAAATCGCCGCACCGACCGACCGAGTCGCAGGGGCATTTAACGCAAAGGTAGCCTGACACCTTTATCCTGACGCGCGCCCCCAGGCAGAGCCGAAGTGACCGCCGTCACTTCGCCGCTCCACTGACCGGTCTGACAGAAGGACAGCGCCGCCTGCGCCATACCGACTGCAGTGCCACTTGACAGAGTGAGACTGACAGGCAGTCAGGCCTTGCCAAAGGCGCCATAGGAAGCTCCGCCCGACCCAGGGCTCGGACTCGGGCTAAGGCCCCGGAAGACGGCGAACTCCGCTCCGCCCGACCCAGGGCTCGGACTCGGGCTAAGGCCCCGGAAGACGGCGAACTCCGCTCCGCCCGACCCAGGGCTCGGACTCGGGCTAAGGCCCCGGAAGACGGCGAACTCCGCTCCGCCCGACCCAGGGCTCGGACTCGGGCTAAGGCCCCGGAAGACGGCGAACTCCGCTCCGCCCGACCCAGGGCTCGGACTCGGGCTAAGGCCCCGGAAGACGACGAACTCCGCCTCGCCCGACCCAGGGCTCGGACTCCGCCCTGGCCTCTGCCGAACGACCTCCGCCTCGCCCGACCCATGAGCTCGGACTCGGCCTCGGCCATGCAGGGCAGACTCGACCTCGGCTTCGGAACGGCCTCCACGACGCCCGACCTAGGACTCGGGCCCGCTACGCCAGCAGGAAGCGCCATCACCATCCTACCCCGAGCCGACTCGGGTCACGAAGAACGAGACCGGCGTCCCATCTGGACAGCTCCGCCAGATGGGCAATGATGGCGCCCCACAAGCTCTATGACGACGGCGGCTCTCAGCCCTCTTACGGAGGCAAGGCGACGTCAGCAAGGACTCGACCGCTCCTACAGCTGTCCTTCCGCCAGGCTCCGTTGCTCCTCCGACAGCCACGACATCACGCCAGCAAGGTGCCAAGACCTCTCCGGCTGCCACATTGGCATGTACCCAGGGCGCTAGCTCCCTCTCCGCTAGACGCGTAGCACTCTGCTACACCCCCCATTGTACACCTGGATCCTCTCCTTACAACTATAAAAGGAAGGACCAGGGCCTTCTTAGAGAAGGTTGGCCGCGCGGGGACGAGGACGAGACAGGCGCTCTCTTGGGGCCGCTCGCTTCCCTCACCCGCGTGGACGCTTGTAACCCCCCTACTGCAAGCGCACCCGACCTAGGCGCGGGACGAACACGAAGGCCGCGGGATCTCCACCTCTCTCACGCTCGTCTCCGACCACCTCGCCTCTCCCCCCTTCGCGCTCGCCCACGCGCTCGACCCATCTGGGCTGGGGCACGCAGCACACTCACTCGTCGGCTTGGGGACCCCCGGTCTCGAAACGCCGACACTATTGTTAGAGAAGGCCAAAACTCTGGAGAAAAAAAAACATAGAGCTTATCCACCCGCTCCGGCCTCTGTTCTACCAAATGGCGACATCTCCAACCGGCACGACGCACGAAACCATGAAAAACGCACTCTCACAAGTGTGAGATATTTGGGATTTTGCCCACCTCAACGTTGCTTGATTGCTAAAAATGTCCATTGAGTCAGTGTATGATTGGTGGGTCCGTTAGCGTTTTCGTCGTCGTCTTCGCACCGTCGCAACGATAAGGGCCTTTCAGTCGCGGTCCACTAGGCCCTACCCACGTCAGCCGCCCGAATCCTCCAGAAACCGTGTGCTCCCCGAAGCAGTTTAAATATCTTCCTCCCAACCTTCCCTGCCAAATCGCGGTCACTGCTCCGAAGTCCGAACCTTCATACACATCGTCTCGTTTCCGATTCCGATTTCCCCAAATTCAGGCCACAGGCGCTACAGGACCCAGGCACCACTCAGTCGGCGGCCACCGCGTCGCCCCGCCTGCTCGATTGGGGTCGCGTGTGCGATAGGAAGTTCGTCATACGCCTCGCGGTTTTTCTAGTTTCCGTTTTGATTTCTATGCGCCCAATGTTTTGTCCGATTGATCGATCTGCTTAGGTACGTGAGACTGTCTCTATTGTTCGTGAGTGCGTAGATGGTGGGTGAGTCTGGTTGCTTAGATTTGTGACTGGTTGCTCGACTTGATTGTGCTGACTGATTGTTTCATCTATCGTGTAAGCTGTATTAATGTCTAATCCCTTAATTGCTTTGAAACCACTGCATGTGCTTGATTAGTTTGGTTTGTACCGACAGCTTTTGGTGCCTGTTTGTGATGAGATTGAACATCCTGCTGCTTGAGTTTAATCTTCTAGGTTCGTGTTCTTGCTGTATGCGTGGTTAATGGTTAACTAGTACTTCTCTGATGTTGAGGATGATTGCTATTGATTGACTAGAATTTAACATTTCCCTGTGGGGAAGTAATCTCCTATGTTTGTTCTGTCGAAAGCAGCACACTCTGGTAACTGTATTGCTGCATATATTTTCCGTCAAAAAAATATTTGCTAAATATGCAAGCCACACTTATTTTGCCTTTTCATCTCTCCTTGTGGCACAATACTATGGCCCAGTTTTGAACCTCTAGAGCTAATAGTTAGCTGGTAAAATTAGCTATAGAGGTTCCAAACACCCTCAGCTAATAACTCAACTAATTGTTAACTAACTCACAGCTAACAATTAGTTCATTAGCTGACTCAACCCAGCTAACAATTTGTTAGCTGGCTAACTATTAGATTTAGGGGACTGTATCAATTGACTTCCTCTGTTGGCCGACCTTTGCATATATCATCAATGAGCAGAAAAAAACAGGTTTTGTTTTTGCTAAATTAAGGAGAAGTATCGCTCAAATTTAGCATCGTAATGGGGGAACACATCATCTTCTCGATGAATTCCGCTATACGCCCAAGCTATACCCAGATGAGAACAGGAAGGGACAGTTTGTGGACTATTTGCAGGCTATTGATTTATGTATTCTTTGGTAAAGAATCGGGAAGGGCATTTTTCTTATGCAGGTTGCATAACCATTGGTGATATGAGATGATCTCTATTCGCTTGAGAAGTAGAGATAGGTTAAATTTCTGGTCTGAACGGTGAAACCTTAAATAAAATCTTAGGATGCTGTGTGAGAGAAGCATGCTGGCTCCCTCGAAGGTATGTTTGATTGAAGAATCAACGGATTGAAAATCTCTTATGGATAGAAGTGCTTATTAACTAAAGATTTTGAAGAAGAAGCTGATGTCTGCTGGAGGTAGGCTTCCTTGAAATCTAACGTCTTAATGAACCTTTAAGATCATAACAACGTGCACGAGTGGTACATGCTAACACGTCGAAACCCTTGTCACGAAAGAATCATGTTTCTTTCTTCCTTCCATTTCCTGGCATTTGATGCTATGATGTGTTCCTCTTGCCAGAGAATGGTGTGGACAACGCGGTAAATTTGGTGCAGATGGATGGTGTGTTCAAATTGATCGGAGTTCTCTGGATGGATACCTATCGAGTAGTATAATTCCTCTCTCAGCTCACTGTCCAGACAATTAGTGCTATCTGTGACTGTTGGGCAATCAGGTTATCGAGATTTTGCTGGTTGGAGCTGTCCGGCATTGCTTTCATCTTTTATCAATATGCCGGTCTTTGGCAGCATATGGCGATTCAGAACTGTGCGCAGTGGTTTCCTCGAATTTAGGACCCCCCAACTGCATTTTGTATTGAGAACATTCCTGCTAAATACATGATACTTGCAGGTATTGTGTTGTGTTTGCAACGTGATAGCTTGTACTGGGAACAAAGGTCAAGATGGGCGCCTTGGACCTACACCTTGACTTTGCTTCTGCTCAACATGGACATGCCAAGTTAAAGGAATATGCCAAGAGCTCTTTGCTGTCTGATGGAAACTACAATACAGACAAGATCAATGGTTCAAACCCTGATGACTATGAGAAATTTGAGAAAGGGATAATGCACTATGGGTATGTGTTTCACTTCTCCTTTGGCTGCCTTATGCAGTTGGCATCTGCTTAGAGCATTGACTTACTTAATAGAGTTCATGTATCAATTAACACATTTGAATGGCAGGTGTCCACATTATAGAAGGAGATGCCGCATAAGAGCTCCTTGCTGCAATGAAATTTTTGATTGCCGACACTGCCACAATGAAACTAAGGTACCGACTTTAGAGTTTTCATCCATTGCAGGATAGAAGTTCTTAGGATACTGAGTTATGACATCTTGCATCCAGTTTTCTATTTGTTTCATTGAGGTGTCAGTAATTAATTTTCTTCATGAGATTTAACTTGATGCCATTTGCATTGATGTGTTACCTTAACAATAGTGAAAATTCTGAAAACAAATTGTCATACACGATATGCTAATTTTGAAGTATGATAGTAGGCAGAATAGCTCTTGGTTTCTGCTCTAGATACTGTTGGTACTTTTGTAGACTAGTAGTTTGATGCAGCTAAAATTTCATCCACACCTGCCGCAACCTGTAACTCTGTCCAAAATCTATAGTTACTTATCTTATTTGACATGTTTTTTTTTATATATTCCATATGTTATCTTCCCTTGAAGATCTTTGTGTCCTATTTTGTGCATGTGTGTGCCCATTGTTATTTTTAAACTTATGAGCCATCTTAAATATTGGAAAATAATGTATGTACATCTATTAACAGAATTCCATTAAAATTGATAAAATGAAGAGGCATGAACTTCCACGCCATGAAGTGCAGCAGGTAAGTTTGGCCCCTAGGCCTACTTCCCTTTTACTCACATGCTTCTTTTTGCATTCAACTTAATCTATATCTTCACTTTTATCTGTCATCAGGTTGTATGCTCATTGTGTGGCACTGAACAGGAGGTGTGTGACCGAACCTTTACTAATGATCTTTTACCAGATATTATATGTGTTTCACCTGTATCATCATGGTTCCTTGTCCATTGGCAGGTGCGACAAGTATGTATCAATTGCGGTGTTTGCATGGGGAAGTACTTCTGTGGTTTGTGCAAACTCTTCGACGATGATGTTAGTAATAGAGAGCTTGCTATTGTATCTCCTGTGTTTGTTTTTTTAAGCGTTGGGGTATGCCTTACTAAAGGTTCTTTTTGCGATATTAGGTCTCTAAACAGCAGTATCACTGCAACGGATGTGGAATATGTAGGTGCGTATGTGATAACTTTCCAAGTAGACATGGTCTCGATGCAGGGTATGGAAAATAATACTTAAATTTTGGCTACATTTCCAGAATCGGAGGGAGGGAGAATTTCTTCCACTGTTCAAAATGTGGTAATGCTTCATGCCTGTAGTGTCTTACATTTCATTTTAAAGTCAATAAATTTACTGTATATACTGCCATATGATACTTATATATTTGATCATTCTCTGTACTTATTTGGACTAAGTGTTTCTCTGCATGCATCTGCCATTAATCCTATGATGAGACATGCATGTTTGTGTGTATGTAAGGCTACATGATTATAGCTTCTCAATTTTTTTTTGAAACAAGCAGGCAGGAGTTCTGCCTTATATATTGATAAGAAGAGAAATGCTCTAAGACAAAAAAGTCAATACACAGGCGATGTCAAGCACAATAGATACTCTCTAAGCATCCCTTAGCAACTAAAAAAAGACACACAACAAGCAACCTAGCTAAGTTGACGAGGATAAGAGAGTAGCTAATTGCCTAGCCCCGGCTGCAATCCAGGCTGCCGCGTCGCACTTTATCAGAGCTATCTGCTGACTGGTCGAAAACCTGCGATCAAAAGTCCTCGCATTCCTTTCCCGCCATATTATCCAATTAACAAGGATCAACAATGATCTGAACCCCTTTCTACACCCCGATACAGTTTGCATTCTTTGTAGTTTGTAGATGACTAGCTGAACAATGCTGTAGAATAATCTGGAAACTAGAAAGTACACATCCTAAATTGCAGGGGTCAACCTAGGCTGGCCAAATTACTAGGGCCATTACACAAGAATCATGTGCCGGATGTATTGTGCTGCAGTAAAACATAGGATGAAGTGCATCGTAAATATGGCCCAAGCACTGGTCCATGAACTTAGTGGCCCTAGTTGCAGGTCTGCCACTGCTAAAATTTAATTGGCTATTTGTCAAACAGGGCCACATTTTACTATTTACTTATTCCTATCCTTATATTAATATGTAGTTTTGCATTGTTCTAATTTATATAGGCGATTTTGGGCAAATGCTTTAACTCATCTCTGTTTATCTGTTTCATGTAGGATGTTGCTATTCAATTGCGCTGAAGAATAGTCATGCATGTGTTGAAGGGGCGATGCATCATGACTGTCCAATCTGCTTCGAGGTTGCTGCTCTGTTATTTTTTCTATATTCAAGATATTTCTGATCTGATCATGTTTTCGTTTAATTGTTTACAGTCTGTTCTCATATTTTCCTACTGACCTGTTTCGTGAGTTTCAGTACTTGTTCGATTCGACAAATGATGTTTCCGTCCTGCCTTGTGGTCATACCATTCATGTAAAGTGCCTGAAAGAAATGGAGGAGCACTGCCAGTAAGCTGGTTCTGCCTGTCCCTTTATATGCCTTAGTTTACCAGTGACTAGGTTTTGATGGCTAATAAATTTCCAGGTTTGCATGCCCCCTTTGCTCCAAGTCGGTTTGTGACATGTCGAAGGCATGGGAAAGGCTCGACATGGAGCTGGCAACTCTGTCTGACTCCTGTGATCACAAAATGGTAATTTTCTTCTCTGAGAACAGAAGCTGCAAAGAAAGTAGTTAGTTTCCAGTCTAGTAAACACTCCCTCGGTTCATAAAAGAATGGAGTCGAACAGTTTGAACTCTGACTTAAGTTATATAAAGTACTAACATTTATAATACAAAATAAGTATCATTAGATAGTTATATAATATATTTTCATAATAAATTTATTTAGAGATATAGATGTTAATGATATTTATTATAAAATTGGTCAAACTAGCGCTAGTTTTTGACCCGCATGCATCTATAGTTGCTTCTTTTATGGACCGAGGGAGTATGCGAACACTGCTAACTGGATTTTATTCCCATGTAGGTCCGCATATTATGCAACGACTGCGGGGCAATATCAGATGTGCAGTTCCATTTGATTGCGCACAAGTGCCAGAATTGCAAGTCATACAACACCCGCCAGATTTGAAGTAAGAATCGCAAGTCACACAACACCGTCAGATCTGAAATAGCAAATCATGTGGGGGTTCTGCATTTCTTCAAGAAGCGTGATGGCCCCTTCCCGTGAGCTGCTGAGCGCCCGGATATCTGGCAAGACACTCATCACTGTATCCACTCCACTGGGTCCTGCGGAGGCAAACAGCTCGAGATTATTTATCTGCTGCTAGCTGCCGTCCTTCGTTATGCATAAGCCTACCTCTTGCCGTTTTACTCCTGTCGCTCCGTGATTCTAGTGTAATAATGTTATATATACTCCCTCCGTTTCCGTTTCTTTTTATTTGTCGCTGGATAGTGTAAAATTACACTATCCAGCGATAAATAAAAAGAAAGGAGTATTTACTGTTGCTTCAAGCGTACGGCTGCGGTTGAACGGCGGCGGCGGCTGCGGCTGCTGAGCCACAGTACCTTGCTGTTGCTGAGACTGCACCCAGCCACAGTGCACCGCCGCCGCAGCAGCTTGTAGCTAGACTTGATTTATGAAGGTGCCTTTGTTCCGCAAGGAAGAGTTCTTGGTTGCGGGTAGCTATTAAGACCATCTCCAATAGATGTCCTGTTACCTCCCTTATTTCATCCTCTATTTCAAACTTCATATAAATAGTATTAAATATCTCATCTACACTGCCCTATCTCCTGATCTTTGAAGACAGTCTTTAGTTAGGCAAATGTGAACGATGTGTACCTGTGGTTGTACGTCAAATCCGGATCCCATTTTCTATGTTTAATTATAGTGTTGTGTTCCCAAGTTGTGATTTACTCCCACCGGGCGATAGAAGTACCCATATAGAAGGTGCAACTATTTGTTTGTCTCACATACGGAGTGTTTTCTCTTGGTTGAATTAATATACGCATGGAAGTAATTAGATGCACGCAACGCAAGCACCTGGAACCTAACCTAAGGTCATTCCCAGCTGAGTTTCAATGTATTGTTTCTAATGCGTCAGATTTAAAATAGGTAACCGTATGTATGGTTTTATCCACATAAAACTCTACCATCTTTTATGAAACTACCTCTGTATCTCTCCTTTTAATTGCAATGTCATGTCTCCTTTTAATGGCCATATATTTATTTGGATTTCTCGTTAACTACAAACAAAAGGCAAGAATGATTTTCTAGGGTGCATATAAGGTATAGAAAAATTACTTTGAGAGTGAAATAGATTGAGGTTTATAAAGACTTTTGGATGTGCTCTTAATTAGGTGTCAATACTCTTGTACCATGATAACATTGTTATATTAGAGACACTATGTTTTTTTTCTCTAGCAATCTTGTAATACCTTTTTTTGTGGCCACCAATATTTTCTGAATCTCTTAAATTTCCCCTTAAGTAAAGAGCAAGTTGCATCTCCCAACAGTATGGGCATATCGCAATCATCACTTTTCAACCATCTTTCCTACTAGGCTACTACACACATGAGGGGGTCAGCTTTCATATATGTATCGAGATATGGGTATTAGGGAAAATATATCCATAAAAATAATATTGGGCTATCCATATTAGGGGATAGATTACTGGGATGCTAGTGGAGATATTGTAAATGGGTTCATGGTGATGGTAAGCCAGATATCCAGTCCCATACATGCGGTAGTAAAATGTCTTCTTTAATCTCTATGCTAAAGGAGTTGCGCCTTATACACTTTCTCAAGTCTAAATTGTAAATTGTTCTGTGTTTTCTAATACTATGTTTAGATACATAAGAAGCATTATATATCTAGAAAATTTGATTTGGAAAGAAAGGAGTCTAGGATGGAATGGCTAAGTCATTTCTTATGAGCTATGCTTCTCTATACTTTATTGGCTACTCCATCTATTAGGTTGTTTTGCCTTTTCTAGATATACATTAACAACTATTTTCTTCTTTTAAAATTATAAGATGTTTTGGATTTTATAAGTATATAATTTTTATTGTGCACTTAAATATACATTGTGTCTAGATATGTAGTACAATCAATTATCTAAAAAAGCCAAAATGTGTTGTAATTTTGAAAGTGCATCTAGGCTCCATAGTGGTTTTGGTGGTTAAGTGACAACCACTACACCAAAATAGTGAACTTTCTAGAGCCTAAACCTTACGAAGTTAGCGCTAAACTCTAGTAAGTTAACTAAACTCTAAGAAGTAAAGCCGTCCCGTCGGAAGGTAGACTCTCGAAAATTTTTTGTCGGAAGTTAGCTTAACTTCCTAGAGCCCTCTAGGAAGTTAGCTAACTTCCTACAACCAAAGGAGTCTCTCGGAAGTTAGTAGTCGTCACGTCGTCAACATAATCAAAGGACTGAGGAGTTTGACGAGCTTTGGATATCTTTCATTACAAATGATCATACCAAGCTCATGTCATATCTCAAATGAATAAAAAGCAAGCAAAATGAGACAAAGTAAAATGGATTTGTTTGGTTCTCAATGACAACATTCTTGTATAAATTAGAAGATACCGAAGAATGACAAAATTATACATGGTGTGATGTATATTAGTTGATCTTACATGTAAGGAAAATGGACCCCGGGCCACTTGGCTAATTGAGTTTTGGTGTTTGATGAATAACACAATCCATGAACTAATAAGCTTTCTAGTATGTGTGTTTATAGTTCACAGGATGCAGTGAGGATTGGACCTAGGCAATGAGGATGCAACACCTCAAAAGAAGACATAAGAAGATGCATAGAAGTCCAAGACTCAAGAACAAAAGAAGCCCAAAGGAATCAACGAAGAAATCCGAAGCGGGCTGTCAGCCAGCGCCTGGTGGCGCACCGGACAGTGAACAGCACCTGTCCGGTGTGCACCGGACTGTCCGGTGGGACAACCGGACAGTCTGCGCAGAGAGACCGCAGATAGGCGCTCTCTGGCTGTAGCACCGGACTGTCCGGTGTGCACCGGACTGTCCGGTGTGCACCGGACTGTCCGGTGTGCCATGGGCAGACGACAACGGTCGGATCCAACGGTCGACTGCTACAGGCGCCAACGGTCGGCTGACGTGGCGTGCACCGGACATCTACTGTGCAGTGTCCGGTGGTGCACCGGACTGTCCGGTGCACCCGTCGACAGAAAGCTGCTGCTTTCTGTCCAACGGCTAGTTGGGGGTGTGGAGGTTATAAATACCACCCCAACCGGCCATTTGAATGTGTGGGAGCCCAAGCAACATACCAAGCAATATTGTAGACATTCCCAAGTGCTCTTACACCCAAGTGCTTAATAAAATCACTCGGTGATTAGCATAGGTGCTTTGCGAAGTGCTTAAGTTAGTTAGACCGCTCTAGCGCTTGCTCTAGGTGAACCCTAGTTAGTTGAGTGAGTTTAGACAAACCACACAACCCCTCGGCTCTTGCGTGAGTCGTTGTAATTGTACCGAGTGGGGCGAGAGTCTTGCGAGATTGTGACAACCGTGTTTGTGTCACGACCGCCACCGTGTACGAAGGGAACGAGGCCCGCAGCGTTTCGGCCGGAAGCTCGATAGTGGAGACGGCGAGGAGCGTCCGAGAGGAGCCGGAAGCGGAGCACCACTTGCGTGTGGAGAAGGCCCGTGGCTCTCTACGGAGTTACTCGACCGAAGGTGCTTGGTCCTCGCGTGGGCTTCCCTTCGCGTAGGGGCACCAACGAGGATTAGTCGGGACCTTGCACGGTTCCGGATACCTCGGTAAAAATACCGGCGTCATCCACGAGAGTTTGCTTCTCTACTTTGCTCTTTAAGTTTCCGCATTTATATCAAGCATTTAAGTTTCAATCTTGTATTCATACATATCTAGTGTAGATTGAAACTTAGCCTTTGCGGTAGAGATAGCAACACTTAGACCAAACCTAGTTTGCACATTCTAGTTTGACTATTTGCATAGGTTTTGCTCTAGGGATTTAATTGTGGCCTAGTTAAGTGAAAGTTTTAGAAGTCCTAATTCACCCCCCCTCTTAGGCGTCACCCGTTTCCTACAAGTGGTATCGGAGCCTGGTTTGGCTCATTTGAAACGTTTTAGCTTCACCGCTAAAAGAGCCGACGCTTTTTAGAGGAAGGGATGGATACCCATAGGCCACCACATTTCGACGGCACTAACTTTCCCTATTATAGTGCTAGAATGGCTTGTTACCTAGAGGCCGTTGATTTAGGTGTTTGGAGAGTCACTCGTGACGGGATGAAACCCCTCAAGAATCCCGAGAAACCCACCACGAGTGAGGAAAAAGAAATTCATTTGAATGCTAGAGCCAAAAATTGCTTGTATGAATCTCTTAGCATGGATATTTTTAATCAAGTATTTACCTTGAAAACTGCTAATGAGATTTGGCTAAAACTGCATGAGCTCCATGACGGCACATCCAATGTCCGTGAGCAAAAACATTGCCTAGTCTTAAATGAGTATAATTCTTTTGCTATGAAAGATGATGAGCTTGTTAGAGACATGTATTCTCGTTTGAATCTAATTATCAATGAGCTCAATTCTATTGGCATTAATAAGCTAGGTGATGCGGATATTGTGAGGAAGATCATCTCCCTGCTACCTCAACGAAGATATGGGAGCATCATCACCATCCTTCACAACATGGAGGACTTGAGCAACATGACCCCGACCATTGTGATTGGGAAAATTGCGGCTTTTGAAATGTCGCGAAAAATGTGTCGGGGAGAGGAGCCAACTTCCTCAAAGCCATATGCTTTTGCATGTGATGAGAGGAAGGGTAAAAAGAAGGCTTCCATACCAAGTTCCTCAAGTGAAGAAGAGGAAGAAGAAGAAAGTGATGATGATGAAGATAATCAACCGTGCACATCATCCTCCGAGGACGAAGAAACAATCCGACACGTCGGAAAGGTAATGGGGATGATCCGTGATAGTCGCCTAGAGGGGGGGGGGGTGAATAGGGCGAAACTGAAATCTTCAAATATAAACACAACTACAAGCCGGGTTAGAGTTAGAAATAGAAACGAGTCCGTGAGAGAGGGTGTAAAACAAATTGCAATCAAATAAAGAGTGTGACACGCGAATTTGTTTTACCGAGGTTCGGTTCTCACAAACCTACTCCCCGTTGAGGAGGCCACAAAGGCCGGGTCTCTTTCAACCCTTCCCTCTCTCAAACGATCCCACGGACCGAGTGAGCTTTCTTTTCTTAATTACTTGGAACACAAAGTTCCTACAAGGATCACCACAAGATTGGTGTCTCTTGCCTCAATTACAAGTGAGTTTGGTCGCAATGAAAGAATCAAGAAAGCACGATTGAAAAAGCCAAGCGACAAGAGCGACAAATAACACACGGATCACTTTCTCTCTCAAGCCACTAATCACTAATGATCTCTTTTCTCAATTGTGAAACTTGGAGAGGTGGAGGCTTTGAATGTGTCTTGGAATGGATTGCTAGCTCTTGTATTGAATGTTGAAGGTTGGAATGCTTGGATGTAGTGAATGGAGGTGGTTGGGGTTGTATTTATAGCCACCAACCACTTCCTAGCCGTTGGGCCATTCTGCTGAGCGCGGACGGTCCGCGAGCCAGGTCCGGACGGTCCGCCCCTGTAGATCAACGGCTGAAAATGCAACGGTCAGTAGTAACGGCTATATCAACGGCTATATTGCATTTAATGCGACGTCAGATGTCAGACAGAGCCAGTCGCGGACGGTCCGGTCGTGCACCCCGGACGGTCCGCGAGGCCCCCTATAATTCATTTCTCCGAACCCGTTACCTTCGGGTTTTTCGGTTTCTTACCGACCGGACGGTCCACGCCTGAGGCCGGACGGTCCGTGAGAGGGCTCGGACGGTCTTTGCTTTTCCTCCGGACAGTCCGTAGTGGAAACTTGTATTTTTGCATTGGTTCTGTCCGAGAGTTATTCTAGTGTCGCGGACGGTCCGCCGCAAGGACCCGGACGGTCCGCGCTTGGCCTGTTTTTCAAAAAAAGCTTCTCCTGTCCGGAATAATCTACGGTATTCCGGGCAGTCGATTTAGTATAGTTATAGATGAACCTTTGGCACCTGTAGAACATATAATCTAGAGCAAACTAGTTAGTCCAATTGTTTGTGTTGGGCGATTCAACCACCAAAACTATTTAGGAACTAGGTGTAAGCCTAATTCCCTTTCAATCTCCCCCTTTTTGGTGATTGATGCCAACACAAACCAAAGCAAATATAAAAGTGCATAATTGAACTAGTTTGCATAATGTAAGTGCAAAATTGAACTAGTTTGCATAATGTAAGTGCAAAGGTTGCTTGAAGTTGAGCCAATACTTACAAGATATGCATGAAATGTTTCTTTCTTATATAACATTTTGGACCACGCTTGCACCACATGTTTTTTTTGCAAACTATTTTGTAAATCCTTTTCAAAGTTCTTTTGCAAATAGTCAAAGGTAAATGAATAAGATTTTGCAAAGCATTTTCAAGATTTGAAATTTTTCTCCCCCTGTTTCAAATGCTTTTCCTTTGACTAAACAAAACTCCCCCTAAATGAGATCCTCCTCTTAGTGTTTCAAGAGGGTTTTGATATATCATTTTTGAAATACGACTTTCTCCCCCTTTTGAACACAATAGGATACCAATTTATAAAATTCTTTGAAAACACGTTTGAAACTAGTGGTGGTGCGGTCCTTTTGCTTTGAGCTCATACTTTCTCCCCCTTTGGCATGAATCGCCAAAAACGGAATCATTAGAGCCCTCGTAAATGCTTTCTTCTCCTTTGGTCATAAATAAATGAGTTAAGATTATACCAAAGTAGAAGTGCTTTTGTTTTCTCCCCCAAGAATGGAGAGATGCATGGAGTGGCGGCGAAGGATGAGTTACGGAGTGGAAGCCTTTGTCTTCGCCGAAGACTCCAATTCCCTTTCAATATACCTATGACTTGGTTTGAAATAGACTTGAAAACACATTAGTCATAGCATATTAAAGAGATATGATCAAAAGTATATAAATGAGCTATGTGTGCAATCTAGCAAAAGAAATTGCGTGAATCAAGAATATTGAGCTCATGCCTAAGTTTGGTAAAAGTTTGTTCATCAAGAGGCTTGGTAAAGATATCGGCTAATTGATCTTTAGTGTTAATGTAAGAAATCTCGATATCTCCCTTTTGTTGGTGATCCCGTAAGAAGTGATACCGAATGGCTATGTGTTTAGTGCGGCTATGCTCGACAGGATTGTCGGCCATTTTGATTGCACTCTCATTATCACATAGCAAAGGGACTTTGGTTAATTTGTAACCGTAGTCCCGCAGAGTTTGCCTCATCCAAAGTAGTTGCGCGCAACAATGGCCTGCGGCAATGTACTCGGCTTCGGCGGTAGAAAGAGCGACTGAATTTTGCTTCTTTGAAGCCCAAGACACCAAGGATCTTCCCAAGAACTGGCAAGTCCCCGATGTGCTCTTCCTATTGATTTTGCACCCCGCCCAATCGGCATCCGAATAACCAAGCAAATCAAATGTGGATCCCCGAGGGTACCAAAGCCCAAACTTAGGAGTATAAGCTAAATATCTCAAGATTCGTTTTACGGCCGTAAGGTGGGATTCCTTAGGGTCGGATTGGAATCTTGCACACATGCAAACGGAAAGCATAATGTCCGGTCGAGATGCACATAAATAGAGTAAGGAGCCTATCATCGACCGGTATACCTTTTGATCCACGGACTTACCTCCCGTGTCGAGGTCGAGATGCCCATTGGTTCCCATGGGAGTCTTGATGGGTTTGGCATCCTTCATCCCAAACTTAGCAAGAATGTCTTGAGTGTACTTGGTTTGGCTAATGAAGGTGCCCTCTTGGAGTTGCTTGACTTGGAATCCTAAGAAATACTTCAACTCCCCCATCATAGACATCTCGAATTTTTGTGTCATGATCCTACTAAACTCTTCACAAGTAGATTCGTTAGTAGACCCAAATATAATATCATCAACATAAATTTGGCATACAAACAAATCATTCTCAAGTGTTTTAGTAAAGAGCGTAGGATCGGCCTTTCCGACTTTGAATCCATTTGCAATAAGAAAATCTCTAAGGCATTCATACCATGCTCTTGGGGCTTGCTTGAGCCCATAAAGCGCCTTAGAGAGCTTATAGACATGGTTAGGGTACTCACTGTCTTCAAAGCCGGGAGGTTGCTCAACATAGACCTCTTCCTTGATTGGTCCATTGAGGAAGGCACTTTTCACGTCCATTTGATAAAGCTTAAAGCCATGGTAAGTAGCATAGGCTAATAATATGCGAATTGACTCAAGCCTAGCTACGGGTGCGTAGGTTTCACCGAAATCCAAACCTTCGACTTGGGAGTATCCTTTGGCCACAAGTCGAGCTTTGTTCCTTGTCACCACACCATGCTCGTCTTGCTTGTTGCGGAAGACCCATTTGGTTCCTACAACATTTTGATTAGGACGTGGAACTAAATGTCATACCTCATTCCTAGTGAAGTTGTTGAGCTCCTCTTGCATCGCCACCACCCAATCCGAATCTTGGAGAGCTTCCTCTACCTTGTGAGGCTCAATAGAGGAAACAAAAGAGTAATGCTCACAAAAATGTGCAACACGAGATCTAGTAGTTACCCCCTTATGAATGTCACCGAGGATGGTGTCGACGGGGTGATCTCGTTGGATTGCTTGGTGGACTCTTGGGTGTGACGGCCTTTGTTCTTGCTCATCCTCCTTGACTTCCTCATTTGCATTTCCCCCTTGATCATTTCCATCATCTTGAGGTGGCTCAATTGCTGGATCTTCTCCTTCATCAACTTGAGCCTCATCCTCATTTTGAGTTGGTGGAGATGCTTGCGTGGAGGAGGATGGTTGATCTTGTGCATGTGGAGGCTCTTCGGATTCCTTAGGACACACATCCCCGATGGACATGTTCCTTAGGGCGATGCACGGAGCTTCTTCAACACCTATCTCATCAAGATCAACTTGCTCTACTTGAGAGCCGTTAGTTTCATCAAACACAACGTCACAAGAAACTTCAACAAGTCCATAGGACTTGTTAAAGACTCTATATGCCCTTGTGTTTGAATCATATCCTAGTAAAAAGCCTTCTACAGTCTTAGGAGCAAATTTAGATTTTCTACCTCTTTTAACAAGAATAAAGCATTTGCTACCAAAGACTCTAAAATATGAAATGTTGGGCTTTTTACCGGTTAGGAGTTCATATGATGTCTTCTTGAGGATTCGGTGTAGATACAACCGGTTGATGGCGTAGCAGGCGGTGTTGACGGCCTCGGCCCAAAACCGATCCGAAGTCTTGTACTCATCAAGCATGGTTCTTGCCATGTCCAGTAGAGTTCGATTCTTCCTCTCCACTACACCATTTTGTTGTGGCGTGTAGGGAGAAGAGAACTCATGCTTGATGCCCTCCTCCTCAAGGAAGCCTTCAATTTGAGAGTTCTTGAACTCTGTTCCGTTGTCGCTTCTTATTTTCTTGATCCTTAAGGCAAACTCATTTTGAGCCCGTCTCAAGAATCCCTTTAAGGTCTCTTGGGTTTGAGATTTTTCCTGTAGAAAGAATACCCAGGTGAAGCGAGAATAATCATCCACTATTACAAGACAATACTTACTCCCGCCGATGCTTATGTAAGCAATCGGGCCGAATAGATCCATGTGTAGGAGCTCTAGTGGCCTGTCGGTCGTCATGATGTTCTTGTGTGGATGATGGGCACCAACTTGCTTTCCTGCTTGGCATGCGCTACAAATCCTGTCTTTCTCAAAATGAACATTGGTTAGTCCTAAAATGTGCTCTCCCTTTAGAAGCTTATGAAGATTCCTCATCCCAACATGGGCTAGTCGGCGGTGCCAGAGCCAACCCATGTTAGTCTTAGCAATTAAGCATGTGTTGAGTTCAGCTCTATCAAAATCTACTAAGTATAGCTGACCCTCTAACACACCCTTAAATGCTATTGAATCATCACTTCTTCTAAAGACAGTGACACCTACATCAGTGAAAAGACAGTTGTAGCCTATTTGACATAATTGTGAAACGGAAAGCAAATTGTAATCTAAAGAATCTACAAGAAAAACATTGGAAATAGAATGGTCAGGAGATATAGCTATTTTACCAAGACCTTTGACCAAACCTTGATTTCCATCCCCGAATGTAATAGCTCGTTGGGGATCTTGGTTTTTCTCGTAGGAGGAGAACATCTTCTTCTCCCCTGTCATGTGGTTTGTGCACCCGCTGTCGAGTATCCAACTTGAGCCCCGGATGCATAAACCTACAAAACAATTTTAGTTCTTGACTTTAGGTACCCAAATGGTTTTGGGTCCTTTGGCATTAGACACAAGAACTTTGGGTACCCAAACACAAGTCTTGGAGCCCTTGTGCTTGCCCCCAACATATTTGGCAACTACTTTGCCAGATTTGTTAGTCAAAACATAAGATGCATCAAAAGTTTTAAATGAAATGTTATGATCATTTGATGCACTAGGAGTTTTCTTTCTAGGCAACTTAGCACGGGTTGGTTGCCTAGAGCTAGATGTCTCACCCTTATACATGAAAGCATGATTAGGGCCAGAGTGAGACTTCCTAGAATGAATTCTCCTAATTTTGTCCTCGGGATAACCGGCAGGGTATAAAATGTAACCCTTGTTATCCTGAGGCATGGGAGCCTTGCCCTTAACGAAATTGGATAATCTTTTAGGAGGGGCACTAAGTTTGACATTGTCTCCCCTTTGGAAGCCAATGCCATCCTTGATGCCCGGGCGTCTCCCATTATAAAGCATGCTACGAGCAAATTTAAATTTCTCATTTTCTAAGTTGTGCTCGGCAATTTTAGCATCTAGTTTTGCTATATGATCATTTTGTTGTTTAAGTAAAGCCATGTGATCATGAATAGCATTAACATCAACATCTCTACATCTAGTACAAATAGTGATATGCTCAATGGTAGATGTAGATGGTTTGCTAGAATTAAGTTCAACAATCTTAGCATGAAGAATATCATTTTTATCTCTAAGATCGGAAATTGTAACTTTGCAAACATCAAAATCTTTAGCCTTAGCAATTAAATTTTCATTTTCTATTCTAAGGCTAGCAAGAGAAATGTTTAATTCTTCAATCCTAGCAAGCAAATCATCATTATTATCTCTAGGATTGGAAGTTGAAATATTGCAAACATGTGAATCAACCTTAGCATTTAAACTAGCATTTTCATTCCTAAGGTTGTCAATCATTTCATGGCAAGTGCTTAGCTTACTAGATAATTTTTCACATTTTTCTACTTCTAGAGCATAAGCATTTTTAACCTTAACATGCTTCTTATTTTCTTTAATAAGGAATTCCTCTTGAGTGTCCAAAAGGTCATCCTTTTCATGAATAGTGAAAGTCGCCTAGAGGGGGGGGTGAATAGGCGAAACCTGAAAATTAAAACTTTATCCCCCAACTAGATCCCTTGATTAGTGGTTAGAACAAGATATACAAATATCGGAGAATATAAACTAAGTTCTTGCTTGAAGAGAGTATTGCTAAATAATGCGGAAGTGATAAATCAATACAATTAGTAAGTTATAGAATAACAAAACAAGAAGCCTTAGATGAGAAGAGCACTAAGCCGAGTTCTTTCTTGCAACGTGTTGCTTCACTAAATGGAATTAAACTTGAAGCAACACCAAATGATATTAGCAAATAAAGGTGCAAGAAAACTTAGAGCAAGGGAAAGCAAACAAATCACAAGCAATAAACACAATGGACACGGGTGATTTGTTTTACCGAGGTTCGGCCCTCGAAGGCCTAGTCCCCGTTGAGGAGTCCACTTAAGGACGGGTCTTTTTCAACCCTTTCCCTCTCTCCCCCGATCACACAAGGATCGGTGAGCTCTTTTTCTTCTCAAGGATCACTCTCGATCCCACAAGGACCACCACAATCTTTGGTGTCTCTTGCTAGCTTTTACAAGCCTCCAAAACTTTGGAGGAAGTTCGAATGGGAGTCAAAACTCCACGCGCAAATGAACACAAAGATGAAGCACACACTATCTCTCGATGAATCTCACAAGGCACTAGTGCTAAACTCAAATGAGTAGCTCTCTTTTGCTTGCTCTCTCTTTTGTGGCACTTGTGTTGGTTGTAGTGGTCTAAATCTTGTGTATAGGATGGATCAATGAATATATGTGGTTGGGAGGGCTTGAGTATGTCAACTAAATGACTTGGAATGTTGCTTGGGCTCCCACACCTTGAAGTGGCCGGTTGGGGTGGTATTTATAGCCACCAAACAAAAACTAGCCGTTGGTGAAGGCTGTCTGTTCGATGGTGCACCGGACAGTCCGGTGCACACCGGACATGTCCGGTGTGACAGCCACGTCACCAAATAGCCGTTGGGGTTGGAGCTGGTCGACCGTTGGAGGCTTTGTCCTCATGCGGCACCGGACAGTCCGGTGCACACCGGACAGTCCGGTGCCTCTCTGATCCTCTGCTCTGACTCTGCCGCGTGAACTGTTTACTGTCAGAGTCGACCGTTGGCGCCGAAGTAGCCATTGCTCCGCTGGCACACCGGACAGTCCGGTGCACACCGGACAGTCCGGTGAATTTTAGCGGAGCGGCTGCCGCGCGAACCCGAGGCTGGCGAGTTCCGGAGACCGCGCTTCCTTGGAGCACCGGACATGTCTGGTGCACACCGGACAGTCCGGTGAATTATAGCGCGCCGGCTTCCGAGAATTCCCGAGGGCGAAGAGTTTGAGTTGGAGTCCTCTGGGCGCACCGGACATGTCCGGTGCACACCGGACAGTCCGGTGCCTCCAGCCAGAGGTGCCCTCGGTTGCCTCAATGCTCCTTTGTTGAATCCAACACTTGGTCTTTTTATTGGCTGATTGTGAACCTTTTGCACCTGTATAACTTATGCACTAGAGTAAACTAGTTAGTCCAATGTTTGTGTTGGGCAATTCAACCACCAAAATTATTTAGGAACTAGGTGTAAGCCTAATTCCCTTTCAATCTCCCCCTTTTTGGTGATTGATGCCAACACAAACCAAAGCAAATATAGAAGTGCATAATTGAACTAGTTTACATAATGTAAGTGCAAAGGTTGCTTGGAATTGAGCCAATATATACTTATATGATGCGCATGGATTGTTTTCTTTGTTTTTGACATATTGGACCACATTTGCACCATAAGTTTTGTTTTTGCAAACTCTTTTGTAAATTCTTTTCAAAGTCATTTTGCAAGATAGTCAAAGGTAAATGAGTAAGATTTGTAAAGCATTTTCAAGATTTGAAATTTTCTTCCTTTGTTCAAATGCTTTTCCTTTGACTAAACAAAACTCCCCCTCAAATAAGGTCTCCTCTTAGTGTTCAAGAGGGTTTTCCATCAATTTTGAAAATACTACTTGCTCCCCCTTTAGAACACAAAGAGATACCAATTTGAAATTTTCCAATTGAAAAACCATTAATTTTTGAAATTAGGGTGGTGGTGTGGTCTTTTTGCTTTGGGCCAATACTTTCTCCCCCTTTGGCATGAATCGCCAAAAACGGATAATTAGAATGAAATATAGGCCCTCTTCCTAACTATTTTCTCCCCTTTGGCAAATAAAACATATGAGTGAAGATTATACCAGAGATGGAGAGACATTGTGGAGTGATGGCGAAGGATAGATAATACCGATAGAGTAGAGTGGAAGCTTTGTCTTCGCCAAAGACTCCAATTCCCTTTCAATGTACCTATGACTTGGTTTGAAATTCACTTGAAAACACATTAGTCATAGCATATAAAAGAGATATGATCAAGAGGATATATCAAATTTAAGCATGATCATAGTTCTATATAACATAGATTGCTCCCCCTAAGTATGTGCATGGAGAGGAACACATATTTTGGCCTTAAATGCCAATTGCACATAATTAGGTTAGTGAGAACATATCTATATCATACAGATTGTGAAGTGCATTGTGTCATAGTATAAGTGTGATGCTCATGACAATTTATGCACTTACGAAAGCATGTTGTAAACCATTTAAGCATTTTCCCTTAAAGATTTCAAAGAGACTTAAGGACCATCCACCTTTGAAACAAAGGCAGCTTATCCTCGTTACAAGGTTAAGCTTTAAGCTCTTTGACAATAAAAGTACTTCATCTAGTTTTACCAGAGATGCACTAAGCAGGAATGAATTTTGGGAAATTAAACTAGGTATGAAGCAGGGATAATACATGGACATGCTTTCACTTCCTTTTTATACAAGATATGTAAAGAATGTATAGAAAAGGAAGATTTAGGTACAAGTTTAAATGAAAGGAGATAGTTTTACCTTTTTGTACCTCTACATAGGGACGCTCTCTTCATTGTGCTTTATCCTTAGTCTTTAGATGCTTAAGACCTATACTCAATGACAATATATGAAAATATTTTGCACAAGAGAGAGTTGTACAACTAGTGATCTTTTCAAGTTTATTGTTAGCATATATCAAGTGGATCCCAAGTTGCATAAATGAATCATGAATTCCCCTTTTAACTTAGTGTATATCAAGAGATATCGAAGTATATACGGCACTAAGAAGCATGATTGTTGATTGAAGTTATTCAATGATCAAACAAATAACAGATGTGATCAAAAGAACAACATACACATTAGATTATCAATTAAGCTAGGAGAGGAGAATCCAGCAAATATGTTACTTTAGAGTGAAAGACAAGAATTTAAGGATAGTAGCATACTTCATGAGAAACTTATTCTCATGCAAGAGACTATATGAAATTACTGAGATAAAGCAATAGTCTCAACATAATCAAGATAAGAGGCTCCCCCTAACGATATGCATCAAATATTTGAATGAGATGAATAGATGCATTTAATTTTTTTTTAAAGACAAATAGAGGGAAGCATTATACATCTTGATCAAGGCTCACTAAATTTGTAATAAACAACTTGAGCCTAGTATTCTCAATATGAAAGGGTTTAGAATACTCACAACCACACCATTGATTGTTTCGTAGAGGTAGGTGGTGTTGTTCTTGATGTTCTCCTCTTTCATTTGAGAGTTCTCCCTTTGCAGTGGCTTCTTTTTCCTTTCAAACTTTGCTTTTACCTTTCTTCCTTTGGGTGAAGATCAACCCATGAGGCCTGTGCACTTTCTTTCTTGTAGATTTTCATGATTTGAACTCAAGAGAAATGTTAGTAGCAACACAAGCACTAGTTTCCATTTTTGTAATCATTTTGATAAGGAATGAGAAGCTAGATTACAAAAACATGGAAACTTCATAGCATGAACTAGATTATCCATAGATGATGTTATGCTCAATTTTAACTCATAAAACAAGCATAAATAATCCTTTGAGATTATAGGAATAAATCTAATTCATGATTTGGAAAGCGATAAATGTGAAAGAATCAAATCCAATTTAAGCAAGTAGAAGCACATCATAAATTATTGGATTGATTTTTCTTTTTATGTTAGATTACATGCTTCCAAAGAGAAACTTATTCTCTACAAGTGAGACTACTTTGGGTTACTTAAATACAATCAATAGTCTCACTATTCTAGTTATAGAGAGAGTTTTCCTTTTACAAGTGTCCTAAGGATTTGAATTCCTTACATGACACCTTATTCTTTTAAGAACATGAAATATCTCTCTATATCTAGAATCATGGCAATAACAAGATAATTTAGAGAAAGAATATGCCATGACATACTTGCAATAAATTAAACCATGTAGATTGCCATAGAATGGAAATGATGAACGTGCAATCTACCATATGAGAGGGAATTCTTCAAAGAATGGTAATATCAATTTAAAGACATTTGAAATGCTTCAATTTTTCTATGTGACTACATAAGACACATAAGAAATGATATTCTAAAATACTTGCACTTAAAGCATAGAGGTTACCATCCTTTGACTTTCCTCCATGTTGTAGGCTTTGATTTTTTGCACATGATATTTCTTCACTTCCTACAACATATAATATCTTCCTCGAGATGATATGAGTTTAAGACATAGCAATTTGAAAAATAACCTTGGGTCAATCATGTATGTAGATCATTGACGATTGATAGCTTGAGTTGATAAGAGTTGAATTCTCTCAAGCACCCCAAAGACTTCATATCATCTCCTTCCCCTACAAAGCTTGTCAAGTATATTTTGGTACCCATCGCTTGATAGGTCCATCACGGTTAGTCAACAAAGATCTAGGAACCCAAAAGTCCTTTGTGTTAGCATTAGGTAAACTCATTACCTTTCTAGCACAAGTTGCAATTTTGGGTTGCCTAGTTACATGAGAAGTAATTGACAAACTAGGAGTGGAAGATTTACCTATGGGACAATCCTTGCATTGATGTCCCTTCTTTCGGCATATGTAGCATAGGCGATCTTCAACTCTTGAAGATTTCTTCTTTCTTTGTTTGTTGCCTGCTACATGGTTAGTAAAAACTTTCTTTTCTAACCCTATGCCTTTTTGTTTTAAATGGGGACAAGATCTAAGCAAGTGTCCCTTCTTGGAGCATTTAAAACAAAGTCTATCATCCTTGTTAATAATCAAGCTATTTTTAATGTAGGGACATGACCTAATCAAGTGCCCCTCTTCAAAGCATTCACTACACCTTTTAATGTGAAGTGTGGCTTGATCATTACCTTGGATGTTACCTTTTGTGGAGGCGTGGTTGAGGCTTTTGGAGGAGGTGTTGAATTTCATCTTTTGTTTCTTCCTCTTGGCAATCCTCAAATCCTTGACATTTTCTTCAAGGGATGTAGTGCATGCCACGGTTGTTCCCGTCTCAAGCTTATTCACCATGTGATCACGGTTATCTTGAGAAGGTTGGGCAATGCATTTCCCTTTAAGTTGAGTCAAGTTCTTCTGTAGCCTCTCATTTTCTTCCTTGAGCTTTTGATATGAATCATTGTTTGTTCCTGCAAATTCTAGCTCAAAGGAAGATTTGCTTGTCGACGGACAACAAGCATTAGCACATGGTAATATAGTATCAATTTGAATACATGTGCATGAGTGAGGTTGTTGGGATTTTAAGTTTTCTATCACAACCTCATGAGCAATATTTAATATGATATGATCATCTCTAAGATTTTCATGAGAGCATAGGAGCATATCATATTTTTCTTGAAAAGCTAGATTTTCAATTTTTAGCTTTTCTACTTGGTCCTTAAGCAAGGTATTTTTATTTACTAATTGAGCGCTACAATGTAAAGCGTTATCTTGCTCAATTGAAATAGTTTCATACCTTTGGACCAAATCAACATGAGAGCACTTTAGCTCCTCATGTTCTTTAGTCAACTCGTCAAAGTGTAGCATTTTCATGGAGAGAATATCTTCTAGCCTTTGACGAGCTTCACTTTGCTCTCTCGCTCTTTCTAGAAGTTTGAGCATGACCGCCTTATCTTCTTGGCTTAGGCGAGCGTAGAGATGCACAAAGCTTCTTTCTTCCTCCTCATCCTCATTTGTGCTTCCGCTATCATTTTCATTAGCCACACAACACATGTGGGAATCGAAATGGGAAGACAAACCTTTTGGAGAGGTGGATTCATCGTTTGGTCTCCACCGTTCATTTTCTTCTTCTTCCTTGCAAGGGTTAGTATCACAAAGACTAAAGGAAGTAGAAGCATCAAATGAACTATCATATTTGGACTCATCAAATTTGTTTTTAATTCTAGTCCAAATATCATGCGCATCATAGAAAGATTCGTCATAGTTTGATATGAAAGCATGATAATCTTCTCTACTAAGAGAATTAGTTAAGATGTCAAAAGCTAGATAGTTTAAGCGATAACATCTTTGATCCTCCTCGGAATTAATTTTTCCATTGAAATTAGAGGAAAAAAATACTCTTGTCTATAATTTGTTCTAATCGTGGATCTATGGTTCTAAAGGCATTTATCACACTAGTAGACCATGAATCATAATTAGAACAATCATCAAGTAATATTTCAAGAGTTACCTCTTTTTGAGTTACGTTCGATGGAGGAGTCTTCTTGTTCTTTTGGGATCTTTTACGAGCCATCACTTCGAGTTGTTAGACTCAAGATGAAGTGCCTAGCTCCGATACCAATTGAAAGTCGCCTAGAGGGGGGGGGGGTGAATAGGCGAAACCTGAAAATTAAAACTTTATCCCCCAACTAGATCCCTTGATTAGTGGTTAGAACAAGATATACAAATATCGGAGAATATAAACTAAGTTCTTGCTTGAAGAGAGTATTGCTAAATAATGCGGAAGTGATAAATCAATACAATTAGTAAGTTATAGAATAACAAAACAAGAAGCCTTAGATGAGAAGAGCACTAAGCCGAGTTCTTTCTTGCAACGTGTTGCTTCACTAAATGGAATTAAACTTGAAGCAACACCAAATGATATTAGCAAATAAAGGTGCAAGAAAACTTAGAGCAAGGGAAAGCAAACAAATCACAAGCAATAAACACAATGGACACGGGTGATTTGTTTTACCGAGGTTCGGCCCTCGAAGGCCTAGTCCCCGTTGAGGAGTCCACTTAAGGACGGGTCTTTTTCAACCCTTTCCCTCTCTCCCCCGATCACACAAGGATCGGTGAGCTCTTTTTCTTCTCAAGGATCACTCTCGATCCCACAAGGACCACCACAATCTTTGGTGTCTCTTGCTAGCTTTTACAAGCCTCCAAAACTTTGGAGGAAGTTCGAATGGGAGTCAAAACTCCACGCGCAAATGAACACAAAGATGAAGCACACACTATCTCTCGATGAATCTCACAAGGCACTAGTGCTAAACTCAAATGAGTAGCTCTCTTTTGCTTGCTCTCTCTTTTGTGGCACTTGTGTTGGTTGTAGTGGTCTAAATCTTGTGTATAGGATGGATCAATGAATATATGTGGTTGGGAGGGCTTGAGTATGTCAACTAAATGACTTGGAATGTTGCTTGGGCTCCCACACCTTGAAGTGGCCGGTTGGGGTGGTATTTATAGCCACCAAACAAAAACTAGCCGTTGGTGAAGGCTGTCTGTTCGATGGTGCACCGGACAGTCCGGTGCACACCGGACATGTCCGGTGTGACAGCCACGTCACCAAATAGCCGTTGGGGTTGGAGCTGGTCGACCGTTGGAGGCTTTGTCCTCATGCGGCACCGGACAGTCCGGTGCACACCGGACAGTCCGGTGCCTCTCTGATCCTCTGCTCTGACTCTGCCGCGTGAACTGTTTACTGTCAGAGTCGACCGTTGGCGCCGAAGTAGCCATTGCTCCGCTGGCACACCGGACAGTCCGGTGCACACCGGACAGTCCGGTGAATTTTAGCGGAGCGGCTGCCGCGCGAACCCGAGGCTGGCGAGTTCCGGAGACCGCGCTTCCTTGGAGCACCGGACATGTCCGGTGCACACCGGACAGTCCGGTGAATTATAGCGCGCCGGCTTCCGAGAATTCCCGAGGGCGAAGAGTTTGAGTTGGAGTCCTCTGGGCGCACCGGACATGTCCGGTGCACACCGGACAGTCCGGTGCCTCCAGCCAGAGGTGCCCTCGGTTGCCTCAATGCTCCTTTGTTGAATCCAACACTTGGTCTTTTTATTGGCTGATTGTGAACCTTTTGCACCTGTATAACTTATGCACTAGAGTAAACTAGTTAGTCCAATGTTTGTGTTGGGCAATTCAACCACCAAAATTATTTAGGAACTAGGTGTAAGCCTAATTCCCTTTCAAATAGCACTAACCAATTCATTAAGTTTTTCTCTTTGTTGCATGTTGAGGTTGGCAAAGAGAACACGCAAATTATCCTCCTCATCACTAGCATTATCATCACTAGAAGACTCATATTTAGTGGAGGAGTTAGATTTAACCTTCTTCCGTTTGCCGTCCTTTGCCATGAGGCACTTGTGGCCGACGTTGGGGAAGAGAAGCCCTTTGGTGACGGCGATGTTGGCGGCGTCCTCGTCGTCGGAGGAGTCGCTTGAGCTTTCGTCGGAGTCCCACTCCCGACAAACATGGGCATCGCCGCCCTTCTTCTTGTAGTATCTCTTTTTCTCCTTTCTTCTTCCCTTCTTGTCGTCGCCCCTGTCACTATCACTTGATAATGGACATTTAGCAATAAAGTGACCGGGCTTACCACATTTGTAGCAAACCTTCTTGGAACGGGATCTGTAATCCTTCCCCTTCCGTTGCTTGAGGATTTGGCGGAAGCTCTTGATGATGAGCGCCATTTCCTCATTGTCGAGCTTGGAGGCGTCGATTGGTTGTCTACTTGGTGTAGACACCTCCTTCTTCTCCTCCGTCGCCTTGAATGCGACGGGTTGAGCTTCGGATGTGGTGGGTTCGTCAAGCTCGTTGATCTTCCTCGAGCCTTCGATCATGCACTCAAAACTTACAAAATGCCCGATAACTTCCTCGGGGGTCATTTTAGTATATCTACGATTACCACGAATTAATTGAACTTGAGTTGGGTTAAGGAAAATAAGAGATCTTAGAATAACCTTAACCATTTTGTGGTCATCCCATTTCTTGCTCCCGAGGTTGCGCACTTGGTTCACCAAGGTCTTGAGCCGGTTGTACATGTGTTGTGGCTCTTCTCCTTTGCGAAGCCGGAACCGACCGAGCTCCCCCTCGATCGTTTCCCGCTTGGTGATCTTTGTGAGCTCATCTCCCTCGTGCGCGGTTTTGAGTACATCCCAAACCTCTTTGGCGCTCTTCAACCCTTGCACTTTGTTATACTCCTCTCTACTTAGAGAGGCGAGGAGTATTGTTGTCGCTTGAGAGTTGAAGTGCTCGATTTGGGCCACCTCATCCTCATCATAATCCTTATCCCCTACAGACGGTACCTGTGCACCAAACTCAACAACATCCCATATACTTTTGTGGAGTGAGGTTAGATGAAATCGCATTAAATCACTCCACCTAGCATAATCTTCACCATCAAAAGTTGGTGGTTTGCCTAATGGGACGGAAAGTAAAGGTGCATGTTTAGAAACGCGAGGGTAGTGTAGGGGGATCTTACTAAACTTCTTACGCCCTTGGCGTTTAGAAGTTACGGAGGGCGCGTCGGAGCCGGAGGTAGATGGTGATGAAGTATCGGTCTCGTAGTAGACAACCTTCCTCATCCTCTTTTGTTTGTCCCCACTCCGATGCGGCTTGTGGGAAGAAGATTTTTCCTTCTTCTCCTTTTGGTGAGAAGAAGATTTCTTCTCCTTCCCTTTGTTGGAGGAGCTCTTCTTCTTCTCCCTCCTCTTGGTGCGGGACTCTTCCGATGAAGTGCTCCCGTGGCTTGTAGTGGGCTTTTCGCCGGTCTCCATCTCCTTCTTGGCGTGATCTCCCGACATCACTTCGAGCGGTTAGGCTCTAATGAAGCACCGGGTTCTGATACCAATTGATAGTCGCCTAGAGGGGGGGTGAATAGGGCGAAACTGAAATCTTCAAATATAAACACAACTACAAGTCGGGTTAGAGTTAGAAATAGAAACGAGTCCGTGAGAGAGGGTGTAAAACAAATTGCAATCAAATAAAGAGTGTGACACACGAATTTGTTTTACCGAGGTTCGGTTCTCACAAACCTACTCCCCGTTGAGGAGGCCACAAAGGCCGGGTCTCTTTCAACCCTTCCCTCTCTCAAACGATCCCACGGACCGAGTGAGCTTTCTTTTCTTAATTACTTGGAACACAAAGTTCCTACAAGGATCACCACAAGATTGGTGTCTCTTGCCTCAATTACAAGTGAGTTTGGTCGCAATGAAAGAATCAAGAAAGCACGATTGAAAAAGCCAAGCGACAAGAGCGACAAATAACACACAGATCACTTTCTCTCTCAAGCCACTAATCACTAATGATCTCTTTTCTCAATTGTGAAACTTGGAGAGGTGGAGGCTTTGAATGTGTCTTGGAATGGATTGCTAGCTCTTGTATTGAATGTTGAAGGTTGGAATGCTTGGATGTAGTGAATGGAGGTGGTTGGGGTTGTATTTATAGCCACCAACCACTTCCTAGCCGTTGGGCCATTCTGCTGAGCGCGGACGGTCCGCGAGCCAGGTCCGGACGGTCCGCCCCTGTAGATCAACGGCTGAAAATGCAACGGTCAGCAGTAACGGCTATATCAACGGCTATATTGCATTTAATGCGACGTCAGATGTCAGACAGAGCCAGTCGCGGACGGTCCGGTCGTGCACCCCGGACGGTCCGCGAGGCCCCCTATAATTCATTTCTCCGAACCCGTTACCTTCGGGTTTTTCGGTTTCTTACCGACCGGACGGTCCGCGCCTGAGGCCGGACGGTCCGTGAGAGGGCTCGGACGGTCTTTGCTTTTCCTCCGGACAGTCCGTAGTGGAAACTTGTATTTTTGCATTGGTTCTGTCCGAGAGTTATTCTAGTGTCGCGGACGGTCCGCCGCAAGGACCCGGACGGTCCGCGCTTGGCCTGTTTTTCAAAAAAAGCTTCTCCTGTCCGGAATAATCTACGGTATTTCGGGCAGTCGATTTAGTATAGTTATAGATGAACCTTTGGCACCTGTAGAACATATAATCTAGAGCAAACTAGTTAGTCCAATTGTTTGTGTTGGGCGATTCAACCACCAAAACTATTTAGGAACTAGGTGTAAGCCTAATTCCCTTTCAATCCGCAAGATTAATCTAATGGGTGTGCCTCTGCAGGTCGAAGATATTCTCTTTAACATTGACAGGAAAAAGCAAAGAAAGAGAGGATGCTTCGCATGTGGGGAGAAAGGCCACTTCAGGGACAGCTGTCCAACTATGGCCAAACCCAAAAAGGAGAGGAGCAAAGGCAAGGCGCTAACAAGTGTTAGAACTTGGGATGACTCTTCAAGTGAAGATGAACCTCCAAGGACGCGCAGCCACCGGTCCTCATCACGCTCATCACGGTCATCATACAAATGCCTTATGGCAAGAGGTAACAAAAGCATTCCATCCTCTAGTGATGAAAGTAGTAGTAATGATGAAGGTGAGGGAAAGCCCTCCGTAGATGAGCTTGCGGAAGCCGTTGAATTTTTCCAGGATGTTTGCACTAAGCAAAAAGCTCAACTTAAAACTTTGAAAAATAAGTTGATTAGCTCCCAAAATGATTACAAAGGTTTGCTAGAAAAATTTGAAACTTTTGCAAACTTAAATAGTGAGCTGTCAACTAAAATTGAGCTATTAGAGTCTAGTGCTCCATCCACTGCTACCGATGATGGCCTTTTTAAAAAGAATGAAAAACTTAAGGCTAAGTTAGCTAGCTCCCAAAATACTATTGAAAATTTGCTAGAGAGAATGGAAATTCTTAGCATACACAATGATGAGCTAACTACTAAGCTAGAAAACATTGGTAGCACCCAAGTAGCATCTTTAGCTGAAATTTCTAAAATTATTAAAAAAGATGCTTCTACTTCTTGCTTTGATTTAATTGATAATTCTAACCCCTGCAACCAAGTTTTTGTTGAGAATATTGTTGTAGAAACATGTTCGGATGAGGTTGCAAAGGAAAATGAACAATTAAGGCAAGAAGTGGCTCGCCTTGGCAAGGCTTTGTATGACAAGAAAGGCAAAGCCAAACAAATCCGACCTCCACAGGATAACACCACTGCGGGAGTGAACAAGCCTATGGAGGGAGAAATTGTGATTTGTCGGCTATGTCACATGGAAGGCCATAAGTCTTTCCAATGCAAGGCGATGACCGGGGACAAACAAAGGCAAAAGCTCAAGCAAAAGCCATCAAGCAAAATCTCCAACACCTACATCAAAAAGGTGGACAAAAAGACTGCTACACCATATTTAATCAAGAAGAAAAAGAATGGAAAGGTGATAGCGATCAAGGCAAACAAGCAAGCCAACAAAGGAAAGGAGGCCAAACGCATCTGGGTGCCAAAGGAAATTATTTCAACTATGAAAAGCACCAAAAAGGTTTGGATCCCAAAAGGGAAGTGAGTGGACCGAAGGTCGTCGGGAAATTTGGAGACTTGGCAAAATTGGGATGTATATCATGGGATACATCATATTGGATCAAGTTTATTGCCAAGTAGGTTAGTAAAAATTTTGGACCCAAATTTCCCACCCATGACTAAGGTAACTAGATTTATTGTATCTCTTGTTTTTAGATATGCATATCTATTTACCTTGTATCTAGTTTACCTTTCTTGCCTAGTACTACATTTGTTATTTACCTCTGTTTTAAATTATGCATACTAGGTGAATCATATGGTAGGATTGCTTGTTTTTAATTCATATACTTAAGCAAACCCACATGGCTTAAAATGTTTATTTAAGCACGACACATAGCTTTTATATCACTCCATAGTAAATGATGCATCAATTGAAAATTTTGATCTCTACAAATTGTATCATTTAACTTATATGTGCCAAAGTTCGGATTATAGATAGTTTGCCCCTCTTGATATCAAATCAAAGTGCATGTCTCCTACAAGTATTCAAAACTTGTATGCACACTTTTAGGGGGAGATTACTCTATAATCTAAGACTTTGAGACTAACACCTTTTCAAGTCTATTTCATGTGATAGTCTCATTGTAAGAAAAATGAAGTCCCCGGAGAAAGACAACAATCTTCCACTGCAAAATCTCCAAGAACTCTCAAGTATCATTTGCATGTCTTCTCCAATATTTGATTAGACTAAATTTTCATATCATATACTTCCATGTTGCTAAAAATGCATAAGTGGTTCAATCATATCTTGTTACCTATGCATAAGGGAAGTTAGTCTTTTCAAATCATGTCTTGCACTCCTCTAATTTTCACATACTTTTTCCTAAGTAGATGATCTCTGTCAGGGGGAGTATTTCTTCGTCTCTAAAAAGGGGGAGAAATTTCTTTCTAAAAGAGAACACTCATTTAGGGGGAGTTTTCATGTTTTTGTTCTTCTAAAGCTTCAATTCTTGATGAGGGCAAGCTTTTATTTTCTTCCTTCATGCTCTTAATGTCTTCCTTTTTGATGGTTGATTCCAAAGGGGGAGAATTTTAGGGACCAAAGCAATGAAAAGTGTATCAAACACCAAACACCACCAAATTTAAATTTTAAAATTCTGCAAGTGCACTGTCAAGTGGTTTTGGTTATTTGGTCCAAAATAGGAAGTAAGTGAATTATGGAGTTAGGGGGAGACTTAAGTCCATAATATCACATTAAGGGGACAATCATGCATCCTAGCAAGTAGATCACATATTTACATTCAAATACTTGTATTATTTGCTTGCTTTGGTTGTGTTGTCATCAATCACCAAAAAGGGGGAGATTGTAAGGAAAATGGACCCCGGGCCACTTGGCTAATTGAGTTTTGGTGTTTGATGAATAACACAATCCATGAACTAATAAGCTTTCTAGTATGTGTGTTTATAGTTCACAGGATGCAGTGAGGATTGGACCTAGGCAATGAGGATGCAACACCTCAAAAGAAGACATAAGAAGATGCATAGAAGTCCAAGACTCAAGAACAAAAGAAGCCCAAAGGAATCAACGAAGAAATCCGAAGCGGGCTGTCAGCCAGCGCCTGGTGGCGCACCGGACAGTGAACAGCACCTGTCCGGTGTGCACCGGACTGTCCGGTGGGACAACCGGACAGTCTGCGCAGAGAGACCGCAGATAGGCGCTCTCTGGCTGTAGCACCGGACTGTCCGGTGTGCCATGGGCAGACGACAACGGTCGGATCCAACGGTCGACTGCTACAGGCGCCAACGGTCGGCTGACGTGGCGTGCACCGGACATCTACTGTGCAGTGTCCGGTGGTGCACCGGACTGTCCGGTGCACCCGTCGACAGAAAGCTGCTGCTTTCTGTCCAACGGCTAGTTGGGGGTGTGGAGGTTATAAATACCACCCCAACCGGCCATTTGAATGTGTGGGAGCCCAAGCAACATACCAAGCAATATTGTAGACATTCCCAAGTGCTCTTACACCCAAGTGCTTAATAAAATCACTCGGTGATTAGCATAGGTGCTTTGCGAAGTGCTTAAGTTAGTTAGACCGCTCTAGCGCTTGCTCTAGGTGAACCCTAGTTAGTTGAGTGAGTTTAGACAAACCACACAACCCCTCGGCTCTTGCGTGAGTCGTTGTAATTGTACCGAGTGGGGCGAGAGTCTTGCGAGATCGTGACAACCGTGTTTGTGTCACGACCGCCACCGTGTACGAAGGGAACGAGGCCCGCGGCGTTTCGGCCGGAAGCTCGATAGTGGAGACGGCGAGGAGCGTCCGAGAGGAGCCGGAAGCGGAGCACCACTTGCGTGTGGAGAAGGCCCGTGGCTCTCTACGGAGTTACTCGACCGAAGGTGCTTGGTCCTCGCGTGGGCTTCCCTTCGCGTAGGGGCACCAACGAGGATTAGTCGGGACCTTGCACGGTTCCGGATACCTCGGTAAAAATACCGGCGTCATCCACGAGAGTTTGCTTCTCTACTTTGCTCTTTAAGTTTCCGCATTTATATCAAGCATTTAAGTTTCAATCTTGTATTCATACATATCTAGTGTAGATTGAAACTTAGCCTTTGCGGTAGAGATAGCAACACTTAGACCAAACCTAGTTTGCACATTCTAGTTTGACTATTTGCATAGGTTTTGCTCTAGGGATTTAATTGTGGTCTAGTTAAGTGAAAGTTTTAGAAGTCCTAATTCACCCCCCCTCTTAGGCGTCACCCGTTTCCTACATTACATATGGAGCGTGCTCATATTGTGGATCGTTGAAAATGAGATTCATGATTGATCACGGGACAATCATTATTGAGGAGTGAGGAAGGTGATATAAGATTGCATAATTCATCAAAGGGAAATGAGGGTTAATTAATCATATTGATGGTGTTCATATACAAGGAGGAAGGAAACTAATCAAGCTCATCGATAGGATCTAGATGGCTAAAGAGGGTGAATAGCCTATAAAGTTTTCTTTTAAAGCTACAAGATACCAAAGAAAAGTTAATTAGGAAAAGAGAGAGCGTTTGTAACACCCCGGAAATTCAATCTAGACAATTTCTTGAATTTGTTCTAAATTCAAAATGATTTTAAAATTTTGCTACAAAAAGTCAATATGCGAGTTGATCTCAACAAAGTTGATCACCACTTGTATAGGTTTATATCATTTAAGTAGATCTGGAACCATTTAATGTACAAATGTGTATATTAGCCTCCAGAGACTAATATTTATATCACATTTGAGTCCAGAGGATAGGGACGCTTCGGCATTGAAGCGAATACTTGCTCAAGCACTATTTTCACAACAAATCAACCTTTTAATAAACATAATTGCTAAGATTAGGGGTGGTAATGGATCACGATCCAAATGTTTCTTCACAATAAGTTAAGGCCCTTAATTAATTTTAGTTCAAAAATGAATAGGAATAGAGCCCGATCATAATTCGATTCAGTCCTTAAATTTATAGTGTAAAACCTAGAGCCCATTACCACCCCTAGCTAAGATTCTAGATTAACTTCACTTAAGCACAGAAACTAACAACTACTTGATTAAACTAGAGATATGAACACAACTAGTGAATATGAGCTTCTCTATAGTTACTCAAGCAAATATCACACAAGGCAATAATATCAATGTAAATATAAGTGTGATATCAATTAAACCAAACTAGACAAGTAATTGAACATAATAATTTATTCCTAAAGTTTGGTTGCTTGTCAGCGACCTACGCTCTCGTTGGTGAGTCTGAGCTAGGTGGTTCATATGGTAAATGGTGTCATAAGCCAAACCCACAATTGGGACATCATAAGGATCACACTAGTAAGACCCCTCAACTAGCCATGACTTCACTATAGTTGCTGTTCAAACAGATAAAAACATGTAGCTAACATGACACATGCGTAGATTAATTAGAACACACCACGTCACGAAACATCGACTAATACCAACTAATTTGGATCAGTACTGATCAATCCAGATGAATATCGATCGAACCGTCTAATGTACGGAATATATCGACCAATCGATATTGACCAAGTCGGTTCTAACGCGGTCGGTACTGACCGGATCTATCAGTGGGCCCATCAGTCACCATTAGGATCGGACCGATTGGTATCGATAGGTCTGTAGACCATACTACTTGTCGATGGCTACCAGCGTTGGATCTAGGACCTAGAGAGATTTGTGAGAGAAATAAAGAAAAGTAGGTCAAGAAAATTCTATGATTTTCTTTTTCTCAGACCGATTTTCTTTATTGAGATTTTTTAAAAAAATAACATTGAGATTTGGTGGAGTTTAGAAGAACTATTGTTGACGCTTGTCCCTTTTAATTTGAATCCGCTATCTAGTCCTACTTATTGTACAAAAAATAATGAGTCATGTTTGGCACGGTTGCTACATGTTGAAAAATCAGCTTATGGAGTACCTGATAAATTATTTGTGATTGTAATCTGTCTAGATTATATAATCCAACAAATTTTGAATTAAGTGTTTAATTTAAAATTTGTTGGACTATATAATCTGAATAGATTATAATCTTAAACAAACACTTCCTTAAAAAGCAACTCAACTAATAATCAGCAAGCAACTGAACTAATAATTAGCTTATCGAGTAGCCAATAAAAAACAGCTCCTTACCCTAAACGAGAATATATCTGGTGCACATATTAAATCATCATTACTTATCTTAAAGCTAACGTCTCTACTTGTTTGATATACTTTGTTAAGGACACCCTGTAACATGGTGGAATGTAGTAGCGGAAGGTATTATTTATAAACTACAATAATTAACTAGAGACGTTAGATCTGAGATGGATAATGATGATTAATATATGCACTAAATTTATATGTGCACCAGATATATTTTTGCCCTAAAAAGCAACTGAACTAATAAAGAAGTAGCGGAACTGATAAATTCCTATAGAAGTTCTCTGTTTCATACAGTTTCTACTTATAAAGAAGGGCCTTCCGGAGGCCAGCAGCCGTAGGAAGGAGCACACCCGACTAGGAGTTTTGAATCTGGTAGATGGAGACCTTGAGTTGTAATTTAAGGGACCTTGCTGACGGAGTGCAGTAAAGCAGCAGGCATGATGATGAGAAATCGTATCGTAAAACGAGCGCTACGAGCCTACGACGAACATATGAGTAAAATGTAAAAGATAAACAAGGGGAAAAAATGGAGAACAAAAAGGCATAAACTGGCCTTAAACAAAACAGTAGTAATATATTGATGGCGAAGAGCTAATCTGACAGTAGCAAAAAAATGAAGCTCAACAAACTACGGAAATTGGCTGCCTTGGCCGTTGCACTGGTTGGCCAAACCGGGACGACCTCTCCTTACCGCAAAAACTTGAACGAGAGGCATTTCCTTTGTCCTTCCCCCACTCACTCTCCCAGCCAAGTAGTCCCCAAGTTGAAGGCAGAAGCAAAATATTGCGGGCAAATATTACACTCTCTACTTTTGCCACGGCAGCTAACAAATCTTGATCAAAGATTTTCGAGCAGGATCCAGAATCATGAGCTCCTCCTCCGCCGCCTCCTCGATGAACCCGTTCCTGCACTCGTCGCTGCAGAAGGCCTTCTCGCCCCTGCACCCCACCACAAGACGTTCCGTCAAAAATCAATAACCGAACAGCGTTGGAACATGCATGTCTCACTCACATGGCACATCACACGCATTTGATGGAAACCAGCAGAGCTCACTCACAGGTAGATGAAGATGTCCCGGTCCTCCAGCAGCCTCTTCATGCAGCAGCAGCAACGGCCGGACACGGCGAATCTAGCGGGTGCCGCCGGCGACGAAGACGAAGACGCGGGCGGCTGCCGGTCGCTCAATGCCAGCGGCTCGATGCTGAAAACCACCTTCCTGCAGCCACCACCTACGTCGCCCCTGCGCACCTCCACCGTCTCGCCGGCGAGGATGTGCGTGGTCCTCGGGTCGGCCCCGCGCGAGATGACGCAAGTGTACTCCTCGCAGTCGGCGTACTCGCTCGTCTGTTTGCCCAGGGTTGCTGCGGCGACGACGCCGGCCGACGAGGAGGCAGCAGCAGCAGCCTCCTTCCCGCACGCCGCCTTGGGCAGCGCCCGCTCGAGGAACGGCTTGATGGAGTCGACGAACGAGCTCCTGCCCCCTGAGTGCAGGGAACCGGTCCCGTCGGCGGTGAGGGCGTCGGCGAGGCCGAGGCAGGCCCTCGGCGGGCTGCACCTGATGACGTGCTTCAGGTCCAGCGGGGAGGTCGGGCTCCAGACCGAGTCCTCCGGGTCCACGGCATTGCTCGCTCCGCCCTTGCCGCTCAGCCTCACGAAGAGGCCCGGGACCCTGAAGAAGCCGACGGCCGCGGGGACAGTGCTCCGGTGGCCACTGGACTCCACCATGGCTTGGCCTTGGCTCGGCCGGCTGGCGGTTGCCGTTCTCCCAAGCGCCCAGGAGGACGAGATAGCGAGATGCCCCTGAATTAAAAATGGTCATCAAGTTTGTTGGCTGGTTTATTAGTTGCATTGTTGTAATAGGAATAGGATGGATCGATTCGTATACAAACAGAAACGTAAAAACGTGATTCTGTTGCGTGTCCAAAGAGCAAGACGAAATCACCAGAAGGAACACACACAAGTACACAACACATTATGTGCAGAAAAAAAAGGAACACCCGCTCGAAGCTCTTCGCATTAAGTGCAGAAACAGTTGAGAACGAACAGGTCGCCTCAATGAGAAGAGCTTGGAACGCAGTAATCAAACTCATATCTCCACCAGAGGAATGGCGGCATTACCGCCCAGCCAAAAACTATATATATGAGCGCGACAAATCGATCGCCTACACAAGTCTCGCTAATCCACAACAGAAGCAGTCCAGTCCCCAGGTCCAGCCGCCCAGACATGAACTACTACCCGAGAACGCAGGCCCAGCGCAAGCAGCCCCCGTACAAGGAAGCACATGGCAGGGAAGAGCACAAGCAATTTGTGGAAGTGGAAGACGAGGATGAGCAGCGGCGTACCTCGTCGACCGGCCGGATCGCGCGTGGTTCCCGGCGAGGCGTCACGGGTGTAGGCGGGCGCGCGGCGGGTCTGTTGGTTGGTCCTGGCCCGGGCCACGGCGGGCTGCTGCTTAAGGTTAAGGAGAGGGCCAAGCGTTATTAGAACTGGAGAAGAAGGCTTCCGCGGCACACCGCACACCTGCTTCTCGGCTTCTCGCTCAAGATTTGCTTCGCCCGGTGGGGCCGCTTGTCGCTTCCCAAGTCTGTCTGGCTGGTGGGGTTTCGTGCGTGGTGGTGCTGTCAATGTGGGGACTGCGCGCTGGGAGGGGGACGCGTTGCATTTGCATTGCATGGGCAAGGGGCGAGTGCGCTGGCGTCTTCACGTCTCACCACCTCTTCACTCTGGGACCTCTGCTTCTCTCTCTTTTTCTATATTTATATAATATATCTTTCCTTCGTTTCTTGGCGCACAATCTCGAATCTCCCTCTCTGGCTCTCTGCTCACGGCAGGGTTTTTGTTCCATTCGAAGTTTTAAAAAGTCAAAGGGGGCATGAACTGGTAACAAGGTGTTCCACCCAACTACATCAAATATTTAAATATTAAATATAATCTAATTATAAACTAATTACATAGGTAAAAACAAAAAGATAAGACAAATTTATTAAACTTGATTACCATATATTTAATACTTGGCATGCTTAATACTTATATTTAATATTTAAATATTTGATGTGAAATGAACTAAATTTTAGTAGGGAAACTAAACACCACAGCGAGGCAGCGAGTCGTTTTTTGAACGGAATCTCTGGTTCTGCCGACCCACCGTTCTGCCTTCCCACCATTCTGCCTCTCATCAATCTGGATCGTTCGTTCTGTTGCCCACGTTTCCCCTCGAACCTCCTCCGTCCGTCGGTTTACTCTCCATCCCGCCTCGACATCGCCCTCGATTTACTCTCGATCTCAACTTGGCATCACAACCGTCGCCGCCCGTGATGCGCTCCACCCCCGGCTGAGTCCAACGCCGACATCGTGGTCTCTGCAGAGCCACCTCCCCTTGCACCGCAGTCCGAAGACCGGGACGGCTCCGCCGTCATAGTCGGCGGTCGAGCGGAAGGGTGACGAGACCCGACGAGGCTCCGTAGGTGGCAGGCCCCGTCTTCCTCTACGACCTCCCTCCGTCTCGAGAACCAGAGGTCCGAGCTCCGCAGGCGGCAAGCCCCTTCTTCGTCCACGCCCTCCCTTTGCTTTGAGAACCAGAGGTCCAAGCTCTACGGGCGGCAAACCCCCCCTTCCTCCACGCCCTCCCCATCCGCATCACCGCAAATTCCATGAGGACGTGTCAGAGAGAAGCATGACGATGTGGGATAGTGACAGATAATGCTGGAGAACCAGAGGAGTGGGGAAACGGACTAGAAAGTCAAGGATGAGGGAATGCCGAGGGAACAGAATGAGCATGTGTTATTTCCTAGATATTTTGATTATGTTCTTGATCGATTAATGTTTACTTGTGATTTTGCATTTGGTAGATCGAATCCTACCGTTATTGGGGATCATTGGGGGAGATTTTAGGATACTTGAGTCTAGGTCTAAGAAATTGTATGGCATCCTGGAGTAGGAGTTTCTTATAGGGAGATGCTAAGGCCAATTTAAGATTCTTGGTTGCTTAGAGTTGCAACGATCTTGCAGAGACTTGTAGGTGCATGTTCTTGCGCTATTATAATCAATATTTCTGTTCAGTTTGATGTCATGCTTTCATTTCATTGTCAAATATGTTAGGGCCCATCTCTATATTTATTTGAGATAGCATAAAACAATGTAGTTTCTTTATATCCTAGGCTCATACATGCATTGTTGGTTTTAACCCCTGCCTAGCTGAATTCTGGACTGAAGCATAATCATAATTTAAGTAGCTGACAAGAGTCCGTAAGTGCCAATTTTGTTATCACTGTTCCCTTGTTTGAGTATTCGACGTTAATTTTGTAACAGGTGAAGTCACCAGCACTTTGGCCCAAAAAAGACACCAGTACGTTCTGGTTGAATACCCATAACTCTACATGACTAATAATTTTTATTTCTTTTTTATTGTTCTGATTCTATGTTTGCCCCATTACTGCTTCCTAAACCTACAATATTTCTTTTCAGCCTTTTAGTTGCATTCAAAGTTCAAGATAGCCTGCTGTTGACCATAATGGCCGCACAGATGATTGATGTTGAGGCCAAATTTGGCAATATCCTTGATGCCTTAGAAGAAGTTTAGGTTACTACAAAGAGCCGTCACCCAAACCCCGAAAAATAGCTCTGTCATCCAGATCTGCAACGCCTAATCTTACTGAAGAAACTGGATATAGGAAAGTAGGAACCTTCAATCAAGTCAATTTTTCTAAAGAACTTTTTCTTTAGTTAAGCCATGTCACCCTACATGTGTGCTTTTATTCTAATTAACACGCTTATTGTATCTTTCTGCAGTGCGGGTATTAGAAGAACGGGTACTTAAATCACAATTCATACTACAATTAAGTGAATTCTTCTTGGAGATAAAAGCTCTTACGATCTTGCCAAAACAGTAAAGAATTTTAGATCCCAACGACCTGGGATGGTCCAGACAGAGGTAAGTTGTGCTTTATTTTATTTTTTATGATGTACCTGCTTTTGTTTGCTCCTGTTGGGTTCCATCTCTATCCTACTGCCTACTCTAAATCCAACGATCTATAACCTGATAACATGATGCTCCTTTGCTTGTTTAGCATATTTAGCTTCATTCAAGATTTTCTTTTCTTTGGCTGTTGTGGACGAGGAGCGGACGACAGGGCACAACGTCAAGGTGAGTGAAAGCCTTAGGTCCCCAAATCTAAAACTTATATCTATATGCAGTACAATGTCAATAACGTAATTTTAGGATTCAGGTAGACCTATAGGTGTTAATATGCATCGCCAAGGACCCCTTTCCTCGCCGGCACGCTGTGCCCCATGCTCCTGCTCTGGGCCGCGCTCCTTGTCGGTGCTGCGTAGAACCTCATCGTATACGGATGGGTCTGGCTCACCGTCACACGCCGCGTCCCCGTGCCCCCGCTATGGGCGGTGAGATCCCCACACCATGCATTACTTTTTTCACTACTTCCATGATATTGTTGTGTTCGATGCTCATGCTCTCGTTTCATTCTGTTTTTTGGGTCCCTTTCCCCTGTTAGCCAGCGAACTGCAGCTGCATTGGTTGGTTGCATGTCGTGATCGCTTGTGCTCTCTCTACCAACGAGCATGATGCTTTTGTTGTGGACTATATATTGGAATTTTGGGTTCCCAAATGCAATCGTTGTTAAAATTCCAAGCTTTCGGTTTTGTATGGTATCAGTGTCATATCATGATATTCTACAAAGAGTTTGGCAGATCAAAGGTACACCGCTTGAGATTAAGGCCTCATATTTTAAGAAAAAAACTTCCTTTTTAAATTTTTTCATCTATTATGAAATGCCTCTTCCAAATTATGTACTCTTTTCTGTGGCATTAATCCCTTGTGTTTGGCATTTTTGGTATTTGAATACTTAAACTGTATTTTTTTATTTCAAATGCTACATTCATATGGTTTTTCAGTCAACATAGCTCCATCCCATTTTGTATTGTTCTCAGTGTTCAATACTATTTTGTGTCTTTCAGGCGTTGTTCTCATTGGCGAAATTGCAGGTACAACTGAGGAGGATGCTGCAACATTCATCCACGTAAGAGTGTGTTAGGGCATTAGTTTGGGTAGACTTTTTCTGGATTACATGCAATATTGTTGTATTGATTCTGCATGTTTGCAACACCCATTCCCTCATGGTTTAGTGAAGTTCCATGCAAGTTCTATCTTGAGCACTCAAAATTATGATGTATCTATCTATTTTCTATGATCTTTATTATGGTTCAACATGATATCTTCTCAAATATTTTCTGCCAGAGTATTTAATTGATGAACATGTGCTATTTCTACATAGGGTATTTAATTTGTCTTTAGTTGCATACCAGACTACCAGAGTACTAGACTGCTAATAAAAAAGTACCCATATCTGTGATGTTGTTGGCCTTTTTTCACAAAATTTTTCTGAATTGTTATCTTGTCTCTTCTAGAGTTCTGAGTATTTGAGTGTTGGCAGTTGGCACAATGTTTTGAAGATACATACCTTTAAGTATCAGTTCCTCTAGCTGCTTGGAGCTTTCAAGTATGTTCCCTTCCATAATCTAAAGTAATCACACATCTCTACAGGTTACACAAGAAACTTCACTTATGCTGACCTAGATGATTAGTTATTTGTTAGGAGGAACATATTTATCTCATAGTCACGGGTGATTTCTTTCTTATGATTATGATCCTAAGGAGGATTATGTTGGATCCTGTTGTTCTGCTTTCACAGTAAAGGGTCTTGAGTACTTGATACATGTGCTTCATCATCTGGAAAAAGAAGTAAAGGAGATTTCTAACAAGTTTCGTTTTTTTGTTTTGATGGAATCTTCATCGGTGCCTCGAGCAGCATATAAAGGCGATTGTCACTTCCGACAAGGTGAATTTTATTACTTACTATTTCCTCCTTTCGATTGTTTAGATGCTAGGAAGGATTAGTGCAAACGAAAGAGTATGCATCAGTGAAATGTCTAAAAAGTATGTCTTTCACCAAAATAGATTTATAGCTGGTATCTTATTCAATTTGTGGTGGCTACAAACTCTACTAAACAACTGTCGTTATCTTTGTTAACAGGTGAGGCCCGTAGTAATAGGGGAACCGGTCAAGAGCACTAGTGAGGGGAAGAAATAGAAGAAGCACTATGCTTCCTTGGAGTACGCAATCCAGATAAGCCCTCTACTCCACGGTGCTCCAAACAACCGGCCTCTGATAATGGAGTTTAGCGTGCTTGAGTTTGACGACTTAGGTGTAAGGATGCATTTTCAGCTATATTGTGTACGCAATAACTTAAGAGTACATTGTATTATTATAAGTGCAATTCTATTTATCTAATTTCTCGGTCTTATAGTGTCATAAAGTGTTGATTAACTGAGGATAAAATGTTCTCTTAGGCTTAGAGTGAAAATCAGGTTTGAGAATTAGTTATTTTCAATCTCAAAAGTTAAGACAACTCAAAACATACCTGATGATTATAGAAATGAAGAACCCATACAACAAACCAGCTAGCATCTATATTATAAATTTTTTTCCTATTTTAGTTGTTGATATTTATTATGCCTCGTAAATATTAAAATTATTTTTATAGATATTTGATAAGTTTGATGTTGTTTGAATTCTAAGTTTGATGTCATCATAATATCATATTCTCTGAAGTTTGTGCCATTCAAATTGAGTATTGTTGTTTGAGACCTTTGGTACGTATTTATTTTATAAAAATGAGAGCAAAGTTGTGTACCTGATGTTATATGCAGCTATGTTTAATATAGTCCTAATATCTTCAACTCGGCAACATGGCTATGATCAAGGTCTGGCACATGGTCAGCTCCTTCAAGGTCCTATACAATATAGTTCTCACAACATGGAAATATTAAATGTCAAGCAGTCTATTTAATGCAGGTTTTATGGGCTAAGTGAGATAAGGAAGAATGATGAAGGTAAGTTCTCTTTGTATGGAGTTCAATCTGTGCATTCACAATTGAGCCAAGTTTGTCCAGTTAGCCTTCTTATCTGCTTCCTGCACTGCAATCTGTTCTGTTATATGAACTCGATGTTATCTGGTCATCTGATGTTAACTATCCTGATTATTTTGGAAGTGCATAGGAGTTTTTCTCTTGAGTTTGGTATGGAGCCATGGATAGAGAATTCTCAAATAATTTTGAACTATTGCTTGACCGTTTTTCAGCACTATGCAACTGATTTGAGAATTTTTGGTATGTTTGCTCAAAATATTTAGCTTACGTATGATGTGTTGCCTCTTTCTTTTCCTACAAAACATCTATAGGGAATTTGTTGAATGTTCTTGATTTCCTCAGGAAGCCCAACACAAGTGAGCTTGTCTCCGAGACTAAGGATAGAGTGAATCTGTACAACAAGTTCTGTGGTGCCATCGAGGCAGCTCACCCTAGCATGATCAAGCAGCTTGAGCTTGAGGCTCAGCATAAGGCTGCTGCTCGGATGAAGAAAGTGTTGTTCTGGGATTCTATTGTCGATGCCAATAGTGGAGGAATCAAATTCTCAATCTGAGTTTCACAACAGCTAGGTCTGTGATTTTCATGTTTGGTTGGATCCAGTTTTCTTGGTAGTTAGGCAGTGTTGTATGCCCATTTTTCCTTGAGTAGCCAGCAGTCGTAGTGGACAATGATGATGAGCACAGACCATTTAATGCATATTTGGCATCTTATTGTCTGAACCAATCCAAAACGAAATGATATATCAGATTTAAAACGAATATAACAACAAAAAATAGCACAAACTTTACAGTTAGATAACCACAATCCTCAATCCACAAATAGACGTAGCATTCAGAAACAACACTGGAAAGACATTATTCAGCAAGAAGGGCTTCTCGTGAGTTGTACTCTTTTTTCTCTCAAATTATATATACTCCATGCATCCCAGTTCTTAGTTTTGGTCTCTCTTGTGCACCTCATCTCCTGAAGGTGGGAAAGACATTATCCGGCCGTATGGACTGGTAGATGGGCTCCACGCGATGCCAGAACTGTGACCTCTTCTCCCCAATCAGTCATGCCTCACCCCACCCCAGTCACTGTGCCCCCAACTCGCTTGCTGTCGTGGCCCATGACTTCCCACACCATTGCACCATAGTGGTTTTTGGACAAACTCACTACTTAAACCATTTAAGTGTGAGAAAAGATAAAAGCCATCAGTTTGTTAAGACAAAATGCTCAGCACCATTGCACCGATAAGAAATCTTACACTATGAGTTTCTTCATTTTGATTTTCATGCAGGATATCTTCTGCGACAATAATCCCAACTGAGCTCTTCCCTCCATTTACCTTCCTTTTATTTTTCTTCAACTTAGGTGCTCCAGCATCATCTGTAACAACTGAACTTTCATATATCTGCAGGAATGGTTGTCACCAAAAGGACTCATAATAAATTTTTCCTTTGATTAACATCATATCCATTAGACTCGGTTTTGAGAACCTTCTCCAATGAAGTTAGTTGAATCTGATTAGCAAAAGGATTAGGAACCCCTTCATGCTTAGCGTAAGGGTAGTAGAGGAGCTCCAGGACAACCTGAGAAAGAAGAAAACTTGCAAAATAATTACTTTCCCTGTAAGAAAAAATGAGTATACATTTACAAAAACGTATAAGATCTAAGTTCTGTTTGAAGTTAAACAAGAATACAGGTAAAATAAAGAACACATATTAACTGAAATGTCACACATGGTGTCATGTGGGTCAATATATACAACTTGATGAGCAGGCGTTGCATGTGTAGTATCTGGCCACAGGCACCACCGATGTTAAGAGATAAGTTTTGTAATTGTTACATACTTGGGATACATGTCATTAGTTATTTACCTTCCATCCAACACAGATATATCAAAAATTGGTTGTGCTGCTAGGTGAACACACATATATATGGAGCTCCACTGTACTTGCCACTAGCCACTAGCCACTAAGCTAGATTTGGACCTTAGGCAATACTCTTAACATGTTTAGAGACATAAATCAATTTTAGTATTTGGTAAGGGATATCCGAGGATGGTTCTGTTCCTACAAGTTGTCCATATCCCTACCTAAGTATACATGTTCTATGTATCTCTATAATCTACTAATTCTCGCCACATACCTTCGCTTTCATTTTATCAGGAAATGGGACGAGCTCGTGCACGAGCGCTTCGCTGACGAACATCACCTCCATGTAAAGTAGAATTTTCCCTGATGTATTATTCCCTCCCTTCAATGAATGCACCTGTGTATACGTCATCGATCCACGCCATGTCCCCCCATCTCCACGACCTCCACTCCGCCAACTCTTCTCCTCCTTGCTCTCTAGCACACCTTCGAGTACACCGCGTGTCGTCTCCCCCGTCTCCACGACCTCCCCATCCAGCTCTCCCTACTAGCACGGTCTCCGCCCCGTGCTCTCCTGTTCATCATCGAGCTAGGCAATCGTCCCTCGGCGCAACCGCTCACTCTTCCAGACGCTCGCGCAAAGGAATCCCCCATGATCGCTCTCCAAACTGCCCCACTCCCTCCACTTCGATTGAGTGCCTCGATGATGAGGATAAATGCGGGCGTGACATATATAGAGTAGGGTGAGCCGACGCAGGTGGAAGAGAGCTCACGTCAGGTCGACGTCGCCGCTGAGCCGACATTTATATTTATGTTTATTTTATATTTATTGATTTGAATATCTAAACTATGACATTCTATGAAAGATCATTCTTGAATTTTTGCTATTAAATTTTCTTGTTAAATATTATATAATACATTACTAGGTGAGTGCTTGTGCGTCGCAGACCCGAGTTTCTCTTTGATGTCATCCCGGACGCCTCGCGGATGTCGACCTCCATCTTATAATTTCCTAGTATATAAAAGGCAGTAACACTCTAGCATCCAAACGTTTTGACCCGCTGATTGGAAATCAGCAGCTAATTTTTTTTTTTGGCCACACACGAAAATTCAAGTGCTAGATTGGTTTTTTTTTCAGCCGCATTGTGTAGAAGAAAAATCTCTAGGTTCAGTTACTGACAAACTAAGGTGTACACTTATTTTGATGTAATTTTTAGATACAATGATCGTGATAAAAAAAGTCCAAGTGCAAGAAAGGAACATTTCACTCAATTCTTGCAAACGCTTTTAATCTACACGTGAATTGTGAAGCTCCACTAATAAAACACCTCCGGTTCTTCTCTACAATACGGCCACAAAATTCGGATGCAGGAGAAGTGTATTATTATTATTATTTGACTGGGTACATATAACAAAACTGAGGTCATATCACGGTCGCTACGACGAGTGACACCTCAATGGTAATCCAATAATTCCAGGGAGATGGCCCAGCCAGAAATGTGTCATCATCATGTCATGTGCTTCACGAGTTTACTACGCAAAGAAATGTTATTAGTTACGTATATATTTTTACAATAAATATATTTGGATCCATTTGATAATAATAGTCTTTTTAGCTCTAGATTTTTATGTCTATATTCGTATATGTGATAATAAGTCTAGACATCTATATATATAGAACACATACATTATGAATTTTCTAAAAAGGTAAAAATGCATTTTAATTTGGAACTGATGCAGTATTGTTTACTAAAAGTCGTGAACCACTTTAATAACACATTATCTATAGTTTTTTTGTGAAGTGAGTAACGGCGCGCTGCAGTTCCTCTACTCTACTGCTAGTCTCCCTCTCCCGCGACCATAGCCGTGGTTGTAATTGAATAGCCGTATAGGTAGGAGACTATTGCAGTAGGTACAATGATACAATCTTTGACCGCCGCTGTAAAAACGTTGAGACGGACACACAACACACATGAATGGCGGGTTTTGTCGTTTTGTACGCCCGGAGGCCGGAGACATCCGTGGTACGACGCGTGTTATGGCCGGAGCACGAGCACCCATCGTACTGGATGCACGGAGGGGACCCCTGCTACTGCTAGCAGTAGCATCCAGTAGCTTGGCGCCTTGCCGACTTTTCTTCGCCTCTCTACCCTCTTTGAAAAGCGACAGCACATGGTGGAGTACTCTGTCCGCTCCGCTGGGCCACCAGCCCACCACCGTCGCGTGGACCGTAGTTACGTGCGGGCCCACGACCCTAGTGTCTTGCCTTCGGCCTCTCAAGTTGTGTTCCACGTTCAGTGCTACTGAAATTACTGCTGGTGCCGTACAAAGGCCTGTCGGCGTTCTCTGTGATCTGGTGAGATGAATGCAGTGCACTAGTGCTTTCGGCCATCAAACTAATTAACCATCATTGAGACTGACACAGTAGCGGCCAAACACGGTGATTAGATTAGTAACCCTAGGGAGCTTTTGTCACAGGTCATGGGTGGCAGGTGTCACCTCCCGAGCCGTCGTTAGTCGAGTCGAGCACGAGCTGAGCAGCAGAAGCCACCTCTTGCTCTGTGTTAAACCCCCCGCTCCCTCGTGTGGCGGTACGAACGATTAACGCTAGTAACTAGTATTAATTAACCCTCTCATGCACGCACCGTACCGTCGTCAACCACGAGAAATTCCTACTCGTCTTTTGCCCTTTTGCTGCAGAATCGCTAATTGTTTCCAACTTTTTCTTTTTCCAGATTCAGATCGGAGGTCTGCTACTGCTTCCGCTTTGCTTCGATGGGTGTATGCGCCGCTTTATTAACAGGGCTTCCGAGTGAGTGTGGCGTCTGCAGGGGACAGCCAGTGTCACTGCCATTCACCCTCTAAAATTTATCTACCAAGAACATGGCGATGCACATTTCAAAGCTTTGGGCTCCACGACGAGTTTATTACCTCCCTTGACGCTGCGGCGGTCCCGGTCCATCAGCATGCGATGCAGTGCATTTGCTCGCCAACTGTGATGCACATGCCACCATCAGAGCTCTAGTGCTGCAAGATTTCGAAGTCTTCTTGGCCACAACGTGGGTTTTAGACGCAGCCACCAGCCAGCCAAAACAAGTATTGTCCGATTCATCGTGACTCATGAAATGTTGAGACCACTCAGGAGACTGAGCAGGCTGCATTATTTGTTGTAAATTTAGAGAAATAAGTGACATGCTTTCAACATATTTAAATATACTAAATATTATAATTCCGAATAAAACAATCATATAACTCAGATAAATATCATATGTAATTATAGCAGCAATGAACAGTAGCAATTCCATTAAATGTAAACATTAAACATAGCTACTCAGGTCCATTTCAAAATTAAACATGGCTTACAAATGAAGAAGACAGATTAAACAAATAAACATGATTGTTTATCTTAAAAATGTTGCTCTCAAAATAGCGGGTTGCTGCACTAGATAGCCCTCCAACGCTAAAGGGTGATCAAGGATCCTTGACTAACGTGACAGTCCAATCTTACCAAATCAGGGTTTTAGATTAAATATTATGAGCCTAGAAATCAAGCATGAATATCAAGATCAAAATAGTGTGCACATGAATTAAGGAACAATAATGAACTTGAATAATCAGCTTGCACAATAGTGAAAGAAATTACTAGGCATAAATAATATTACTGCTGAAAATAACAATACACTAAAACTCAGACTGTCACGTTGTCTCACTACACCGCTATCATCATCGAGCAATCAAATCCGCCCACAGATTACGCAATCACACCCAAGTAAATAATACTAGCGGATTGCACAAAATTACTTAATAAATATAGAGAGATAACGAGTAACTCACAGCACGTAGAAAATCTACGTGGGAAGACCAGCTCAGCGAACACGAAGTTCTGTCCCAGAAAACCAATTCCGCCGCCCACGTCCGGGCCTGCACAGCGGGAGGTTAACGGAGATACTAGAGCCGCTGCTGAGCCGAGGGAGACGTCCACAGCATCAGCCCGAGAAGAAGAACACCGCGCAGCAGGGAGCCCAAACACCAGGCCACGGTGGACAAAGACCAGTCAGAGTGCACGGCACCACACAGGTACCCAAGCACAACAACATAGAGGAATACAATACGCAACCGAGCAGCACCGTACAATACAAGTACGCAACCGAGCAGCATCGTGCCACCTCTAAATCCAACAGAGAGGAATACAGTCCTCCACAAGTGCGGCAGCCACAGCACAACCAGCAATGGTGGCGGCAGTTGTATCAACGGGCAGGAAGAGAAAAGGTGGAGCAACGAGTTTCACAGTGTGATACCGGGAGGGAGAAAGTGCCCATTCTTTAAGGAGCCGACATCTAGGAAGTTGCGCAGGGGGTGGCGTGGATTTCGGCGGGAGCCGAACAGATCGGCCGGTGAGCGCCGCCGCCAGCCTCCCGCTTCCTTTCTCCCTCTGTCCGCTCACTTGCTTCCTTCTGCGGTCTCTTTCTTTTTGCCCTAGGAACGTGCGTCCTTTCTACCAGCCGGCTGGGTGGGCTGCTCGGCCTTAGGCCTTGTAGCGGCCTAGCCTGGCTGGCCTTTTTTTTAATAAGGTGAAAACACATAATCGGACAGCAATCCCCACCATTTTCACTCTTATTTTCTGATCAATGTCATTGAGCTCCCGTACTGTTTATATACTACTTTTCGGCAGAGGTACTTGTTAGGTGCTGTGGCGGAACCGCCCGAATTATTCCAACTTAAGTGCCTAAGTCCCGCCTTAGAGGCTAGACCACACTTAAATAGGAATAAACCGTCAGTCCCTCGGATCTAGTCCGATAAAGCCACTTAACCAGGATCGAATACCACTAGCTCACACGAAGGTGAGGCACAGAGAAATACAATAAAGCATAATACCACAAATTTAGTAAGTATCATTAGTGACTACATTATCGGAGTTTAAGAAATAATAACCATAAAATTTAATGCAGCGGAAATAACTAACGGAGAAAACCGAGTAACATGGTGAAGCCTGGCCACGCTACTCCTCCTGGTCCTCTCCTGCGGAAGTAGTAACCCACTCGACCGTCTGTCCCGGTGGCAGGGATGAAGGCCAAGTCACACCATCAACCAAATCAAGGAGGTACCTGCAAAAATTATGCCACAAGCAAGGCTGAGTATACTAGAACCACCCGAATTATTCCAGCTTAAGTGCCCAAGCTACGCCTCAAGGGCCGTGACACACTTAATTCGGAATAACCCGTCAGTCCTTCAGATCTAGTCTGATAGAGCCACTTAACCAGGATCAAATTCCACAATCTCACTCGAAGGTGAGTCACAGAAGAAATACAATAAAACAGGAAACCTCAAATTAAGTATTGAATTATTACATAAATCTGAGTTCTTGAGTAGCAAGTAAAGTGCAGCGGATAATCGATGTCGTCGGTAATGAGGAAATGGGCAAGGCCTAGCCCACTACTCCTCATGCTCCTCTCCTGCCGGAGCAACATCCCACTCGACCGTCCAACCCGGTGGCAGGGTGGTAGGCCAAGTCACACTATCAATCAAATCCTGCATGGTACCTGCAAAAATGGTGCCACAAGCAAGGCTGAGTATACTAATACTCAGCTAGACTTACCCGGTGTGAGGAGTCTACTCCTCTACCTCTAGACTATGCAGCTGTTTGGCTGAGGGGTTTTGTTTGCCAAAAGCACTAGCTGTTACTAAAATCAATTTTTAGCTTTTCCAATTTTATCATCATTAACTTAGCTAGATTTGCTCCTTCTAAGCATACATGGTAACAATCATTTAATTCAAACAACAAGTTATCTCATGTAACCTCATTTCACTTCTTACTCGATGCAGTACAAGGAATCAAGCAGTCTCATTAGCTGCGAGAAGCAGACGATCCGAATCGAGTTTTAACCTTGCAAGGTAAACCTAAACACACGGCATGTCAGGGTACTCCGACCCCACACATGACAACCGTCCCCATCGATTCCCCGTTCGCGTCCAGGCCTCACCGCCTTGGCATACAATGCTCCACTGACCCCGGCTGCCGCCGTGCAGTGACCGCACTTGTACCCACCATAGCTAGCATGGGAGACCCAGTCTCAGGTCGCATGAGGGATAAAGTCCGCGCCCGGCTTCAATCAGGTACTAGGTTTACCGGTTACCATTTTTCCCGGCATGTGTTTAGTACGTTCAAAAGCTTGACTCAGGTATCCACACATTAATCCTTAATTCATTTTCCCGTCTCATAGACAAGGCATCCTCCCTGGATCCAAGTCCATAGACCAACATATATCCCATTATCAAGATGAATACAATCAATTCCTGACCTCACGCGAGTGCTAGAAAAATCACTCAACTTCTACCGAGATCCTGATTAGCAAGCAGCTACTCGACCTAGCATACTAGTATTCATCTCAAAAAGGAATCCTAAGTTTATGCAACTAGAGGTTTCAAGCAACTCCTACACTTAAGTGCACATTGCAATCCTACAAGCATTAAGTGTAGTAAAATAGCATAATTAATAGGTTATGCATAAAACCGGGGCTTGCCTTAAATTGCTGGGGCTGCGGGGAGATCCTCGATAGCAGCCTCTGAAGCCTGCTCCTGGTCCTCCTCTTGGACAGGTCCTTGCTCGGGGATGAGCACGTACTCTCCGTCGGCAAGATTACAATCTAATGAATGCAATGCGTAAGATATATGCATGATATGATATGTGCATTTAGAAATCACAACTTTAAAGGTGTATGATCTTTCTTGAGTTAAACAAAGTTAACTTTACTTATGCAAGACCCTTGGGTGGTATACTTGGTAAACTGGTTCAAATTTAGCTAAGGTAAGTGGTAGGTTTAATTTTGGGGTTCCACTGAATTCTTTTTAAGTCTTAGGGATAAATGATAAGTACTCAAGTTAGACTTATTGAGGTGGGGTTTATTTCTTCTTTCCTTTTCTTTTATTCTCTTTAATGTTTTGGAGTAGGTTTGAACTACAAGTTGCTTTTATAAAATCCTAAAAATTCTGTAAAAATTACAGTGGCTTGCTACTGGTGTGTGTTTCTCTGTCTCAAAATTTGGGGATCAGAAAGTGAATAGTTTTCTCTGTACAAAATTATTAAACTCTAGGGCAGAAGGGGTGCTTTGAATTACAACTACTATTTAACAGTGGGTAATTCTTCAAAACTTATTTTTGCTGGCTTTTAGGTGTTATAACATGACTTGATACAAATTTCTAGTCATTAATACCTTTTAATTATTTTTCTATGGTTTTCTCAAGTTTCTAGCCAAATGGGTGCTTTCTACTACCACTATATTGGAACAACATCAAACAACAGAGTTCTCATTTTTCTTGGTTATTATTTTGTGCAAGAGCAATCATTCTGAAGTTTGGCATCTTTTTGCTTAAGGGAAGGGGTGGTATGCATTATTTGAATTAAATGGCCTTTCTCTTAAATCATTAGCAATTGGTAAGAGTTTGCTTCCTTTTCATGGGTTTGTATTTTTCTCTGGTAGTTTACCTCATCATGGACTTAGTTAATTTTTGGTTGCCCATTATCACATTATTTGGGGTTGTTCATGATTTAGTTGGAAAATGCCTTATTATCACTTTGTATTTATTTACCTTACTTAAAAAGTTGGACTGAGGTGCTCTGTATTTTTGTAGTGGGGCTCTGGTGGTTATAAGTCCACTGGATTTTTGTTAAGCATTTTGGTTATAGTTTTGCCTCTTTAATAATTGATTTTCAGTCTTATTTAGGCTAAACAAATCATTTTAATTTAAAACTGGTCCAAATTAATGGTCTCTGTATTTTTCCTAAGTTCTCTGTTACATAAGTAAACTAGGAAAAATAATATTAATCACTGTTCATTAATTTCTAATGTCTTTCTGATTTTCTCTAAGTTTTGGACAAAACATCTTTAAATGAGAAACTACATCATAATTTCTAATGTTGGGGCTCCTACTATTTTTAAACAGTGTCTACAAGAGGTTTGATCATCTACCATTTTTCTTAAGTTCAGCACAGAAGAAAAACTAATTTTCCTTGATTAAATAAGGTATAGTGGGTTTCTGTTTTTAAATTTAAACTCTAAAATTTTGAACATAAAGTATAGGGTCTACTATTTTTAAATGATAGATTATAATATACAGGAGCTAGCAAAATTGGTTTGACATCTTTTGATTAGGAATTCATCAAGTTATGAATTTTACAAGTTCTCTGGTTATTTAAAAAAAAAGAATAACAGAATTGATTAAATGGAAATCCACTTTGCACTGGGGTCCCTGGCGTGTTTTCTAAGTTTTCTTCGCGAATCAGTCCTCAAGCTACTATTCACATGAGTCTCTGACATTACAGAAAACCGCTCGGGTTCTACAGATCCTAACCCGAGGTCCTTCTTCTACCTCAAACAGTAACCGCGGCGGAAGAAAGGGCGGAGGGGCTTACCGGCGGCGAGATGGCTCCGGTGAAGCGGTCGAGGATGAAGGGGAGGTCTTGGGGATCACAACGGTGTGCGGAACGCCGTCGGAGATGGCCGGAGTCGGTCGGTCCACGCGCGCAGGCGGGGATGCTCGTCGGCGGCGAGGAGACCGGCCTGGTCACGGCGAGATAGTTCAATCAAATGGGTCAGGGAGGACCACGGGGTGCCAGAGAAAACATGAGCGCAAGGAATTGGGCGGAGACTCACTGGATAGCTCGGTCCACGCGCGGCGGCGGAAGACCGAAGTCCGGTGAAGTCAATCTCGGGCCTCCGGTGAAGTCCGGCCGGGTCTGAGGGTTTGGCAAGCTTCACGGGCTACTGGCGGAGCTAGCCGAAGCACTGGCTTTCCCAGGGGATGGCTGGAGTGGGCTGGCCACGGTGGCCGAAGCTCTGGCGGCAATGGCGGGCGGAATTGAGCTCGCCGGAGCTAAGGGAAAGTGGCTGGCCGGTGAGGGTGAGTACGGGGCGAAGTGAGGTGCGCCTGGGGAGGCTTTATAGGCACGGCGCGGTGCACGAGCGGTCGTGGACCAGCGAGTGCGCGCGGGCGTGCACTGGGAAGGCGCGGTGCGCGAACGGGCGTGAACCGGGGGTGTCAGCCACGGTCGAACACGTGTTCCCGTTGCCTCTGCCCCTGTTCAAGCGCCGATTGGGAGCAAATCTTCGCGAATTTGGGCAAGATCGCTGTGAAGGATTTGTTCACCAGACCAAGCTTTGTCTTTTGTGTATGGACGACGTGCGGTTTTAGGCTAGGGACAGGGAGTTGTAGCATCACCAAGGTGCCAGTGTCAGAATGTCTGGTCCCGAGGTTAAGCTGCGCCAAAATCGTGTCAAATGAATTTGGTTTGAGTTCAAACTTTCTCAGAATGTGTTCAAGGTAATTTGGCACGACTTTGATATTTGGATCTTCTGGCTTTGAGTTTCGAAAAGCAGAGAACGCAGATGATCTTTGGAAAGAGGTCTGAAATTCAGAAATTCAGAAATATGAATTTCCCAAGGGTTCATAGATCAAGGGCTGATTTGGGGATTTAATTGAATTATTTTGGCTAAGCCTTCTCAATCTTTCTTGTTGCTTAATAAACATACTTTAACTTATATAATTGGCTCAACTCAAAATTTTAAACTTTTCACTCCCCTTTTCTTACTTTCTTGAATTTTGCTCATGGGGCTCATTTAGGGTTTTTAAATTAGGTTTGAACCAAAGCCTATCCCAGTGTACTCCAACCCTGCACGAGTAAGCAGAGGACTACGCCTTGATCCACAAACCCTAGTGTGAGAATCTTCGCACAAAAGGCATATAGTACTAGGCAGATTATCTGCTTCTCTTACGGGGCAGGGCGTTACGGTCATGCCCTTTAATATCTATTCATGAACTCACTAGAGAGAAAACCCCATTCTCTCCCGGACTGCGACCCCACAGTCAGCTCATATAGGTGAAATCATTAAGGAAATTCTATAGGACAATTTCCCTGCTTATAGCATTGACTTCATTAAGAGCATATTGCTCAACCTGCCATACAGACAGAGCACAGCAGCTCATGAGACTCTTTGTCTTTTGTGCTCTTGGTTACACAGTGCTTCGTTTCCTGGAGCCTGGATCTTGGGATCTCCGGTCACACAGGACAGTTATCTGCAGTTGAAACCGCTAACAGGGTATGAGTCCCATTCCCATGCACGCTGCTTGGATTGGCTTTTGAGCCAGTCCTTTGGTGAAAGGATCAGCAAGGTTCCTTTCAGACTTGATGTAATCTACGGTTATTACACCCGTCTCTCTAGCATGTCGACATGAATCAAGTCGTCTTCTGATATGACTCGAGGATTTTTGGTTGTCCTTTCTACTGTTCACTTTCAGCAACACAGAAGTGTTGTCACAGTATACTAGGACAGCCGGTATCGGCTTTGCTAGCATTGGAAGGTTTGACAACAGGTCTCTCAACCATTCAGCCTCCAATGCTGCTGAATCAAGTGCAATTAATTCAGCCTCCTTGGTGGAACGTGTCGACACTGATTGTTTAGACGATCTCCATGACACGGCCCCACTAGCTAAAGTGAACACATAGCCACTTGTAGACTTCATTTGATCCGAGTCAGAGATCCAGTTTGCATCACTGAATCCTTCAAGTACTGACGGAAATCCGGTATATTTAATACCAAGATTCATCGCTCCCTTCAAATACCGAAGCACTCTGTACAAGGCTACCCAGTGTCTATCTTCTGGACTGGCCGAATAACGAGCCAGTCTGCATACTGCATATGAGATATCTGGTCTAGTTGCACTGCTCAGGTACATGAGAGATCCGATGATCTGCGAATATAGTAGCTGGTTCACAGGCTCGCCTTCATATTTACTAAGTGTGTAGGATGGATCATAGGGCGTGGTGACTGGTTTACAGTCCATATGTCCGAAGCGAGTCAGAACCTTTTCCACATAATGGGATTGTGACAAAGTGATCCCATCCTCACCCTTTATCAGCTTGATGTTCAGTATAACATCAGCTTCACCCAAGTCCTTCATATCAAAGTTCTTGGAGAGGAATACTTTTGTCTCCATGATAGCCTCCAAATCGGTCCCAAATATCAATATGTCATCAACGTATAAACACATGATGACACCTTTGCCCCCAGAGAAGCGATAATACACACACTTGTCGGCTTCGTTTACACAAAACCCGACAGTGGTTAGAGTATTATTAAACTTCTCATGCCATTGTCTGGGAGCTTGCTTAAGACCGTATAAGGATTTAATCAAGCGACACACTTTGCTCTCTTGACCTTTAACCACAAATCCTTCCGGTTGCTGTATATAAATTTCCTCTTCCATCTCTCCGTTTAGGAATGCTGTTTTTACGTCCATTTGATGAACAAAAAGTTTATAAGCAGCTGCCAGTGCTAAAAGCACATAGATTGTGGGCAATCGAGCCACCGGAGAATAAGTATCAAAATAATCCTCCTCTTTCTTTTGAGTAAACCCTTAGCCACAAGACGGGTCTTGTACTTTTCAATAGTACCATCGGGTCTCCTCTTCTTCCTAAAGATCCATTTGCAGCCCACAGGCTTGCAACCAGCTGGGAGATCAGTTATCTCCCAAGTTCTGTTCGAGATGATTGAATCCATCTCGCTACGGACAGCCTCCCTCCAGTACTCTGCATCCGGAGATGTATATGCCTCTGTGAGGGAGCGTGGTTCTTCATCCACTAGATAAATAATATAATCATCACCCAGAGACTTTTCAGTCCTTTGTCTCTTACTCCTCCTTAACTCCAAATCTAGAGTCTGGTCATTGACACTCGAGGGCAGAGAATATGTCCGAGATGGACCATCTGGGGCTACTACTTCCTTATCCCGCATAGGGAAGATGCTCTCAAAGAATGTCACATCCCGAGACTCCATTATTACGTTTACAGCGACTTCGCTCGTCTCGGAACGGACCACTAGAAATCTATAAGCTGCACTGTTATGTGCATAACCTAGGAAGACACAGTCTACGGTCTTAGGGCCTAGCTTTCTCTTCTTCGGCAACGGGACATTCACCTTTGCAAGGCAACCCCAAGTCCGAAGATGCGAAAGATCTGGCTTCCTTCCTTTAAATCCTTCATAGGGTGTGGCCTCACGGTTGCGAGGCGGCACCCTGTTCAGGACATAGCATACTGTGAGTACAGCCTCGCCCCACCAGATGTCAGGCATCCCGAACTTTGCAACAAAGCATTAGCTAAGTCACACACTGTTCGGTTCTTCCTTTCAGCTACCCCATTTTACTGAGGTGAATATGGGGCGGTGGTTTCATGAATGATTCCACACTCTTTGCAGTACTCATCAAAAAGGTTGGAAAGGTATTCACCTCCTCTATCAGACCGTAACCTTTTAATTTTCTTGTCTAACTGGTTTTCAACTTCAGTCTTATAGATCTTAAAGTGTTTTAGTGCCTCATCTTTAGTTCTGAGTAAGTAAATATAACAGAACCTGGTAGCATCATCTATCAAGGTAAGAAAGTATCTTTTACCGCCTTTTGTGATTATACCATTCATCTCACAGATATTTGAGTGAATTAGTTCTAAAGGAGTGGTACTTCTGCCTTCAACCGTATGAAACGGTTTTCTAGGCTGCTTAGCTTGCACACAAATACCACATTTTACACCTTTAACATGTTTATATTCAGGAATTAAAGACATGTCACTTAATCTCTTAATGGCCTCAAAATTCACATGACACAAACGGGAATGCCATATATTATTAATGGATTCGTTATTACAGACCACATTAACATGGTAAGAAGAATGATTGTTCAAAACAGAAAGACGGAACAAACCACCTGACTCATATGACTTTCCAACAAAAGTACCAAACTTAGACAGGACCACTTTATTAGACTCAAACACTAATTTGAGACCCTGTCGACATAGCAGCGACACTGATATGAGGTTCCGGCTCATCGATGGCACATAGAGTACGTCCTTCAGCACGAGCGTCTTTCCTGAAGTTAACTTCAGGTAGACCTGACCAGTACCTTGAACTGCTGCCGGAACACCATTTCCCATCAAGACTGGTGCGCTGCTGTATCCCTAGAATGAAGAGAACATGGATCGATCAGCACAAATATGAACAGTAGCACTGGAATCCATCCACCAGTCATCTGATGGACTTGCCATAAAGGCCTGAGGTGCATACCCTGGGGTGGAGTTAACCACCACGTTCCCTTCTTTGCACTGAGGTGGAGGACCTTTTCCCTTCCTAAGTTTGCACCTCCGAGCTGTATGCCCGGAGACACCACAAACGTAGCAGATAAAGTCCTCCTTTTTCTTCTTCATCTTTTTGGACTTAGGTTGGTTCAGATTCTTATGTGGAGAGTTCTTCTTCTTCTTCTTCTGGAATTTTCTATCTCCACCCTTCTCAACAACGTGAGCCTGGAGTTGCTGGGATGGCTTGTTACTGGACCTTGCACGCTCTTCCACATTTATCGCAGCTGACAACTCAGTGAGAGTCATTTGCTTCTTCATGTGGCGGCGTGAAGTCACAAAGTCTCGCCAAGAAGACGGGAGCTTTGCCAGTATTGCATTCACCTGAAAACTGTCTGGTAGGACGCAGCCATATTGGACCAAGTCCCTAACAAGGAGTTGAATCTCCTGTAGCTGCTCCATAACAGGCCTTTCCTCAACCATTTTATAGTTGAGGTAGTTTTCCGTTGTAAATGACTCATTGCCATTGTCAACTTCAGAGAACTCGTTCTCAAGTTCAGTTCATAGACCCTTAGCGGAGGTAAAACCAGAATACACGTCAAATAAGCGGTTCGACAAGATGTTCAGCAGACGAGACAAGCATGCCTCATTGGCTTCGTCCCACTTGGCCTTCTCCGCTAGTGCGGCGGCCTTCACTGCATCATCAGCATTATCTGATGCAGCTTCGGGAACAGCCGATGTCACTATCCAAAATAATTTTAGGTCAGTGAGCCACATGCGAGTCTTAATCTGCCAGCGCTTAAAGCTAGCGCCATCGAACGCTTCAGGCTTAATGACATCAGAACTAGAAGCCATTATACGAATTGATTTTCTGGATTGTTGTAAATTTAGAGAAATAAGTGACATGCTTTCAACATATTTAAATATACTAAATATTATAATTCCGAATAAAACAATCATATAACTCAGATAAATACCATATGTAATTATAGCAGCAATGAACAGTAGCAATTCCATTAAATGTAAACATGAAACATAGCTACTCAGGTCCATTTCAAAATTAAACATGGCTTGCAAATGAAGAAGACAGATTAAACAAATAAACATGATTGTTTATCTTAAAAATGTTGCTCTCAAAATAGCGGGTTGCTGCACTAGACAACCCTCCAACGCTAAAGGGTGATCAAGGATCCTTGACTAACGTGACAGTCCAATCTTACCAAATCAGGGTTTTAGATTAAATATTATGAGCCTAGAAATCAAGCATGAATATCAAGATCAAAATAGTGTGCACATGAATTAAGGAACAATAATGAACTTGAATAATCAGCTTGCACAATAGTGAAAGAAATTACTAGGCATAAATAATATTACTGCTGAAAATAACAATACACTAAAACCTAGACTGTCACGTCGTCTCACTACACCGCTATCATCATCGAGCAATCAAATCCGCCCACAGATTACGCAATCACATCTAAGTAAATAATACTAGCAGATTGCACAAAATTACTTAATAAATATAGAGAGGTAACGAGTAACTCACAGCACGTAGAAAATCTACGTGGGAAGACCAGCTCAGCGAACACGAAGTTCTGTCCTAGAAAACCAATTCCGCCACCAATGTCCGGGCCTGCACAGCGGGAGGTTAATGGAGATACTAGAGCCGCTGCTGAGCCGAGGGAGACGTCCACAGCATCAGCCCGAGAAGAAGAACACCGCGCAGCAGGGAGCCCAAACACCAGGCCACGGTGGACAGAGACCAGTCAAAGTGCACGGCACCACACAGGTACCCAAGCACAGCAACAGAGAGGAATACAATACGCAACCGAGCAGCACCGTACAATACAGTACGCAACTGAGCAGCACCGTGCCACCTCTAAATCCAACAGAGAGGAATACAGTCCTCCACAAGTGCGGCAGCCACAGCACAACCAGCAATGGTGGCGGCAGTTGTATCAACGGGCAGGAAGAGAAAAGGTAGAGCAGCGAGTCTCACAGTGCGATACCGGGAGGGAGAAAGTGCCCATTCTTTAAGGAGCCGACCTCCAGGAAGTTGCGCAGGGGGTGGCGTGGATTTCGGCGGGAGCCGAACAGATCGGCCGGTGAGCGCCGCCGCCAGCCTCCCGCTTCCTTTCTCCCTCTGTCCGCTCACTTGCTTCCTTCTGCGGTCTCTTGCTTTTTGCCCTAGGAACGTGCGTCCTTTCTACCAGCCGGCTGGGTGGGCTGCTCGGCCTTAGGCCTTGTAGCGACCCAGCCTGGCTGGCCTTTTTTTTAATAAGGTGAAAACATATAATCCGACAACATTATTTGGTGCAGGCATCCCTATGTTTAAGTCGCACTACTAACAGAGGGAGCCCAATGTATGGCAGGGGAAGCTTCCCAGACTGCACTGAAGGATGCTAGAGAAACATTGAGCCTCTCATGGGAAATGGGAATCCACATGGATCGGAACTAGGGTTCTTTTCCCATAGTTGATGCAGAGCCCCATTGCTTCGACAAAGGAGTCTAGAACCGCAACCGCACGAAGTCGTGTAATTCCATGAGAAGAGGGCCTAGTGACAATCAACGTGTCGTCGGCATATTGAATAACTGGGCCGCTCTGGTCATCTGCCAAAGGGTGAAGCGCAACACCATTCTTCTTTATCATGACTTGTAACACATCAGCAACTAGGAGAAAAAGGTAAGGGGATAGGGGCTCTCCCTGCCTTAATCCTTTTTGTAGGTAATCCAAGGTCCGGGGCAACCGTTGAGCAACAAGGCGGTTTTGAAGAGGAGAGCAAAGCGTTAACCCAATTGCATCATAAGGTGGGGAAGCCCCTAGTTGTCATGATTCGGGCGAGAGCAGTCATCTCATCTAACTGTATCAAAGGCTTTAGCAAAGTCTAGTTTGATCACCAAAGCTGGTTGTTTGCATTTGGGACAGGTCTGGATCAGCTCAAGGGCTTAGGCAAAGTTTTCCGAAATGGATCGCCCCGGAAGAAACGGGTCTGGTCCGGGTGAATTACATTGCCGATTTGACATTGCAGCCTTGTGGTCAGCATCTTGCTCAGGATCTTGACGCTACGATTTTGTAGGGATATCGGACGGAAGCCTGAAGGTTCAGTAGTAGGCATTTTCTTGGGATCAAAACCATGAACGACCTGCTGATCCTTCTGAGGTATACATATTCTAAGTGGAAGTCGACAGCAAGTATCATAACCATGTTGGCGATGTGGTTCCAGGCAGTGCCATAGAACCTAGGCCTAAAGCCGTCAGGTCCAGGAGCATTGTCTCTGTTCATGCTTTTGATAGCTGACCATGCTTCTGCTGAGGTGAAGGGGAGAATCAGCTGATCTGGATTAACAGTAGGGCTCCCAGAGTAAAGATCCATATAGAGGGGGGTGGGGGTTTCAGGTGTCTGGTACCCCCAATTTTGATCTAGAGAAGTTTGTCAGAGTTGAGGCTTTGTCTTCCTGAGTGGTGAGGGTTCAGCCATTCACAGTGAGACGTTGAATCTGATGTTGGCGAAGCCTAATTGAGTATCTGGCATGGAAATATTTGGTGCAGGCATCCCTATGTTTAAGGGCTCTAAATTTAGCTCGCTGGCACCAATAAGCTGCACGGTCGAGGATAGCACACGACATGCATTCTCTAGCAATGTTTCGGAGGGACAGTTCACCTGCAGACAGGACACGAAGCTCTTCGAGGTAGTTTGTTATAAAAGTGGAGTCAGAAGGGCACGGAGAAGTGTGCCAGGCCGAGATGACGGAAGGGAGGAAACTGGGTAAGTAAGCCACGCATTTTCAAAGCGAAAGATGGAGGGTTTAAGGTTTTTTGTCGACATGGTAAGGAGGATTGGGGTGTGGTCAGATATGGTGCGGGCACAACTCAAGAGATGCGAGTTAGCGAAGGTCGAGTTCATGGCGAGGTTGAAGAAGGCACGACAGATAGGGTGGGAGAGGCACCCCCGTTCCCGTTGGTCCGTTGCTACAATTTCTATTTATAAGTATAGAATATAAAACATAAAAATATATGTGTTTTGTTGACTAGAAGGGTGTAAATGTAGGTACAGAGCCAACAACTAAAATTTGAATCTATATTTTTTTTATAATTTTAACATTTTTACTATTTAAATATGGGAGAGCACAACGGCAGTGGAAACCGTGAAACTAGAAAAAACGGCGATAGAAAAGAGAGGACCAACGTGTTTTTTAGATGTGTATGTGATATGAGTTATCACCGACGTGTTTTGAATAGAGTTGTGTTGAGCACCAAATTGAGCACGCGGACGGTCCGGCCCTGAGGCCGGACGGTCCGCGGTCCGGACGGTCCGCGCCTGTGGGCCGGACGGTCCGCGCGTGCGCAGAACAGATTAGGGTTCCGAGTTTTGTGCTACGGTTGTTAGCTAAAATCATGGGATAAGCTCGGAAATTAGTTTGTAAAGGGTCCAGCCCCCCTCCTCTATAAATAGAGAGGTATACGGCCGATTTATGATCAACAATCGAATCAATACAACTTCTATTTCGCATTTTATCATAGGAGTAGTTCTAGTCTAGTTTAGGTTTAGTCTTCCAATCCCCAAATTCTTCGTCTCTCTTCGGCTCTACGTCGATTAGAGGAGTCTAGGTCGGCCAGCCCGAGCCTAGACACAACCTAGGATCTCTACTCCCCGACGGGGTCCCTCCCGGGAGCGAGATCCAGGCGCCGTCGGCGATCTTCCGCCGTCCCTGCGTACGCGCGGACCGTCCGGCCCCAGGGCGCGGACCGTCCGGCCGTCAGGCAGGAACCCTAGCCGCGCATCAGGCCGCGGACCGTCCGGCCCCAGGCCGCGGACAGTCCGCCCTTGCGCAGAGAGCACTACCGCGCCTCGCATCAGGCCGCGGACCGTCCGGCCCCTGCGCGCGGACCGTCCGACCCTGTGCAGAGGGCACCGCCACGGTTCTTGTTGAGTGTTTGGCGCTCCAAAAAGGCGTCAACATACTTTTTGGCGACTCCGCTGGGGACAACACATCTAAGCTCATCAAATCGGCCCTCAATGGCCGGTTCAAAGGATAGCTCCGAAGTTTCCACCAGCAATATCATCACACCGATATGGGAAAATTTGCCGGCTGAAGAACAGCTCCTGTTCGAGGAGCGCCAGGAGCGGCTGATCCAAGAAGCAAAGGCGAGGTTCCTGGCCGACTTCAAAGTGGACAGGAACAACAAAGTCGTTCGACATCGGGCGACGGATCCGGCTTCGCTCCAACCCACGCCAGACATCCCCAATGTAAGTAATACGAACGAGCTGCAATCTCTTAAGAATTATGTAGATGAACAGCGCGAACAGATGCAAAATATCATAGGGGTTATGCAAAACGATTGTAGGAGACTAGTACGTGCATTTAATAAATCTAGTATAGCAAATTTTCCTTCACCCGAGGTTGAATTAGGAGATAATACACGTAATACATCGGTTAAAGGTTGTCACGACCAGTCACAACCCCCTTATGGGATGCCGATGGACACGTACCCTGAGCAGACGCAAATCGGCAGCAAATCAGCCGATCTGCACATGCCCGGACCGTCCGCACGTGAGCGCGGACCGTCCGGGCCAGCAACAGTCGGGCCTATTTTTAATGAGTTACCTAGATATGCGCCCGAGCCACCACATACGGCACAAAATCTAAACTACCAAGTCGGACCGTCCGCATACAACGACGGACGGTCCGCATATAATCACGGACGGTCCGGGCCAATGTCCGGACAGTCCGCGCATGACCTTTTTGAGGAGGATTGTTACCTGAATCCTCACCCGTCCCAGCGACACGTCCCATCGCGCTATGCAATGCACCAGCCCATTAATTCAGGATCCAGAGCCCAGGAAAGCCTTCCGGCCCCACCTAGAAGGCCGGAAAGAAACGATCAAACATATGAGCCATATAGGGCAAATGGAAATGCACCACGTAGCTCAAACCAATGGGGGGAACGACAACATACTAACATGCAACCAACCCCACCTATGTTTGACCAGAGAGCCGGTGGTCTTGCACCGGCTGCAATTGGTATAGTGAGGGAAGAAATAGCCGGGGCGTTCCGAGATAAGCTCGGAGTAAGCATGATCCCTGGGGGGCAATCATACCGGAAGCCTTATGACAGCCGATTTGATCGCCACCCATACCCACAGGGAACCAGGATACCCGAGTTTGCAAAGTTCTCGGGTGACCAAGGAAAGAGCACGCGTGAGCACATAGGCCAGTTCCTAGCACAATTAGGAGAATTGGCCGACACCGAAGCATTCCGTGTGCGTTTATTTTCATTATCCTTAACAGGGACTGCATTCACATGGTATGCCACGCTCCCTCCTAATTCCATTTTGTCATGGGGAGACTTAGAGCAAAAATTTCATGAACATTTCTTCTCTGGTGATTATGAGCTAGATTTAGTAGACTTAGTGACCCTACGACAAGAAAGGGATGAATCGGTTAGTGATTATATCCGGAGATTCCAGGATACGAGAAACCGATGCTTTCAAATTCATTTAACAGATAAACAACTGGCGGGAATAGCCTTTGATGGATTGCGCTATTATTTAAAAGAGAGATTAGAAGGCATCCAGTTCTTTACTCTAGCACAATTACATCAGAGAGCTTCGGCTTGTGAAAGCCGAAGCAAAGAACTAGTCAGAACGGTTCATCATAATGTCCCTATAGTAGAACACAATCAAAGTAGTTCGGACGATGAACCAAAGAAAGTTTACACTGCCGAAATAGTCTGGCCCGAGCAGGCCAAATCTTCGGCTTGCTACTCCTTGCAGTCAATTCAAAAGGAACGAAAGGAGGAGGTTAAGTTTACATTTAATGTCGGCAAATGTGATAAGATATTCGATGAATTACTAAAAAATGGTAACATTAAAATTGATTATATCGTTCCACCTGCCGACGAACTAAAGCGTCGCGCATACTGCAAGTGGCACAACTCATTTTCCCATGCCACTAATGATTGTAATGTGTTCCGACGACAAATTCAATCGGCCATTAATGAGGGACGATTGAAATTTCAGGAGGACACGGAGCCCTTCCCAATGAATGTGATCGACTTTAATGGCAAAAAGGTCCTAATTCGGCCCAACACAGCCGATAAGGGCAAAGACAAAGAAGTCATCATCGGCAACGCACGGGAGGCCGATGGAAACAACAAAATTTCTTGCAGGAAAGTGATGGCCGAGAAGACTCCTGATGGAGGGGAGACACTGAAGGTAACCATCACAAACTCCAGCGCTGGGGGGCAAGCACAGACAAAGGGATATGCGCGAGAACCCATACTACGCATCGCGGACGGTCCGGTGTCTAGGCGCGGACGGTCCGTAACATCAACGGACGGTCCGAAGCGTTCCGACGGACGGTCCGGCAACGTCGAAGAGCCGCGGCGACCACGTACCTTCAAACCACGACGACCAGAAATAGGTACGTGGAAAACTAACACGTTCAAGGCAACTGGTCGGTTGGTAAAATCTAGCCCGACCTTTGATCAATTATTGTCTAAATATGTGAAAAAGAAGGCTGGCCCCAGCGACCGGCCACCAAAGGGACCTCGCTTACCCACCCAGGTGCGACGGCAGGTTAGGCCGATTGGACCACCACACCAATCGGAAAAGACGGGAGGTCATAATGTTCAGTTAAGACCTAACGTACCTGCATGGATACCTCCACCACCATATCCACCTATGCCATATCCATACACATACATACCTCCACCATATGTCCCAAATCAAATGTGGGGCATGCCACCATACTCATTTGGGATGCCACAGTACCCCGCTTGGGGGGCACCCCAAACATCTGTATTCAATAGGTTGACACCTCCAGTACAAGACCGATTGAGAGCCCCTCAATCCGGTCCACGAGCACATGCCCAGCAAGATTGCCGAACAACTCGGCCCCAAAGGCTGACTAATCCGGCAAGGGGGCATACAGCTACAACCTCCAACAGTACGAAAAAGGAAGATGTCATTAAAATAGGAACGACAGATGTCGTCGTACAACAAAATAACGAAGGGCCGATGATTTTTGGTGAATCGGCCAACACAAACAAAAAAGAAAGTACGACTGTCAATAAAATAGCCGATCCAAAATACTCCATGCCCCGATGGTGCCCATCGGGATTGACACGATCGCAAAAGCGAAAATTACAGCGCCTTAGGGCAAAGGAGAATCAGGAGAAGGAGGCGGAAAAAATATTCAATGACACACATCCGCAATATCCGCTACCACAAAAGAGATGGAGACCAAAGGCCGTTGAGGAAAATCAAACGGCCATAAAGACAGAAAATAAAACAGCAACTGTGCAGCTCATTGCAGGTATAGCAGACAGTCCGACTATAAAGACCGGACCAACCGTACAGGGCACGGACCGTCCGACCCCTGAGGCCGACTCATCTGCAATAAACCATGACACCTCCGACGACGTACCGACGCCCATGGAGGAAGACGACCTGCAAGGAGAAGACCTGGTCGACTACGGAGCTACGCCAGAACACTTAGAGAATTAGGAAGGCAATGTGACGAATTGGTCAGGACCAGTATGACGCTCGGCGATGTTGGGACTGACAGTTCGATCAAATCTAAAGGGATCACGTCCGTTGAGTCAACCATCGAGACCAAGGCCACTGCGTACCATCCTAGTAAGTGGCAAGATGCCTAAGAAAACCGATGTGATAACATCGAGTTAGTTGCTTTTGGTTCGCTCAGCTCCACCAAAAGGCAGAGGGGCATATGTTGAGCACCAAATTGAGCACACGGACGGTCCGGCCCTGAGGCCGGACGGTCCGCGGTCCGGACGGTCCGCGCCTGTGGGCCGGACGGTCCGCGCGTGCGCAGAACAGATTAGGGTTCCGAGTTTTGTGCTACGGTTGTTAGCTAAAATCATGGGATAAGCTCGGAAATTAGTTTGTAAAGGGTCCAGCCCCCCTCCTCTATAAATAGAGAGGTATACGGCCGATTTATGATCAACAATCGAATCAATACAACTTCTATTTCGCATTTTATCCTAGGAGTAGTTCTAGTCTAGTTTAGGTTTAGTCTTCCAATCCCCAAATTCTTCGTCTCTCTTCGGCTCTACGTCGATTAGAGGAGTCTAGGTCGGCCAGCCCGAGCCTAGACACAACCTAGGATCTCTACTCCCCGACGGGGTCCCTCCCGGGAGCGAGATCCAGGCGCCGTCGGCGATCTTCCGCCGTCCCTGCGTACGCGCGGACCGTCCGGCCCCAGGGCGCGGACCGTCCGGCCGTCAGGCAGGAACCCTAGCCGCGCATCAGGCCGCGGACCGTCCGGCCCCAGGCCGCGGACAGTCCGCCCTTGCGCAGAGAGCACTACCGCGCCTCGCATCAGGCCGCGGACCGTCCGGCCCCTGCGCGCGGACCGTCCGCCCCTGTGCAGAGGGCACCGCCACGGTTCTTGTTGAGTGTTTGGCGCTCCAAAAAGGCGTCAACAAGTTGCCTATGAAACGAGTTATCATAGCCACGTGTTTGCTCGTCTGTAGGGCCGTGCCGAGGCAGGGCGTGAGGGGCGGCCGACCTGGGCCCCACCCCATACAAAATCCAATAGAAATTAAAATCCAATAGAAATTAGGAACTAGGGCTGTAGGGCACGCCGCACCGCAGTACCACACGTCCTCATGCATGCTGCCTCTGTCCTTGCCGCCGCCTGCTGCCTACTGTCGCCTGCCTCTGTGACTCTATCCTTGTCGCCGCCTGCTGCCGCCTGCGGCCTACCTATCTATAATCTATCTGCCCTCTAGCACGCTACATGCGCTGCTGGAGAGCCCAGCCGATGAGGCGACATAGGCCCTGCCTTCTGGTAGCCCGTGATCGACAGGTTCTCGTGCTTTTCCTTTTATGGATTATTTTATTGATTTCGTGCATATTGTTTTATTGATTTATTTTTATTAATTTCTTGTAGATTGTTGTTGACATCATGCCTCATAGAAAATATGCATCAGGTAGCCAAAAAAGAAAAAGAAGGAAGCACATGGAGGATTTTGTCTTGTCACAGAAAGGAGCCATGGATAAATTTCTTAAGAGGGATATGGAAGATCCGAGAAACACAAATGAATTGGCAATAGTGCTTGTGGAGCCGGTGGACGAACAAATTGGTGGGAATTTAGAATACCAAGGACCTACAGCAGACCATAATGTAAGTGACCATGATAATATATCTCATCCAACTGCTACAGAATCTGCTAGTGTTGATGAACCACCAGTATTGATTATAGACATATATGATCCAAGAAATTGGAATAATCTTGATAACAAAGCAAGAGATACATTAGTCGAGAAGGGACCGATAAGAGAAAAGAATCTTGTCTTTCCAATGGATGGCAACTCTAGGCATTTTTCCTATTCCCATTATTTTAGAAAATTGAGCAATGGTGAGGAACATGACAGAAAATGGTTAGTTTACTCAAAGCATGTTGATAGAGTGTTTTGCTTCTGTTGTAAGCTTTTCAATTCTGATAGTTGCACAAGTTCATTAGCACATGATGGATATAGAGATTGGAAACATATTAGTGAGAGACTGAAAGAACATGAAAATAGTGTTGAGCATATTACTGGTATGAACAGTTGGAATGAATTGAGGGATAGGCTAAGAAAACAAAAAACAATTGATAAAGATTTGCAACGACAAATTACAAAGGAGAAAGAACGCATGAGACAAGTTTTATTCAGAATAGTTGCCATCGTGAAATTTCTTGGTAAACGCAATTTAGCGTTTCGAGGGTCCAATAATCATCTTTACAATGAACAAAATGGAAATTTCTTGGCTTGTGTTAAAATGGTTGCAGAATTTGATTTGGTAATGCAAGATCACCTTAGACGAATTGAAAGAAAGGATATTCATTACCATTATCTTAGTAATAAAATTCAGAATGAGTTGATATCTCTTTTAGCTTCTGATATTACTAACACTATCATAAAGATTATTAAAGAGGCAAAGTACTTCTCTATCATTCTCGATTGTACTCCAGATGTTAGTCATGAAGAACAAATGTCTTTGATAGTTTGATGTGTCAACATATCTAGCAACAAAATTGAAGTTGAGGAGTACTTTCTGGGTTTTTAAAGGTGGATGACACATCTGGTTTGGGGCTTTTCAATGTTTTGATTGGTTCATTTGAGTCCTTTGGTCTTAATATTGATGACATAAGGGGTCAAGGTTAAGACAATGGTTCTAATATGAAAGGAAGGCATCAAGGAGTACAGAAACAGTTGTTTGATAAGAATCCAAGAGTTTTTTATATGCCATGTGCTTGTCACAGTCTTAATCTTACTCTTTGTGATATGGCAAAATCTTGTAGTAAAGCTGTTTCATTCTTTGGAATTGTGCAAAGAATATATACATTGTTTTCAGGTTCTACAAAAAGATGGAAAGTTTTACTTGATCATGTGCCAGATTTAACTGTGAAATCATTGTGCAACACTCGTTGGAAAAGTCATATCAAAAGTGTGGCAGCAATTAGATATCAAGCTCTTCATATAAGGGCGGCTTTGTTTGAGTTACATCATGATTCTGATACTGATCCCATGGCAAAGAGTGATGCAAAGAGTTTGTATGACTTGATTGGTACCTTTGAGTTCATTCTTGGTATGGTTATATGACATGATATTTTATATGCTGTAAAATGTTGTGAGCAAGAAGTTGCAATCATCATCATTGTGTCTTCACTCTACCTTAGAGCAAATAGATGGTATAATGAGTTACTTTGACAAGTATAGAAATGAAGGGTTTGCTTCTAGTATGGTGGTTGCCAAGGATATTGCTTCTGTAATGGGTGTAGAGGCATCATTTACAGTAAAGTGTCATGCTCTAAGGAAAAAGCATTATGATGAAAATGATTGCAGCAATGAGGCAAATCTACAAGGTGAGAAAGATTTTGAAGTAAATTATTTTTTAGTTATGCTTGATATGGCAAGCAGTTCATTAAAAAATAGATTTGAAGATCTCCAAGTATTCAATGGTATATTTGGGCCTTTTCTTAACTTAGCATCATTGAAATTATTGGATCACATTAAACTCAAGGATTATTGTACCATGTTGGCAAAAACTTTCTCTGTCGATGATTCATTTGATTTTGAGAAAAATAATCTGACATCAGAGTTAATAATATTGCAAATGACACTGCCAGATAGATCAATGTCTGCTATGAAATTTTTTGAGTTTGTTAGGAGAATGGATTGCTATCCCAATATATTTGTTGCTTATCAGTGTGCACAGTACTTGTCACTTGTATTTGTGAGGTATTGCTCTAATATTTTTTGAGATATGCTTTAATCCTTCATGAATTTGTGAATATTTATATATTATTATTAATTTTTATGTGAATTTACAACTTGTGTGAATTTTGAAGTCAATTAAGGGTACACGTTATGATTTTTACTGGTATATATTAGATTTTGAGCATAACCAGTGTGTTTTTTGTACCAATGTCATTTCCGTTTTCGGAGTTATCATTTTTTATTTCGTTTTCGAGGAAAAATATGAAAATAGAAATAGTTTTAGTGTTTACCGACTGGTTTCGCCCCTACATATATTAACTATAAAGGGCTAACTACAATATATATATCAGCTATAACATATGCTGCAAAGATCGATATAGCTAAAAGCTAGCCATATTATTAAACTTGTTTTTATAGTGTGTTTGGTTAAGGAGTAGAGAAGAATGAAGTTACTCTATTTCTATTTTTGGGATGTTTGATTTTCAACAAAAGAAGAGTAGAATGACTTCTGGAGTCTTTATATGGAAATTTAGCATAAATAGTTGGAATGCTCTCGCTCAACAAAAATGACCGGATGCTAGCGCTTTCTTAGACGCGAGCGCTCTCCTACCTCTCCTACCATCTACACTCATATGACTCTCCAACCAAACAGAGAACGGAGCGGCTAAGTTCTATTCTGCTCTTCAACCAAACAAAAAAATAAAGCGACTCTATTCTGTTTGTCAAACACGGAATAGAATGACTCTATTTAAAATCCTGGAATAGAGCCGCTCCATTCCAATTGACTTTTTCAACCAAACGCATCCTTAGTGAGTGTCTGAGAGGATAAGAATAATTTGTGTCATTTCTAGTTTCTTTGAGAGAATAAGGACATGTTTCGAGAAATTTAAAAAATATAAAAAAGAGGATAGAGAAACGGATCCGTACGTTGGAGGCTGAGTTTTTATTAGATCTTCTTTATTGCTGGTTATATATTGGAAAAAAGGACCGAGTATTCTCAATCCAGTGCATTGATGATGATGAGATATGGTCATTTTGAGCTTACTTGAGGAATTGTGGTGTATGTATTTTTGTTTGTTTTTGTATTTGTTGATTGATGGTGAGATGGTACTTAGAGTTGTGCAAGTATTTTTGTTGATTAGATGGTCCTTTGTACTTAAGGATAGGTGCTCTTGGACTCGGAAGAGAATTTAAATATCCAATACCATACTGTTTGACAATACGCTTTGTGCCAGAAAATAACAGTCTTTTAACTGCACGAAAGCTAGTACTCCCTCCGTCCCAGTATATAAGGCGTAACCACCTCTGCTTCAAAGACCAAGAAATACATTTAATTGTCTCTATACCACTGCATCGATATACGTATGCATAGAGAGCACGTCTTATATTGTGGGACAAGAATAAAAAGTGGTTACGCCTTATATCCTGGGACGGAGGGAGTATTACATTTGAAAATAACCAGGACCGAAAAACGGGATCTGAACTTTGGATATGAAGATTGATCGATTTCCGGTTCGAGATACATTCCGGATCCCAACATTCTCGTCACAACCAGTCTGTTTATTCACTGCTCACATCACAAAACACATTTGGATTCAGACACAGAAGCGTACATCGAATCTCTACACCTCTTGGCAATGGCGCATGTCGAACTCCAGCACCTCATCATTCACACAGCCAATGTCATCAGCAGGACTACGAGTCGAACTCCAGCATCGCATCCGCGTAGGCGTCGTGGGCGCCCTCGAGGTAGAGGGAGTACATCTTGACCTCGTCGTGCTTGAACTTGTGCCTGCCCTGCTTGCCCGACCCGGCCTCTCCCTTGCCGATCAGGGACTTGTACGCGCGGCCGACGGCGGGCTTGGAATGGTTGGTGGGCTTCCTCGACGCCCTGACGAAGCCGCCGTTGGCCGCCGTCGCGCCCTCCACCTGCACCGCGCGGGACCGGCACTTGCCCTCCGCGTCGACCAGGCTGGGGTCGACGGTAAACACCCACCCGTGCTGGCGGCCCTCGCGACGCATCGTGCTGGTTTGGGCTGATTGCTGTGTTGGGATTGGAGTGCGGCTGTATCAGTGGCTCCTGCGAGATTTATATGGCGAGAGGCCGAGAGCTGCGTTGCAAGGACGGTTCCTTGCCGGCCACGGTTTCGTCAGGTAGGCAACTTGGTGTCCAAGTCCCGAGTGCTTTGACGAATTTCGTCACACGTTCGCCGACGAATTGACTAACAGTTGGGCCAGGCCGAGTTGGGCTTCCGAATACTAGATGCTAGGCCATCCCTCTCAAGACGGCCATCGCGTATTCCGTTGTGTTATTTACGAGAGTTTAGGTTTACAAAGTAAACAACCTATCTTAACGTAGGAGGTGTTTGTGACTGCTCCACTCCACATTTATCAGCTCTGCTCTATCAACTTCATGGAGTTTATAGTGTTTGGTTTTGCATCATAATTCCAGGAGACGAATTATTCACAGGCATTTGCATTTCACCGAACGCCTTGCTCGCCTCCCCCAAAGGCCGAGCTACGACGACACAAGGTTCGGCTCCATGCAACAAGAAGCTCCTCGACGCCGAGGGACAACGACGGCCACATTACGCACACATAGGATGTGTTTGGTTTCTTGGCCCAGTCCGAGCCAGGCTCATTGAAAGAACCAGGCTCAAGAGAGCCCGCATCTACAGAGACGGTTCAAAATGTTTGGTTGCCTGATCAAAATAAGCTAGGCCCATGTGGCACATTGTTTGGTTCTCATTTTTTTAGCTTGGCCCAATTTGGTTGCCGCCACTTTTTAGTTTTGATGTTTACAATACAGCTCCCGCCAAATTTCAAAATCGAACTAATTGCAATCATCTAAATATGAACTAATTACAACAGATTTGAACTAAAAATATGTTTACAACAGATTTGAACTCAAAATCTCGCTGTGATTCTTGCAATCAGACTGTAGCGTTGAAATCCAATAGATGTGATTACAACAGATTTGAACTAAAAAAATATAATTTTGACCCATAAATTGAACTAATTGCAATAATCTAAATATCATTTACAATAATCTGAATTAAACAGATCCATACAACCGAACAACAACATATTTGAACTAAAAATATGATTTTGATCCTACAAACCCTGATCCATTTGACAGCAACAACTTCAGAAGAGAAGAAACATATTTTTGAAAACAGAATTAAACAGAAATTCAACTTCAGAAACCCTGATTCCAGACGGACGGATCTCAGCACAGCACGCAGACGGCGACCCGACCCAGACCACGGCGGTGGACAACAACTTGCCATGCCAAATGAAGACCGGGGCGTGGCTGAACGAACAAGCAACAATTCAACTCCACACGTAGGAAGATCGAAGAACAGCTCAAAGCAGGCAGGCGTCGGTGCATACAAACAACTATTTGACAGCAACTTGAACAAGAAGTCAAGGAGCAACAGACATATTTGACCCTTGAGTAAACAGAATTAAGCACATCAACTTCAGAAGAGAACAACAACTTCAGAAGATCCATTTGACAGCAACAACTTCAGAAACATAAACAGAAAACAGAATTAAACAGAAATTCAATAGCGCAAACACTGCAGAAATTCAATAGCGCATTAAACAGAAAACAGTAAAAGATGTGATTTTGACATCTATTACTGTGAATTAAAACCCTCATATACAGTAGTCACATCTATTTGACAGCAACAGACATATTTGACCCTTGAGTATATGAACAGCCAAGCAAATTAGGCCGTAGATCGATGTGACTACGGTATAAAAAATTAACGAGCTACAATCCTCCCTAGATTCCTCAATGTCTAAAAACCAGCTACTTGAACAAGAAGTCAAGGAGCTGACTGATAAATGTTCAGAGCATCAAGAACAAGCACATTTAGTTCAGCAAAGAAGTCTGGAGCTGGAAGATCTGCTTCACACATCAAAGACTCATGCTGAAGGTGCATACTCTTGGACACAGGAACTGGAGCAGGAGCTGAACAGCACATATGAAAAGCTCAAGGGGGTTGAAGAAGAACAGCACATATGAACAACACATATGAACAGCAACATATGAACAACACATATGACTGCAACAAGAGCTGGTGAAATTAAGAGAAGAAAACGAACACCATCAAAACAACATTGTTGATCTGAACCTTCAGCTCTCCACTAATAATGACATGCACAGTCATTAAACAGAAACTACTGTAAAATACCATGAGACCTGAAACAGAAACTGAAAACAGTAACACCAATTTCTCATGAAAAGTGTTTGCCTCAGAAATTATTATCAATTAAAATCACTTGATCAACTCATGAGAGTAATACAATAGATTGCCTCAGTTTTGTATGAATAAACACATCATATGACCATACATGGGAGAACATAGGGCAGGTGGAGAAATCTGATTAAAGGATAGAGAGTATGTTTGGTTGCCTGACCCAAAATAAAACCAAGAGCAAGGAAAACAAAGCAGTAAGTCAACCTCCCATGAATGGTCATCAGTCAAACATATTTCATCATAGGCAAAATTCACAAAATGAGCAAGGAAAACAAAGCAACAAGTCATACTCCCTTGATTGATCATCATTATAAAACATATCATCATAGGCAAGTAAAGGCAACAATTCAATATAAAATCATCACAGACAGGTAGAAAAGTCTCAAAATTATTAATTATCATCCATAGTTCCATAGGCATAAGATTCAGTGCCATAGGCATAGAGCAAAGTATTAGGCATAGATCAAAGTACTACGCATAGAGCAAGGTATTAGGCATCATAGGCATAAGACTGGTCTGCTCAAATCTTTGCAAGGTGCTGCCTTAGCCAAAGCACGCGGTGTTTAGGCTCCATCTTCACAAAGCCATCACCTTGCCTTTTGTTGTCCAATAGGTAGGTAAGGCAAGTCATCAACTCCTCATCAGTGAAACCTGGAATACTCATGCAAATTTGATACAGATCAGGATGGACATCTGTGGTCTGGACTACAACAGGTGCTTGGACAGCTTCAGCCAATTTGTTCACAGCTCCAGTAAGCCCTGTCATAATCCCCAACTCTTCATCACTGAGTCTCCTTTTCTTTCCATATGATCCATAGGAACTACCAGCACCAGCACCACTATGAGAAGGGCTGGCACCAGCAGAACCAGAAGCAGTAGTACCAACAAGACATGGTTCTTCAAATGCACCAGCACCTTCAGTAACATCTGAGATGGTGCCAAGGGGCTCATTTGAGGCCATGGCATACTTGCCAGTAGCCTGCCCAGCTCCAAATATAATTTGCATCTGCACATAGTTTTCAATTGCCACATTGAGGAATTCAGCATCCTTTGGGTTGTCTTTTGTATGGCCCAGCAGATGTTCATCATCAAGGATGATTGTGAATGTATTCTCATCCCAATGAGCACCGCTTAGGTCCTTGAGCCTACAAACCCTGATCCATTTTTGACGCCACTTCCTCAAATGATTGTAGACCTGGGTTCCTGTGACTTCTTGGCCACTGAATTCAGTCAGTGCCTTGGCAACAGAGTTGACATGAACCTCCTTGAACCCTTTATCCGTTTTTACTCCTTGCCCAACCAAGTCTGCAAACTTCCTCAGGATAAAGCCTGACATCACAGGGGTCCAGCGCATGGCAGTCCTTGAGGTACTACCAGCAGCAACTTGCTCAACTTCCATAATCTATATAAAATTGAAGTCAAAAGAAGAGGTAATGAAATGGCATCATAGCATAGGACCAGTTTTCTCAGCATATAAAAAATAATTAAGCTTCAAAGCAGAAAGTAAGGCTGATAAAAATCACTGCAGATCACAATTTCTCTCAGCATTTAAAAATAATTAAGTTCCACAAAAACATCACTGCAGATCACAATTTCTCTCAGCATTTAAAAATAATTAAGTTCCACAAAAAACATCACTGCAGAGTACAATGTTTCTCAGATTGTAAGGTTGATAACAAAAAACATCACTGCAGATTACAATGTTTCTTAGAAGAAAACCACAAAGAAATTACACACGGCTAGACCCCCTATGCTGCCACATTTGAGTTGATATAGCATCTCTTTGTTGGGTCCAAGTTTGGTTATCATGAACTGCATCAATGGCACCTTCCACATTGGCAATGTTTGGAGCCCAAGTGTTTTCCGAAGGAAAATGTGAATCCAGCCCATATCTAAGAATCCAGTTGTGAAGGATGGTGCATGCTAACACAAGCTTAACTTGTGTCGGATATGGATGAAAAGGCTTGTTGTATAGAATCTTGAATCTATTCTTCAAGGCACCGAAAGCTCTCTCAATTGTTACTCGGAGGGAAGAATGCCTTAGATTGAAGAGTTCTCTTGGATTGAGTGGATGATTTCCTCCACCAAATTCTCTTAGATGATATCTTGTGCTACGGTATGGAGGTAGAAATCCAGGTCTAACAGCATAACCAGCGTCAACTAAATAGAATTTTCCTAGTTCAAAGAATTCTAGTTAGTTTGATTGTGAAGTAATTTAAAAGCATATTCAAACATGTTATGGAATTACCTGGTGGCATAATGAGGCCATCAGATCTTTCTAATGCATCCGATAGAATCAAGGCATCATGAGCTGAACCTTCCCAGCCAGCAAGAACATAGGTAAATCTCAAATCAAAATCAACAGCTGCTAGAACATTTTGTGTCGTTGTGTGCTTTCTACCCATGAAGGCTGCTCTCATTGAACTAGGAACCCTAGCCAATACATGTGTGCCATCAATGGCACCAACGCAATCCTAAATGTTTAAGTTAAAATGATTAAAACAAAGACAATACTAACATATTTCAATTAAATGGTTAATGTGCAATCCTAAATGGAATGGAAAGTACCTTGAAGTACGGGTACCATCTTCTACTAACATGAATTTTGGGATGGACAGAGGTGGAAGGAGGGGTGATCATCTCAGTGCGTAGCTCACCAATTGTACTTAACACCTCGTGAAAATATCTACTAATAGTCTCAGTAGATCTTCGGAAGGTGAATTTGAGAACCCTAAACCTTTGATTATGACCAACAACATGTAGAAACATTGCAACTTGTTCTTCTACAGAACTGTGAATACTATCCCTTAGCAAGTGTCGAGACCGAAACAAACCACAAAGCTCAAAGAAAGGGACCTTAGACATTCTAAGCAGCTCCACACATTGGATATCATCAGATTCATAGATAAATCTAAGATTTGCCTGCCTCTCAATGTCCCTTTGAAACATTGGACCATATGTGACACGAGGATGAAAGATTCTACGCCTAAGGCAAGCAAACAACCAACAAGATATAGCAACAACCAATGCCGATGCTCTCAACTTCAGCAAATGACGATTTGGACCCAACATATCTGAATAAAGGGAAAAATTGTTCAATGAGAAACAATTGTACTCTGCTCAGGCTGAAAAAAACAAGCCAGGGTTGCCACATCTAATGATGTTCCTCCAAACTGGCTTGGTAACATCACTGAAAAATTGTACTCTGCTCAGATTAAAAAAACATCACTGAGAAATTGAGATCTGCTCAGATTGAACCAAAAAACATCACTGAAAAATTGTACTCTGCTCAGATTGAAAAAAAACATCACTGAAAAATTGTGGTCTGCTCAGATTGAAAAAAACATCACTGAAAAATTGTGGTCTGCTCAGATTGAAAAAAAAAACATCACTGAAATCTGGTCCTAAGCTCAGACTTTAAATATTTTCATCACTGAAAAATGATCAGAATAAAAGAAGAGAGTTATGGAGGTAGCAGCATAATATAATGCATTAACTACCTGCATAGTATAAAAAGAAGATAGTTATGGAGGTAGCTGCATAATATAATGCATTAATCCATTAAATTAAACAAGACAAGAAGCTACAGAGGGGAGAAGAAAGGATGAACAAAGGTAAGATTGTTGTAAGGGAAGAGGAAACAGGAATAGATGAAGGTAAGAGGGGGAGAAGAAAAGAGGAACAACTAGCTACTTAATATAATAGACAGATTATGCTAGTTGCATAATCCATTAAATTAAACAAGACAAGCATGACAAACATGTTAAATTTAGTTAAGTCAATAAATAAACATGGCAAAACATGGACCAAACAGATAGTAATATTGAAAGATGGCTTAACTAATATGAAAGTAATGAAAAGATCAGTAATGAAAAGATGCAAGTAATATTCAGTTAAGTTCAGGTCAGTTAAGTTCAGTTAAGCAGATCAGTAATGAAAAGATGCAAGTTTTTCATCCAAAACATGGACCAATCAGATATCCACCAACAATCAGTTATATACTAATATGAAAGTACATCACTGAAAAACTATGCAGGTTTTTCAGTTAAGTTTAGTTAAGTTCAGGTCAGTTAAGTTCAGTTAAGCAGATCAGTAATGAAAAGATGCAAGTTTTTCATCAAAAACATGGACCAATCAGATATCCACCAACAATCAGTTATATTAATCAGATCTAGAATGAGAACATTTTGCCTAGATCAGCTAATATGAAACTAATCAGCTGCTTTGCTAGAATCAGCTGCTTTGTTTTCAGTTATATTAATGAAAGCAAAGCAGATCGAGAATAGAACTAATTAATACAACAATGAAGCAAAGCAAACTGATTAATAAAACTAATCAGTTATATTAACCAAAACCTAATCAGATTAATACCACAATCAGTTTGCTAGAACCAGCTGCTTTCTAGACAAGATCTGATTAACATAAACAAAGCAAAGCAGCTGAAAACAGATCATTGCTAATATGAAACTAATCAGATCTAGAATGAGAAGACAAAGCAGATGAAAAACTAATCAGATCAGTAATGAAAAGCAGATCTAGAATCAGTTAACAATCAGACCTAAACCCTAAACCTGAGAACAGATCGAGAACAGATCAGCTAGGGAGACCACACAGCTAGGGTCAAACCTGAGAACAGATCGAGGTCGAGGTCGTAGGAGAGCGATCAAACCTGAGAAGAGGGAGACCACACAGCTAGGGTTCACTCGCAGCTGAGAACCGATCGAGGTCGTATGAGAGCGATCCTTGCGAAGCAAATGAAAGTAGATGAGCAGCAAGAAAGTAGATGAAAGTAGATGAGCAACCAAGAAAGGGGCTAACCTCTCGTCGCCGACAGCGAAGCAGATGAACCCGAGAGGCGAGAGCGAAGCAGATCGACGGAGAAGCAGATCGAGCTCGTCCACAGGCGCGGTGTCGTCACCACGGGTCGAGAGAGATGACGGCGGCGAGCCCGTGAGCACGGCGACTGCGAGTGAACCCGAGATGCGAGAGCGAGTGAACCCGAGAGGCGAGAGCGAGTGAACCCTAGAGAGAGGCGAGAGCCGCGGCGGCGGCTGCGAGTGGCGAGAGAACCCGAGAGGAGAGTGGCGAGAGGAGAGAATCCTCCGCGGCGGCGGCTGCGAGTGGTCTGAAGACGAAGAGCGAGAGGAGAGTGGCGAGAGAGGAGAGTGGCGAACCCTAGAGCCGCGGCGGCCAGGCTCGCTTGCGAAGTAATTTTAGCGCGTTCCAAATGGGCCTGGTCCTGCGCTCACTTGAGACAGGCCCGTGCGCTGGGCCAAGCAACCAAACATTAGGACGTTGGTTCAAATGGGCCTGGTTGTGCCCTGGGCCAGGCAACCAAACATACCCATAGAGCACCGCGGCAGGCGGTGTCGTCCAGGGCATGCACCTGCTCGGCTACGCTGCCGGCACAGCCAAGGGCTTGACGCCGGCCGCGCTGCTAGCCGCGTCCGCCCGGACCGTGGCAGTGCTGGCTCGCCCTGTCCCTGTTCGCGCCGCTCCCCCTGTCCTTGTCTACGCCGCTCCGAGAGCCCCTACCTGCGCCGCGCCAAGCAAGGCAGTTCCTGGCCCTGCCATGGCCGTGGAGACTAGCCACGCTGCGCCTGTGCAGGCAGCCCGTGTCGTGCCGGTAGCCGGAGGCCCTCGTGGTGGCACACAACATTTTTAAGTTGATCTCTACAGTATATTTGAGGTAATAATCTTACTCACTAGTACAATTTAGCTCTATACAAGCGGTAGGCTTTTTACATCACAGGCGGTTCGGTTAGAAAACCGCATGTGATGTCCCAGGAGGTTCAGTACGCCTGTGATGTAATAGTATCACAAGCGGTTTTTGTTTAGGACCGTCTGTGGTGCTCTATCCTTTTCACAAGCGGACCCTAAGACAAAACCGCATGTGATTGTAAAAATATGAAAATACAATTTAAATATGAAAATAATTTTAATTTTTAACAGAAATATGCAAATACAATTTAAATGAATTAATATTTAATTTTTAACAATAATATGCAAATACAATTTAAATGAATTATAATAGCACACATAGATAACTAGAGAGATTTTAAATTAATTGGGAACCACAATTCATAGTCGATCATACATGATAACAAATACAATTTGATTCATACAATTTTTCATGAACTACCATTTTTCCGCATGTATGGCTTTAAGTTCTTATCAATTTTCTTTTTCACACGCTTGATTCTCTCTAGACCGTTAAAGACGAACATCTCTTCATACTTATTGTATTCCTCATCTTGGTCTCCCACATTCTCAACTCCAACAATTTTTTGCTTTCCAGAAATAACTACATGCATCTTCTCATCTGCTGGATCGAGTACATAGAACACTTGTGCAACACATTCCGACAACTCTCTCGTCATTACCAGGCACTTCACACGGATCCAACTCACCATGTTCTGACCATATCGTGTAATTGTTTGTAAACCCTCTTTTTAGCAGATGTGATTGGATTACTCCTGTATCTCTCCAAGCTATCTTATTATCACAGTCGATGCACGGACATAATATCTCCTTGCTCTTTCGCAAATTCGCGTGCTTTTTGGCCACTTCAATAAAGCTTCTCAATTTTCGAATATATGACGGATGTGGTCTTGGCACATTGTACATCCAACCTCGGTCCATTACCTATCCTTATATTGATTAACATCAATAAAATCATTAATTAATTGAATTCATCCATAAAACATGAAACGAATTGATATGTATGAAAATAAAACAAACATTGCAATAATAGATACCTTGAGGTGAGACAATTGTGTTTTTAAACAATCTTTAAACTAGATCAACTATTATAAGTCCAAATCTTGAATTCCAAAGCTTTTCTTCAAATCCGTTCTATATTACAAAATTAAGGCAAAAAATCGCATCAAAATGAGAAAGAAAACAAATGGAGATCATATATATGCATAAACTATTGAAATCAATCAATAAACTCAAAAACAAAACCTTCTCCCTGTAGATCTAAAAAAACCGCCGCCACTATTGAAATTAGGGTTCTGCGAGTTACGGTTCTGGAACCCGTTGGGGGGCTAGCCCTTTTATAGTGTACACACATCACAGGCGGTTATTTAGCCAAACCGCCTGTGATAGACAACATCACAGGTGGTTTTTTTTGTCGACCGCCTGTGAAGTTAATTTATCACAGGCGGTCGAAATTAACAACCGCCTGTGATGTTGTCTATCACAGGCGGTTTGGCTAAATATCCGCCTGTGATGCTTTACAATATAAAAAGCTGAGCGCCGCCAGGAACCCTAACTCTTCCCGCCCGAGCAAGAACCCGAGCGCCGCCAGGCTGCCGCCGTGTCCCCGTCCCCGAGCACGAACCCGAGCGTCGCCGTCCTAGTCCCCGAGCTCGAGCGCCGCCGTCCCCGTCCCCGAGCCCGAGCGCCGCCGTCCCCGAGCGCCCGAGCAACGCCGTCCCCTTCACCGAGTCCGAGCGCCGCCGTCCCCTTCACCGAGCTCGAGCCCCGCCGTCCTCGTCCCCGAGCCCGAGCGCCGCCGTCCCCGAGCGCCCGAGCAACGCCGTCCCCGAGACCAAGCCCGAGCACCGCCGTCCCCTTCACCGAGCCCGAGCGCCCGCCGTCCCCGAGCCCGAGCTCGAGCCCCGCCGTCCTTGTCCCCGAGCCCAAGGGCCGCCGTCACGGTCCCCGAGCCCGAAGCGCCGCCGTCCCCAAGCTCTTAAACTTCTTCCTCTCGTAGTAAGGTCAAAGTTCAGGTTCATTCCTTCTAAGTTCATAGCTCGAATTTCCTATATGTGTTTGAATCATATATGGGTTTGAATCATATATGTTAATTGATGGCAGATTACTTGTGTTTGAATCATATATGTGTTTGAATACACAGCTGGATATATATGTGTTTGAATCATAGCTTAGGTTAATCAAATGGTTAGGTTAATCGAATGCTTAGGTTAATCAATGGTTCAAACACATTAAGGTGTTAATCAATGGCTATCCCTGATTATCAGTTCTTAGATTAATTACTGTTGTTGTTTTCACTTACATATTTTGTTTGGTTGTCAATATGCTTATTGCTTATTGCTTGGTTGTCAATTACTTGTTTGGCTATCCCTGAATTTTGTGTCCCTCCATCGATTGGGATCTATTTTTATCCCTTCTGATTAAATGTTTTTTTCACTTACATATTCAGTTATAAGAAAATCATGGAAGTACATAGCCATGACAATGTTATTATCTCCCTATGTTATAAGACTTGTTCTTATCTCCCTTAGTTTTTTGACTACCTATCTTTGCTTCCCAACCCTATGTTATAAGACTTGTTCTTATCTCCCATCTTTGACTTGTTCATAGCCATGACAATGTTATTTGGACCCCTCTTTTTGCCCTATAAGCCACATCCTTGTTTTCCCTTTGATCCCTGCCTTTGTTGCGATCTCAATTTTGATTGTGAGACTTGGCCATTTTCAGTTTTAGAGATGGAAAAAGAGCCACTTGACATGGTTGAGAGCTCAGTTCGAGTCATCGAGACGCATGTTGACATCATTCGCAGTCTAGTGACTGATGGGGTTGTGGATACTAGTGAACCGGAATCAGTGTACACACTTAAGACCACTTTGTTTCAAATTGGAGATGTATGCGACATGCTTGAGAAGTGTGCTCTGTCCATCAAAAAGTATGCTGACTCCAAGAGGGCTAAAATTATTCAAGATGAAGCCCTGCAATATGCTGAAGATGATGAAGCTGCAGATGATTTGGAGGAACTCCCAAGCCCAGATCTCCTTACTCAAGCCGACATATTGGAAAAATATTTTGGAATTGAGTATGATAGCGACCAGTCAAGGGGTTGTTGATGTTTAGTCCTAAACAACACGATATGAGTATCGTAGGTTTCACTCTTAGAGATAATGTATTTTGTATGAACCTCTTAGAGAGTGTCAAGTCAATGAACTATCTTCGAGTACTATTGGGAAGTGGATCTCTTTGATGTATTTTTTTTAGTGATATCGATGGTGACGAGTAGCACCAAATTTGGACTTGTGTCCATATCTATAGATGCTAGTAGCACCAAATTTGTGATGTTATAATGCTGAAGGACCCCAAGAAGAGATTAAACCCTGTAGTCTACCACCTCCCGTTATTTGTGGGCTTCACCGATGGCTGGAAACATTTGGTGATAGCAAACGACCTTCGGGCTGAAGACGTCTGCGAGCTTGTTAAGGGGCCAGACGATGGTGAGCCGGTGTACTATGTCCGGATGTGTGGTCACAAAATTTAAAGCTGCCCCAGCTGCATGTGTGTGCTTCTCTTCTCTTAGGTGGGGTGCTAAGTGATCTTAGTAGCCGACATAAGAGAAGAGAAGCGCACAGATGAAGCCGGGGCGGCTTTAAATTTTGTGACCACACATCCGGACAGAGTACACCGGCTCACCATCGTCTGGCCCCTTAACAAGCTCGCAGACGTCCCCAGCCCGAAGGTCGTTTGATGTCACCAAATGTTTCCCACCCTCGGTGAAGCCCACAAATAACGGGAGGTGGTAGACTACAGGGCTTAATCTCTTCTTGGGGTCCTTCAGCATTATAACATCACAGCCATGCCTTCTCTGTCTAACTGCATTGGAAAGTGCACTTCTATCTGCGAGCTTGCTTCCCGACCCGATCCTGCCCCGGAGGCGGGTTTGGGCTTGATTTCTTTTGAATCACCTTTTCTCCAAGTTCCCTTATTGATGGAACCTACAATCTTGACTACCTCATCCCTATTCTCTGTTTGGGACTTATATGGAGAATGGCATCGGCGGAATGCCTGAATCGGGTCGGGAAGCAAGCTCGCAGATAGAAGTGCACTTTCCAATGCAGTTAGACAGAGAAGGCATGGCTGTGATGTTATAATGCTGAAGGACCCCAAGAAGAGATTAAGCCCTGTAGTCTACCACCTCCCGTTATTTGTGGGCTTCACCGATGGCTGGAAACATTTGGTGATAGCAAACGACCTTCGGGCTGAAGACGTCTGCGAGCTTGTTAAGGGGCCAGACGATGGTGAGCCGGTGTACTATGTCCGGATGTGTGGTCACAAAATTTAAAGCTGCCCCGGCTGCATGTGTGTGCTTCTCTTCTCTTAGGTGGGGTGCTAAGTGATCTTAGTAGCCGACATAAGAGAAGAGAAGCGCACAGATGAAGCCGGGGCGGCTTTAAATTTTGTGACCACACATCCGGACAGAGTACACCGGCTCACCATCGTCTGGCCCCTTAACAAGCTCGCAGACGTCCCCAGCCCGAAGGTCGTTTGATGTCACCAAATGTTTCCCGCCCTCGGTGAAGCCCACAAATAACGAGAGGTGGTAGACTATAGGGCATAATCTCTTCTTGGGGTCCTTCAGCATTATAACATCACAGCCATGCCTTCTCTGTCTAACTGCATTAGAAAGTGCCCTTCTATCTGCGAGCTTGCTTCCCGACCCGATCCTGCCCCGGAGGGGGGTTTGGGCTCGATTTCTTTTGAATCACCTTTTCTCCAAGTTCCCTTATTGATGGAACCAGTATATCAGACTAACAGTATATCCCTTTATCGATGGAACCAGCTTGAATGGCAGACAACGGGCAGCCTAGTATGGATGTGGTCTGCACCGGTGCGTCTAACAAAGTTGATGAAGACGCGACCAAACTTGAATGGCAGACAACGAGCAGCTCCGGTGAAGGGAGCGGGGAGGATAGTTCTAGTGACGACAATCCTTGTACTCCTATACCTCCAAGGAAGAAAAAAACATCAGATGAGCTTGATGCCGACTATATTCCCAACGATGAAGAGGTAAATAGAAATATGCCGACTATATTCTAAAATAATGTTCATATATGAAAGGCCATTAATTTTTTCACTATATAGATTTCAAATGAAGAGAAGAAAGAGGATGCATCTTTGTCGGCGTTCCGAGACCGGGGGGTCCCTGGGCCGACGAGTGAATGTCGCCGCGTGCCCCAACCCAGATGGGTCGAGCGCGAGGGCGAGCGCGAAGGGGGGAGAGCGAGGCGGCCGGAGACCGGCGTGAGAGAGGTGGGAATCCCGCGGCCTTCGTGTTCATCTCGCGCCCAGGTCGGGTGCGCTTGCAGTAGGGGGTTACAAGCGTCCACGCGGGAGAGGGAGCGAGCGGCTCCAGGCGAGCGCCTGTTCTCGTCCTCGTCCCCGCGCGGCCAACCCTCTCTAAGAGGGCCCTGGTCCTCCCTTTTATAGATGTAAGGAGAGGATCCAGGTGTACAATGGGGGGTGTAGCAGGGTGCTACGTGTCTAGCGGAGGTGAGCTAGCGCCCTAGGTACATGCCGTTGTGGCAGCCGGAGAGATCTTGGCACCCAGCTGGTGTGATGTCGTGGCCGTCGAAGGAGCGATGGAGCTTGGCGGAGGGATAGCTGTCGGAGCGGTTGAGCCCTTGCTGACGTCCTCTTGCTTCCGTAAGGGGGCGGAGAGCCGCCGTCGTCACAGAGCATGCGGGGCGCCATCATTGCCTATCTGGCGGCGTGAGCCAGATGGGACGCCGGTCTTGTTCCCTGCGGCCCGAGTCAGCTCGGGGTAGGGTGATGATGGCGCCTCCTGTCGACGTGGCTGGTCTACACCCTAGGTTGGGCGATGTGGAAGCTCCTCCGAAGCCGAGGTTGAGTCCGAGCCCCCGGGTCGGGCGAGGCGGAGATCGTCGTCTTCTGGGGCCGAGCCCAAGTCCGAGCCCTGGGTCGGGCGAGGCGGAGATCGTCGTCTTCTGGGACTTAGCCCGAGTCCGAGCCCTGGGTCGGGTGAGGCGGAGATCGTCGTCTTCTGGGACTTAGCCCGAGTCCGAGCCCTGGGTCGAGCGAGGCGGAGATCGTCGTCTTCTGGGACTTAGCCCGAGTCCGAGCCCTGGGTCGGGCGAGGCGGAGATCGTCGTCTTCTGGGACTTAGCCCGAGTCCGAGCCCTGGGTTGGGCGAGGCGGAGATCGTTGTCTTCTGGGACTTAGCCCGAGTCCGAGCCCTGGGTCGGGCGAGGCAGAGTTCGCCGTCTTCCAGGACTTAGCCCGAGTCTGAGCCCTGGGTCGGGTCGGGCGAAGCGGAGCTTCCTATGGTGCCTTCGGCAGGGCTTGACCGCTTGTCAGCCTTACTCTGTCCAGTGGCACTGTAGTCGGTGTGGCGTAGGCGGCGCTGTCCTTTCGTCAGGCCGGTCAGTGGAGCGGCGAAGTGACGGCGGTCACTTCGGCTCTGCCGGCGGGGGGTGCGTGCCAGGATAAGGGTGTCAGGCCACCTTTGCATTAAATGCTCCTACGACTTAGTCGGTCGGTGCGGCGACTTGGTCAGGGTTGCTTCTTAGCGAAGGCAGGGCCTTGGGCGAGCCGAGAATATGTTCGTCGCTAAAAGGGGGGTCTCGGGCGAGACAGAAATCCTCCGGGGTCGGCTGCCCTTGTCCGAGGCTAGGCTCGGGTGAGGCGTGATCGTGTCCCTCGAATGGACTGATCCCTGACTTAATCGCACCCATCAGGCCTTTGCAGCTTCATGCTGATGGGGGTTACCAGCTGAGAATTAGGAGCCTTGAGGGTACCCCTAATTATGGTCCCCGACAGTAGCCCCGAGCCTCGAAGGGAGTGTTTGCACTCGCTTGGAGGCTTTCTTCGCACCTTTTTGCAAGGGGACCAGCCTTTCTCGGTTGCGTTTTGTTCCGATGGGTGCGCGCGAGCGCACCCGCCGGGTGTAGCCCCCGAGGCCTCGGAGGAGTGGTTTCACTCCTTCGAGGTCTTACTGCCTCACGTAGTGCTTCGGCTGGTCTGGTCGTTCCATCATGCGAACTGGCCGTAGCCCAGGTGTACGGTCGGGTCCCAAGTTCTCGGGCTGGTATGTTGACGCTGTCAACGGTTCGGCCGGAGCCGGGTTTGCGAGAGCAGCCCCCGAGCCTCTGCACAGAGCGAGAGGGCGGTCAGGGGTAGACTCGGCTTTTTTACATACGCCCCTGCGTCGCCTTTCCGCAAGGAGGAGGGGGGAAAGCGCCATGTTGCCCTCGATGGGCGTCGAACATGGTGTCTCCGACGAGCTGCAAGCGGGTAATCCGAGTGGACGTCCGTGCCCCGTTCGTTAGAGGTCGGCTAGGGGCCCAGAGCCACGCCCAAAAGTACCTGCGGGTGATCTGCCAGACCCGGTCCCCTGGTGACGGGGTCCGAGGGCTCGATGCCTCCCTCTGGTGGGATTCTGTTACAAGATCGTTCCCGCCGGTCTCGGAAATGTCCTAGGGTACCTCGGGAGCGCAGCCCGAGCCTTGGTTATGTATCGAACGTACCCATGGTCATCCCTCGCTCGGCGTCTGAGGCGGCTGTGAACCCTTCGGGGGCCAGCCTTCGAACCCCTGATCAGTATTGGGCGCGGAGCCCGAGCAGCCTGAGGCGGTCGTTGAACCCTTTCGAGGGGCCGGACTTCGAACCCCTGACCAGTAGTGGGTGTAGGGCCCACGCGATCTGAAGCGGCTGTTGAGCCCTTCCGGGGGGCCAGCCTTCGAACCTCTGATCAGTAGGGGGGCTCGGAGCCTGGTTCCTTCTCGGGGAAGGATCCTTTTCGGGGTATCCCCCTTTCCCGGTCCCTGTTGCAAGAGAGAGAAAGAGGAAAAACGGAAAAGGATACGAAATCGAACGACGCGGCGTACCTTTTTGGACGCGTTCATTTTGACGAAGGGGAAGCGTCGCCTGCTTCTCCTGCCAGAGGCGCCGCGTGTCCCGTCGCGGAGTTAATGTGACGGGGTGAGTGGTTGGAGAGGCGACCGTTGCGCGTGCGCGAGCCGTTCGAGGAACGGATCACGGGCGCGTCGTCTTCACGCCGTGGGAGAGGGTTCTCTCGCTGCCCCCGGATGGGACGTAAGCTTGGCTGACGATGCGACCGCTGCGCCTGCTCGCCTGCCACCGCCATTACTGCCGGTCCACTTCTGGCCGTGTTGACCATCGCGCCAGGCTGGTGCTGCTGGGTCGCGCGCCGGGTCGCCTCGAGTCGCGGTATTGGTTCCGCAGTCGAGGAGGTGCGGTGGTGGCGCGGGTGGCGATGCAGTTACTCACACGTAGCAAACGGCGCACCGGTTGCACGACGCGTGGGCCTGGGCCTCTATGCCGGGCGTGTTGGGAGTCGGAGGAGCGCGCCCACTTGGCGCGGTTGCATGCCGCCTGCATGGCTGCCCACCCTTTCGCCCGTTGGTCTGGGCAAAAGTGGAGGGTCGCTTGTAACCGCTGGGCGGTTGTGTGCACCTCGCGCGGCGGTTTGGCTTCTTCTGCCCTGAGTTGGCTTGCATGACGTGTGGGACCCAGCCCCCGCGCCGTAGGGGAGGACCTTGGAGTGTGTTGGAGAAGACCCAGCCCGTGACGGCTGGGGGCGCGAGTAGGGAGAACCGTCCTTAAAAGGAGGGTGACCCCTTTGGAGGGCGACCATGTCTTCGCGCTCCCTTATGCATCGTGTCTTTCCACCTTCCAGGCCCCCGGATGGGGGAGATCCGCCGTCTTTCCGCCTCGTCGTTGGGGGAACGCAACTCCGCGGGAGTTGGTACCTTTCAGCCATCGTTCGGCTTCAAGGATTTTCATCATGCAGCCCGGCTGCACCCCTCCACCGGTGGTCACCCAAGACGGTGACCTCCAGCTTGATGGTGGGGGAAAGCGAGCCGGGCTGCGGCCTCCGCCCCTCCCTCAGCCTCAAGGATTTTCATCATCCGGGCTAAGGTGGAGGATGAGGCGAGTCGGGGGGCTGCCTCCGCGTGGGTCGGTCACCCTCTTCTTCCCCTGGCGTCTGGGGGAGAAGGGCATTCTCCAGCCTCGCGGAGGCTTCCTCCAGCCATGCCGGGAAAGGCGGACCGCCGCCACTCAGCCAGGGCGCAGCATTACGTCCTGCGTCCGGACGATGGTTGCGCCACGTACCGCGAGGGCGGCGCCCATGTTCTGGGTGGTTCCGGCGAGGGTGAAGACCTGCCGGCGCGCTTTGAGGCGTCGGCCGCCGGAGATGGCTTCTCTGCCGACGAGATGGCCAACTCCGCCAGTAGCCCTGGGTCTCCGTCTCCCGGCCTGAATGGCTGGCTCTCGTCCTCGGTGGGCGAGAGTCCTTCTACCGTAGCACCCGCCCCGAAGCCGCTGCTGAAGCTACTTCGTCACCCGGGACAGGGGTTGTTGTCGCCGTTGCCGGATCAGGCGGTGGCGAGCCGACCGTCGGTCTTCTGTTGCTCCGCAGGCCTCTCCCCCGTCGAGTGGGGTTGTTCGTGCCTGCGGAGGTGGAACCGGAGTTCCGTTTGTAATGGCACCTTGAGTGCCGGTGTTTTTGTTCAATGTGGCTGTCGGGGCCTGAACATGTATGTAGTTTTGGCACGGAGCCGTGTATTTTCCTCCTTTCTGAGCACTGAAACTCGCCTGTTGGTTGTCTGAACCGCTTCACCAAGCGTGAGTCGCCCCGTGTACAGGTGACGAGTGAGGTATCCGTATCCCGGAGGCGTAGGAGTTCCTCGGCTCGGTCGGCCTTGTTGTCCGAGGCTTCTCTAACTTAGTTAAAGGAACCCCTCGGCCGCTCTTCGATGAGCCGAGGCCAGGGGTAGCGGCGTCAACATGGGCAGAGGCAGAGTTGGCTTGAAAAGGAAACCTGGTTGGCCGGAGCCTGGCCGGGTTGTCCGTTAGCAGGACCGACGCCGGAATTGACCAGCCGAGGCCTCGGGTCGGGCTGACGTCCTCGGAGGGCAGCTGGCCGAGGCCCCGGGGTGACCGACCGAGCCGCCTGCTCGGGCCGGATTGATGTCCTTGGAAGGTAACTGGCCGAGGCGCCGGGGCGACCGGCCGAGCCGCCTGCTCAGGCCGGATTCCCGGAGAAGACCCTAGTGGCGATGGCCCGGGCGTGGTGATGATGTCGTCCTCCAGAGTGGAGATCCTCAGACCACGTCGCCGTCCGAGGCTAGGTTGGCCCTTGCCGAAGGTGTTGTCGATGCCAAGGGTGCTGCTGCTCCCTTCAGCCGTCAAGATCCGAGCCTGCAGGATCGGATTGTCTTGTAGCGTGTGTTTCCTACGGCCGCCGAGGCCTAAACACACCCTCACCGTGTTGTAAAGCTGCGTCTCTTTTCCTTTTATTTCGAGTATCTGGACTTTTTTTGTTGGTAACAGAAATGTTTGTGCGAGCAAGAGTTGCTCCTCGCGGAAGGTGATGAGTGAGGTATCCGTATCCCGGAGGCGTAGGAGTCCCTCGGCTCGGTCGACCTTGCCGCTTACGCGCACTCTTACCCGTCCATGGGGCTCTGTCACCGACGCAGTCGAGAAGGCTCGGAGGATCGCTTCGGCAGAAGAGCTTTCGGGCGTGAAGACTTGTTCGGTCCGCAGAATCACTTATCCGAACGTGAGTTACTTATCGCAGAAGGTGATGAGTGAGGTATCCGTATCCCGGAGGCGTAGGAGTCCCTTGGCTCGGTCAGCCTTGGCTGCTTACGTGTACTCCGTCGTTTTCAGGATCCACTTTTGAAGTAGCCAAAAAGCGCGAAAGACATTCTGGCAGAAAAGATCTTTTTCGAGGAAAATTTCGACGCAGAGGGGGTTCCCCCCCTTTTAGCCCCCGAGGGAGGGTCGGGCTTTGCCGAGGCGAGGCCGACCCTTCCTTGATGACTAAACTTTGCGTGGGTGCGAGGTATATGATCAACTTGAAAACATCTTAAGGGTAGAAGCGACGTAGCTGTTGGATGTTCCAGGCGTTGTCGTAGACCTCGCCTTGGCTGTTGGCCAGCTTGTATGTTCCGGGCTTTAGAACCTTAGCGATGACGAATGGCCCCTCCCAGGGAGGCACGAGCTTGTGCCGCCCTCGGGCGTCTTGTCGCAGCTGAAGCACCATGTCGCCCACCTGGAGGTCTCAGGACCGGACCCCTCGGGCGTGGTAGCGTCGCAGGGACTGCTGGTACCGCGCCGAGTGTAGCAAGGCCTGGTCCCGAGCCTCCTCCAGCTGGTCCAGTGAGTTTTCTTGGCTGACTTGGTTGCTTTGGTCGGTGTAGGCCCTCGTCCTCGGGGAGCCGTATTCTAAGTCTGTGGGCAAGATGGCTTCGGCCCCATAGACTAGAAAGAACGGCGTGAAGCCCGTGGCTCGGCTCGGCGTTGTCCTCAGACTCCAGACCACCGAGGGGAGTTCCTTCATCCATCGCTTGCCGAACTTGTTGAGGTCGTTGTAGATCCGAGGCTTGAGCCCTTGTAGAATCATGCCATTGGCACCCTCCACCTGCCCATTCGTCATGGGATGAGCCACAGCGGCCCAGTCCACCCGGATTTGGTGATCCTCGCAGAAGTCCAGGAACTTTCTGCCGGTGAACTGGGTGCCATTGTCGGTAATGATGGAGTTCGGGACCCCAAAGCGATGGATGATGTTGGTGAAGAATGCCACCGCCTGCTCGGACCTGATGCTGTTCAGGGGTCGGACCTCGATGCACTTGGAGAATTTGTCGATGGCGACCAGCAGGTGCGTGTAGCCCCCGGGTGCCTTCTGCAAGGGGCCGACGAGGTCCAGACCCCACACCGCAAAAGGCCAGGTGATGGGTATCGTCTGCAGAGCCTGAGCGGGCAGATGGGTCTGCCTCGCGTAGAATTGGCACCCTTCGCAGGTGCGGACGATTCTGGTAGCGTTGGCCACCGCCGTCGGCCAGTGGAAGCCTTGCCGGAAAGCGTTCCCGACAAGGGCTCGAGGCGCTGCGTGATGGCCGCAAGCCCCCGAGTGTATCTCTCGCAGGAGTTCCTGACCTTCGGCGATGGAGATGTATCGCTAGAGGAGGCCTGAGGGGCTGCGGTGGTAGAGCTCCTTCTCATCTCCCAGCAAGACGAACGACTTGGCGCGCCGCGCCACCCGCCGAGCCTCGGCTCGGTCGAGGGGCATCTCTCCTCGGTGGAGATATTGCAGGTACGGGGTCTGCCAGTTTTGATTAGGCGCGACCCTGCTTTGCTCCTCCTCGACGCGCAGTGCCTCACCCTCGGGGGCCGAGGGTACCTCGGACTGAACCGAGGGCGCCTCGGGTCGAGCTGAGGGTGCCTCGGACTGAGCCGAGGGCGCCTCGGGTTGGGCCGTGGGCGCCTCGGACTGGGCCGAGGGTACCTCGGGCTCGGACGTGTCGTCGATCTTGACGGAAGGTTGATGCAGGTCTCAGGAGAAGATGTTCGGGGGAACCGTCGTTCGCCCCGAGGCTATTTTAGCCAGCTCGTCCGCAGTCTCGTTGTAGCGCCGAGCGACGTGGTTGAGCTCGAGCCCATAGAACTTGTCTTCCAGGCGCCGAACCTCATCGCAGTAGGCCTCCATCTTCGGGTCGCGGCAATGGGAGTTCTTCATGACTTGGTCGATGACGAGCCGCGAGTCACCACGAGCATCGAGGCGTCGGACCCCTAGCTCGATGGCGATCCGCAACCCGTTGACCAGGGCCTCATATTCGGCCACATTGTTGGACGCCGGGAAGTGGAGGCGTTGCACGTAGCGTAGATGCTTTCCGAGGGGTGAGATGAAGAGTAGGCCTGCGCCGGCTCCTGTCTTCATCAGCGACTCGTCGAAGAACATGGTCCAGAGCTCTGGTTGGATCGGAGCCGTCGGTAGCTAGGTGTCGACCCATTCAGCCACGAAGTCCGCCAAGACCTGGGACTTAATGGCTTTCCGAGGAGCGAACGAGATTATCTCGCCCATGATCTCCACCGCCCACTTTGCAATCCTACCCGAGGCCTCTCGGCACTGGATGATCTCCCCTAGGGGGAAGGATGACACCACAGTTACCGGATGAGACTCGAAGTAGTGTCACAGCTTCCGTCGCGTTAGGATCACCGCGTACAGCAGCTTCTGGACTTGTGGGTAGCGAATCTTGGTTTCGGACAGTACCTCGCTAACGAAGTAGACTGGCCTCTGAACGGGCAGTGCATGCCCCTCTTCTTGCCTCTCGACCACAATCGCGGCGCTAACCACCTGGGTGGTCGCGGCGACGTAGACCAGGAGGGCTTCTCCGGCAGCTGGGGGCACCAAGATAGGCGCCTTTGTGAGGAGCGCCTTCAGGTTCCCGAGGGCTTCCTCGGCCTCAGGGGTCCAAGTGAAGCACTCGGCCTTCCTTAAGAGGCGGTACAGAGGTAGACCTCTTTCGCCGAGGCGTGAGATGAAACGGCTCAGAGCCGCGAGGCATCCCATGACCCTCTGTACGCCTTTCAAGTCCTTGATGGGCCCCATGCTGGTAATGGCTGCGATTTTTTCCGGGTTGGCTTCGATGCCCCGCTCGGAGACGATGAACCCCAAGAGCATGCCTCAGGGCACCCCGAAGACACACTTTTCGGGATTGAGCTTGACGCCTTTTGCCTTGAGACATCGGAATGTCGTTTCAAGGTCGGAAAGGAGGTCGGAGGCTTTCCTCGTCTTGACTACGATGTCATCGACGTAGGCCTCGACCGTGCGGCCAATGTGTTCGCCGAACACATGGTTCATGCATCGCTGGTACGTCGCGCCCGCATTCCTCAAACCGAACGGCATGGTGACATAGCAGTACATGCCGAAGGGTGTGATGAAAGAAGTCGCGAGCTGGTCGGACTCTTTTATCTTGATTTGATGATACCCCGAGTAGGCATCGAGGAAAGACAGGGTTTCGCACCCAGCAGTGGAATCCACGATCTGGTCGATGCGAGGCAGAGGGTAGGGAACCTTCGGACATGCTTTATTGAGACCAGTGTAGTCTACACACATCCGCCATTTCCCCCCTTTCTTTCTCACAAGCACAGGGTTGGCAAGCGATTCGGGATGGAATACCCTGCCGCCATTAACTTGTGAATCTCCTCGCCTATAGCTCTGCACTTCTCCTCGTCGAATCGGCGCAGCGGCTGCTTGACGGGTCGGGCTCCGGCTCGGATGTCCAGCGAGTGCTCGGCGACATCCCTCGGTACGCCGGGCATGTCCGAGGGACTCCACGCGAAGACGTCGGCGTTCATGCGGAGAAAGTCGACGAGCACTGCTTCCTATTTGGGATCGAACCCGGAGCCGATCCGGATCTGCTTGGAGGTGTCGCCGCTGGGGTCGAGGGGGACGGACTTAACCATCTCCGCTGGCTCGAAGTTGCCGGCGTGACGCTTCACGTCTGGCACCTCCTTAGAGAGGCTCTCCAGGTCGGCGATGAGGGCCTCGGACTCGGCGAGGGCCTCGGCGTACTCCACGCACTCCACGTCGCATTCGAACGCGTGTTTGTACGTAGGGCCGACGGTGATGACCCCGTTGGGGCCCGGCATCTTGAGCTTCAGGTAGGTGTAGTTGGGGATGGCCATGAACTTCGCGTAGCATGGCCTCCCCAGTACCGCGTGGTAGGTCCCTCGGAACCCGACCACCTCGAACGTCAGGGTCTCCCTTCGGAAGTTGGAGGGTGTTCCGAAGCAGACGGGAAGGTCGAGCTGTCCGAGGGGTTGGACGCGCTTCCCGGGGATGATCCCATGGAAGGGCGCAGCGCCTGCCCGGACAGAGGACAGATCAACACACAGGAGCCCGAGGGTCTCGGCGTAGATGATGTTGAGGCTGCTGCCTCCGTCCATGAGGACCTTGGTGAGCCTGACGTCGCCGATGACGGGGTCGACGACGAGCGGGTATTTCCCTGGGCTCGGCACATGGTCGGGGTGATCGTCTCGGTCGAAGGTGATGGGCTTGTCGGACCAGTCTAGATAGACTGGCGCCGCCACCTTGACCGAGCAGACCTCCCGGCGCTCTTGCTTGTGGTGCCGAGCCGAGGCGTTCGCCGCTTGCCCACCATAGATCATGAAGCAGTCGCGGACCTCGGGGAACTCTCCTGCCTGGTGATCTTCCTTCTTGCCGTCGTCGCGGGCCTTGCCACCCTCCGCGGGTGGCCCGGCCCTGTGGAAGTGGCGCCGAAGCATGACGCACTCCTCAAGGGTGTGCTTGACCGGTCCCTGGTGATAGGGGCATGGCTCCTTGAGCATCTTGTCGAAGAGGTTGGCACCTCCGGGGGGCTTCCGAGGGTTCTTGTACTCGGCGGCGGCGACAAGGTCCGCGTCGGCGGCATCGCGTTTCGCTTGCGACTTCTTCTTGCCCTTCTTCTTGGCGCCGCGCTGAGTTGACGCCTCGGGAGTACCTTCCGATGGGCGGCCCTAGGGCTCCAACCAGGCACGAGCGAAGTCGGAGAGGAACAGGGGGAGGTTGCGGATGATGAGGTTGTCATCGTCCGTTCCACCTAGCTGGCAGGCCAGACGGTAGTCCGCGAGCCACAGTTCCGGTCTCTTCTCCCCCGAATACTTCGTGATAGTAGCCGGGGGTGAAAGGGAAATGTGCCCTTGGGCCATTTCTAAGTATTTTGGTGATTTAGTGTCCAACACAAATGCCTGAGTGTAAAATGGTGGACAAAGTGCAAATCAAGGTTAAAGGTATGTTTCTCAGACTTAGTACATTGTTTTAGTGACTAATGTATTGTGTCTAAGTGCTGGAAACAGGAAAAATCCGATTGGAAAGGTCTTGGCTCGAGCAGCCAAGAATCTGCTCAGTCTGGGAGCACCGGACTGTCCGGTGTGCACCGGACAGTGTCCGGTGCGCCAGGCTGGCTTGAGCAAAGTGGCTGCTCTCGGGACTTCGACGGCGGTGTACGGCTATAATTCACCGGACTGTCCGGTGTGCACCGGACTGTCCGGTGGGCCGTTCATAGGCAAACTCGTCGCTCTCGGGAATTCATCGGCGACGTACGGCTATAATTCACCAGACTGTCCGGTGTGCACCGGACTGTCCGGTGAGCCAACGGTCGGCCGGGCCAACGGTCGGCCGCGCAATCTGCGCGGGACACGTGGCCGAGCCAACGACTAGAAGATGGCACCGGACTGTCCGGTGTGCACCGGACATGTCGGGTGCACCAACGGTTCTCAGGTTGCCAACGGTCGACTGCGCTGTTTATGGAAAGAAATCAGGCACCGGACATGTCCGGTGTGCACCGGACTGTCCGGTGCGCCAGTCGACAGAAGGCAAGATCAGCCTTCCAAGATTGCTCTCAACGGCTCCTAGCTGCCTTGGGGCTATAAAAGGGACCCCTAGGCGCATGGAGGAGTACACCAAGCATCTCAACAACATTTCTAAGCACCAAGACATCGATTTCGCGCATTCGTTTCATTGTGATAGCATATAGAGCTCTTGTGGAGTTGTGAACTCATTGAGTCGTGTTGCGAGCTCTTGTTGCGATTTGTGTGCGTATTGACACTCTGATTCTTGTGTCTTGTGTGTGTTGCTAATCCCTCCCTTGCTCCGTGTTCTTTGTGAATTTCAAGTGTAAGGGCGAGAGGCTCCAAGTTGTGGAGATTCCTCGCAAACGGGATTGAGATAAAGCAAGCAAAACACCGTGGTATTCAAGTGGGTCTTTGGACCGCTTGAGAGGGGTTGATTGCAACCCTCGTCCATTGGGACGCCACAACGTGGAGTAGGCAAGCGTTGGTCTTGGCCGAACCACGGGATAACCACCGTGCCATCTCTGTGATTGATCCTTGTTGGTTATTGTGTTTTGTTGAGGATTCCTCCTTAGCCACTTGGCAATTATTGTGCTAACAATTAACCAAGTTTTTGTGGCTATAAGTTTTTGAAGTTTTACAGGATCACCTATTCACCCCTCCTCTAGGTGCTCTCAATTGGTATCGGAGCCGTTCTCTTCAAGAAAGGGACTAACCGCCCAAAGAGATGGATCCTAAGGGTAAGGGGATGGTGATCAACGACAAGGAGAAGGAGTCCTTCGTCAACGAGCCCAATGATGACAGGCCCACCGACTCAGGCTCGGGCCACAAAAGAAAAGACGGGAGGAAGAAGAAGACAAGGCGCATCAAGGAAATTGTCTACTACGACAGCGACGAATCTTCCTCCTCCCAAAAGGACAACGACGACTACGACAGACGAAAGACGGTTAACTCAAACTTTTCTTTCGATTATTCACGCATTCCGCATAGCTCAAATGCTCAATTGCTTCCCATTCCACTTGGCAAGCCCCCTCACTTTGATGGAGAGGACTATAGATTTTGGAGCCACAAAATGCGTACTCACTTGTTTTCTCTCCATCCAAGCATTTGGGAGATTGTGGAAAGTGGAATGAAATTTGATAGCTCGGATAGCCCTGTGTTCATTAATGAACAGATTCATAAGAATGCACAAGCTACTACTGTGTTGCTAGCCTCTTTGTGCTGGGACGAGTATCACAAGGTGAGCGGCTTGGACAATGCCAAGCAGATCTGGGACACCCTCAAGATCTCTCATGAGGGGAACGACGTCACCTTACTCACCAAAATGGAGTTGGTGGAGGGCGAGCTTGGAAGGATCGCGATGATAAGGGGCGAGGAGCCAACTCAAACATACAACCGGCTCAAGACCCTTATCAACAAGATAAGGAGCTACGGAAGCACGCGATGGACGGACCACGACGTCGTCCGACTGATGCTAAGGTCCTTTACCATTCTTGATCCTCATTTGGTGAATAATATTCGTGAGAATCCCAGGTACACCAAAATGTCGCCCGAAGAAGTCCTCGGAAAATTCGTTAGCGGGCGAATGATGATCAAGGAGGCGAGGTACGTGGACGACGCCTTGAATGGTCCGATCAACGAGCCGCAACCCCTTGCTCTCAAGGCAACAAGAAGCAAGGAGGCGCTACCTAGCAAGGTGGCACAGATTGAGGCGGCCGGACTCAATGATGAAGAGATGGCCCTCATCATCAAAAGATTCAAGACGGCGCTTAAAGGTCGCAAGGGACAACCAAGCAAGACCAAAGCCAAGGGGAAGCGCTAATGCTTCAAATGCGGTAAGCTTGGTCATTTTATTGCTAACTGTCCCGACAATGATAGTGAACAGGACCAAGGGAGCAAGAGGGAGAAGAAGAAGGCATACAAGAAGGCAAAGGGCGAGGCACATCTAGGCAAGAAGTGGGATTCGGATTGCTCCTCCTCCGACTCCGACAATGAAGGACTCGCCGCCACCGCCTTCAACAAGTCATCCCTCTTCCCAAACGAGCGTCACACTTGCCTCATGGCAAGGGAGAAGAAAGTAAGCACTCATAATACTAGTACTTATGCTTCTTCAAGTGAGGATGAGTCTAGTGATGATGATGAGATAGATTACTCATGCTTATTCAAGGGATTAGATAGAACCAAGGTAGACAAAATTAATGAATTGATTGATGCCTTGAATGATAAGAATATGCTTTTAGAAAAGCAAGAGGATTTGTTGTATGAAGAGCATGATAAATTTGTAGAAGCACAGAAATCTCTTGCTCTAGAAATTAAGAGGAATGAAATGCTCTCTAGTGAATTATCTTCTTGTCATGAAACTATTGCTAAGTTAAAAAGTTTTAATGATGATTTAAATGCTAAACTAGAAGTAGCTAGTAAATCTGATTCTTGTGTAGAAATTGTTGAAACTTGTAATAGGTGTAAAGATTTTGACATTGATGCTTGTAGTGATCATTTAGTCTCAATTTCCAAATTAAATGAGGAATTAGCTAGTCTTAATGCCCAACTTAAGACTAGCAAGAATGAATTTGACAAGCTAAAATTTGCAAGGGATGCCTACACGATTGGTAGACACCCCTCAATTAAGGATGGACTTGGCTACAAGAGGGAAGCCAAGAACTTGACAAACCATAAGGCTCCCATCTCCGCCAAGGAGAAAGGGAAGGCCCCTATGGCTAGTAGTGTGCAAAAGAACCATGCCTTTATGTCGGCGTTCCGAGACCGGGGGGTCCCCGAGCCGACGAGTGAGAGTGCCGCGTGCCCCAGCCCAGATGGGTCGAGCGCGTGGGCGAGCGCGAAGGGGGAACAGAGAGAGAGGTCGGTGGCCGGAGCCGGGTCGTGAGGGAGTCGGAGAATTCCCGCGGCCTTCGTGTTCGTCCCGCGCCCAGGTCGGGTGCGCTTGCAGTAGGGGGGTTACAAGCGTCCGCGCGAGGTGAGGGGAGCGAGCGGCCCCGAGAGAGCACCTGCCCCTACCCTTCGTCCCCGCGAGGCCAACCTTCTCTAAGAAGGCCCTGGTCCTTCCTTTTATAGTCGTAAGGAGAGGATCCAGGTGTACAAGATGGGGGTGTAGCAAGGTGCTACGTGTCTAGCGAGGGAGAGCTAGCGCCCTATGTACACGCCAAGGTGGCAGCCGGAGAGATCTTGGCACCCTGTTGGTGTGGCGTCGTGGCTGTTGGAGGAGTAACGGAGCCGGACGGGGGGACAGCTGTCGAAGTGGCTGGGCCCTTGCTGACGTTCTCCTGCTTTCGTAAGGGAGCTGAGAGCTGCCGTCGTCATGATCTAGCGGGGCGCCATCATTGCCTATCTGGCGTAGCTGGCCAGATGGGACGCCGGTCTTGTTCTCTGCGACCCGAATCGGCTCAGGGCAGGGTGATGATGACGCTTCCTGTTGACGTGGCGGTCTCGTGTCCTAGGTCGGGCGTCATGGAGGCTCCTCCGAAGCCGAGGTCGAGTCCGTCCTGCAAGACAGAGGCAGAGTCCGAGCCCTGGGTCGGGCGAGGCGGAGATCATTCGGCAGAGGCCGAGGCGGAGTCCGAGCCCTGGGTCGGGCGAGGCGGAGGTCGCCGTCTTCCGGGGCCTTAGCCCAAGTCCGAGCCCTGGGGTCGGGCGGAGCGGAGTTCGCCGTCTTCCGGGGCCTTAGCCCGAGTCCGAGCCCTGGGTCGGGCGGAGCGGAGTTCGCCGTCTTCCGGGGCCTTAGCCCGAGTCCGAGCCCTGGGTCGGGCGGAACGGAGTTCGCCGTCTTCCGGGGCCTTAGCCCGAGTCCGAGCCCTGGGTCGGGTGGAGCCTCCTATGGCACCTCTGGCGAAGTCTGGTCGCCCGTTGGTCTTACCTTTTGCGTTAAACGCCCCGGTGACTCGGTCGGTTGGCGCGGTGATTTAGTCAGGGTTTCTTCTTATCAAAGGCGGGGCCTAGGGCGAGCCGGAGATGCGTCTGCCGTGAAAGAGGAGGCCTCAGGCGAGACGGAGTCATCTTAGGGTCGGCTGCCCTCGCCCGAGGCCAGGCTCGGGCGTGGCGTGGTCAAGTCACTCGTATGGACTGATCCCTGACTTAATCAAACCCATCAGGCCTCTGCAGCTTTATGCTGATGGGGGTTACCAGCTGAGAATTAGGCGTCTTGAGGGTACCCCTAATTATGGTCCCCGACAGTAGCCCCCGAGCCTCGAAGAGAGTGTTAACACTCACTTGGAGGCTTGGATCGCACTTTTTTGCAAGGGGACCAGCCTTTCTCGGTGGTACTTTGTTCCGGTGGGTGCACGCGAGCGCACCCGCCGGGTGTAGCCCCCGAGGCCTCGGAGGAGTGGTTTCACTCCTTCGAGGTCTTAATGCCTTGCGTAATGCCTCGGCTGGTCTGGCGGTTCCCTCATGCGAGCAGGGCGTAACCCAGGTGCACTGTCGGGGCCCAAGTTCTCGGGCTGGTATGTTGACGCTGTCAACGGTTCGGCCGGAGCCGGGTTTGCGAGAGCAGCCCCCGAGCCTTCGCACGGAGCGAGAGGACGATCAGGGACAGACTCGACTTTTTATATACGCCCCTACGTCGCCTTTCCGCAAGGAGGAGGGGGGGAGTGCGCCATGTTACCCTCGATGGGCACCGAACATGGTGTCTCCGGTGAGCTGCAATCGGGTAATTCGAGTGGACGTCCGTGCCCCGTTCGTTGGGGGTCGGCTAGGGGCCCGGAGGCACGCCCAAAAGTACCTGCGGGTGATCTGCCGGACCCGGTCCCCTAGCGACGGGGTCCGAGGGCTCGTTGCCTCCCTCCGATGGGATTCCGTTACAGAGTCGTTCCCGCTGGTCTCGGAAACGTCCTAGGGTACCTCGGGAGCGCAGCCCGAGCCTTGGTTATGTATCGAACGTACCCCTGGTCATCCCTCGCTCGGCGTCTGAGGCGACTGTGAACCCTTCGACAGGCCAGCCTTCGAACCCCTGATCAGTAGGGGGCACGGAGCCCGAGTAGCCTGAGGCGGTCGTGGGACCTTTCGGGGGCCGACCTTCGAACCCCTGACCAGTAGTGGGTGTCGGGCCCACGCGATCTGAGGCGGCTGTTGAACCCTTCGGGGGGCCAGCCTTCGAACCCCTGATCAGTAGGGAGGCTCGGAGCCTAGTTCCTTCACGGGGAAGGATCCCTTTGGGGTTATCCCCCTTCTCGTTCCCTGTTGCAAGAGATAGAGAAAGAAGGAAAAGGGAAAAGGGATTCGAAATTGAACGTCGTGGCGTACCTTTTTCGGCGTGGTTGTTTTGGCGGAGGCGAAGCGTCGCCAGCTGCCCCTGCCAGAAACGTCACCCGTTTCGCCGCGGAGTTAATGCGCCGGGGTAAGCGGTCGGCGAAGCTGCCGTTGCGTGCGCGAGCCGTTCGAGGTACGGGTCACGGGTGCGTCGTCTTCACGCCGTGAAAGGGAGTTCTCTTGCTGCCTCCAGATGGGACGTGAGCCTGGCCGATGGCGTGACCGCTGCTCTCGCGCGCCTGCCACCGTCATTACTGCCGGCCCATTTTTGACCGCGTTTGACCGCTGCGCCAGGCTGGCGCCGCTGGATCGCAGGCTGGGCGGCCTCGAGTCGCGGTATCGGTTCCGCAATCGAGGAGGTGCGGTGGGGGAGCGAGAGGCACAGCGGTTCGCATGCAGCGCCCGGCGCGCCAGTTGCACGACGCGTGGGCTTGAGCCGTCGCGCTGGCCTGTCAGGAGTCGGAGAGGCGCGTCCACTTGGCGCGGTTGCATGCCGCCTGCATGGCCGCTTGCCCCCTTTGCCCGCTGGTCTGGGCAAAAGTGGAGGGTTACTTGTAACCGCTGGGTGGTTGCGTGCGTCGTGCGCGGCGGTTCGGCTTTCTCTGCTTGGAGCCGGTCTGCATGACAGGCGGGCCCCAGCCCCCGTGCCGCAGGGGAGGACTTTGGAGGCGTGTTGGAGAAGACTCAGCCCGTGACGGTTGAGGGCGCAAGCAGGGGGAGTTGCCTTTAAAAGGAGGGCGACCCCCTTCGTAAGGTGACCATGTCTCCTACCTCCCCTATGCATTGTGTCTCTCCATCTTCCGAGCCCCCGGGTGGGGGGAAACCGCCGTCTTTTCGCTCCACCGCCGGAGGAACGCAACTCCGTGGGAGTTGGTACCTTTCAGCCATCGTTCGGCTTCAAGGATTTTCATCATGCAGCCCGGCTGCACCCCTCCACCGGCGGTCACCCAAGAGGGCGACCTCCGGCTTGATGGTGGGGGAAAGCGAGCCGGGCTGCGGCATCCGCCCCTTCCTCAGCCTCAAGGATTTTCATCACCAGGGCTGAGGAGGGGCGTGTGCCGGGTCGGGGTTGGCCCCTGCGCGGGTGGTGACCCGCTCCTTCCCTCAGTGATCGGGGGGAAGGGCGGGAGTCGCCCGTGGCGCCAACAGCTGCAGCGTGCCCGGCTTTCTGAGCCGAGCACTCTCGGAGCCGCCCCCGGTGCCGCCTCCCGCCACGGCAGCTGGAAGAGGTTCTTCCGCCGGCGCGACAGCCGAGGTTGGCCACGGACCGACCTCCGACTCTACGGCCTTCTGTCCGTCCTTGCCTCTCGAGTTTGGGCAAGGGCGGAGACCTCCCAGCAGCAGCATCCGCCCTGAGGCCACCACTGCTGCTGTTGGGCTCCCCAGGACAGACGTCTTCATCGTCGCCGCTGCCGGGGCGGGCGGCGACGCGCCGTTCGTCGGTCTTCTGCTGCCCCGCAGGCCTACCCCCATCGAGTGGGGTTGTTCGTACCTGCGGGGGAGGAACCGGAGTTCCGTTTGTAATGGCACTTCGAGTGCCGGTTTTTTGTTCATTTCGGCTTTCGGGGCCTGAACATGTATGTAACTCCGGCACAGAGCCGTGTTTTTTCCTCATTTCTGAGCGCTAAGGCTTGTCCGCTGATTGTTTGAACCGCTTCACCAAGCGTGAGTTGCCCCGTGTCAAGGTGACGAGTGAGGTATCCGTATCCCGGAGGCGTAGGAATCCCTCGGCTCGGTCGGACCTATCGTCCGAGGCTCCTCTAGCTTAGTTAAAGAGACCCCTCGGCCGCTCTTCGACGAGCCGAGGCCAGGGGTAGCGATATCAGCATGAGCAGAGGCGTTGTTGGCTCGGAAATGAAACCTGGTTGGCCGGAGCCTAGCCGGGTTGTCTGTTGGCAGGATCGACGTCGGAGCTGATTAGCCGAGGCCTCGGACCGAGCGGGCGCCCTCGGAAGGTGGTCGGCCGAGGCCCCGGAGGTGGCCGGCCGAGCCATCCGCTCGGGCCGGGTTCTCGGGGAAGTCTCTGGCAGAGATTGCTCGAGCGCGGTGATGACGTCGTCCTTCGGAGCGGAGGCCCTCGGACCGCGTCGCCGCCCGAGGCTAGGTCGGGCCTTGCCGAAGGTGCTGTTGATGCCGAGGGTGTCGTCGCCCTCTTCCAGCGTCAAGATCCGCGCCTGCAGGGTCAAATTGTCTTGTAGCGTGGGCCTTGTGCGGCCGTTGAGGCCAAAACACATACCCTTGTTGCGTTATAAAGCTGTGTCTCTTTTCCTCTTGTTTCGAGTATCTGGACTTTTCGTCGGTAGCAGGGATGTTAGTGCGAGCAAGAGTTGCTTCTCGCGGGAGGTGATGAATGAGGTATCCGTATCCCGGAGGCGTGGGAGTCCCTCGGCTCGGTCGGCCTCGCCGCTTACGCGTACTTTTACCCGTCCATGGGGCCCTGTCACCGACTCGGTCGAGAAGGCTCGAAGAACCGCTTCAACAGAAGAGCTTCCGTACGTAAAGACTCGTTCGATCCGCGGAGTCACTTTATCCGAGCGCGAGTTACTTATCGCAGAAGGTGATGAGTGAGGTATCCGTATCCCGGAGGCGTAGGAGTCCCTCGGCTCGGTCAGCCTTGACTGCTTACGTGTACCCCGTCGTTTCCAGGACCCACTTTCCGAAGTAGTCAAAAAGCACGAAAGATGTTCTGGTGAAAGAGATTTTTTGTTCGAGGAAAATTTTGACGCAGAGGGGGTTAACCCCCTTTTAGCCCCCGAGGGAGGGTCGGGCTCTGCCGAGGCGAGGCCGACCCTTCCTTGTTGACTAAACTTTGCGTAGGTGCGGGGTATATGAACAACTTGGAAACATCTTAAGGGTAGAAGCGACGTAGCTGTTGGATGTTCCAGGCGTTGCCGTAGACCTCGCCTTGACTGTTGGCCAGCTTGTACGTTCCGGGCTTCAGAACTTTGGCAATGATGAACGGCCCCTCCCAGGGGGGCGTGAGCTTGTGCCTCCCTCGGGCGTCTTGCCGCAGCCGAAGCACCAGATCGCCCACCTGGAGATCTCGGGGACGGACCCCCCGGGCGTGGTAGCGTCGCAGGGACTGCTGATACCGCGCCGAGTGTAGTAAGTCCCTGTCCCGAGCCTCGTCCAGCTGGTCCAGCGAGTCTTCTCGGCTGGCTTGGTTGCTTTCTTCGTTGTAGGCCCTCGTCCTCGGGGAGCCATATTCCAGGTCCGTGGGCAGGATGGCCTCGGCCCCGTAGACCAGGAAGAACGGCGTGAAACCTGTGGCTCGGCTTGGCGTCGTCCTCAGGCTCCAGACCACCGAGGGGAGTTCCTTCATCCACCGCTTGCCGAACTTGTTGAGATCGTTGTAAATCCGAGGCTTGAGCCCTTGTAGAATCATGCCATTGGCACGTTCCACTTGCCCATTCGACATGGGGTGAGCTACGGCGGCCCAGTCCACCCGGATGTTGTGATCCTCGCAAAAATCCTAGAATTTTTTGCCGGTGAACTGGGTGCCATTGTCGGTGATGATGGAGTTCGGGACCCCGAAGCGATGGATGATGTTGGTGAAGAACGCCACTGCCTGCTCGGACCTGATGCTGTTTAGGGGTCGGACCTCGATCCACTTGGAGAATTTGTCGATGGCGACCAGCAGGTGCGTGTAGCCCCCGGGCGCCTTCTGCAGAGGGCCGACGAGGTCCAGACCCCACACAGCGAAGGGCCAGGTGATGGGTATCGTCTGCAGAGCCTGAGCGGGCAGGTGGGTTTGCTTCGCATAGAATTGGCACCCTTCGCAGGCGCGGACAATTCTAGTGGCGTCAGCCACCGCTGTTGGCCAGTAGAAGCCTTGACGGAAAGCGTTCCCAACGAGGGTTCGAGGTGCTGCATGATGACCGCAAGCCCCCGAGTGTATTTCCTGCAGGAGTTCCTAACCCTCGGCGATGGAGATGCATCGCTGGAGGATGCCCGAGGGGCTGCGGTGGTAAAGCTCCTTCTCATCGCCCAGCAAGACGAACGATTTTGCGCGTCGCGCTACCCGCCGAGCCTCGGCTCGGTCGAGGGGCAGTTCCCCTTGGCGGAGATATTGCAGGTACGGGGTTTTCCAATCTTGACCTGGCGCGACCCCGTTCTGCTCCTCCTCGATGCGCAGCGCTTCGCCCTCGGGCTCCGAGGGTTCCTCGGGTTGAGCCGAGGATGGCTCGGGCTGGGCCGAGGTTACCTCGGACAAGGCCGAGGGTGCCTCGGGCTCGGGCGCGTCGCCTATCTTGACGGAGGGTTGGTGCAGATCCCGGGAGAAGACGTCCGGGGGAACCGTTGTTCGCCCCGAGGCTATCTTCGCCAGCTCGTCCGCAGTCTCGTTGTAGCGCCGGGCGATGTGGTTAAGCTCGAGCCCGTAGAACTTGTCTTCCAGGCGTCGAACCTCTTCACAGTAGGCCTCCATCTTCGGGTCGCGGCAGTGGGAGTTCTTCATAACTTGGTCGATGACGAGCTGCGAGTCGCCGCGCGCATCGAGGCGTCGGACCCCTAGTTCGATGGCGATTCGCAATCCGTTGATCAGAGCCTCGTACTTAGCCACATTGTTGGACGCCGGGAAATGGAGGCGGAGCACGTAGCGCAGGTGTTTCCCGAGGGGCGAGACGAAAAGCAGGCCCGCGCCAGCTCCCGTCTTCATCAGCGACCCGTCGAAAAACATGGTCCAGAGCTCTGGTTGGATCGGAGCCGTTGGCAACTGGGTATCGACCCATTCGGCTACGAAATCCGCCAGTACCTGGGACTTGATGGCCTTCCGAGGGGCGAACGAGATTGCCTCGCCCATGATTTCCACCGCCCACTTCGCGATCCGCCCCGAGGCTTCTCGGGACTGGATGATCTCCCCCAGGGGGAAGGACGACACCACAGTCACCGGATGGGACTCGAAGTAATGTCGCAGCTTTCGCCTCGTCAGGATCACTGCATATAGCAGCTTCTGGACTTGTGGGTAGCGGATCTTGGTCTCGGACAGCACTTCGCTGACGAAGTAGACTGGCCTCTGAACGGGCAAAGCATGCCCCTCTTCCTGCCTTTCGACTACGATCGCGGCGCTGACCACCTGAGTGGTTGCGGCGACGTAGACCAGGAGGGTTTCTCCATCAGCTGGGGGTACCAAGATGGGCGCCTGGGTGAGGAGCGCCTTCAGATTCCCGAGGGCTTCCTCGGCCTCGGGAGTCCAAGTGAAGCACTCGGCCTTCCTTAAGAGGCGGTACAGGGGCAGGCCTCTTTCGCCGAGGCGCGAGATGAAACAGCACAAGGCCGCGAGGCATCCCATGACCCTCTGTACGCCTTTTAAGTCCTTGATGGGCCCCATGTTTGTGATCGCTGCGATCTTCTCCGGGTTGGCTTCGATGCCCCGCTCAGAGACGATGAACCCCAAGAGCATGCCTCGGGGCACCCCGAAGACGCACTTCTCGGGATTGAGCTTGACGCCCTTCGCCTTGAGACACCGGAATGTCAGTTCGAGGTCGGAGAGAAGGTCGGAGGCTTTCCTCGTCTTGACTACGATGTCATCGACGTAGGCCTCGACCGTGCGACCAATGTGTTCGCCGAACACATGGTTCATGCACCGCTGGTACGTTGCACCCGCGTTCCTCAAACCGAACGGCATTGTGACATAACAGTACATGCCGAAGGGCGTGATGAAAGAAGTCGCGAGCTGGTCGGACTCTTTCATCTTGATTTGATGATACCCTGAGTAAGCATCGAGGAAAGACAGGGTTTCGCACCCTGCAGTGGAGTCCACGATTTGATCGATGCGAGGTAGAGGGTAGGGGACCTTCGGACATGCTTTGTTGAGACCAGTGTAGTCTACACACATCCGCCACTTCCCCCCTTTTTTCCTCACAAGTACAGGGTTGGCAAGCCATTCGGGATGGAATACCTCTTTAATAAACCCTGCTGCCATCAGCTTGTGGACCTCCTCGCCTATCACCCTGCGCCTTTCCTCGTCGAATCGGCGCAGAGGTTGTCTGACCGGTCGGGCCCCGGCCCGAATATCCAGCGAGTGCTCGGCGACTTCCCTCGGTATGCCGGGCATGTCCGAGGGACTCCACGCAAAAACGTCGGCGTTTGCGCGGAGAAAGTCGACGAGCACTGCTTCCTATTTGGGGTCGAGCCCGGAACCGATCCGGATCTGCTTGGAGGTGTCGCCACTGGGGTCGAGAGGGACGGCCTTAGCCGTCTCCGCTGGCTCGAAGTTGCCGGCATGCCGCTTCACGTCTGGCACCTCTCGGGAGAGGCTTTCCAAGTCGGCAATGAGGGCCTCGGCGTACTCCACGCACTCCACATCGCATTCGAAGGCGTGTTTGTACGTGGGGCCGACGGTGATGACCCCGTTGGGGCCCGACATCTTGAGCTTCAGGTAGGTGTAGTTGGGGATGGCCATGAACTTCGCGTAGCATGGCCTTCCCAATACTGCGTGGTAGGTTCCTCGGAACCCGACCACCTCGAACGTCAAAGTCTCTCTTCGGAAGTTGGAGGGTGTTCCGAAGCAGACAGGGAGGTCGAGCTGTCCGAGGGGCTGGACGCGCTTCCCGGGAATGATCTCGTGGAAGGGCGCAGCGCCTGCTCGGACGGATGACAGGTCGACGCGCAGGAGCCTGAGGGTCTCAGCGTAGATGATGTTGAGGCAGCTGCCTCCATCCATCAGGACCTTGGTGAGCCTGACGTCGCCGATGACGGGATCGACGACGAGCGGGTACTTCCCCGGGCTCGGCACGTGGTCGGGGTGGTCGTCCCGGTCGAAGGTGATGGGCTTGTCGGACCAGTCTAGGTAGACTGGCACCGCCACCTTCACCGAGCAGACCTCCCGACGCTCTTGCCTACGATGCCGAGCCGAGGCGTTTGCCGCATGCCCTCCGTAGATCATGAAGCAATCGCGGACCTCTGGGAACTCTCCTGCTTGGCGATCCTCCCTTTTGTCGTCATCGTGAGCCCTGCCACCCTCTGTGGGTGGCCCGGCCCTGTGGAAGTGGCGCCGAAGCATGACGCACTCTTCGAGGGTATGCTTGACGGGCCCCTGATGGTAGGGGCACGTCTCCTTGAGTGCCTTGTCGAAGAGGTTAGCACCTCCGGGGGGCTTCCGAGGGTTCTTGCGCTCGGCGGCGGCGACAAGGTCTGCATCGGGAACGTCGCGTTTCGCTTGCGACTTCCTCCTGCCTTTCTTCTTGGCGCCGCGCGGAGTAGACGCCTCGGGAGCATCTTCCGACGGGCGGCCCTGGGGCTGCTTGTCCTTTCGGAAGATGGCCTCTACCGCCTCCTGGCCGGAGGCGAACTTGGTGGCGATGTCCATCAGCTCGCTCGCCCTGGTGGGGGTCTTGCGACCTAGCTTGCTCACCAGGTCGCGGCAGGTGGTGCCGGCGAGGAACGCGCCGATGACATCGGAGTCGGTGATGTTGGGCAGCTCGGTGCGCTGCTTCGAGAACCGCCGGATGTAGTCCCGAAGAGACTCTCCCGGCAGTTGCCGACAGCTTCGGAGGTCCCAGGAATTCCCGGGGCGCACGTACGTGCCCTGGAAGTTCCCGGCGAAAGCCTGGACCAGATCCTCCCAGTTGGAAATCTGCCTCGGGGGCAGGTGCTCCAACCAGGCACGAGCGGTGTCGGAGAGAAACAGGGGGAGGTTTCAGATGATGAGGTTGTCATCGTCCGTCCCACCCAGCTGACAGGCCAGGCGGTAGTCCGCAAGCCACAATTCCGGTCTCGTTTCCCCCGAGTACTTCGTGATAGTAGTCGGGGGTCGGAATCGGGGCGGAAACGGCGCCCGCCGAATGGCTCGGCTAAAGACCTGCGGACCGGGTGGTTCGGGCGAGGGACTCCGATCCTCCCCGTTGTCGTAGCGTCCCCCACGCCTGGGGTGATAGCCTCGGCGCACCCTTTCGTCGAGGCGGGCCCGACGGTCGCGATGAGGGTGCTCGTCGCCGAGGTGGCCCGGGGCCGCTGGCGCGGTGTTGCGCGTGCGCCCGGTGAAGACCGAGGCTTCCCGCGTGAGCCGGGAAGTCGCGGCACGAGGTTCCGAGGGGTACCCCTGCCTTCGGGAGGCAGAGCTCTCGGCCCGCCGGGCCGCAGCGCCTTCCAGGAGATGCTTGAGTTCTCCCTGGATTCGTCGACCCTCGGTGGTTGATTACTCCGGCATCGCGCGGAGGAGCATCGCTGCAGCGGCCAGGTCCTGACCGGTTCCGCCGGATGCGGGTGGCGGTCTGTCCCTGGCATCGTTGGCGATGCGGTGCTGGAGACCTTGGGGCAGGTGACGTATTCCTCCGGCCGGGGGCTGGCTCGCCCACACCTGCCCGATGTTCTGGCGGATTGCCTCGAGCGCTCCTGCTCCCTCGTCGAGCCCGGCCTGCGCCCCGCGGACTTGCTCGAGCTGTGGGTCGTGACCCCCCGCCGGAACGGGGACCACAGCTAGCTCCCGCGGGATGTCGGCGCGAGGCGCCGGCCTAGGGGGATCACCATCCTCCGGCATGCCGAGACAGCCGCCTCCGGAGGGATCCCCTAGCTCGACGTGGAAACATTCGCGGCTCGGGCCGCAGTCCTTGTCGCCAAGGCTGCGGCTGCCGTCGGAACAGTCGGAGAGGCAGTAGTCACATGCGGTCATGAAGTCCCGCATGGCACTAGGGTTGCCAGATCCGGAGAAATCCCAGCAGATGCTGGGGTCGTCATCTTCCTTGGACCCAGAGGGTCCGTAGGTCGAGACACCCGTCAATCGGTCCCAAGGCGACCGCACACGAAACCCCAGAGAGGTTGCACTCGCCTCAATGTGAGCGCCCGCCAAAGCGAGGTCGCCAGGCGGGCTGAGGCCGAGTCGAAATGACGAAAGATGGGGAGCAGTCGGTACCTTTTTGTCGACGAGGAGCGATGAAGTCACGTCGGGGGCTGACCGCGCCGTCGTCTTGGGTACGAGGGCGACGTCCTGCAGGCCCTCCGTGAGCGTGCTGGCGTCGTCCACTTGCTCGGGGTCGACGTGTTGCGGGGGGATGGCGCTCGCGTTTGCCTCGAACGCGAGGGCGACGCTTGGCGTGTCCTCCGCTGGGGCGCCGGGGATGTCGATTTGCTCGACAGCCGTCGGAGCGCGGCCTCCCGCTCGGCCCCGGTTGCCCCGCCTGCCCCTCCTCCGATGGCGAGGGAGAGGATGGGGCGAGCTCGAAAGTTGTCCTTCCCCCATGCGGGAAAGACGTCGTCGATTCCGCCGCCGGCGGGCGGGCTGTCCGCCACCAATGTCGCTGTCGCGCGGTGGTGGAAGGAGTATCATGTCGTAGTTGCCGTCGAGAGACATGAACTCGAGGTTCCCGAAACGGAGCACCGTCCCGGGTTGAAGAGGTTGTTGGAGACTGCCCATCTGGAGCTTGACGGGAAATCGAACGTCAACACGCAGCGTGCCCCTACCTGGCGCGCCAACTGTCGGCGTTCCGAGACCGGGGGGTCCCCGAGCCGACGAGTGAGAGTGCCGCGTGCCCCAGCCCAGATGGGTCGAGCGCGTGGGCGAGCGCGAAGGGGGGAACAGAGAGAGAGGTCGGTGGCCGGAACCGGGTCGTGAGGGAGTCGGAGAATTCCCGCGGCCTTCGTGTTCGTCCCGCGCCCAGGTCGGGTGCGCTTGCAGTAGGGGGGTTACAAGCGTCCGCGCGAGGTGAGGGGAGCGAGCGGCCCCGAGAGAGCGCCTGCCCCTGCCCTTCATCCCCGCGAGGCCAACCTTCTCTAAGAAGGCCCTGGTCCTTCCTTTTATAGTCGTAAGGAGAGGATCCAGGTGTACAAGATGGGGGTGTAGCAAGGTGCTACGTGTCTAGCGAGGGAGAGCTAGCGCCCTATGTACACGCCAAGGTGGCAGCCGGAGAGATCTTGGCACCCTGTTGGTGTGGCGTCGTGGCTGTTGGAGGAGTAACGGAGCCGGACGGGGGGACAGCTGTCGAAGTGGCTGGGCCCTTGCTGACGTTCTCCTGCTTTCGTAAGGGAGCTGAGAGCTGCCGTCGTCATGATCTAGCGGGGCGCCATCATTGCCTATCTGGCGTAGCTGGCCAGATGGGACGCCGGTCTTGTTCTCTGCGACCCGAGTCGGCTCAGGGCAGGGTGATGATGACGCTTCCTGTTGACGTGGCGGTCTCGTGTCCTAGGTCGGGCGTCGTGGAGGCTCCTCCGAAGCCGAGGTCGAGTCCGTCCTGCAAGACAGAGGCAGAGTCCGAGCCCTGGGTCGGGCGAGGCGGAGATCATTCGGCAGAGGCCGAGGCGGAGTCCGAGCCCTGGGTCGGGCGAGGCGGAGGTCGCCGTCTTCCAGGGCCTTAGCCCAAGTCCGAGCCCTGGGGTCGGGCGGAGCGGAGTTCGCCGTCTTCCGGGGCCTTAGCCCGAGTCCGAGCCCTGGGTCGGGCGGAGCGGAGTTCGCCGTCTTCCGGGGCCTTAGCCCGAGTCCGAGCCCTGGGTCGGGCGGAACGGAGTTCGTCGTCTTCCGGGGCCTTAGCCCGAGTCCGAGCCCTGGGTTGGGTGGAGCCTCCTATGGCACCTCTGGCGAAGTCTGGTCGCCCGTTGGTCTTACCTTTTGCGTTAAACGCCCCGGTGACTCGGTCGGTTGGTGCGGTGATTTAGTCAGGGTTTCTTCTTATCGAAGGCGGGGCCTAGGGCGAGCCGGAGATGCGTCTGCCGTGAAAGAGGAGGCCTCAGGCGAGACGGAGTCATCTTAGGGTCGGCTGCCCTCGCCCGAGGCTAGGCTCGGGCATGGCGTGGTCAAGTCACTCGTATGGACTGATCCCTGACTTAATCAAACCCATCAGGCCTCTGCAGCTTTATGCTGATGGGGGTTACCAGCTGAGAATTAGGCGTCTTGAGGGTACCCCTAATTATGGTCCCCGACACTTTATGTACCATGATAGGAGACATTCTAGAAATGCTTATAGGAATTGTAATGCATATAATGCCTTTGATTCCCATGCCATGTTTGCTTCTAGTTCTTCTTATGTGCATAATAGAAATGTTGGTAGGAGAAATGTTGTTCATAATATGCCTAGGAGAAATGTTGTTAATGTTCCTAGGAAAGTAAATGAACCTTCTACAATATATCATGCTTTAAATGCTTCTTTTGCTATTTGTAGAAAGGATAGGAAGATAGTTGCTAGAAAATTAGGGGCAAGATGCAAGGGAGACAAAACTTGCATTTGGGTCCCTAAGGATATTTGTGCTAACCTTGCAGGACCCAACATGAGTTGGGTACCTAAGACCCAAGCCTAAATTTGCCTTGCAGGTTTATGCATCCGGGGGTTCAAGCTGGATTATTGACAGTGGATGCACAAACCATATGACGGGGGAGAAGAAGATGTTCACCTCCTACGTCAAGAATAAAGATTCCCAAGATTCAATAATATTCGGTGATGGGAATCAAGGCAAGGTAAAAGGGTTAGGTAAAATTGCAATCTCAAATGAGCACTCTATCTCTAATGTGTTTTTAGTAGAGTCTCTTGGATATAATTTGCTATCTGTTAGTCAATTATGCAATATGGGATATAACTGTCTATTTACAAATGTAGATGTGTCTGTCTTTAGAAGATGTGATGGTTCACTAGCTTTTAAGGGTGTACTAGACGGCAAACTTTACTTAGTTGATTTTGCAAAAGAAGAGGCCGGTCTAGATGCATGCTTAATGGCTAAGACTTGCATGGGCTGGTTGTGGCATCGCCGCTTAGCACATGTGGGGATGAAGAACCTCCACAAGCTTCTAAAGGGAGAACACGTGATAGGTCTAACCAATGTACATTTCGAAAAAGATAGACCTTGTGCAGCTTGTCAAGCAGGGAAACAGGTGGGAGGCTCTCATCACACCAAGAATGTGATGACAGCATCAAGACCCCTGGAGCTGCTACATATGGACCTCTTCGGACCCGTCGCCTATCTGAGCATAGGAGGAAGTAAGTATGGTCTAGTTATTGTTGATGACTTTTCCCGCTTCACTTGGGTGTTCTTTTTGCAGGATAAGTCTGAAACCCAAGGGACCCTCAAGCGCTTCATCAGGAGAGCTCAAAATGAGTTTGAGCTCAAGGTGAAGAAGATAAGGAGCGACAATGGGTCCGAATTCAAGAATCTTCAAGTGGAGGAGTTCCTTGAGGAGGAGGGGATCAAGCACGAGTTCTCCGCTCCCTACACACCTCAGCAAAATGGTGTAGTAGAGAGGAAGAACAGGACGCTCATAGATATGGCGAGGACTATGCTTGGAGAATTCAAGACCCCCGAGTGCTTTTGGTCGGAAGCCGTGAACACGGCTTGCCACGCCATCAACAGGGTCTACCTTCACCGCCTCCTCAAGAAGACTTCATATGAGCTGCTGACTGGTAACAAACCCAATGTATCGTACTTTCGTGTATTTGGGAGTAAATGCTACATTCTAGTGAAGAAGGGTAGGAATTCCAAATTTGCTCCCAAAGCTGTAGAAGGGTTTTTATTAGGTTATGATTCAAAAACAAAGGCGTATAGGGTCTTCAACAAATCACCGGGTTTGGTTGAAGTCTCTAGCGACGTCGTATTTGATGAGACTAATGGCTCTCCAAGAGAGCAAGTTGTTGATCTTGATGATGTAGATGAAGAAGACGTTCCAACAGCCGCGATACGCACCATGGCGATTGGAGATGTACGGCCTCAGGAACATTTGGAGCAAGATCAACCGTCTTCCTCAACTATGGTGCATTCCCCAACCCAAGATGACGAACAGGTACCTCAAGTGGAGGCGCATGATCAAGGGGGAGCACAGGATGTTCAAGAGGAAGAAGCACCTCAGGCACCTCCAACCCAAGTTCGAGCGACGATCCAAAGGGCTCATCCCGTCGACCAAATACTAGGTGATATTAGCAAGGGAGTAACTACTCGTTCAAGATTAGTTAATTTTTGTGAGCATTACTCTTTTGTCTCTTCTATTGAGCCTTTCAGGGTAGAAGAGGCCTTGCTAGATCCGGACTGGGTGTTGGCCATGCAGGAGGAACTCAACAACTTCAAGCGCAATGAAGTTTGGACACTGGTGCCTCATCCCAAGCAAAATGTTGTGGGAACCAAGTGGGTGTTCCGCAACAAACAGGACGAGCACGGGGTGGTGACGAGGAACAAGGCTCGACTTGTGGCAAAAGGTTATGCCCAAGTCGCAGGTTTGGACTTTGAGGAGACTTTTGCTCCTGTGGCTAGGCTAGAATCAATTCGTATCTTGCTAGCATATGCCGCTCACCATTCTTTCAGGTTGTACCAAATGGATGTGAAGAGCGCTTTCCTCAACGGGCCGATCAAGGAGGAGGTGTACGTGGAGCAACCCCCTGGCTTCGAGGATGAACGGTACCCCGACCACGTGTGTAAGCTCTCTAAGGCGCTCTATGGACTTAAGCAAGCCCCAAGAGCATGGTATGAATGCCTTAGAGACTTTTTAATTGCTAATGCTTTCAAGGGTGATGACGCAGAAATTCGAGATGTCGATGATGGGCGAGTTGAACTACTTCCTTGGGTTCCAAGTGAAGCAACTCAAGGACGGCACTTTCATCTCCCAAACAAAGTACACGCAAGATTTGCTAAAGAGGTTTGGGATGAAGGACGCCAAGCCCGCAAAGACGCCGATGGGAACCGACGGACACACCGACCTCAACAAAGGAGGTAAGTCCGTTGATCAAAAAGCTTACCGATCCATGATAGGTTCTTTGCTTTATTTATGTGCTAGTAGACCGGATATTATGCTTAGCGTATGCATGTGTGCTAGATTTCAATCCGATCCTAAGGAGTGTCACTTAGTGGCTGTAAAGCGAATTCTTCGATATTTAGTCGCTACGCCTTGCTTCGGGATCTGGTATCCAAAGGGGTCTAACTTTGACTTGATTGGGTACTCAGATTCCGACTATGCTGGATGTAAGGTCGATAGGAAGAGTACATCAGGGTCGTGCCAATTCTTAGGAAGGTCCCTGGTGTCATGGAATTCTAAGAAACAAACCTCCGTTGCCCTATCCACCGCTGAAGCCGAGTATGTTGCCGCAGGACAGTGTTGCGCGCAACTACTTTGGATGAGGCAAACCCTCCGGGACTTTGGCTACAATCTGAGCAAAGTCCCACTCCTATGTGATAATGAGAGTGCTATCCGAATAGCGGAAAATCCTATTGAGCACAGCCGCACAAAGCACATTGACATCTGGCATCACTTTTTGAGAGACCACCAGCAAAAGGGAGATATCGAAGTGTTTCATGTTAGCACCGAGAACCAGCTAGCCGATATCTTCACTAAGCCTTTAGATGAAAAGACCTTTTGCAGGCTGCGTAGTGAGCTAAATGTCCTAGATTCGTGGAACTTGGATTGAATTGTAGCATACATGTGTTTATGCCTTTGATCATGTTCATTCTGCATATTGTTGCTTATTGTGGTGCTCAAGTTGTACAAACACTCCCTGGACCTCACAAGTCCTTTTTGCAAGTGATGCACATATTTAGGGGGAGCTGTGCTACAACTTGACCCTTTGAGACTAGCCATGTACTTGAGTTTGGTTGTTTTAGTCTCCAAGGAGAATTGAAAGGGAAAAGGTGGACTTGAACCATGCAAGACTTCCACTGCACTCCGATGAAAAGAGTCACTTTTCCAAGTTCATCTTTATACTCTTATTGCCTTTGTACTCTTATTTGAAGATTTTGGTGAGGCAATGGGGTTAAAGGGCCAAGATTGATCCCGTTTTGGTGCTTGATGCCAAAGGGGGAGAAAATAAAGGCCAAAGCGATAAATGGATCAGCTACCACTTGAGAGATTTTGAAAATAGTAGAATAGAGCTTTTGGTTTGTCAAAACTCTTTTGTTGTCTCTCTTGTCAAAAGTTGGCTTCTTGTGGGGAGAAGTGTTGATTATGGGAAAAAGGGGGAGTTTTTTTGAAATCTTGAATCAATTTCTCTTGGAATGACTCTCATTATGTCTTAACATGTGTGTTTGACTTAGAGATAGAAATTTGAGTTTGATTTGCAAAAACAAACCAAGTGGTGGCAAAGAGTGATCCATATATGTCAAATTTGAATCAAAACAATTTGAGCTCTTAGTTGAATTGATTTTGTACTTGTTCTACTTGCTTTATGCTGTGTTGGCATAAATCACCAAAAAGGGGGAGATTGAAAGGGAAATGTGCCCTTGGGCCATTTCTAAGTATTTTGGTGATTTAGTGTCCAACACAAATGCCTGAGTGTAAAATGGTGGACAAAGTGCAAATCAAGGTTAAAGGTATGTTTCTCAGACTTAGTACATTGTTTTAGTGACTAATGTATTGTGTCTAAGTGCTGGAAACAGGAAAAATTCGATTGGAAAGGTCTTGGCTCGAGCAGCCAAGAATCTGCTCAGTCTGGGAGCACCGGACTGTCCGGTGTGCACCGGACAGTGTCCGGTGCGCCAGGCTGGCTTGAGCAAAGTGGCTGCTCTCGGGACTTCGACGGCGGTGTACGGCTATAATTCACCGGACTGTCTGGTGTGCACCGGACTGTCCGGTGGGCCGTTCACAGGCCAACTCGTCGCTCTCGGGAATTCATCGGCGACGTACGGCTATAATTCACCGGACTGTCCGGTGTGCACCGGACTGTCCGGTGAGCCAACGGTCGGCCGGGCCAACGGTCGGCCGCGCAATCTGCGCGAGACACGTGGCCGAGCCAACGGCTAGAAGATGGCACCGGACTGTCCGGTGTGCACCGGACATGTCGGGTGCACCAACGGTTCTCAGGTTGCCAACGGTCGACTGCGCTGTTTATGGAAAGAAATCAGGCACCGGACATGTCCGGTGTGCACCGGACTGTGCGGTGCGCCAGTCAACAGAAGGCAAGATCAGCCTTCCAAGATTGCTCTCAACGGCTCCTAGCTGCCTTGGGGCTATAAAAGGGACCCCTAGGCGCATGGAGGAGTACACCAAGCATCTCAACAACATTTCTAAGCACCAAGACATCGATTTCGCGCATTCGTTTCATTGTGATAGCATATAGAGCTCTTGTGGAGTTGTGAACTCATTGAGTCGTGTTGCGAGCTCTTGTTGCGATTTGTGTGCGTATTGACACTCTGATTCTTGTGTCTTGTGTGCGTTGCTAATCCCTCCCTTGCTCCGTGTTCTTTGTGAATTTCAAGTGTAAGGGCGAGAGGCTCCAAGTTGTGGAGATTCCTCGCAAACGGGATTGAGATAAAGCAAGCAAAACACCGTGGTATTCAAGTGGGTCTTTGGACCGCTTGAGAGGGGTTGATTGCAACCCTCGTCCATTGGGACGCCACAACGTGGAGTAGGCAAGCGTTGGTCTTGGCCGAACCACGGGATAACCACCGTGCCATCTCTGTGATTGATCCTTGTTGGTTATTGTGTTTTGTTGAGGATTCCTCCTTAGCCACTTGGCAATTATTGTGCTAACAATTAACCAAGTTTTTGTGGCTATAAGTTTTTGAAGTTTTACAGGATCACCTATTCACCCCGCCTCTAGGTGCTCTCAGGGGGTCGGAACCGGGTCGGGAACGGCGCCCGTCGGATGGCTCGGCTGAAGGCTTGCGGACCGGGTGGTTCGGGTGAGGGACTCCGATCCTCCCCGCTGTCGTAGCGTCCCCCACGCCTGGGGTGGTAGCCTCGGCGCACCGTCTCGTCGAGGTGGGCCCGTCGGTCGCGGTGGTGGTGCTCGTTGCCGAGGCGACCCGGGGCCGCAGGCGCGGTGTTGCGCGTGCGCCCGGTGTAGACCGAGGCTTCCCGCATGAATCGGGAAGTCGCAGCATGAGGTTCCGAGGGGTACCCCTGCCTTCGGGAGGCAGAGCTCTCGGCCCGTCGGACCGCGGCGCCTTCCAGGAGATTCTTGAGTTCTCCCTGGATTCGCCGCCCCTCGGTGGTTGATGGCTCTGGCATCGCGCGGAGAAGCATTGCTGCTACCGCCAGGTTCTGGCCGACCCCACTGGATGCGGGTGGTGGCCTGAGCCTGACGTCGTCGGCGATGCAGTGCTGGAAGCCCTGGGGTAGATGACGTATTTCTCCGGCCGGAGGTTGGCCCGCCCATGCCTGCCCGACGTCCCGACGGATCGGCTCCAGCGCTCCTGCTCCCTCGTCGAGCCTGGCCTGCACCCCGCGGATTTGCTCGAGCTGTGGGTCATGACCCCCCGCCTGAACGGGGACCACAGCTAGCTTCCGTGGGATGTCAACGTGAGGCACCGGCCTAGGGAGGTCACCGTCCTCCGGCATGCCGAGATGGCTGCCTTCGGGGGGACCCCCTAGATCGACGTGGAAGCATTCATGACTTGGGCCGCGATCCTCGTCGCCGAGGCTTCAGCCACCGTCGGAACAGTCGGAAAGGCAGTAGTCGCATGCGGTCATGAAGTCCCGCATGGCGCTGGGGTTACCAAGTCTAGAGAAATCCCAACAGATGCTGGGTTCGTCGTCTTCCTCGGACCCAAAGGGCCTGTAGGTCGAGACGTCCGTCAGCCGGTCCCAAGGTGACCGCACACGAAACCCCAGAGGGTCTGGATTTGCCTCTATGAGAGCGCCCGCCAAAGCGAAGTCGCTAGACGGGTTGAGGCTGAACCCAAAAGATGCGGGATGGGAATCGATCGGTACCTTTTGGTCGACGGGCGGCGATAAGGTCGCGTCGGGGACTGACTGCACCGTCGTCTCAGGTACGAGGGTGACATCCAGCAAGCTTTTCGCGAGCGTGCTGGCGTCGTCCGCTTGCTCGGGATTGGCGTGTCGCGGGGAGACGGCGCTCGCCTTCGTCTCAAACGCGAGGTCGACGCCTGGTGCGCCCCCTGTTGGGGTGCCGGGACCGTCGACTCGCTCGACAGCCGACGAGGCGCTGTCTCCTGCTTGGCCTTGGTTGCCCCGCCTCCTCCTCCATCGACGGGGGAGAGGACGGGGTGAGCTCGAAGGTCGCTCTTCCACCATGCGGGGAAGACGTCGCCGATTCCGCCGCCGGCAGGCGGGTTGTCGGCCGCCACTGTTGTTGTCGCACGGCGGTGGAAGGAGTATCATGTCGTAGCTGCCGTCGAGGGACATGAACTCAAGACTCCCGAAACGGAGCACCGTCCCGGGTTGGAGAGGTTGCTGGAGACTGCCCATCTGGAGCTTGACGGGAAGCTGTTCGTCAACACGCAGCAGGCCCCTACCTGGCGCGCCAACTGTCGGCGTTCCGAGACCGGGGGGTCCCTGGGCCGATGAGTGAATGTCGCCGCGTGCCCCAGCCCAGATGGGTCGAGCGCGAGGGCGAGCGCGAAGGGGGGAGAGCGAGGCGGCCGGAGACCGGCGTGAGAGAGGTGGGAATCCCGCGGCCTTCGTGTTTGTCTCGCGCCCAGGTCGGGTGCGCTTGCAGTAGGGGGTTACAAGCGTCCACGCGGGAGAGGGAGCGAGCGGCTCCAGGCGAGCGCCTGTTCTCGTCCTCGTCCCCGCGCGGCCAACCCTCTCTAAGAGGGCCCTGGTCCTCCCTTTTATAGACGTAAGGAGAGGATCTAGGTGTACAATGGGGGTGTAGCAGGGTGCTACGTGTCTAGCGGAGGTGAGCTAGCGCCCTAGGTACATGCCGTTGTGGCAGCCGGAGAGATCTTGGCACCCAGCTGGTGTGATGTCGTGGCCGTCGAAGGAGCGATGGAGCTTGGCGGAGGGACAGCTGTCGGAGCGGTTGAGCCCTTGCTGACGTCCTCTTGCTTCCGTAAGGGGGCGGAGAGCCGCCGTCGTCACAGAGCATGCGGGGCGCCATCATTGCCTATCTGGCGGCGCGAGCCAGATGGGACGCCGGTCTTGTTCCCTGCGGCCCGAGTCAGCTCGGGGTAGGGTGATGATGGCGCCTCCTGTCGACGTGGCTGGTCTGCGCCCTAGGTTGGGCGATGTGGAAGCTCCTCCGAAGCCGAGGTTGAGTCCGAGCCCCCGGGTCGGGCGAGGCGGAGATCGTCGTCTTCTGGGGCCGAGCCCAAGTCCGAGCCCTGGGTCGGGCGAGGCGGAGATCGTCGTCTTCTGGGACTTAGCCCGAGTCCGAGCCCTGGGTCGGGCGAGGCGGAGATCGTCGTCTTCTGGGACTTAGCCCGAGTCCGAGCCCTGGGTCGAGCGAGGCGGAGATCGTCGTCTTCTGGGACTTAGCCCGAGTCTGAGCCCTGGGTCGGGCGAGGCGGAGATCGTCGTCTTCTGGGACTTAGCCCGAGTCCGAGCCCTGGGTCGGGCGAGGCGGAGATCGTCGTCTTCTGGGACTTAGCCCGAGTCCGAGCCCTGGGTCGGGCGAGGCGGAGTTCGCCGTCTTCCGAGACTTAGCCCGAGTCCGAGCCCTGGGTCGGGCGAAGCGGAGCTTCCTATGGTGCCTCCGGCAGGGCCTGACCGCTTGTCAGCCTTACTCTGTCCAGTGGCACTGTAGTCGGTGTGGCGTAGGCGGCGCTGTCCTTTCGTCAGGCCGGTCAGTGGAGCGGCGAAGTGACGGCGGTCACTTCGGCTCTGCCGGCGGGGGGTGCGTGCCAGGATAAGGGTGTCAGGCCACCTTTGCATTAAATGCTCCTGCGACTTGGTCGGTCGGTGCGGCGACTTGGTCAGGGTTGCTTCTTAGCGAAGGTAGGGCCTCGGGCGAGCCGGGAATATGTTCGCCGCTAAAAGGGGGGTCTCGGGCGAGACGGAAATCCTCCGGGGTCGGCTGCCCTTGTCCGAGGCTAGGCTCGGGTGAGGCATGATCGTGTCCCTCGAATGGACTGATCCCTGACTTAATCGCACCCATCAGGCCTTTGCAGCTTCATGCTGATGGGGGTTACCAGATGAGAATTAGGAGCCTTGAGGGTACCCCTAATTATGGTCCCCGACAATCTTCTACACGAAACACGGAGGATGCTCCGATGCCTGAATCATCCGTTTCACATAAGCGGAAACGAGGGCGACGAGGTCCAAATCAGATGAAAGAAGGTGCAGTTATGTACGTAACAAAACTAAATGCAGAGGGGTTTCCTGAAGAACCACTTGACGTGGTTACAAAGTTTCGAAATTTCTACGGGTCTACTGTTAGAGATATAGTGCCAATCACACTTCAAAAATGGAAGGATTTAGATGAAGACACCCGCAACAAGCTATGGGCTAAGTTGTCTGAGTCATTCAAGTTCCCAAAAGGCACAGAGGATGCAGTAAGGAAGTCGATGCTCTCTGCTATGGCCAAGATGTTTCGTGGGTGGAAGGCCGAGATGAATAGGGAATTTGTTAAGAAGAATAAGGTTCCTCCGCCCAAGAAAATGGGGAAAATCACTCAAGCTCAGTGGGAGGAATTTGTTCGTCAGAAGACCGAACTGAAGGCCAAAGAACTGGGCGAAACTAATTCTCAGAGAGCGAAGATGAACAAACACCCCCATCGCTTGGGGTCAAGCGGATATCACCATAAAGTTGTGCAGTGGAACAGGATAATCGAGGAAGCTATAACTAACGGCACTTTGGACCCAATATTAAAAGATATTGATGAGAGAGCTATTCGTTGGATCTTAGGTCGGGCAGGTTTGAGTGAGGACGGCAAACTTTTGCATCCAGAATTGGTAGGCGAAGTTTCGACAAAAATTCAAGAATATGCAGATAAGAGAAAAAAGGAGAATTTAAGCCTCAGAGGGAGAATGACATACTAACTGCAGCACTAGGCAATCCTGAACACACTGGACGGGCTCGAGGAATCTCTTCTAAGATTTCCTGGAGAGAGGCGTTTCCAGAGTATGCGTCATCATATAGGAAACACGAGAAGTCGAAAAGGACCCTTGAAGAGACTATTGATGAAAGGGTACAAAAGGCTATTAATGACGTGATGAACAAAATGAAGAAAACAGAATGCATATCATTTGAACTCAAGCCAAGCCACATGAGTCCACCTATAGTCCCTAGCAGCGTTGGATCTGTGCAAGACTTGACCAAGTACCCTGTAGACGATATTGTTGAGGACAAGCCTTGCTTTCTTCATATTCCAATCAATCGATCTGGGACAAAAACAAAGCAAGCTGCTACTGGTTTGGTAAAACCAGGACTTGTTAACTACAAGGATAATCCTGTCCCGCCACACTATGTTGTGGTCCAAGTTCTAGAAATCACAGACAGTGGTTGTGAAGATTGGGAGATAGATTTTCCAGTTGAGGGGATCATAACTTTGCAGGAGGCAATGAACGAGTTGGTCCTTTGGCATCGACGCGACATCAAGTTGGGTGATGAGCCGAATTCAACACCAATGCAACAAAAAGATAGTTCGATCATTCCACACCCCATGGTGCAGGAAAATATGACACCGACCTCCAAAAAATCGTTGAAACAATCATATCGCCTCTTGCGAAGGAACTCGACGAGGGGGACGTAGACAAAATTGTTCCTCAGAATGTCGACGTCAACATCAAAAAGGAACCAAAGGTTGGCACCAATGTTGAAGGGCCAACTATTTCAAAGAAAATTCATAAGCGAATCGCCACTGACGATGTCAAGAAACCGTCAGAATCAGTGGCACGCTACCTGCATAAATTGCAGAGAGTTATGACAAATCAATCAAAAGCGGAATCAGCATCTCATGGAGTAGGCACACGGTCGACCCAAATAGACAATTTCGAAGTATGGGAAGAAGATGGAATGATTCATACTCGAGAATCATTACGTCTTAAAACCAATATCTCGGTATACAAGAAGGAGGATGTTCCTCCTAAATTTGTGAATGGGAGGCCGTTCTTAACGACGGTGCAACTTTCTAAGTTGTCGACTCCGGAGATTAGAATGCATGAGTGGTACATGGTGGCTAGCAACAAATACAAACTCGAGGAATTCACATTTGTTGTGCCAGAAGATGCATTTTGGAGCAATGATCATATAGATCCTGTGCGGCATTTATTCTTTGACGATCTCTGGTCGTTGTACCACCGACAAAGGATGGAAACCAACTACTTAACCCTCTTTTGCTTGTAAGTACCTCTAAACTTTCATATTTGTTAGTTTTGTACACGCACACATAAACGAGAGTCTAACGATTAACACTATTACATGTAGGATGCAATACATGGATGATAAGAAGAAACAACTTAAGATAGGGTTTCTTGACCCGTTGATGATATCCCAAGCTCGCTACAAAGTAGTTGCTCGGAGGCATGGAGAAGAATATAAAGACTTGAACGATGCTGAATTTGAGAAAGCCGTCAAACAGAATCAGAGAAAGAAAATGAAGGTAATGGCGGCATACATTGGACGAGCCATGTATAATCATGTACAACATGGCAAGGACTTAATAATAGCTCCGCACCACTTTAAGTAAGTTATCGACATGGTTTAATTTTGAACTATAAATTATGGCAATCGTGATATTAACATGTGTTTTCGTCTATATCTATATAGTGACCACTACATTTGTATCATGATCTGGCCAAAGGATGGTAAAGTCGTGGTCTTCGACTCACTGAGAATGGAAAAGACTACGTATAATGACTTCTTGAAGATTTTAGAGAAGTATGATTATTATTGCACACTTGTACTTATTACAACTTAACAAATGTATTCTTAATCTCACAATGCTATTCTTATATGCAGTGCATACCGTTTTTATTGGAAAGATCTTGGCGGCGAACATCCAGAGGACAAGCCTAATTTGTCAATATCATTATTTTCATATGGTGACAAACAACCTCCGGGTACTGTCCTGTGCGGTTATTATGTATGCGAATGGTGTCGTTCACCTTCCATTACATGGTCAATCGTGAGGATGTAAGTTCGCTATCATTGTCTATGTTGCAATTTTTATGTTATATTGTTGCTCATCACATTACTCTTAGCACCGATTGCTTTTTGCTTTCATTGCAGGTTCCTAAATCCAAGATCAATGCTGAATGGTTAGAAAGAGATATGGTTTCCGTCGGCGTTGCTAAGGTTGTAAGAGACTTGCTTTACTTTATGCGCCGTGAAGTTCTTCATCAACAAGGGCTATTCTACAATGTAAATGGAAATTTGCAAAAATTCCCAGAACTAAGTTTGTACACAATATCACACAGTGTTTAGGTCTTTAGTTAGGAACTTTAGATGTTTAGTTGTCTATGGAACTTTGAGATGTTTAGTTGTATAATTCTATGTATGACGATGGAACTTGATATGTGGATGAATCTGTGTATTATCCCTGTTATGGAACTTGTAATCTGTGTATTATACCTGTTATGGAACTTGTAATATGTGTAAATCTGTGTATGTGGATGAATCTGTGTACAATCTGTGTATTATGCAATCTGTGTGAATCTGTGTATAATCTGTATATATGAATCTGTTTATACCTGTTTGAAAATTCTGTGTATTATACCTGTTTGAAAATTTTGTATATATGAATCTGTATAATGAAAACCGTCTGTGATTTATAGTGTATGCAGTAGGTTCCTTTGAACTGGACCGCCTGTGATGTGTGTCTATCATAGGCGGTTCCGTTGAACTGGACCGCCTGTAATCTGTGTTTTTCACAGGCGGTTTTTGATTGACCGCCTGTGATGTTGTTTTACATCACAGGCGGTGCACCACAAGCGGTTCCTGGAACCGCCTGTGTAGTGGCGAACCAGACCGCCTGTACAGAGGTGTGCTGTAGTAGTGACTTCTACTTTTTATACTTTTTACTGTTAAGTCTTTCTGTGGTACATCAAGTATAATTAAACAGTTTTTATGGTATTGGGGCATCTATTTATAATCTTGTCCCAGGTCATTCAAAAGTCAGGAACGGCCCTGCTCATCTGTTATCACATGTCTTATGGGAGACGTGAAAAAACTGCATATGTAATGTGCATTTAGACGTGTCTGTGATGTGCTTTTTTTTACATAGTGTCAAAGAAAGAGATTACATGGTTTACTGAATTGTGCGACCCTTGTTCATCTAAACCCGTAGGACGGCTGCCAGATCAGAATACACACCCGTGATCCACTCAGCTCCTTGGATCATCAACTCGTTGCTTTACTAGTGTTGGAAGCCGTAGAGCTCCCCCAAATATTATGTTGTTGTTGTGTGATCCTTCTAAACTGTTCAATACCTTTGTGAAGATCACCGGCGATTTGCGTCCTGGATTTGAAGTCCGAAGATGGAGCGCTCAAGTCTAAAGAAGGTGTCGTGTCGATGTCATCGTAAGCCGTGTGGGCTGTAAGGTGTGAGTGTGTGTGTTTGTGTGTGATGGGCCAGCCCAAACTCTTGAGTATAAAGGGTTGTAACAGGCTTGAGAAAGGGGAAGAAGAAGAAGATAAAGGAAAAACAGCCACATATTCGTTGTTTGCTGGTCTCTGGTAGCGACGCCGTGCTCACGTGTCGGTGATCTTCTGCCGGTGGCCAAGGGCCATGACACTCCATGCAGTGTTCGCATTGGTGCGCTTGAGCCACTCCCAACGTAGGTGCAACCGTGCAAGGCAAACCCCAACAATCCTCAGATGTTTGTGGACGCGCAAACTATCCTCCACGCCATCTTGCACCTGCCATCATCGGTGCTTGTGGACGCGCCCCGCCATAGGAAGAAGGCACGACGACACACTTGTAGTGCCCCATGCAGAGCCTATCTCGCATTGGAAGGGCGGAAAGGGTACCTGAACAACATCCATTAGGGTTTATTCGGTTCTACCCCAATCCATATGGATTGAGGGGGTTTCAATTCATAATAAGTCAAAATCCTCTCCAATCCGTATCAATCCCCTCTAATACATATGGATTGAAAATAACCGAACAAGCCCTTAGAAAACCCGATTTCCATGTCGAGATTCTGTTCGCCACCTTGTTGATAAGTGTCTACTCATCAACTCGCCTGAACCTTCGGACTGAGAGGGACAACCCCATGTTTAGCATTTTCGAACGAAATTCATCGAATTTTGAAGTTTTTTCATTCTCGAACTCCTACAGAAATTGTTTTTCGGTGCAAATTTTGAAAAATCCGGTTCACCATTCAAAAATTAAATATATAAAATTGATAAAGCGTGTTTTTGACCAGATTTCGATGCTTTTGGATCGAATTTAGGTGCTTTTTGGCTGAAAAGATATTTTGTCCATGTAAAAATATAAATTTTCAGTACCATTTTAGTAAGTTGTATATGTATGATGTTGTAAAATACAAGCTACACAGGTATACATAAATTAATATGCACTGGCCATGCAATTTAATGAAACATATATCCGTCACACAAACTACTCACCAATGAATCAAATATGTGAAAAATATTTTTTTATGCATTGTAAAAGTGAAATAATTGTGTTATAAAAAACTCTATATGTACTTTAATGACACTATTGTAACCTTCTATTGCTTTGTTTTGCACTAGAATTGCATTTGTATTTGGATTAGTATGTTTTATGTGATTTTGGACATCAAATTATTTGTGACTATATTATTATTCATTGTAAAGTGTTATTTGAATAATTAAAAAACATATCTTGGCAGAAGTTTGACTTTTCCTAAACCGAACCACACTTCCCATTACATAATCAGCGGAATCTACTAAGAAAACAGCGAAAGCCGCGAGAAAAAAACAAAATCCATTGATTCAAATTTGAAATCAGGCGGTGGTGAGAAATGCCAAGAAATCGAGAAGGTTAACCCTAGGCAACTCCTAAGTAAGGCGGTCTCCACTAGACTTATCAGTCACACCTATTTTAAACTTCACTCTGTAAACTGTATAGTTTATAGTGTAAAACAGTGTTTTGCTCGATCATATCTACGATCTGCTGGCCACAGCCTAATAGATGAAAAACTTTGCAATGCGGCATGGGAAGGTGCTGAGGATGTTGCAAGCAGGGTCTCTGGAGTAAAATTTGAAGCTTCAAGTATGCATGTTGATGTAACTATAAAATCTCGTGATGTTACATTTAAGGAAATTTTGTATGAAATATATACATAGCAATACTAAGTTTTCATCAAAGTTATCTCCTAGTTTTAATACACGACCCACACGAGGAAATTCTTGAGAAGGATGACAATAAAGTTCCCGTGAGGAAGAAGAGACAAAGGACTACAAATTTGTTTTTGGTGATGATGCCGTTTGATTGTAAATATATAGTTGTGAGTGAGTGTCTAAGAAGAGGCTTAGGCCATACTATATCACAATTTACTTATCTTGTGCCTTCTCGTGCGATACTTTGAGGCTTTCCTGGACCGTGTAGCACCATGTCAATTTGTCAACGATATGTACATGCATGATCCATCCCGCACCCATAGATTCATTCATTCATTCATGCGTACACAGTTGCACGATTTGTTTGAATGAGTGGCTCGGTCAATCAATGAAACTAGCACTAATTCAAAAGGCGATTCAATTCAGCGACAAACAAGAGAGACCGAAAAGGTTGCTTCTACGAGTGGACAAAGTGCATTTAAGATCAGATCAGAACTCCTTGTTGCTGGTCTACAGATTGATGAGATTATTAATTGCTAACCAAAACCTAAGCTCCGCCAATGGATTGCTCGAGCCTCGCCGAGAATACGCACCTGTCTGCGCCGCCGGTTGTTGTGAGGTACATATCAACACAAATAGGTTTAAATTAATTTGACGAAGCGTACTGAGAATATATCCAATGCAAGCGTACATGATTAATTTGCGTATCATCTTGATAGCCAGATCGCACAAGCAAGGGCCTGGGGACATTGTTGAAGCGGGCCTATCTCTGCAGTTCTGTACCTTTCAGCCGTATATATGTTTACTCAATGGATGTGAGACGACAAATGGGGGCAGGCCGGCAGGGCGGCAGGGTAGCCAGAACGGTTCACACCACACCGAGACGCGTGTTGTTTTTTTTTTTAAAAAAGGAATTTAGGGCAATACATGTTCAAACTAATAAGCCACAAAGTAATGGCGGCCCGGGTTGTGTTAGCAATTGGCATCGACCGAATTCCGACGAAATACACAGCACGGCAATTTATTAGCTGCTTTGCAGTTCAACTTTTCCCCTACCTAGTTTTCTTGACATATACTTAAGGGTGTAATTGGATCGAATACGGACGGATATCAATGAAATTATATTTGTTTTCATATTTTTATTCAGATTCGAATTCGAATATGGATAGCTTCGAATACGAATACAAATACGGATGTTCTCGAATACAAATAGTCGTGGATCGAATACAGAGCTAATCGGACACGGATAGCGTCTGTAACGAATATTTTTGTCGGATATTGTGTAAGACACCATTCCACATATATCATAGTTGTAATCATTTAACCCCCTCCTTTAGTCCAAACATTTTTGAGGATTATATGTGGACATATGCTACACCTCCATAAAATTCCATAAATTTCTAAGGCTATTTTGAGTATTATTAATTTCTTTATGTAGAAAATCATTAAAATGCAATTAAATTCATAAAATATTGATAACTATGATATGTGGTTTCACGTATTATTATGGTGGTTTCACGTGTAATCATTACAGGTTTCACAAATAAGTGGAAATGAAATGAAATGATTGATGACATCTTGTGGATTTTATGGTTCAAATATTTTTGAGGATGCTATATGGACATATGTTACTCCTACGCCAAATTTCAAGAATTTCTGAGACTATTTATGTATTATTAATTTCTTTTTGCAGAAAATCATCAAAATGCATTTAAATCCATACAATATTCTAGTATCGACCAAAAATTGCAAATAAGTTATCAAGACTATAAACATTCTATAAGAAGATAACCTCAAGTCCCTACATGAAAATGAGAAAGTCAAGTAAAGGTTATGTTGAAACTTGGATATTTAAGCTGATTTCACGTGTAACTCACACAACAAGTGTAAGAAAATGAAAAGAATCACTGGCATCTTATGGACTTTATGACCCAAACATTTTTTAAAAATTTATGTAGACAAATGTTAACCCTCCATTAAATTTTATGAATTTCTAAGGCTATTTGTGTATTATTAATTTCTTTCTACAAAAATCATCAAAATGCAATTAAATTCATAAAATAATCTAGTGTGTACCGAAAATTGCAAATGAGTTACCAGGACCAATAAACATTCTATTAAAGATAATATGAAGTCCCTATGTAAAAATGATAAAGTGAAGTATTGATTATGTTGAAACTTGGATACCTATGGTGATTTTACATGTAACTCACGCAATAAGTGGAAGTGAAATGAAAGAATCCCTGGCATATTATGAAATTTATGGTCCAAACATTTTTTAGAATTCAATGTGTACATATGTTACCCCTCCATCAAATTTTATAATTTTTAGGCTATTTGTGTATTATTATTTTCTTTATGTAGAAAATCGTTAAAATGCAATTAAATCCATAAAATATTATAATGTCGACCGAAAATGGCAAATAAGTTACCAAAACTAATAAACATCATATAAGAAGATAACCTCAAATCCTAATGTGAAAATGATAAAGTAAAGTATTGATTATGTTAAAATTTGGATAGTTAAGGTGATATCACATGTAAGTCACGTAACAAGTGAAAGTGAATTGAAAGAAACGCTGGCAATCTTTAGATTTTATGGCCCAAACATTTTTGAAGATGCTATATGGGCATATATTGCTCCTCCGGTAAATTTCATGATTTTTTGAGACTATTTGTGTATTATTATAGTTTTTCTACAGGAAATTATCAAAATGCATTTAAATTCATAAAATATTCCACTATCAACCGAAAATTGCAAATAGGTTACCGGGATCAATAAACATTATATAAGAACATAATCTCAAGTCCCCATATGAAAATGATAAAGTGAAGTATTGATTATGTTGAAACTTGGATATTTAGGGCGATTCCACGTGTAACTATCCGAATATCTGAAATCTAAAATCTCGTAAGATATCTGAGTAGATGTCCGGATATCCGAAATATAAAATCCGGACAGGTATCCGATAAGATATCCGGATATCCGAAATCCGACGGATATTAGTCATCTCATATCTGTATCCGATATCCGAACTGTACTATCCGAATTCGAATCTAAAATCCAAAAATTCTGCGGATATCCGAAAAAACTATCTAGCCGAATAATTAGGCTCTTCGGACGGTCGGATGCTCGGATAATATCCGTACCGTTTACACCAGTACATATACTTCCTCGGCCTTAAAACGTAGTCGTTTAGCTCTTAATGAGCTAATTTTATGTCTATATTCAAAAAAATATTATAAAAATAGACATATATATAAAACACATACGCTAACTATTGTATGAATCTACTATTTTTTAAACGAATTTTATTTCGCAACAGAGGGAGTATAATTTAAGGTGGATGTCGTCGACGACGACTAGACGATGATGGCGACCCAGTTTGCATGCACGCAGCAGGCTTGGTCAACTTGCCATGCTGCTGCTCATTCGTTGGCGCCGTGATATAATTAAGCCTGGCTCGGGTAGGGCTGGGCATTCGGTTTTATTTTCTAAACTTCGGTTCGGTTTTTCGGTTTTAAAAAACTTCGGTTTTTCAAACATTAGAAACCGATCGGTTTTCTAGAAAATGAAAAACCGAGAAGTTCGGTTTCGGTTTTTTACTTCGGTTTTTCGGTAAAAACCGAATACCAAACTTATAATCAAGACAATACATACAACAAGTTTACATGATAGATTACACATAATTTTAAAAAGTAAAAATTATATAGGTACAAATATTTAGATATACATCATACATCACATACAAATAAGTGAATAACAATTTAATTGTATCACACATTTAGTTCACATAATTGAATAGTCAAATTTGAGAATTGATAAAGTTTGGTATTCGGTTTTTTCGGTTCGGTATACGGTGAAAACCGATTACGATACCAAAAACCGAACTTCTTAGATACAAAAACCGAAACCGAACCGAACTACCAAAAAAACCGAAATTTCGGTTCGGTTTGGTACGGTTCAGTTCGGTTTTCGGTTTATGGTAAAAATATGCCCACCCCTAAGCCCGGGAGACGCGACCAAACCTTTTGCAGTAATCCCTCTCGCTGCTCCCTCAGTCTCCTTCCTCCTCTCTGCATTCCGTGATTCTGTCGCCTCCGCCCCATCCCTCTCGCACTGGATCATCCACCATAAATAGCTCGTGCCGGTCGATCGGCCGTGCAGGTGAAAGTAGCTAGCCGCACGTACGGCGCGAAGCCAGGTAGCTAGCTAGCTAGGAAAAAGGGGCCAGCCATGGGGCGGACGCCGTGTTGCGACAAGACGAAGGTGAAGCGAGGGCCGTGGTCGCAGGAGGAGGACGCCGTCCTCAGGAGCTTCGTCCAGAGGTTCGGCAATGCCGGAAATTGGATCGCCCTGCCGCAGAAAGCAGGTCGTATAATAGCTGCTCTACTACAGAAACTAGCTTGATTGCTTGCCTCATCAGTTTCTTCTTCTTCTTCTAGTTTTTCTTTTGTTTTTCCTTTTTACCACCACCAAGCACCGACCATCGCTTTCCGCGTGAATGCGAACTGCGAACATCAGCGCGCGGGGTTGGTGCATGCTGCACTGTAGTCAAAGGCTTCGGTTTGGTTGATCTGTGCGTCGTCGTCCTTTCCTTCTGGTTACGCTGACGATGAGTTGTTGGTTGATTATTGTCTCGTACGTCGTCAGGGCTGAAACGATGCGGTAAGAGCTGCCGTCTTCGCTGGCTCAACTACCTCCGCCCGGAGCTCCGGCACGGCGGCTTCACCGACGAGGAAGACAGCCTCATCTTGTCTCTCTACGGCGAGATTGGAAGCAAGTACGGCGCGTGCGTGCGTGCGTGCGTGCCACTCTCTGTGGCCTGTGGGGTCGTTGTGGGCCGGGCCGGGATAACGCTAAACACAGAACATACATGCATGGCTAGCTAACAGCTTCATGCATGCGTGTCATGTAGACTGACGATATATATATGCTCTTTCTTGGCCTTGTCGCGTACACGCACACAGGTGGTCGGTGATAGCGTCCAGGCTCCCCGGACGGACGGACAACGACGTCAAGAATTACTGGAACACCAAGCTCAAGAAGCGGTACTTGGCGTCGTCCACGTCCACGGGAGAAGCAAGGCCGCCGCCACCACCAGCTCCTCCTAGCGCTAGCGGCGACGACAGCAGCGCCGCCGCCGACAGCCACCAGGCCCAACAAGACGAACCCTCTCTTCCGCTGACACCTCCAGCCTTCACCGACCTCGATACAGCCTTTGCCGTTGTCGACGACGACATGCTCCTCTTCAAGTCCGATCAGCTGTACGCCGAGCTCGTGGGTCTGGTCGAGAAGAAATCGCAGGCCACAGCTGGCCCGTCCACTGGTGGCGGGGACGAGGCTAATTATTCGACGGCGACGCCATCGTCCTCGTCGTATGGAACTGGAACGACAAACAGTCCCACGGTTAGCAGCAGCTCAGGTAGCTGCGCCCTGTGGCCCACGGACGTGCATGGCACAACGCTGCTGTCCGAACCCACCACCACCACCACCACCAGCAGCAGCCTGTTCGACGACGCGTTCGGAGCGGCGACTCTGCCTGCGTACTCCTTCCAAGACCTTCTGGCCTCGTCTTACGACGATGCTACACTGCTGCGGTGGTGACGCAGGAGTTGATGCAGTACTACCTGTAGTACTGTAGACATGTGGTCAATCTGGTGTGCTGTGTAACTGGTTAGTTACTATATGGATAGTAGGTGCTAGGCAGTGGTTAGACGACGAAGAAGACGGTGGTGACGAGAAGAGACGTCACCATATGGTCACACCCCCCTGTCAAAAGATTACTTGAGGTCGAGAGCAGAAAGATTAAATATAATGGAACCTCGATATTCATATTCGAGAAACATGCCAAAACAGAAAGAAACTTGCACTGGATACCAAGCACAGCTATATGTATACCAAACAGTTGACCTTAAACTCTTTTGAACCCTGTATCCAGCAAAGTATTGAAAACGTGCCCCGGCCTACAACGACTCAGAGAAATAAAGAACATATGCCTGCAAGTAGCAAAAGAAGCAATTTAGGGTGGTGCAAAGTCAAAGGAAAGCTTTGAGCTCCATGCATGACGTCGTAGCGAAAGGGGCCGTCCAACAGATGATAGTAACAAACGGTACGGTAGCTAGGGGTGACGATCGACGACAAGCCTGAACGATCGAGCAGGGACGACGATGACATTAGCGCGTCATACTCGTACTGACGAGCTGACAGTGTCATGCTTGCGTCATGCCGCGCGCGTCGTCGTGGTACGTACAAAGGGCGGCCGAGCGAGCGACGACCATATGTCCTGCTAGACGGAGCATGTAAAACAAGAGATCGAGCAGCCTCAAGAGTCCTCAACTCAAGCAAGAAACCTGCCCACGTTTGACGCTCCCCTCTTTTCATGCCTGCCAAAGCCAAGCGCTGGCACCTGCGTGTGTAAACGGAATACGGCCTTCCGAACTTCCGGTATAAGCCAGAAGGCAGCGTGTAGATATAGATGTCCAAATAGACGGGTCATGCCAGCCCAGCCCGAGCACGGATTAAGACCGTGCCGATCCAGCCTGGATTAGCTAGCAGGCCGTGTCGTGTCGGTCCACGAGCCCTACGCGAGGTCCAAGCACGGCCCGCTAGTTTAATAATCGTGCCGGACCGACCCATGACCCGACGGGTCTAACGGGCCCATAACAATTGTCGGCGTTTCGAGACCGGGGGTCCCTGAGCCGACGAGTGAAGTGTCGCCGCGTGCCCCAGCCCAGATGGGTCGACGCGGGGCCGAGCGCGAAGGGGGGAAGCGAGGTGGCCGGAGATGGGCGTGAGAGAGGTGGAAATCCCGCGGCCTTCGTGTTCGTCCCGCGCCCAGGTCGGGTGCGCTTGCAGTAGGGGATTACAAGCGTCCACACGGGGGATGGAGCGAGCGGCCTCACGCGAGCACCCGTCCCGTCCTCGTCCCCGTGCGGCCAACCCTCTCTAAGAGGGCCCTGGTCCTTCCTTTTATAGGCGTAAGGAGAGGGTCCAGGTGTACAATGGGGGGTGTAGCAGAGTGCTACGTGTCTAGCGGAGGAGAGCTAGCGCCCTAAGTACACGCCATCGTGGCGGCCGGAGAGATTTTGGCGCCTGGTGGTTTGTGTGATGTCGTGGCCGTCGGAGGAGTGCTGGAGCCTGGCGGAGGGACAGCTGTCGGGGCCGTCGAGTCCTTGCTGACGTCCTCTTGCTTCTGTAAGGGGGCCGAGAGCCGCCATCGTCAGGGAACATGCGGGGCGCCATCATCGCCTATCTGGCGGAGCGAGCCGGATGGGACGCCGGTCTTGTTCCCCGTAGCCTGAGTCAGCTTGGAGTAGGGTAATGATGGCGCCTCCTGTTGACGTGGCCGATCCGCGCCCTAGGTTGGGCGACGTGGAGGCTCCTCCGAGGTCGAGGTCGAGTCCGTCTTCCGTGGCCGAGGCCGAGTCCGAGCCCCTAGGTCGGGCGAGGCGGAGGCCGTTGGCTGAGGCCAGGGCGGAATTTGAGTCCTGGGGTCGGGCGAAGCGGAGTTCATCGTCTTCTGGGGCTGAGCCCAAGTCCGAGCCCTGGGTCGGGCGGAGCGGAGTTCGCCGTCTTCCGGGGCTTAGCCCGAGTCCGAGCCCTGGGTCGGGCGGAGCGGAGTTCGCCGTCTTCCGGGGCTTAGCCCGAGTCCGAGCCCTGGGTCGGCGGAGCGGAGTTCGCCGTCTTCCGGGGCTTAGCCCGAGTCCGAGCCCTGGGTCGGGCGGAGCGGAGTTTCCTATGGTGTGCGGCCGGGCCTGACTGCCTGTCAGCCTCACTCTGTCAAATGGCACCGCAGTCGGAGCGGCGCAGGCGGCGCTGTCTTTCTGTCAGACCAGTCAGTGGATCGGCGAAGTGACGGCGGTCACTTCGGCTCTGTCAGCTGAGGGGCGCGCGTCAGCATAAAGGTGTCAGGCCACCTTTGCATTAAATGCTCCTGCGATTTGGTCGGGGTTGCTTCTTGGCGAAGACAGGGTCTCGGGCGAGCCGGGAACGTGTTCGCCGCTGGAGGGGGGCCTCGGGCGAGGCGGAGATCCTCCGGGGTCGGCTGCCCTTGTCCGAGGCTAGGCTCGGGCGAGGCGTGATCGAGTCCCTCGAATGGACTGATCCCTGACTTGATCGCACCCATCAGGCCTTTGCAGCTTTATGCTGATGGGGGTTACCAGCTGAGAATTAGGAGCCTTGAAGGTACCCCTAATTATGGTCCCCGACAGTAGCCCCCGAGCCTCGAAGGGAGTGTTAGCACTCGCTTGGAGGCTTTCGTCGCACTTTTTTGCAAGGGGACCAGCCTTTCTCGGTTGCGTTTTGTTCCGGTGGGTGCGCGCGAGCGCACCCGCCGGGTGTAGCCCCCGAGGCCTCGGAGGAGTGGTTTGACTCCTCTGAGGTCTTAACGCCTCACGCAATGCTTCGGCTGGTCTGGTCGTTCCCTCATGCGAGCTGGCCGTAGCCCGGGTGTACGGTCGGGTCCCAAATTCTCGGGCTGGTATGTTGACGCTGTCAACGGTTTGGCCGGAGCCAGGTTTGCGAGAGCAGCCCCCGAGCCTCTGCACAGGGCGAGAGGGCGATCAGGGACAGACTCGACTTTTTTACATACGCCCCTGCGTCGCCTTTCCGCAAGGAGGAGGGGGGAGAGCGCCATGTTGCCCTCGGTGGGCGCCGAACATGGTGTCTCCGGTGAGCTGCAGGCGGGTGATCCGAGCGGACGTTCGTGCCCCATTCGTTAGGGGTCGGCTAGGGGCCCAGAGGCGCGCCCAAAAGTACCTGCGGGTGATCTGCCGGACCCGGTCCCCTGGTGACGGGGTCCGAGGGCTCGATGCCTCCCTCCGATGGGATTCCGTTACAAGATCGTTCCCGCTGGTCTCGAAAATGTCCTAGGGTACCTCGGGAGCGCAGCCCGAGCCTTGGTTATGTATCGAACGTACCCATGGTCATCCCTCGCTCTGTGTCTGAGGCGGCTGTGAACCCTTCGGGGGCCAGCCTTCGAACCCCTGATCAGTAGTGGGCGCGGAGCCCGAGTAGCCTGAGGCGGCCGTTGAACCCTTCTGAGGGGCCGACCTTTGAACCTCTGACCAGCAGTGGGTGTGGAGCCCACGTGCTCTGAGGCGGCTGTTGAACCCTTCCGAGGGGCCAGCCTTCGAACCTCTGATCAGTAGGGAGGCTCGGAGCCTGGTTCCTTCACAGGGAAGGATCCCTTCCGGGGTATCCCCCTTTCCCGGTCCCTGTTGCAAGAGAGAGAAAGAGGGAAAAAAGGAAAAGGATACGAAATCGAACGACGCGGCGTACCTTTTTTGACGCGGTCATTATGGCGAAGGCGAATCGTCGCTCGCTCCTCCTGCCAGAGGCTCCGTCCTGCCAGAGGCGACTGTGGGGGTCGAGGAGGCAGCAAGGGGGTGTCCCGAAGGCGGGACGAAGTGGTGGCGCGGCGGGGGCACGACCTCCGCGCGACTCAGGCTCGGCCGAGACAGCCGCCGCACCGATGGAGGGAGGGAGTAGGCGAGGTCCTTCGGCTCCCGATGCAGGTAGGAAGAAGGGGAGCTTGCGGACATCGGCAAAGTGCAGGAATGGTCAAAGAAGTGGAGGTCGTGGAGATGGAGGCTGCGGTAGTGGAGCTGACCGAGCGGTTGGGTGCGACGTCGTGCGGACGGAGGTTGCCGAAGAAGACTGCTGCGGTCGCTGGAGTATGGGCCGCCCCAAACGTATGGGCCGCACCAAAAATTCAGCCCAGAACGCCTGTACTGCTGTGTTGTTGTGTCTTGCAAAAAAATTATTACCATACTGGCTAGTACAGGAGACATAGAGCGGCTTATAAGCGTTGGCTCGGACCCAACAGTAAGAACTCTGTTGTTGTGTGCTTAGTGGCTGAACTGTCCAGATTCAACTCGTGAGTACGTGATATTTTTTGCTGGCCCTGTGGGGGCGCACGTAGATGGCAGAACGGCAGAACATGTCAGAGGCAGACTACTATTGCTTACTTAATAAGTAGTAGAGATTTCCCCTTCGCTATCGAAACAGAGTTCTTTGTCGAGTGCTGACAAAGTCTTGATAACACTCGACAAGTTTTTATAATTTTTTATTTTGTTTGTGTTTTATAAAATTTTAAAATGACTGGATCGTAAGTTCGTGGTCATGTTACATGAACATTGTGTTTGAAATTTCTAGTCTGTTCCTAAATTAGACCATAACTTGTGCTCAATAACATGAATTTCATTTTTGCATTCATTGTTTTCCATTTTGGAGTGACTTGCCGTTCAAATTTGAATTATCCGAAGAAATTTAATTAAATAAACTAAATTTTGGAGTTACTTGCAGTTTAAATTTAAATTATCACAGGGTCACCCATCGGGTCACCCATACCCATAAAGATTAAACATCTATCAAAATAATACATTATACAAACGATCAAGTATATCCATCTAGATACCATTAAAAAATTATAGTATCATTTAATCATCCATTCAACATCATCATAGATAATTGGATAAAGTAGCAATACTAACACATTACATGGTCATTAAATAGTGGTTAAGCTTTCCGTGACATTATCATACAAAAGCTTGTTAAATAATCAAAAGAAGATGGATGACTGAAGCCAAGTTCATGTTTTTAGGCAAAGTTTATAGTGAGTATTTTATACCCACTGGTTAACGGGTGAGGGTGTAATATTCTAATACCCGTTTATCTATTGAGTGAAGACTTTTTTTTGTAAGAAGAGAATATAGGTAAAATATTTAGTCCATATATATACCTAATATAGTAAATATTCATCGGATATCGGGTGTACCATTGCCATCTTAGTCGTGTGCCACCACCGGGGCCTCCGGCCACCGGCACGGCACGGGTTGCCTGCACAGGCGCAGCGTGGTTAGTCTCCACGGCCATGGCGGGGCCAGGAACTGCCTTGCCCGGCGCCGCGCAGGTAGGGGCTCTCGGAGCGGCGTAGACAAGGACAGGGGGAGCGGCGCGAACAGGGACAGGGCGAGCCAGCGCTGCCACGGTCCGGGCGGACGCGGCTAGCAGCGCGGCCGGCGTCAGGCCCTTGGCTGTGCCGGCAGCGTAGCCGAGCAGGTGCACGCCCTGGACGACACCGCCTGCCGCGGTGCTCTATGTGTGCGTAATGTGGCCGTCGTTGTCCCTCGGCGTCGAGGAGCTTCTTGTTGCATGGAGCCGAACCTTGTGTCGTCGTAGCTCGGCCTTCTGGTTCTGGGGGAGGCGAGCAAGGCGTTCGGTGAAATGCAAATGCCTGTGAATAATGCGTCTCCTGGAATTATCATGCAAACCAAACACTTCAAAAACTCTATAAACTCATGGAGCTGATAAAGGTGGAGTGGAGCAGTCAAAAACACCTCCTACGTTAAGATAGGTTGTTTAGTTTGTAAACCTAAACTCCCGTAAATAACACAACGGAATACACGATGGCTGTCTTGAGAGGGATGGCCTAGCACCTAGTATTCGGAAGCCCAACTCGGCCTGGCTCAACTGTTAGCCAATTTGTCGGCGAACGTGTGACGAAATTCGTCAAAGCACTCGGGACTTGGACACCAAGTTGCCTACCTGACGAAACCGTGGCCGGCAAGGAACCGTCCGTGCAACGCAGCTCTCGCCATATAAATCTCGCAGGAGGCACTGATACAGCCGCACTCCAATCCCAACACAGCAACCAGCGCAAACAAGCACGATGCGTCGCGAGGGCCGGCAGCACGGGTGGGTGTTTACCGTCGACCCCAGCCTGGTCGACGCGGAGGGCAAGTGCCGGTCCCGCGCGGTGCAGGTGGAGGGCGCGGCGGCGGCCAACGGCGGGTTCGTCAGGGCGTCGAGGAAGCCCACCAACCACTCCAAGCCCGCCGTCGGCCGCGCGTACAAGTCCCTGATCGGCAAGGGAGAGGCCGGGTCGGGCAAGCAGGGCAGGCACAAGTTCAAGCACGACGAGGTCAAGATGTACTCCCTCTACCTCGAGGGCGCCCACGACGCCTACGCGGATGCGATGCTGGAGTTCGACTCGTAGTCCTGCTGATGACATTGGCTGTGTGAATGATGAGGTGCTGGAGTTCGACATGCACCATTGCCAGGAGGTGTAGAGATTCGATGTACGCTTCTGTGTCTGAATCCAAATGTGTTTTGTGATGTGAGCAGTGAATAAACAGACTGGTTGTGACGAGAATGTTGGGATCCGGAACGTATCTCGAACCGGAATTCGATCAATCTTCATATCCAAAGTTCAAATCTGTAGAGTTGGAATTTTATTTAGCCGTGTGAGTTTCCGTTTTTCGGTCCTGGTTATTTTCAAATGTAATACTAGCTTAGTAGCTTTCGTGCAGTTAAAAGACTTACTTTCTGGCACAAAGCGTATTGTCAAACAGTATATGGCATTGGATATTTAAATTCTCTTTAGGACCTTCGAGTTTAAGACCACGTATCCTCAACTAAGTACAAAGGACCATCTAATCAACAAAAATACATACACAACTCTAAGGACCATTTCACCATCAATCAACAAATACAAAAAACAAACAAAAATTACATACACCACAATTCCTCAAGTAAGCTCAAAATGACCATATATCATCATCATCAATGCACTGGATTGAGAATACTCGGTCCTTTTTTCCAATATATAACCAACAATAAAGAAGATCTAATAAAAATTCAGCCTCCAACGTACAGATCCGCTTCTCAATCCTTTTTTCTATATTTTTAAAATTTCTCGAAACATGTCCTTAGTCTCTCAAAGAAACTAGAAATGACACAAATTATTCTTATCCTCTCAGACTCACTAAGGATGCGTTTGGTTGGAAAAGTCAACTAGAATGGAGCGGTTTCATTCCAGTTTTTGAGAATAGAATCATTCTATTCTGCGCTTGGCAAACAAAATAGAGTCGCTCTATATTTTTTTTGTTGAAGAGCAGAATAGAACGGAACCGCGATGTTCTTTGTTTAGTTGGAGAGTCATATGAGTGTAGATGGTAGGATTGTTTAGTTGGAGAGTCATATGAGTGTAGATGGTAGGAGAGGTAGGATAGCGCTGGCGTTTGAGAGAGCGCTTGCATCAGGTCGTTTTTGTGGAGCGAGAGCATTCCAACTATTTATGCAAATTTCCATATGAAGACTCTAGAAGTCATTATGCTCCTCTTTTGTCGAAAATCAAACATCCAAAAATAGAAATAGAGTCACTTCATTCTTCTCTACTCCTTAACCAAACACACTATACAAGCAAGTTTAATAATATGGCTAGCTTTTGGATATAACGATCTTTGCAGCATATGTTATAGCTGATATAGATTGTAGTTAGCCCTTTATGATTAATATATGTAGGGGCGGAACCAGTCGGTAAACACTAAAACTATTTTCATTTTCATATTTTTTTGTTTTCATATTTTTTTCCTCGAAAACGAAATCGAAAACGATAACTCCGAAAACGAAAATGACATTGGTACAGAAAAGACACTGGTTATGGTCAAAATCTAATATACACCAATAAAAATCATAACGTGTACTATTAATTGACTTCAAAATTCACACAAGTTGTAAATTCACATAAAAATAGTAATAATATATAAATATTCACAAATTCATGAAGGATTAAAGCATATCTCAAAAAACATTAGAGCAATACCTCACAAATACAAGTGATAAGCACTGTGCACACCTATATATAATTAGAAAGTCAATATAATTGGTTCTATCATGGTTGTTCTCATGCTATCGTGCAAATTATTAATATATGTGTCAAGAGTCATAATCAGAAAGAAACTATAAATAAGATCCATAAAAGTTTCAAACAACTCTAAACTATATACCATTAGATAGATCATGATTTTAGGAAAATAATAAAATTAGTTTCACAATTTTCTTAATTAATACAAATTTATTATGAATTACAAAGACATGTTCATATTTAATATTTTTCTAAAAATACTGAATCCGTTACCAACGGTAAAATATCAAAAAATATGGTAATTTTTTGAAACAGCCAGAAGAGATCCAAACCATTTTTGTTTCCTTTTAGCCTTAAATTTCAGTAAAATTTTAAAAACGATTCCCGGTAACAAAAAATTATTGTTTCCATTTTCACCACTAAATATACGGTCCACTTGTCTCTCTCACAAGATTTCTTGGTTTCTGTGTATAAGCTAGTTGTTAGTTTGTAGCCCACTTCTACTCTCTCTCTCTCTCCTCGTGTCTCTCCTCCATGTCAGCACTTAGCTGGCTTACAACCAGCTATTATACTTGCTCTAATAGGCAGATCCACAAGAAAGGGGTTGCACAACCCTATTCGCACCATTCATTGTGCCTGAGGATGAGTACGACCATCATCCACTAGGGATGAAAACAATCGAAAATGGTCGGTAAACACTAAAACTGTTATGGTTTTCATATTTTTTATCGAAAATAAAATTGAAACGGTAACTCTAGAAACAGAAACAATATCGATATTTCAAAAACATCATAAACAATAGTTTGGTACAGAAAATACACCAATAATGGTTAAAATCTAAACACGATCGGTAAACATATCAATACGAAAATATCTCAGTATAACAAATTCACAATACAACAAAGTTGACAAAGATCACAAAGACTACAAGTTCACAATTCATAATATAACAAGTTTACAAAGATCACAAATTCATAATATAACAAGTACACAAAGACCAAATGACTACCTCAAAGTCAATGTAAAACTCATTGGACAACTTGTTTTGGAGGTCCATCACATGAGCTACATCAGCGTTGTAGTTTTGCACTCATGCTTCTACAACATAGAAGCTTGTGCCACCCAATAAGATACAAACTTCCATATGGATGGCAGTCATGGCCTAAGTGCTCGAGGCAACCTCGACAGTCAACCCCATCACAGGTTCAAGCAAGGCGCTTCAAAGTCCCTCGTCCTTGAAGATACACCCTCTAACTCTCCCAGCTCTTGGGTAGGTTCTTGAGTACTCACTTGGGTGGCAGGAGCCAGTTGCGAGGTAGGTACTTTACCAATTTTTGACTCACGAGCACCACCTTCCTCTTAGATGGCTGGCGGGAGATTGGTAGATGAATCCTTAGGCACGCTGGCAAGGCAACGATCGGTCTTAGAAAAGCAGTTAATATGACTTATGGAAAAAGAACTTTGAAGAGAAACTAGTTACTTTGTTTGGCCTTCTTGCGACGGATGAGCGGCTTCATCTGTTTGAACTTGGTGCCCAAGGTGCACACCATAGTCGCTACCTACACTTCCACCTGAGGTTGCTCAGTTTTGCTGATCCTAGATGCAAAAGAAACAAATTATGTCAAAAACAAAGAATTAGCAACTAAAATTGGTAGTGGTTGGTTACCGGCTTACCTGTCAGCTTGACACCTTGCTTTGGCTATGGATTACCCACCAGCTGCTCCACTTTCTAGGCAGGACTGCCCATAGCAGCCACGTCACCTAGAGGCAGAGTTGTAGATCGTGCTTCTAGAGGAGGCATGACCATCATCTTTTCTAGCATCTTTCGCGTTGTTATGTGTTGCTTCTTCGACATTGAGGCATATAGCCAGCTTACACGACTTATTCAGACATGTAGCCAGAGTACATGACTTAGTCACGCATACAACAATGGTACATGACCTTAGTCATCCATTACAAAGTGCAAACACGTTTAAGTGTTACCACAACAGCAACGCTTACCTCGACGGTAGTGAATCAAGGTCTGTCAAAGAGTTTGGTCTAAGTAGGAGAACTTTACATCCTAAGTTCCCCAAGAGCAAGATAGTGAGCAAACCTCCTCTTGGGCATGTATGGAAGAACCATCAAGGGATTCAGCTTGAGATGCCACCTTTGACAGTCTAACAAGATATATTCTAGTTCAACTGGTAATATTCTGCTTCATATCATAGGTCAACCTTAGGTATAGATCATTTCCACTAGTAATATTCTACTTCATACCACAGGTCAATCTTAGGTATAGATCATAGTAACCTAGAAGAACAAGTGTATTGGACTAAATAGGCATATTCAACTATCATAAGAGTTCTTGTAGCTGCAGTTGACAATTACTTGGTTTTAGACTAAACCCCATCACAAGCATTCTTCTAGTTTCAAGATAAGATTTCAAATCTTTTGACTATGCCCAAGGGCTCTGGCATCTCGGGGACTATCATATTCAAGACAAAAGACTAGTTTTTAATTGATGCTACCACTAGTGGAGTATTGAAATCATTAGGGGTACTTATAGCCCAATGCCCATGGATAAGGACAATGTTCATGTTCTATGCCAAGGCAGTTAGTGCATGCCAACTTGTATAGCACACTCATCGCCAAAAGTAAGGCATCATGATAAAAACGTGTTGAAGTAGAGTACAAGAACCCTACACTCAACGTGACTGCAAAAAGGAACAAACCACTCACTAATGAGTGGTCCTTGATCATTATCATGGGGCACCCTAAGAGTCAAGTCCTAGTCGGGTATTCAAGTGTTATGCTCGGGGGTTATGTGATATATATCCTTAGCAAATGATTTTGAAATTCTTGAAAAGATTAGAAGAATTACCCTCAAGATTTTTATACTAAATAGCACTAGTCTGAAAGACTAAACCCAATGGGTGTGCTTTGCAAGAAAGCACACACCATTAGAGGTCAAACTTTAAAAGCACTTGATGGCTTCTCTTAAAAAGGTACTTCGAGCACTACTTGATTCTCCTCTGCAATGACTAGGGAATTTAAGAATGCTTCAAAGTTAAAAAATGAAGAGCTTAGAGGCTTGATAGACAAAGACCCTAAGGGTTCCCTATAAGGCCGACTACGTGGCAAGGAGATGGGTCAACCCACATATTACCAGGAAGACATGAAGAAAGGTTGTGTGATCTTCAAGGCAAGTAATCTGACCGAATATAATAAATGAAGGGATGTATTTGTAATAGAATTAGATTTCATTCTTTCTTAACGGACTAGGACAATAATCATGTGCCGGTCCTCTAGACTATATAAAGAGAGGTAGGGTTTTTCTCCTTGTAACACATCATACAATACAATATAATGTAAGATAATACACCAGACATGACCTATGATATTATGCTTTATAGCGGCCTGAACCTATATAAATCTTTGTCTCATCTTCATCATCGAGTTTAGTTTCTCATTGAATTCCACCAATCTCTACTCTGGATAACCTCATAGTAGACTCACCAGTCATCAAACATTGACAATAACCAAAAACCAAGCTATGTGCCAATCAAATCAACAGTGTGAAAAAGGTTTGAAGGTGAGGTTTTAGGTCTATTGAAGCCTTTTCTTGGCACTTCATCAACACAAACACTACATGATTTTTTTTGTAGAGGTCATTTAGAGTTGCTTGAGCATGAAATCAAGGTTTTATTGATACCTCTTGGCTCAATTCAACTAACAAAAGAAAATTAAACATGGTCAAAGATTACCATTTCATGTGACTTTTGATTTCTAAACTTCGTGAAATTTTTAATGATCGAGATAGACATAGGTCTATGTGAGGCACATAGAAGAGACATGATTAACACTACTCGTGCATATATTTCGAAAGGTCAAGAAGCACAAGAGTTTTGCTTTTGTTCTTAAAAATTTCAAGTTAGGGCTCATTTTAAACAAGTGATATCAACACATTGTCACCACTTTGCAAGAGATTTGAAGTAAATCTCATGATCAACGCTTGATATATCTTGTTTAAGTTCAAACCCACTAATTAACATATGACTAATGCCTAGGTGTTACCATCTTCCCCTTAACATAACCTCATACCATGTTTTAGGCAAAAGACATTCAAGGGAAGAAAAGTAGGCCATCCATTTTCAACTGTTGTGGTAACACATAGCTTCTTGGAACTCCATTGAACCAACAGATGCATATTATGGATTTGATGATGCAGTGATAGCAGTAGCTAGATTATCAATCTTGTCCTTCCTACTGATTCCTTGTTTTCCAACTTTCAGACACAAGAAAAGTTAGTAGAGACAAGACAACTTTCTGATCTTTCATGTCTTTTTAGTTAACTCTTGTTTGGAGAATTTCCTTCATTAACGCCCATGAATCATTGTTAATCTATGATAAAACCAATACCACATTATTACTTTGGGAGAATCTAAAATAACATTGTTTCTATTGGTACCTCTAGATTGGGGTACCCACTACTGCTGGGTCAAGGCAGACCCCCTAGGACTACCCTTAGCCACCATGCTAATGGTGGTCCGTCTTAGTGAAAGCACCTAGAGGGGGGGGTGAATAGGTGATCCTGTAAAACTTCAAAAACTTAAGCCACAAAACTTGGTTAAGTGTTAGCACAATAATTGCCAAGTGGCTTAAAGAGGAATCCTCAACAAAACACAATAACCAACAAAGATCAATCACAGAGATGGCACGGTGGTTATCCCGTGGTTCGGCCAAGACCAACGCTTGCCTACTCCACGTTGTGGCGTCCCAATGGACGAGGGTTGCAATCAACCCCTCTCAAGCGGTCCAAAGACCCACTTGAATACCACAGTGTTTTGCTTGCTTTATCTCAATCCCGTTTGCGAGGAATCTCCACAACTTGGAGCCTCTCGCCCTTACACTTGACATTCACAAAGAACACGGAGCAAGGGAGGGATTAGCAATGCACACAAGACACACGAATCAGAATGTCAATACGCACACAAGTCGCAACAAGAGCTCGCAACACAACTCAATGAGTTCACAACTCCACTAGAGCTCTATATGCTATCACAATGAAACGAATGCGTGGAATCGATGTCTTGGTGCTTAAGAATGTTGTAGGAATGCTTGGTATCCTCCTCCATGCGCCTAGGGGTCCCTTTTATAGCCCCAAGGCAGCTAGGAGCCGTTGAGAGCAATCAGGGAAGGCAATTCTTGCCTTCTGTCGTCTGGCGCACCGGACAGTCCGGTGCACACCGGACACTGTCCGGTGCACACCGGACACTGTCCGGTGCCAGATTTCTTTCCTTAAATGGCGAAGCCGACCGTTGGCAGACCTGGAGCCGTTGGCGCATCGGACATGTCCGGTGTACACCGGACAGTCCGGTGCCATCTTCTAGCCGTTGGCTCGGCCACGTGTCCCGCGCAGATTGCGCGGCCGACCGTTGGCCCGGCCGACCGTTGGCTCACCAGACAGTCCGGTGCACACCGGACAGTCCGGTGAATTATAGCCGTACGTCTCTGGTGAATTCCCGAGAGCGGCCAGTTCGCTCGAACCAGCCTGGCGCACCGGACAGTCCGGTGCTCCCAGACTCAGCAGATTCTTGGCTACTCGAGCCAAGACATTTCCAATTGGATTTTTCCTGTTTCCAGCACTTAGACACAATATATTAGTCCATAAAACAATGTACTAAGTCTGAGAAACATACCTTTATCCTTGATTTGTACTTTGTCCACCTCTTTACACTTAGGCACTTGTGTTGGACACTAAATCACCAAAACACTTAGAAATTGCCCAAGGGCACATTTCCCTTTCAATCTCCCCCTTTTTGGTGATTTATGCCAACACAACATAAAGCAAGTAGAACAAGTACAAAAACAGTTCAAATTAGAACTCAAAATTGTTTTGATTCAATTTGACATATATGGATCACTCTATGCCACCACTTGGTTTGTTTTTGCAAATCAAACTCAAATTCCTATCTCTAAGTCAAAACCACTTGTAGAGACATAAAGAGAGGTTTTCCAAAGAAATTTGATCAAGGATTTCAAAAACTCCCCCTTTTTCCCATAATCAACACTTCTCCCCACAAGAGACCAACTTTTGACATAAGAGACAATAAAATAGTTTTGACAAACCAAAAGCTCTAATCTACTATTTTCAAAATTTCTCAAGTGGTAGCTGATCCATTTATTGCTTTAGCCTTTATTTTCTCCCCCTTTGGCATCAAGCACCAAAACGGGATCAATCTTGGCCGTTTAACCCCATTGCCTCACCAAAATTTTCAAATAAGAACACAAAGACAATAGGAGTATAAAGATGAACTTGGAAAAGTTACTCTTTCTCATCGGAGTGCAGTGGAAGTCTTGCATGGTCCAAGTCCACCTTTTCCCTTTCAATTCTTCTTGGAGACTAAAACAACCAAACTCAAGTACATGGTTAGTCTCAAAGGGTCAAGTTGTAGCACAGCTCCCCCTAAATACGTCCATCACTTGCAAAAAGGACTTGTGAGGTCCAGGGAGTGTTTGTACAACTTGAGCACCACAATAAACAACAGAATGCAGAATGAACATGATCAAAGGCATAAACACATATATGCTACAATTCAATCCAAGTTCCGCGAATCTAAGATATTGATCTCACTACGCAGCCTGCAAAAGGTCTTCTCATCTAGAGGCTTGGTAAAGATATCGGCTAGCTGGTTCTCGGTGCTAACATGAAACACTTCGATATCTCCCTTTTGCTGGTGGTCTCTCAAAAAGTGATGCCGGATGTCAATGTGCTTTGTGCGGCTGTGCTCAACAGGATTTTCCGCTATTCGGATAGCACTCTCATTGTCACATAGGAGTGGGACTTTTCTTAGATTGTAGCCAAAGTCCCGGAGGGTTTGCCTCATCCAAAGCAGTTGCGCGCAACACTGTCCTGCGGCAACATACTCAGCCTCAGCGGTGGATAGGGCAACGGAGGTTTGTTTCTTAGAGTTCCATGACACCAGGGACCTTCCTAAGAATTGGCACGTCCCCTATGTACTCTTCCTATCGACCTTACATCCAGCATAGTCGGAATCTGAGTACCCAATCAAGTCAAAGTTAGACCCCTTTGGATACCAGATCCCGAAGCAAGGCGTAGCGACTAAATATCTAAGAATTCGCTTTACAGCCACTAAGTGACACTCCTTAGGATCAGATTGAAATCTAGCACACATGCATACGCTAAGCATAATATCCGGTCTACTAGCACATAAATAAAGCAAAGAACCTATCATGGACCGGTATGCTTTTTGATCAATGGACTTACCACCTTTGTTGAGGTCGGTGTGTCCGTCAGTTCCCATCGGCGTCTTTGCGGGCTTGGCGTCCTTCATCCCAAACCGCTTTAGCAAGTCTTGCGTGTACTTCGTTTGGGAGATGAAAGTGCCGTCCTTGAGTTGCTTCACTTGAAACCCAAGGAAGTAGTTCAACTCGCCCATCATCGACATCTCGAATTTCTGCGTCATCGCCCTGCTAAACTCTTCACAAGACTTTTGGTTAGTAGAGCCAAATATTATGTCATCGACATAAATTTGGCACACAAAAAGATCACCATCGCAAGTCTTAGTAAAAAGAGTTGGATCGGCTTTCCCGACCTTGAAAGCATTAGCAATTAAAAAGTCTCTAAGGCATTCATACCATGCTCTTGGGGCTTGCTTAAGTCCATAGAGCGCCTTAGAGAGCTTACACACGTGGTCGGGGTACCGTTCATCCTCAAAGCCAGGGGGTTGCTCCACGAACACCTCCTCCTTGATCGGCCCGTTGAGGAAAGCGCTCTTCACATCCATTTGGTACAACCTGAAGGAATTGTGAGCGGCATATGCTAGCAAGATACGAATTGATTCTAGCCTAGCCACGGGAGCAAAAGTCTCCTCAAAGTCCAAACCTGCGACTTGGGCATAACCTTTTGCCACAAGCCGAGCCTTGTTCCTTGTCACCACCCCGTGCTCATCCTGTTTGTTGCGGAACACCCACTTGGTTCCCACAACATTTTGCTTGGGGCGAGGCACCAGTGTCCAAACTTCATTGCGCTTGAAATTGTTGAGTTCCTCCTGCATGGCCAACACCCAGTCCGGATCTAGCAAGGCCTCTTCTACCCTGAAAGGCTCAATAGAAGAGACAAAAGAGTAATGCTCACAAAAATTAACTAATCTTGAACGAGTAGTTACTCCCTTGCTAATATCACCCAAAATTTGGTCGACGGGATGATCCCTTTGGATCGTCGCTCGAACTTGGGTTGGAGGTGCCTGAGGTGCTTCTTCCTCTTCAATTTGAACATCCTATGCTCCCCCTTGATCATGCGCCTCCACTTGAGGTACCTGTTCGTCATCCTGGGTTGGGGGATGCACCATAGTTGAGGAAGACGGTTGATCTTGCTCCAAATGTTCCTGAGGCCGTACATCTCCAATCGCCATGGTGCGTATCGCGGCCGTTGGAACGTCTTCTTCATCTACATCATCAAGATCAACAACTTGCTCTCTTGGAGAGCCATTAGTCTCATCAAATACAACGTCGCTAGAGACTTCAACCAAACCCGATGATTTGTTGAAGACCCTATACGCCTTTGTATTTGAATCATAACCTAATAAAAACCCTTCTACGGCTTTGGGAGCAAATTTGGAATTCCTACCCTTCTTCACTAGAATGTAGCATTTACTCCCAAATACACGAAAATACGATACATTGGGTTTGTTACCAGTCAGCAGCTCATATGAAGTCTTCTTGAGGAGGCGGTGAAGGTAGACCCTGTTGATGGCGTGGCAAGCCGTGTTCACGGCTTCCGACCAAAAGCACTCGGGGGTCTTGAACTCTCCAAGCATAGTCCTCGCCATATCTATGAGTGTCCTGTTCTTCCTCTCTACCACACCGTTTTGCTGAGGTGTGTAGGGAGCGGAGAACTCGTGCTTGATCCCCTCCTCCTCAAGAAATTCCTCCACTTGAAGATTCTTGAATTCGGACCCGTTGTCGCTCCTTATCTTCTTCACCTTGAGCTCAAACTCATTTTGAGCTCTCCTGAGGAAGCGCTTGAGGGTCCCTTGGGTTTCAGACTTATCCTGCAAAAAGAACACCCAAGTGAAGCGGGAAAAGTCATCAACAATAACTAGACCATACTTACTTCCTCCTATGCTCAGATAGGCGACGGGTCCGAAGAGGTCCATATGTAGCAGCTCCAGGGGTCTTGATGTTGTCATCACATTCTTGGTGTGATGAGAGCCTCCCACCTGTTTCCCTGCTTGACAAGCTGCACAAGGTCTATCTTTTTCGAAATGTACATTGGTTAGACCTATCACGTGTTCTCCCTTTAGAAGCTTGTGGAGGTTCTTCATCCCCACATGTGCTAAGCGGCGATGCCACAACCAGCCCATGCAAGTCTTAGCCATTAAGCATGCATCTAGACCGGCCTCTTCTTTTGCAAAATCAACTAAGTAAAGTTTGCCGTCTAGTACACCCTTAAAAGCTAGTGAACCATCACATCTTCTAAAGACAGACACATCTACATTTGTAAATAGACAGTTATATCCCATATTGCACAATTGACTAACAGATAGCAAATTATATCCAAGAGACTCTACTAAAAACACATTAGAGATAGAGTGCTCATTTGAGATTGCAATTTTACCTAACCCTTTTACCTTGCCTTGATTCCCATCACCGAATATTATTGAATCTTGGGAATCTTTATTCTTGACGTAGGAGGTGAACATCTTCTTCTCCCCCGTCATATGGTTTGTGCATCCGCTGTCAATAATCCAGCTTGAACCCCCGGATGCATAAACCTGCAAGGCAAATTTAGGCTTGGGTCTTAGGTACCCAACTCATGTTGGGTCCTGTAAGGTTAGCACAAATATCCTTAGGGACCCAAATGCAAGTTTTGTCTCCCTTGCATCTTGCCCCTAATTTTCTAGCAACTATCTTCCTATCCTTTCTACAAATAGCAAAAGAAGCATTTAAAGCATGATATATTGTAGAAGGTTCATTTACTTTCCTAGGAACATTAACAACATTTCTCCTAGGCATATTATGAACAACATTTCTCCTACCAACATTTCTATCATGCACATAAGAAGAACTAGAAGCAAACATGGCATGAGAATCAAAGGCATTATATGCATTACAATTCCTATAAGCATTTCTAGATTGTCTCCTATCATGGTACATAAAGGCATGGTTCTTTTGCACACTACTAGTCATAGGGGCCTTCCCTTTCTCCTTGGCGGAGATGGGAGCCTTATGGCTTGTCAAGTTCTTGGCTTCCCTCTTGTAGCCAAGTCCATCCTTAATTGAGGGGTGTCTACCAATCGTGTAGGCATCCCTTGCAAATTTTAGCTTGTCAAATTCATTCTTGCTAGTCTTAAGTTGGGCATTAAGACTAGCTAATTCCTCATTTAATTTGGAAATTGAGACTAAATGATCACTACAAGCATCAATGTCAAAATCCTTACACCTATTACAAGTTTCAACAATTTCTACACAAGAATCAGATTTACTAGCTACTTCTAGTTTAGCATTTAAATCATCATTAAAACTTTTTAACTTAGCAATAGTTTCATGACAAGAAGATAATTCACTAGAGAGCATTTCATTCCTCTTAATTTCTAGAGCAAGAGATTTCTGTGCTTCTACAAATTTATCATGCTCTTCATACAACAAATCCTCTTGCTTTTCTAAAAGCATATTCTTATCATTCAAGGCATCAATCAATTCATTAATTTTGTCTACCTTGGTTCTATCTAATCCCTTGAATAAGCATGAGTAATCTATCTCATCATCATCACTAGACTCATCCTCACTTGAAGAAGCATAAGTACTAGTATTATGAGTGCTTACTTTCTTCTCCCTTGCCATGAGGCAAGTGTGACGCTCATTGGGGAAGAGGGATGACTTGTTGAAGGCAGTGGCGGCGAGTCCTTCATTGTCGGAGTCGGACGAGGAGCAGTCCGAATCCCACTCCTTGCCAAGATGAGCCTCGCCCTTTGCCTTCTTATAGTTCTTCTTTTTCTCCCTCTTGTTCCCTTGTTCCTGATCACTATCATTGTCGGGACAGTTAGCAATAAAATGACCAAGCTTACCGCATTTGAAGCATGAGCGCTTCCCCTTGGCTTTGGTCTTGCTTGGCTGTCCCTTGCGTCCTTTAAGCGCCGTCTTGAAGCGCTTAATGATGAGGGCCATCTCCTCATCATTAAGTCCGGCCGCCTCAATCTGTGCCACCTTGCTAGGTAGCGCCTCCTTGCTTCTTGTTGCCTTGAGAGCAAGGGGTTGCGGCTCGTTGATCGGACCATTCAAGGCGTCGTCCACGTACCTTGCCTCCTTGATCATCATTCGCCCGCTAACGAATTTTCCGAGGACTTCTTCGGGCGACATTTTGGTGTACCTGGGATTCTCACGAATATTATTCACCAAATGAGGATCAAGAACGGTAAAGGACCTTAGCATCAGTCGGACGACGTCGTGGTCCGTCCATCGCGTGCTTCCGTAGCTCCTTATTTTGTTGATAAGGGTCTTGAGCCGGTTGTATGTTTGAGTTGGCTCCTCGCCCCTTATCATCGCGAACCTTCCAAGCTCGCCCTCCACCAACTCCATTTTGGTGAGCAAGGTGACGTCGTTCCCCTCATGAGAGATCTTGAGGGTGTCCCAGATCTGCTTGGCATTGTCCAAGCTGCTCACCTTGTGATACTCGTCCCTGCACAAGGAGGCTAGCAACACAGTAGTGGCTTGTGCATTCTTATGAATCTGTTCATTAATAAACACAGGGCTATCCGAGCTATCAAATTTCATTCCACTTTCCACAATCTCCCAAATGCTTGGATGGAGAGAAAACAGGTGATTACGCATTTTGTGGCTCCAAAATCCGTAGTCCTCTCCATCAAAGTGAGGGGGCTTGCCAAGTGGAATGGGGAGCAATTGGGCATTTGAGCTATGCGGAACGCGCGAATAATCGAAAGAAAAGTTTGAGTTAACCGTCTTTCGTCTGTCGTAGTCGTCGTTGTCCTTTTGGGAGGAGGAAGATTCATCGCTGTCGTAGTAGACAATTTCCTTGATGCGCCTTGTCTTCTTCTTCCTCCCGTCTTTTCTTTTGTGGCCCGAGCCTGAGTCGGTGGGCCTGTCATCATTTGGCTCGTTGACGAAGGACTCCTTCTCCTTGTCGTTGATCACCATCCCTTTGCCCTTAGGATCCATCTCTTCGGGCGATTAGTCCCTTTCTTGAAGAGAACGGCTCTGATACCAATTGAGAGCACCTAGAGGGGGGGTGAATAGGTGATCCTGTAAAACTTCAAAAACTTAAGCCACAAAACTTGGTTAAGTGTTAGCACAATAATTGCCAAGTGGCTTAAAGAGGAATCCTCAACAAAACACAATAACCAACAAAGATCAATCACAGAGATGGCACGGTGGTTATCCCGTGGTTCGGCCAAGACCAACACTTGCCTACTCCATGTTGTGGCGTCCCAATGGACGAGGGTTGCAATCAACCCCTCTCAAGCGGTCCAAAGACCCACTTGAATACCACGGTGTTTTGCTTGCTTTATCTCAATCCCGTTTGCGAGGAATCTCCACAACTTGGAGCCTCTCGCCCTTACACTTGAAATTCACAAAGAACACGGAGCAAGGGAGGGATTAGCAACGCACACAAGACACACGAATCAGAATGTCAATACGCACACAAGTCGCAACAAGAGCTCGCAACACAACTCAATGAGTTCACAACTCCACTAGAGCTCTATATGCTATCACAATGAAACGAATGCGTGGAATCGATGTCTTGGTGCTTAAGAATGTTGTAGGAATGCTTGGTATCCTCCTCCATGTGCCTAGGGGTCTCTTTTATAGCCCCAAGGCAGCTAGGAGCCGTTGAGAGCAATCAGGGAAGGCAATTCTTGCCTTCTGTCGTCTGGCGCACCGGACAGTCCGGTGCCAGATTTCTTTCCTTAAATGGCGAAGCCGACCGTTGGCAGACCTGGAGCCGTTGGCGCATCGGACATGTCCGGAGTACACCGGACAGTCCGGTGCCATCTTCTAGCCGTTGGCTCGGCCACGTGTCCCACGCAGATTGCGCGGCCGACCGTTGGCCCGGCCGACCGTTGGCTCACCGGACAGTCCGGTGAATTATAGCCGTATGTATCTGGTGAATTCCCGAGAGCGGCCAGTTCGCTCGAACCAGCCTGGCGCACCGGACACTGTCCGGTGCACCACCGGACAGTCCGGTGCTCCTAGACTCAGCAGATTCTTGGCTGCTCGAGCCAAGACATTTCTAATTGGATTTTTCCTGTTTCCAGCACTTAGACACAATATATTAGTCCATAAAACAATGTACTAAGTCTGAGAAACATACCTTTATCCTTGATTTGTACTTTGTCCACCTCTTTACACTTAGGCACTTGTGTTGGACACTAAATCACCAAAACACTTAGAAATTGCCCAAGGGCACATTTCCCTTTCACTTAGCCTAGTGGCTGGGTCTACCCAGTAAGGCCATTGGCCTCAGGTGAAGGCCAACACCTATAACCAGCGCCCTGGAACTCCAGTAGAGGGGGTCCGGGTTTGCCACGTGTCTTGAAGACAAGGGCTCTCGGCACCTGCGCCTAGGGGCTGGACCCCCGGGAGCGGCCTCGACACTCGTGGCGGACCACCCGGACCTCTGTCCTAAGGGGGTCTGATGGTGCCACGTGTTGGCCAACACCGGAAGAGATGAGACCTCCCCCGAACACCATCCAGACCCCCAGCCAAGGGCGGTTCGGAGCTATCACGAGGTAGGGCGGTCCCAGTCACTACTCCCCACACAAGGCGAGGCCCGGTGCTATCACGTGTTCTACGACGTGTGACGTAAGCCATTGGGGAAACCCCAACGTCAGCCTCTAAGTGTGAAGCGCTTCTGCATTAACTATGACGAGACGACCCACCCGCCCCAGTGATAGGCAGCGCGTCCACAATGCACAGGTCACACAGTAACTCATGCGTTACTGAGGTAAAACCATTGACCCCCTGTGCCGCATGGGCAGCTATCATCATGACTCCCACTGTAGCCTGCGCGCTACCGAGGCAAAAGGAGACATGCATAGAAGATAGGTCGTCGCCGCCTAAGCACCCCTACGAGTGGTAGCGCATCAACCTACGCCACAACCTACTCATGCACCCTGCTTCGATTAGACAGGACAAGGGCATGACGAGTCAGGAGATCTACACGGCGACTAAGAGAAGATATCCGTTCTTCACAGACCACCGCTCCACCTCCTCCGTATCTAGCAATATATTACTGGGCCCACTTATCGGGGCTCGTTCACCATGTATGTGCCTCCATTGGGATATAAAAGGGAGGGCACACACACGGTAGGGGACAAGTATGAAACAAGTTCAACTAGAGACTAAGACGGAGACGGATACACACAAAGACTCCTAGGCAATGCAACTTACAGTGGATATATGGTATTACGCTCCGGTGGCCCGAACCACACTAACCCTTGTGTTCTCATGTTCTTCCAACTAATCAGGCAATCCCTAGGCCCCCTCCTCATCTTAGGATCAGGGCGAGTGCACTCCACCACCCGGTTGGAGGATTTTCCCTCCGGTAGTTTCTTTGAGAATATTCCAAGACATCTTTGTCTTGAGTTCCTTATCTTCAATATACGAAGTGATCTAGAGCATAGACTAACTACTCTTTAGCATTTGTTTCTCTTATGGGTATAGAATGTATAACTTTTCATAAGGATTGAGGCAATGATAGTACATACTTTTCATCAGAGTTGCTACATGCTTAAGCTTACGGAGAATAATCATATTTAATGGTTAAATGTTTATTCACAAAGTTAGATAAGCAGTCGTTTACCATCAATTTGAGTACAACTTTGCTTCGTGGTCTAGTTGCAAGCTAAAAAAAACCTACTTATTGAACTACTTTTGACATCGAGTAGATCTTTTTATGGCCAGTCAACAACTCAAGGTTAGAGAATTTCACAACACAAGCCAAAGTTTGTTTCTTGACATTGTTCATATCCTCCAAGCCCTAAACCAAACAAAATTAAAAGTGGGATCAATAGTATTTTGGAGGGATGCACTATCCTCTAAGCCCCAAACCAAACAAAATTAATTGTGGGATCATCCTCTAAATCTTATAACATGTTTGGAATTCTCGCCATGTTGTCTCACCTAGCCTCAGCTAAACTAGTGTTGCCAGCGAAGGTGAGACCTAAGAAGACATGTTCCTGAGACAATGGGATTGAGGAACGAGAACATAGAATGCTATTTTTCGAACTATGAAACAAAAGGGTGTATGGCTTTTTGTGTTGTCCCATCGTAGCTTGGAATGTGAACAATGTGATTCTAGAACAAAAATACGGAACAATGCAACCAAATAAAGGAATTAATTTCCTTTTTCTCTGTCGTGTGATTAATTTGTTTTTTCTCCCACCTCACCTCCTTTTCCACCGGCACCAGCCGTCAGCACCACCGCTGACCTACAACCCACAGTAGTTTTCGCACCCTACCGAGACAAAGAGGTGGTGTTCCATCCATCAATCGGCATAGTCAAACCTACCTGCAACCCACAACACTTCGCACCTTATCGAGAAAAAGATGGAGTTAATCGATCAATATAGTCAACCTTCCACCCATCAATCGATACAGTTGACCTTCCACCCATTGATTGGTACGTCGTCTCAACCTTCCACCTATCACCCATTAATCGATAGGTCACCCCTCCCTGTTCCTGTTTTTCGTTGCGGGTCACCATCAATTGACATGTCGTCTCAACCTTCCACCTATTACCCAACAGACTATGGTCAGCAGATCGTGCATATGGTCGTGTAAAACATTATTTTTGCACTGTAAACTGCACTGTTTACATAATGGAGTTTGAAATAGAAGGTGAGATGATTAAAGCTGCTGGAACTAGCCTCAATCGATAGGTCACCCAACCCTTTTCCAGTTTTCTGTTCGGGTCAAGGAATGACGAAAGGAGGAACACCTTCAAAATTCCTGGCTTCTAAGGCTATCTCTAGCAACTTAATCGTCACTATCTCTTTTTTAAATGTCACTCTATAAACAATACAGTCTATAGTGCAAAACTGAAAGTCGCCTAGAGGGGGGGTGAATAGGGCGAATCTGAAATTTATAAACTTAAGCACAACTACAAGCCGGGTTAGCGTTAGAAATATGAACGAGTCTGAGAGAGAGGGTGAAAAACAAATCAAGGGCAAATAAAGAGTGTGACACGATGATTTGTTTTACCGAGGTTCGGTTCTTGCAAACCTACTCCCCGTTGAGGTGGTCACAAAGACTGGGTCTCTTTCAACCCTTTCCCTCTCTCAAACGTTCACTTAGACTGAGTGAGCTTCTCTTCTCAATCAAACGGGACACAAAGTCCCCGCAAGGATCACCACACAATTGGTGTCTCTTGCCTTGGTTACAATTGAGTTGATCACAAGAAAGAATGAGAAAAAGAAGCAATCCAAGCGCAAGAGCTCAAATGAACACAAGTCACTCTCTCACTAGTTACTATTTGATTGGGAATGATCTATGGACTTGGGAGAGGATTTGATCTCTTTGGTGTGTCTTGTATTGAATGTTATAGCTCTTGTAAGGTGTGGGAAGTCAGAAAACTTGGATGCAATGAATGGTGGGTGGTTGGGGGTATTTATAGCCCCAACCACCAAACTAGCCGTTTGGTGGAGGCTGCTGTCGCATGGCGCACTGGACAGTCCGGTGCGCCACCGGACACTGTCCGGTGTGCCTGCCACGTCACCAAACCGTTGGATTCCGACCGTTGGAGCTTCTGTCTTCTGGGCCACCGGTCCGGTGGTGCACCGGACAGACACTGTTCACTGTCCGGTGCGCCATCTGGTTCTGCCCTGACTCTGCCGCGCACTGTAGCGCATTTAATGTCTTCTGCAGACAACCGTTGGCGCGAAGTAGCCGTTGCTCCGCTGGCACACCGGACAGTCCGGTGCGCCACTGGACACTGTCCGGTGCTACACCGGACAGTCCGGTGAATTATAGCGGAGCGGCCTCTAGAATTCCCGAAGGTGAGCAGTTCGAAGTTGGAGTCCCTGGTGCACCGGACACTATCCGGTGGTGCACCGGACACTGTCCGGTGGCACACCAGACAGTCCGGTGCGCCAGATCAGGGCACACTTCGGCTGACTTTAGCTCTCTATATTTGAATCCTTTCTCGGTCTTTATATTGGTTTGTTGTGACCCTTTGGCACCTGTAGAACTCATAATCTAGAGCAAACTAGTTAGTCCAATTATTTGTGTTGGGCATTTCAACCACCAAAATCAATTTGGGAAAAGGTGTAAGCCTAATTCCCTTTCAATCTCCCCCTTTTTGGTGATTGATGCCAACACAAACCAAAGCAAATATAGAAGTGTATAATTGAACTAGTTTGCAGAATGTAAGTGCAAAGGTTACTTAGAATTGAACCAATAAATTTTCATAAGATGCGCATGGATTGATTTCTTTATTTTTAACATTTTTGTCGGGGACCATAATTAGGGGTACCCTCAAGGCTCCTAATTCTCAGCTGGTAACCCCCATCAGCACGAAGCTGCAAAGGCCTGATGGGTGCGATTAAGTCAGGGATCAGTCCATTCGAGGGACACGATCACGCCTCGCCCGAGCCTAGCCTCGGACAAGGGCAGCCGACCCCGGAGGATTTCCATCTCGCCCGAGGCCCCCTTCAGCGGCGAACATATTCCCGGCTCGCTCGAGGCCCTGCCTTCGCTAAGAAGCAACCCTGACCAAATCGCCGCACCGACCGACCAAGTCGCAGGAGCATTTAATGCAAAGGTGGCCTGACACCCTTATCCTGACGCGCGCCCCCCAGCCGTCACTTCGCCGCTCCACTGACCGGCCTGACAGAAGGACAACGCCGCCTGCGCCACTCCGACTGTAGTGCCACTTGACAGAGTAAGACTGACAGGCAGTTAGGCCCTGTCGGAGGCACCATAGGAAGCTCCGCTCCGCCCGACCCAGGGCTCGGACTCGGGCTAAGTCCCGGAAGACGGCGAACTCCGCTCCGCCCGACCCAGGGCTCGGACTCGGGCTAAGTCCCAGAAGACGGTGAACTCCGCTCCGCCCGACCCAGGGCTCGGACTCGGGCTAAGTCCCGGAAGATGGCGAACTCCGCCCGACCCAGGGCTCGGACTCGGGCTAAGTCCCGGAAGACGGCGAACTCCGCTCCGCTCGACCCAGGGCTCGGACTCGGGCTAAGTCTCGGAAGACGGCGAACTCCGCCCGACCCAGGGCTCGGACTCGGGCTAAGTCCCGGAAGACGGCGAACTCCGCCCGACCCAGGGCTCGGACTTGGCCTCGGCCCCAGAAGACGACAATCTCCGCCTCGCTCGACCCAGGGCTCGGACTTGGGCTCGGCCCCAGAAGACGACGAACTCCGCTTCGCCCGACCCCAGGGCTCGGACTCCGCCCCGGCACCAGCCGGCAATCTCCGCCTCGCCCGACCCGGGGGTTCGGACTCGACCTCGGCTTCGGAGGAGCTTCCACATCGCCCAACCTAGGGCACAGACCAGCCACGTCAACAGGAGGCGCCATCATCACCCTACCCCGAGCTGACTCGGGCCGCAGGGAACAAGACCGGCATCCCATCTGGCTCGCTCTGCCAGATAGGCAATGATGGCGCCCCGCATGCTATGTGACGACGGCGGCTCTCAGCCCCCTTACGGAAGCAAGAGGACGTCAGCAAGGACTCAACTGCTCCGACAGCTGTCCCTCCGCCAAGCTCCATCGCTCCTCCGACGGCCACGACATCACACCAGCTGGGTGCCAAGATCTCTCTGGCTGCCACAACGGCATGTACCTAGGGCGCTAGCTCACCTCCACTAGACACGTAGCACTCTGCTACACCCCCCATTGTACACCTGGATCCTCTCCTTACGCCTATAAAAGGGAGGACCAGGGCCCTCTTAGAGAAGGTTGGCCGCGCGGGGACGAGGACGAGAACAGGCGCTTGCCGGAGGCCGCTCGCTCCCTCTCCCGCATGGACGCTTGTAACCCCCTACTGCAAGCGCACCCGACCTGGGCGCGGGACGAACACGAAGGCCGCGGGATTCCCACCTCTCTCACGCCGGTCTCCGGCCGCCTCGCTCTCCCCCCTTCGCGCTCGCCCTCGCGCTTGACCCATCTGGGCTGGGGCACGCGGCGACATTCACTCGTCGGCCCAGGGACCCCCCGGTCTCGGAACGCCGACAGTTGGCGCGCCAGGTAGGGGCCTACTGCGTGTTGACGAACAGCTTCCCGTCAAGCTCCAGATGGGCAGTCTCCAGCAACCTCTCCAACCCAGGACGGTGCTCCGTTTCGGGAGTCTTGAGTTCATGTCCCTCGATGGCAGCTACGACATGATACTCCTTCCACCGCCGTGCGACAACAACAGTGGCGGCCGACAACCCGCCTGCCGACGGCGGAATCGACGACGTCTTCCCCGCATGGTGGAAGAGCACCCTTCGAGCTCACCCTGTCCTCTCCCCCACCGACGAAGGAGGAGGCGGGGCAACCAAGGCCAAGCAGGAGACAGCGCCTCGTCGGCTGTCGAGCGAGTCAACGGCCCCGGCATCCCAACGGGGGGCACACCGGGCGTCGACCTCGCGTTTGAGACAAAGGCGAGCGTCGTCTCCCCATGACACGCCAAACCCGAGCAAGCGGACGACGCTGGCACGCTCGCGAAAAGCTTGCTGGACGTCACCCTCGTACCTGAGACGACGGCGCAGTCAGTCCTCGACGCGACCTTATCGCCGCCCATCGACCAAAAGGTACCGATCGATTCCCATCCCGCGTCTTTCGGATTCAGCCTCAACCCGTCTAGCGACTTCGCTTTGGCGGGCGCTCTTGTAGAGGCAAATCCAGACCCTCTGGGGTTTCGTGTGCGGTCACCTTGGGACCGGCTGACGGACGTCTCGACCTACGGGCCCTCTGGGTCCGAGGAAGACGACGAACCCAGCATCTGTTGGGATTTCTCTGGATTTGGCAACCCCAGTGCCATGCGGGACTTCATGACCGCATGCGACTACTGCCTTTCCGACTGTTCCGACGGTAGCCGTAGCCTCGGCGACGAGGATCGCGGCCCAAGTCGCGAATGCTTCCACGTCGATCTAGGGGGTCCCCCCGAAGGCAACCATCTCGGCATGCCGGAGGACGGTGACCTCCCTAGGCCGGTGCCTCGCGTTGACATCCCACGGGAGCTAGCTGTGGTCCCCGTTCAGGCGGGGGGTCATGACCCACAGCTCGAGCAAATCCGCGGGGTGCAGGCCAGGCTCGACGAGGGAGTAGGAGCGCTTGAGCCAATCCGTCGGGACGTCGGGCCGGCATGGGCGGGCCAACCTCCGGCCGGAGAAATACGTCATCTACCCCAGGGCTTCCAGCACCGCATCACCGACGACGTCAGGCTCAGGCCACCACCCGCATCCAGTGGGGTCGGCCAGAACCTGGCGGTAGCAGCAATGCTTCTTCGCACGATGCCAGAGCCATCAACCACCGAGGGGCGGCGAATCCAGAGAGAGCTCAAGAATCTCCTGGAAGGCGCCGCGGTCCGACGGGCCGAGAGCTCTGCCTCCCGAAGGCAGGGGTACCCCTCGGAACCTCATGCCTCGACTTCCCGATTCATGCGGGAAGCCTCGGTCTACACCGGGCGCACGCGCAACACCGCGCCTGCGGCCCCGGGTCGCCTCGGCAACGAGCACCATCACCGCGACCGTCGGGCCCACCTCGATGAGAGGGTGCGCCGAGGCTACCACCCCAGGCGTGGGGGATGCTACGACAGCGGGGAGGATCGGAGTCCCTCGCCCGAACCACCCGGTCCGCAAGCCTTCAGCCGAGCCATCCGACGGGCGCCGTTCCCGACCCGGTTCCGACCCCCGACTACTATCACAAAGTACTCGGGGGAGACGAGACTGGAACTGTGGCTCGCGGACTACCGTCTGGCCTGCCAACTGGGTGGAACGGACGATGACAACCTCATCATCCGCAACCTCCCCCTGTTCCTCTTCGACTCCGCTCGCGCCTGGTTGGAGCACCTGCCTCCGGGGCAGATCTCCAACTGGGACGACCTAGTCCAAGCTTTCGCCGGCAATTTCTAGGGCACGTATGTGCGCCCCGGGAATTCCCGGGACCTCCGAAGCTGCCGACAGCAGCCGGGAGAGTCTCTCCGAGACTACAGCCGGCGATTCTCGAAGCAGCGCACCGAGCTGCCCAACATCACCGACTCGGATGTCATCGGCGCGTTCCTCACTGGCACCACCTGCCGCGACCTGGTGAGCAAGCTGGGCCGCAAGACCCCCACCAGGGCGAGCAAGCTGATGGACATTGCCACCAAGTTCGCCTCCGGCCAGGAGGCAGTCGAGGCTATCTTCCAAAAGGACAAGCAGCCCCAGGGCCGCCCATTGGAAGGTACTCCCGAGGCGTCAACTCAGCGCGGCGCCAAGAAGAAGGGCAAGAAGAAGTCACAAGCGAAACGCGACGCCGCCGACGCGGACCTTGTCGCCGCCGCCGAGTACAAGAACCCTCGGATGCCCCTCGGAGGTGCCAACCTCTTCGACAAGATGCTCAAGGAGCCGTGCCCCTATCACCAGGGACCCGTCAAGCACACCCTTGAGGAATGCGTCATGCTTCGGCGCCACTTCCACAGGGCCGGGCCACCCGTGGAGGGTGGCAAGGCCCGCGACGACGACAAGAAGGAAGATCACCAAGCAGGAGAGTTCCCCGAGGTCCGCGACTGCTTCATGATCTATGGTGGGCAAGCGGCGAACACCTCGGCTCGGCACCGCAAGCAAGAGCGCTAGGAGGTCTGCTCGGTGAAGGTGGCGGCGCCAGTCTATCTAGACTGGTCCGACAAGCCCATCACCTTCGACCGAGACGATCACCCCGACCATGTGCCGAGCCCGGGGAAATACCCGCTCATCGTCGACCCCATCATCGGTGACGTCAGGCTCACCAAGGTCCTCATGGACGGAGGCAGCGGCCTCAACATCATCTACGCCGAGACCCTCGGGCTCCTGCGTGTTGATCTGTCCTTTGTCCGGGCAGGCGCTGCGCCCTTCCATGGGATCATCCCCGGGAAGCGCGTCCAACCCCTCGGACAGCTCGACCTTCCCGTCTGCTTCGGAACACCCTCCAACTTCCGAAGGGAGACCCTGACGTTCGAGGTGGTCGGGTTCCGAGGAACCTACCACGTGGTGCTAGGGAGGCCATGCTACGTGAAGTTCATGGCCATCCCCAACTACACCTACCTGAAGCTCAAGATGTCGGGCCCCAACGGGGTCATCACCATCGGCCCTACGTACAAACACGCGTTCGAATGCGACGTGGAGTGCGTGGAGTACGCCGAGGCCCTCGCCGAGTCCGAGGCCCTCATCACTGACCTGGAGAGCCTCTCTAAGGAGGTGCCAGACGTGAAGCGTCACGCCGGCAACTTTGAGCCAGCGGAGACGGTTAAGTCCGTCCCCCTCGACCCCAGCGGCGACACCTCCAAGCAGATCCGGATCGGCTCCGGGTTCGATCCCAAATAGGAAGCAGTGCTCATCGACTTTCTCTGCGCAAACACCGACGTCTTCGCGTGGAGTCCCTCAGACATGCCCGGCATACCGAGGGATGTCGCCGAGCACTCGCTGGACATCCGAGACGGAGCCCGACCCGTCAAGCAGCCCCTGCGCCGATTCGACGAGGAGAAGCGCAGAGCCATAAGCGAGGAGATCCACAAGCTAATGACGGCAGGGTTCATCAAAGAGGTATTCCATCCCGAATGGCTTGCCAACCCTGTGCTTGTGAGAAAGAAAGGGGGGAAATGGCGGATGTGTGTAGACTACACTGGTCTCAACAAAGCATGTCCGAAGGTTCCCTACCCTCTGCCTCGCATCGACCAAATCGTGGATTCCACTGCTGGGTGCGAAACCCTGTCTTTCCTCGATGCCTACTCAGGGTATCATCAAATCAGGATGAAAGAGTTCGACCAGCTCGTGACTTCTTTCATCACACCCTTCGGCATGTACTGCTATGTCACCATGCCGTTCGGCTTGAGGAATGCGGGCGCGACGTACCAGCGGTGCATGAACCATGTGTTCGGCGAACACATTGGCCGCACGGTCGAGGCCTACGTCGATGACATCGTAGTCAAGACAAGGAAAGCCTCCGACCTCCTTTCCGACCTTGGAGCGACATTCCAATGTCTCAAGGCGAAAGGCGTCAAGCTCAATCCCGAAAAGTGTGTCTTCGGGGTGCCCCGAGGCATGCTCTTGGGGTTCATCGTCTCCGAGCGGGGCATCGAAGCCAACCCGGAGAAGATCGCAGCCATCACCAGCATGGGGCCCATCAAGGACTTGAAAGGCGTACAGAGGGTCATGGGATGCCTCGCGGCTCTGAGCCGCTTCATCTCACGCCTCGGCGAAAGAGGTCTACCTCTGTACCGCCTCTTAAGGAAGGCCGAGTGCTTCACTTGGACCCCTGAGGCCGAGGAAGCCCTCGAGAACCTGAAGGCGCTCCTCACAAAGGCGCCTATCTTGGTGCCCCCAGCTGCCGGAGAAGCCCTCCTGGTCTACGTCGCCGCGACCACTCAGGTGGTTAGCGCCGCGATTGTGGTCGAGAGGCAAGAAAAAGGGGCATACGTTGCCCGTTCAGAGGCCAGTCTACTTCGTCAGCGAGGTACTGTCCGAAACCAAGATCCGCTACCCACAAGTTCAGAAGCTGCTGTACGCAGTGATCCTAACGCGACGGAAGCTGCGACACTACTTCGAGTCTCATCCGGTAACTGTGGTGTCATCCTTCCCCCTGGGAGAGATCATCCAGTGCTGAGAGGCCTCGGGTAGGATTGCAAAGTGGGCGGTGGAGATCATGGGCGAGACAATCTCGTTTGCTCCCCGGAAGGCCATTAAGTCCCAGGTCTTGGCGGACTTCGTGGCTGAATGGGTCGACACCCAGCTACCGACGGCTCCGATCCAACCGGAGCTCTGGACCATGTTCTTCGATGGGTCGCTGATGAAGACAGGAGCCGGCGTAGGCCTGCTCTTCATCTCACCCCTCGGAAAGCATCTACGCTACGTGCTACGCCTCCACTTCCCGGCGTCCAACAATGTGGTTGAATATGAGGCTCTGGTCAACGGGTTGCGGATCGCCATCGAGCTAGGGGTCCGACGCCTCGACGCTCGCGGTGACTCGCAGCTCGTCATCGACCAAGTCATGAAGAACTCCCATTGCCGCGACCCAAAGATGGAGGCCTACTGCGATGAGGTTCGGCGCCTGGAAGACAAGTTCTACGGGCTCGAGCTCAACCACATCGCTCGGCGCTACAACGAGAACGCGGACGAGCTGGCTAAAATAGCCTCGGGGCGAACGACGGTTCCCTCGGACGTCTTCTCCCGAGACCTGCATCAACCCTCCGTCAAGATCGACGACACGTCCGAGCCCGAGGTAACCTCGGCTCAGTCCGAGGCACCCTTGGCTCAACCCGAGGCGCCCTCGGCTCGGTCCGAGGCACCCTCGGCTCATCCTGAGGCACCCTCAGCTCGGCCCGAGGCACCCTCGGTTCAGTCCGAGGAACCCTCGGCCCCCGAGGGTGAGGCACTGCGCGTCGAGGAGGAACGAAGCGGGGTCGCGCCTAATCGAAACTGGCAGACCCCGTACCTGCAATATCTCCACCGAGGAGAGCTACCCCTCGACCGAGCCGAGGCTCGGCGGGTAGCGCGACGCGCCAAATCGTTCGTCTTGCTGGGAGATGAGAAGGAGCTCTACCACCGCAGCCCCTCCAGCATCCTCCAGCGATGCATCTCCATCGCCGAAGGTCAAGAACTCCTGCGAGAGATACACTCGGGGGCTTGCGGCCATCACGCAGCGCCTCGAGCCCTTGTCGGGAACGCTTTCCGGCAAGGCTTCTACTGGCCGACGGCGGTGGCCGACGCTACCAGAATCGTCCGCACCTGCGAAGGGTGTCAATTCTACGTGAGGCAGACCCACCTGCCCGCTCAGGCTCTGCAGACGATACCCATCACCTGGCCTTTTGCGGTGTGGGGTCTGGACCTCGTCGGCCCCTTGCAGAAGGCACCCGGGGGCTACACGCACCTGCTGGTCGCCATCGACAAATTCTCCAAGTGGATCGAGGTCCGACCCCTGAACAGCATCAGGTCCGAGCAGGCGGTGGCGTTCTTCACCAACATCATCCATCGCTTCGGGGTCCCGAACTCCATCATCACCGACAACGACACCCAGTTCACCGGCAGAAAGTTCCTGGACTTCTGCGAGGATCACCACATCCGGGTGGACTGGGCCGCCGTGGCTCATCCCATGACGAATGGGCAGGTGGAGCGTGCCAACGGCATGATTCTACAAGGGCTCAAGCCTCGGATCTACAACGACCTCAACAAGTTCGGCAAGCGATGGATGAGGGAACTCCCCTCGGTGGTCTAGAGTCTGAGGACAACGCCGAGCCGAGCCACGGGCTTCACGCCGTTCTTTCTAGTCTATGGGGCCGAAGCCATCTTGCCCACAGACTTAGAATACGGTTCCCCGAGGACGAGGGCCTACGCCGACCAAAGCAACCAAGTCAGCCGAGAAAACTCGCTGGACCAGCTGGAGGAGGCTCGGGACTAGGCCTTGCTACACTCGGCGCGGTACCAGCAGTCCCTGCGACGCTACCACGCCCGAGGGGTCCGGTCCCGAGACCTCCAGGTGGGCGACCTGGTGCTTCGGCTGCGACAAGACGCCCGAGGGCGGCACAAGCTCACGCCTCCCTGGGAGGGACCATTCATCATCGCCAAGGTTCTGAAGCCCGGAACATACAAGCTGGCCAACAGTCGAGGCGAGATCTACGGCAACGCCTGGAACATCCAACAGCTACGTCGCTTCTACCCTTAAGATGTTTTCAAGTTGATCATATACCTCGCACCCATGCAAGGTTTAGTCATCAAGGAAGGGTCGGCCTCGCCTCGGCAAAGCCCGACCCTCCCTCGGGGGCTAAAAGGGGGGAACCCCCTCTGCGTCGAAATTTTCCTCGAAAAAAGATCTTTTCTGCCAGAATGTCTTTCGCGCTTTTTGGCTACTTCGAAAGTGGATCCTGAAAACGACGGAGTACACGTAAACAGCCAAGGCTGACCGAGCCGAGGGACTCCTACGCCTCCGGGATACGGATACCTCACTCATCACCTTCTGCGATAAGTAACTCACGTTCGGATAAGTGATTCTGCGGACCAAACAAGTCTTCACGCTCGAAAGCTCTTCTGCCGAAGCGATCCTTCGAGCCTTCTCGACTGCGTCGGTGACAGAGCCCCATGGACGGGTAAGAGTGCGTGTAAGCGGCAAGGCCGACCGAGCCGAGGGACTCCTACGCCTCCGGGATACGGATACCTCACTCATCACCTTCCGCGAGAAGCAACTCTTGCTCGCACAAACATTTCTGTTACCGACAAAAAAGTCCAGATACTCGAAACGAAAGGAAAAGAGACGCAGCTTTACAACACGGCGAGGGTGTGTTTAGGCCTCGGCGGCCGCAGGAAACACACGCTACAAGACAATCCGATCCTGCAGGCTCGGATCTTGACGGCTGAAGGGAGCAGCAGCACCCTCGGCATCGACGACACCTTCGGCGAGGGCCGACCTAGCCTCGGACGGCGACGCGGTCCGAGGATCTCCACTCTGGAGGACGACGTCATCACCACGCCCGGGCCATCGCCGCCAGGGTCTTCTCCGGGAATCCGGCCCGAGCGGGCGGCTCGACCGGTCACCCCGGGGCCTCGGCCAGTTACCTTCCAAGGACGTCAATCCGGCCCGAGCAGGCGGCTCGACCGGTCACCCCGGGGCCTCGGCCAGCTGCCCTCCAAGGACGTCAGCCCGACCCGAGGCCTCGGCTGGTCAATTCCGGCGTCGGTCCCGCTAACGGACGACCCGGCTAGGCTCCGGCCAACCAGGTTTTCTTTTCGAGCCAACTCCGCCTCTGTTCATGTTGACGCCGCTACCCCTGGCCTCAGCTCATCGAAGAGCGGCCGAGGGGTTCCTTTAACTAAGCTAGAGAAGCCTCGGACAACAAGGCCGACCGAGTCGAGGGACTCCTACGCCTCCGGGATACGGATACCTCACTCGTCACCTGTACACGGGGCGACTCATGCTTGGTGAAGCGGTTCAGACAACCAACAGGCGAGTCTTAGTGCTCGAAAAGGAGGAAAAAACACGGCTCCGTGCCGAAATCACCTACATGTTCAGGCCCCGACAACCACAATGAACAAAAACCCCGGCATTCGAAGTGCCATTACAAACGGAACTCCAGTTCCGTCCCCGCGGGTATGGACAACCTCCACGACGGGGAAGCCCGTGGAGCGACAAGCTCTGGGCGAATCACCAGCAAACGCGGGTCGCCCCAAAGCGCATCGGCAGGTCCTCACTCCTGTCCTCGCCACGCAAGCGAGGAAGAGGACGGAATGTTGCATCCTAGCTGGACAACAACAGCCCGCCTCCCCCAGCATGACTGGAGGACGTCTCCTCCGAAGAACTGGAGGATGGTCTCCACCACCAGAAGCTGGAAGGGGAGGCGGCCGGCCGACCCACGCGGGGGGCAGAGCACCGGCTCGGCCCGGGCCCCGCCCCAGCGGGGATGATGAAGACCAGCTAGGGGCGGGGCAAAGATCACAGCCCAGCTTGCTCCTCCCCATCCAGGGGCTGGTGGTCACCGTCTTGGGTGACCCCCGGCGAGGGGGAGCAGCCGGGCTGGCCGATGAAAATCCTTGAAGCCGAACGATGGCTGAAAGGTGCCAACTCCCACGGAGTTGTGTTCCCCCAACGACGAGGCGGAAAGACGGCGGATCTCCCCCATCCGGGGGCTTGGAAGGTGGAAAGACACGATGCATAAGGGAGCGCGAAGACATGGTCGCCTTCCAAGGGGGTCACCCTCCTTTTAAGGGCGGTTCTCCCTACTCGCGTCCCCAGCCGTCACGAGCTGAGTCTTCTCCAACACACTCCAAGGTCCTCCCCTGCGGCGCAGGGGCTGGGTCCCACACGTCATGCAAGCCGGCTCAGAGCAGAAGAAGCCAAACCGTCGCGCGCGGTGCGCACAACCACCCAGCGGTTACAAGCGACCCTCCACTTTTGCCCAGACCAGCGGGCGAAAGGGTGGGCGGCCATGCAGGCGGCATGCAACCGCGCCAAGTGGGTGCGCTTCTCCGACTCCCAACACGCCCGGCATGGAGGCCCAGGCCCACGCGTCATGCAACCGGCGCGCCGAATGCTTCGTGCATGCAACTGCACCGCCACTTGCGCCACTACCGCGCCTCCTCGACTGCGGAACCAATACCGCGACTCGAGGCGACCCGGCGCGCGACCCAGCAGCACCAGCCTGGCGCGACGGTCAACGCGGCCAAAAGTGGGCCGACAGTAATGGCGGTGGCAGGCGGGCAGGAGCAGCGGCCACATCGTCAGCCAAGCTTACGTCCCATCCGGGGGCAGCGAGAGAACCCTCTCCCACGGCGTGAAGACAACGCGCCCGTGATCCGTTCCTCGAACGGCTCGCGCACGCGCAACGGTCGCCCCTCCAACCACTCGCCCCATCGCATTAACTCCGCGGCGGGACACGCGGCGCCTCTGGCAGGAGAAGCGGGCGACGCTTCGCCTTCGCCATAATGACCGCGTCCAAAAAGGTACGCCGCATCGTTCGATTTCGTATCCTTTTCCGTTTTTCCTCTTTCTCTCTCTTGCAACAGGGACCGGGAAAGGGGGATACCCCGAAAAGGTTCCTTCCCCGAGAAGGAACCAGGCTCCGAGCCCCCCTACTGATCAGAGGTTCGAAGGCTGGCCCCCCAGAAGGGTTCAACAGCCGCCTCAGATCGCGTGGGCCCTACACCCACTACTGGTCAGAGGTTCGAAGGCCGGCCCCTCGAAAGGGTTCAACGACCGCCTCAGGCTACTCGGGGCTCCGCACCCAATACTAATCAGGGGTTCGAAGGCTGGCCCCCGAAGGGTTCACAGTCGCCTCAGACACCGAGCGAGGGATGACCATGGGTACGTTCGATACATAACCAAGGCTCGGGCTGCGCTCCCGAGGTACCCTAGGACATTTCCGAGACCAGCGGGAACGATCTTGTAACAGAATCCCATCAGAGGGAGGCATCGAGCCCTCGGACCCCGTCGCCAGGGGACCGGGTCTGGCAGATCACCCGCAGTTACTTTTGGGCGTGCCTCTGGGCCCCTAGCCGACCCCTAACGAACGGGGCACGGACCTCCACTCGGATCACCCGCTTGCAGCTCAACGGAGACACCATGTTCGATGCCCATCGAGGGCAACATGGCGCTTCCCCCCCCCTCCTCCTTGCGGAAAGGCGACGCAGGGGCGTATGTAAAAAAGGCGAGTCTGTCCCTGATCGCCCTCTCGCCCTGTGCAGAGGCTCGGGGGCTGCTCTCACAAACCCGGCTCTGGCCGAACCGTTGACAGCGTCAACGTACCAGCCCGAGAACTTGGGACCCGACCGTACACCCGGGCTACGACCAGCTCGCATGAGGGAACGACCAGACCAGCCGAAGCGTTACGCGAGGCATTAAGACCTCGAAGGAGTGAAACCACTCCTCCGAGGCCTCGGGGGCTACACCCGGCGGGTGCGCTCGCGCGCACTCGCCGGAACAAAACGCAATCGAGAAAGGCTGGTCCCCTTGCAAAAAAGTGCGACGAAAGCCTCCAAGCGAGTGCAAACACTCCCTTCGAGGCTCGGGGGCTACTGTCGGGGACAATAATTAGGGGTACCCTCAAGGCTCCTAATTCTCAGCTGGTAACCCCCATCAGCACAAAGCTGCAAAGGCCTGATGGGTGCGATTAAGTCAGGGATCAGTCCATTCGAGGGACACGATCACGCCTCGCCCGAGCCTAGCCTCGGACAAGGGCAGCCGACCCCGGAGGATTTCCGTCTCGCCCGAGGCCCCCCTTCAGCGGCGAACATATTCCCGGCTCGCCCGAGGCCCTGCCTTCGCTAAGAAGCAACCCTGACCAAATCGCCGCACCGACCGACCAAGTCGCAGGAGCATTTAATGCAAAGGTGGCCTGACACCCTTATCCTGACACGCGCCCCCCAGCTGGCAGAGCCGAAGTGACCGTCGTCACTTCGCCGCTCCACTGATCGGCCTTACAGAAGGACAACGCCGCCTGCGCCACTCCGACTGCAGTGCCACTTGACAGAGTAAGACTGACAGGTAGTCAGGCCCTGCCGGAGGCACCATAGGAAGCTCCGCTCCGCCCGACCCAGGGCTCGGACTCGGGCTAAGTCCCGGAAGACGGCGAACTCCGCTCCGCCCGACCCAGGGCTCGGACTCGGGCTAAGTCCCGAAAGACGGCGAACTCCGCTCCGCCCGACCCAGGGCTCGGACTCGGGCTAAGTCCCGGAAGACGGCGAACTCTGCCCGACCTAGGGCTCGGACTCGGGCTAAGTCCCGGAAGACGGCGAACTCCGCTCCGCCCGACCCAGGGCTCGGACTCGGGCTAAGTCCCAGAAGACGGCGAACTCCGCCCGACCCAGGGCTCGGACTCGGGCTAAGTCCCGGAAGACGGCGAACTCCGCCCGACCCAGGGCTCAGACTTGGGCTCGGCCCCAGAAGACGACGATCTCTGCCTCGCCCGACCCAGGGCTCGGACTTGGGCTCAGCCCCAGAAGACGACGAACTCCGCTTCGCCTGACCCCAGGGCTCAGACTCCGCCCCGGCACCAGCCGGCAATCTCCGCCTCGCCCGACCCGGGGGCTCGGACTCGACCTCGACTTCGGAGGAGCTTCCACATCGCCCAACCTAGGGCGCAGACCAGCCACGTCAACAGGAGGCGCCATCATCACCCTACCCCGAGCTGACTCGGGCCGCAGGGAACAAGACCGGCATCCCATCTGGCTCGCTCCGCCAGATAGGCAATGATGGCGCCCTGCATGCTCTGTGACGACGGCGGCTCTCAGCCCCCTTACGGAAGCAAGAGGACGTCAGCAAGGACTCAACCGCTCCGACAGCTGTCCCTCCGCCAAGCTCCATCGCTCCTCCGACGGCCACGACATCACACCAGCTGGGTGCCAAGATCTCTCAGGCTGCCACAACGGCATGTACCTAGGGTGCTAGCTCACCTCTGCTAGACACGTAGCACTCTGCTACACCCTCCATTGTACACCTGGATCCTCTCCTTACGCCTATAAAAGGGAGGACCAGGGCCCTCTTAGAGAAGGTTGGCCGCGCGGGGACGAGGACGAGAACAGGCGCTCGCCGGAGGCCGCTCGCTCCCTCTCCCGCGTGGACGCTTGTAACCCCCTACTGCAAGCGCACCCGACCTGGGCGCGGGACGAACACGAAGGCCGCGGGATTCCCACCTCTCTCACGCCGGTCTCCGGTCGCCTCGCTCTCCCCCCTTCGCGCTCGCCCTCGCGCTCGACCCATCTGGGCTGGGGCACGCGGCGACATTCACTCGTCGGCCCAGGGACCCCCCGGTCTCGGAACGCCGACAATTTTGGACCACACTTGCACCACATGTTTTGTTTTTGCAAATTCTTTTGTAAATTCTTTTCAAATTCCTTTTGCAAATAGTCAAAAGTAAATGAATAAGCTTTTGAGAAGCATTTTCAAGATTTGAAATTTTCTCCCCCTGTTTCAAAATGCTTTTCCTTTGACTAAACAAAACTCCCCCTCAATCAAATCCTCCTCTTAGTGTTCAAGAGGGTTTTAGATATTAGTTTTGAAGAGGTTGTGCCAATTTGAAATTCTATCAAAAATAAGATACCGATTGAAAAATCATCAATTGAAAAATCTTTTCTTAATGCAAATTTTTGAAAATTGGTGGTGATGCGGTCCTTTTGCTTTGGGCTAATACTTTCTCCCCCTTTGGCATGAATCGCCAAAAACGGATACTTGTGAGTGAAATATAAGCCCTTACTTTCTCTCCCTATGGTAAATAACATATGAGTGAAGATTATACCAAGGTTGGAGAGTTGTGTGGAACAACGGCGAAGGATGAGTATTTTCAATGGAGTGGAGTGGAAGCCTTTGTCTTCGCCGAAGACTCCAATTCCCTTTCAATCTATGACTTGGTTTGAAATACACTTGAAAGCACATTAGTCATAGCATATAAAAGAGATATGATAAAAGGTATATTAATGAGCTATGTGTGCAAAAACATCAAAAGAAATTCTGAGAATCAAGAATATTTAGCTCATGCCTAAGTTTGTTAAATGTTTGTTCATCTAGTGGCTTGGTAAAGATATCAGCTAATTGTTCTTTGGTGTTAATATATACAATCTCGATATCCCCCTTTTGTTGGTGATCCCTTAGAAAATGATACCGAATGGCTATGTGTTTAGTGCGGCTATGTTCAACGGGATTATCCGCCATGCGGATTGCACTCTCATTATCACATAGAAGAGGAACTTTGGTTAATTTGTAACCATAGTCCCTAAGGGTTTGCCTCATCCAAAGTAATTGCGCGCAACAATGGCCTGCGGCAATATACTCTACTTCGGCGGTAGAAAGAGCGACGGAATTTTGCTTCTTTGAAGCCCAAGACAGCAAAGACCTTCCCAAGAACTGGCAAGTCCCGATGTGCTCTTTCTATTAATTTTACACCCCGCCCAATCGACATCCGAATAACCAATTAAATCAAATGTGGATCCTCTAGGGTACCAAAGGCCATGATGGGGACTTGTTCTCAAATGCTAAGAGTTAAGAACAAGGCAACACAGAAAATGTTAAACGTTAAAGTCCTTCGTCCTTCGAAGCATTATTTCCCTTGAGATATAATGATCTTAGGACGAAGGTTATGAAGAACATACCTTCATAAACGTTACATATCATAATGAAAAAGGAATTACATGGAATACAAAAGATAACATGAATAGTTATGTATTATTATCAACTTATTTCTATTTTATTATTATGGAAAAATAGAAATGATAACAAATTACAAATGTACCTTCGGCTTGAAAGAAGGTAAAAGTACAAGCGTGACGCAAAAGCAAAATGCCAAATCAGTGTGAACGGTACGGGAGTACTGTTCACCTATTTATAGACACGGGTCGTAGCCCATGTAAAATTACATCCAGGCCCTTTGCTTTTGATAATAACTCTATAGTAATCTATCGGGGTCTAGATAGTCTTTTCCTCTTTAAGTCGGTTTCCTCTTTCCGCTATCATGCCGAAGCTCTTCTACAAACAGCTTCGGCTCCACGCCATCCTCCGTACCCCTTCTGTGCTTCTTCACGTTGTGGTTTTAACTCAGGTCCGAAGATACCTATTCACACATTGTACTCCAGAAACATTGTTAAATCATACTTTTGAGGACCTTCGGAAGCCGAAGGCCCCCAACAGTAGCCCCTCGCAATATTAATTTGTTAGAATGATAAATTCAGATTGCGATATGGACGAAGGCCCCGAGCCGAAGGTCCGAAAAAACACCTTCCCTTTGCTAGAATAGCAACAGCCACTGACAAGCGGACCCTTCAGTTTTCGACGTACTCGGCATATAAATAGGAGCATATCGCGGATTTATTTGACACACTCCCTTGCCATCTGCTTTTGCTTGCCCAATTTTTAGCCCTTGCGCACCAACTCTTTCTTGGCTTTGAGTTTTTTTTAAGCTTCGTATTCAAGAGTGGTTTTTTAGCACCTCCGAAGATGTCTAAAGATAAGAAAGTTGTTGCTGAAACAAAGCTGAGCCTTCTTGAGGAGAAGAATCTTGGCTTTCTTGAATCAATATCAAAGACAAATACAGAAAAGATTACAAGGGAAATTTTGGAAGGTTTATCTGAAGATACTGGTGATAGTGACAGTTATGATGCAGAAAGTGGGGAGGAAGACTCGGAAGATTGACCCTGGCGGCCAAGCCACAAAGTTTTTAGGAAATCAACCATTAAGCAAAGCCATCTTGTCAATATGAGGGGTAGATATTTTTGGGATTTGTCTATTGTGAGGGCTGACGAAGGAGAGAAGACTTGTCCTACTCCCGAGGAAAATGAGGTCGTGATCTTCCGAAGCTTCTTCAAGGCTGGGCTTCGGTTTCCTCTAAGCAGTTTCGTGGTTGAAGTTTTGAAGACATTTGAAATCTGCCTACATCAAATTACTCCCAAAGCAATCATAAGGATGGGAATCTTCGTATGGGCCGTGAAGAGCCAAGGTTTGGAGCCAAATGCAAAAAGTTTCTGCAATATGCATGAGCTATTATATGAGACGAAACCCTGGGGTAAAGAACAATATCATAACAATTTTGGCTGCTATAGCTTCGGTGCTCGATCTGGGTCAAGCTGTCTCGTTCCAACCTTTCGAAAGAGATGGCCCGGAGACTGGATGAAGGAATGGTTCTATGTAAAAAACGATTTGAAGGCACGAGAAGATATTAAAGATATCATCATGCGCCCTACCTGGCAGCGTTTGGGCCTTCGAAAACCGAAGGTGGATATGGATGAAGCAGCCGAAGAATGCCAGAGGGCCTTCGGCGTAGTTTGTTCTTTCATCGGGACAAGGGATTTTATCCAGGAACACATAGCCTTCAGAGTATGGCCACTTGTGGAGAAGTGGGAAATGCCAAAGGAGACTATTACCAAATCTGACGAAGGTGGGTTGGTTAGGATGAAATACACCTTCAGGTATGAAGGTAAGTTTGTTGAGCCAGACGATGATTGGTTGAAATGTATTGAAACTACAAGCGATGAACTGCTTGGGCCATACTCGAAGGCAGAAGATACTGCACTATCTGCAGCCTTCGGAGGCCGGAAGAAGAAAAGACTCAACCGAGTTTTTGATGCTATTGGGTTCGTCTATCCTGACTACCGTTACCCAATACGAGGTCAAAAAAGAAAAGGTACGACTTCTGTGAAGGAAGTTGCTTCGGCCGCTCCTAGTGAGCCAGCGCCGAAGAGAAAAAAGATGAAAGTTCTTACGCACCGGCCACGCTATATTGAGTCGGCCACAGTGCCTGAGTTTGTCGGTGAAACCTCTTCGGCCACTGAAGCCAAAGAGCCTACTCATCTGCAGAATATTGAAGAGCTAGCTGCAATGCCGGAGACGGAAAAAATGGAAGAACCAAAGGCTGAAGATACAAAGACATTGGAAGTTTTAAGTCCTTTAGCAAGAGTTGAGGTGCCAATGCCAACGCCGAAGGCACAAAAGGACCTTACAACAACTCCCAAGAGAAAGAGAATGGTTAACGTGCTAGATGTGCTAGAAACAATAAAATCTTCAAGCTCTACTTCGAAGATAGCTGTCGAAGCTCCAAAAACAGAATTTGAGGCCGAAGCTGCCAAAAGCCAAGTGGAAACCGAAACTGGGCTTTTAGAGCCTGCCGAGAGGGAATTCTTGGAAATTGGAAAAAAACAGAAAAAGAATCTGTAGAAGAAATTTTATCTGAGAAAACCGCCATCCCTATTCCCGAAGCATCTTCCGAAGCTCCCAACTATGTTTTATGCCATGCTTCGGGTAAAAATCTGACTGAAAAAAGAAAAGCGAGAAGCTCAGTTCTATGCGCAAAAATTGAAATATCCGAAAGGGGCGTTGATATTTAATGGCAGCGGAGAAGAAGACTTCTTGTATTGCCTCCCAGACAGCAAGGAGATCTCTATCTGCCGGGAGATGGCAAGAAACTTCGGATTCCCAACTCTAGAAGATGGGCTTTCAGTTTTGTCAAAAGATGAATTGGCCGACAGCTTAGCATATAACAGCTTAAAGGTGAGAAAATGCACTTTTTGTGTGGTTAAAAATTCGTGTGTTTATTTTTTAATATCACATTCCTTTTGCAGGGCCTTATTCTCAGCAATGCCCTCAGAGCGCAAAAAAGTGCCAAAGATGAAGGGTGTGCCATGGCTTTAAACAACCTTCGTTCCGAAGTAATTGAGCTAAGGAACGAAGGTCTTAAGAAAGATAAAATATTACATTCATTGGTGAATAAAATAAAAGAAGACGGAGCTATTTCCAAAGCTCAAGCTGAGGCCCAGAAGCGTGAAATTGAGGATCTTCGGAAACAGCTAGCCGAAGCTAAAGAAAAATGCGCAGTTGCAGAAGCTAAACGAGAAATCAGTGAATAATGGTCAAATCATTTAGAGAAAAACGTTGAAGAACTTCGTGCATCCAAGGAAAGGTGTTATGAAAAGTCTATAGAGTGTGTTAAGAAAATAAAAACTAGCTTCGCCAATGTTGGCGCGTATTCAAGCGAGGAAAATTTCATAAAAGGCGACCCGAGGGCCCAATTGAATGGCCAGCCACGAAGCGAAAGCTTTTGAGGAAGTTTTGAATGGTCGCGGAGACATATGTGCCTTCTCGGGTGCTAGGGGGATTGCCACTATTTTGGAGAGAAGAGGCTGCGATCATGTGAAATCCTTGGCACAAGCCGAGGCCGCCTTATCTTCTGAAGATATAAAAGACCCCTCGGCCGAAGCAAGCTTGGTTGGTGGTAAATTTTTCACCTTCGACTTGTGAATATCCCTTGGCCACAAGTTGGGCTTTGTTCCTTGTCACCACACCATGCTCATCTTGCTTGTTGCGGAATACCCACTTGGTTCCTACAACATTTTGATTAGGACGTGGAACTAAATCCAAGCGCAAGAGCTCAAATGAACACAAGTCACTCTCTCACTAGTCACTATTTGATTGGGAATGATCTATGGACTTGGGAGAGGATTTGATCTCTTTGGTGTGTCTTGTATTGAATGTTATAGCTCTTGTAAGGTGTGGGAAGTCAGAAAACTTGGATGCAATTAGGGATGTAATATGGTTCGGAAAATATCCGTCTGGATCCGGATTCGAAAATGGTGAACACTGGTTCGGATAAAATTTTCGGATATTTGGATTTTTTTCGGATAACGGATATGGATATGGATAGTCTGATCGGATGTCGGATCCGAATATAATATGATTGATATCCGTCGGATATCGAATATCCGTGACTTTGATCGGATGTATCCGACATTTATCCGAACAAATATCTGATAGATCACAGCCTACGCCCCAGCCAAACCCAGCCCACGGCCACAGCCCACATGGCCAAGACAGCAAGGCAACATGCCAACAGCCCACATGTATGGTCACGCTCATGGCTAACTACAGCCCACAAGGCCACAACCCGTCAGGCGTCAGCCACAGCCCACAGGCCACAGCGGTCAGCCGCAGTGCCGCACGCACAAGCCAGTAAGCCACGGCGCCACGCACTGCACAGCGGTTAGTGGCACGCCGCACGCAGACTCCCAATTCCAAAACCTAGACCTAGAGGTTGGCGGCGACGACAGGTTGACAGCTCCAACCGGCAGACAGCCAGGCAGCCAGCCACGAGCCCACGATGACCCTCGCGCCGGACTTGACGACGGGTGACTGCCTGACTGGTGAGTGAATCTTCCATTGTTGGTCCGCTTACGTCGACGGCGGTGCTGTAGTACAGTAGTAGTAGGAGTACCATCTTTTAGCATGTCTGTTTGGCTGAAAGGAGGAACATCGTTTTCTCGCCATGAACGAGCTTGTAGTAGTAGGAGTACCATCTTTTAGCATGTCGCCGACCCTCGGGCCTCGGAAGTGCCAAAGTGGGTCTCGCCGTGTCACCTGCTGGCGGTGGCAGCAGCCTACAAAGGGTGGGGAACCGAATGAGGAGGTCGTCGGGGCGACGGCGGTGGTGCTGGCGTTGGCTGTCAGACGTCGACGGACACATGTTGCAGTGCTGCGCGAGGATTGGCGACCTGGCCAGCGCGGTGGACGGACACGGACTTGCATTAGTAGAGAATCGATAAGCAGTTTTTAAATTGATAAATCAACAGATGGATAGGATAAGAAGTTAACGAAATATCCTTTACATGTCTATTTTCAGTATTAGAGAATCGATAAGCAGTTTTTAAATTGTTGCAGCATTCAAATGACTCTCACTAGTCATGTGCAGCATTCACTGGTGATTAATTGTTGTTAAACTGACTATAACACTTGCTTTTTAATTGAATCTTATTGATGTAGCATGGCATCTGCAAGTGGCAGTGGGTGCGCAAGCACTGGAGCATCCCTTGTTGCTGCGAACACCCTGGTTGTGGCTGTGCAAGAAACAACTCCAGTTAATGAAGATGGAGAAGGAGAAGATGGAGAAAGAACAACTGATATTGGAGTGAAAGAGTCTGATACAAAGAAAAGGAAACCAAAAAGACAAACCTCTGGGGTTTGGGACTACTTTATCAAGTCCACTGTGACAGAGAAGGGAGATAAGGGCGAGACCGAGGAACAAATTTGGGCAAAATGCAAGAAGTGCAAGTTCAAAACTCGTGGTGAATCATCGAGGGGCACAACTATCTTCTGGAACCATTTGAAATCAAGGCACTACAAATCTGGTCTTCCATTGGATGTTCCTACAAGATGGAATTCAACATATGACATGTTGAGCCATGCTATGTATTATAGGAGTGCATTTGAAAGGTTGGTATACTTGCACAAGGATAAATATTGGCATTGTACTCCATCAAGTGATGAATGGGACATGGCGGAATCATTTTGCAAATGTTTGAAGCAACTCAATGATGCTACCGTGTTGTTTTCGGGATGTCAGTATCCAACAACCAACTTGTTCTGGTGGAAGTTCTGTGAGATAAAGTTAGCACTTAGAGAATGGTGTGAAAGTGCCAATATCACTATAGCTTCTATGGCTGAAGCAATGCAGAAAAAATACGATAAGTATTGGAAAAAGTCCAACATAGCTCTTGCAGTGGCTTGCTTTCTTGATCCTAGATACAAGAAAAAGTTGGTAGAATAATTCATGTTGAAGATTTATAAGGACAGTGCTGTCGCAGAACTCACTCGCTTTATGGATGTTGTGAACCAATTATTCCAATCATATTTGACCCGTACACGTGATGTTTCTATTACTCAAACTGATCTTGCTGCAAGTACATCTAACTCAATTTGTATAAATACTGACATTGACGAGTTTATATATGAAGATAATGATGCAGCCAAAGGTGAAATAAATGAATTGGATGTGTACATGAAAGATAAACCAATTCGGTGGGTTGATCCTACTGGTAAAGGTCTACAATTTGACATATTATCATGGTGGAAGGCCAACCAAGTTACATATCATGTTCTCTCGCGTCTTGCTCGTGATGTATTGGCTGTTCAAGTCTCTACCGTGGCCTCAGAATGTGCTTTCAGTTCGAGTGGGCGTGTTGTGAGTAAATATCGCAGCCGTTTAGAGCCTGAGACTGTGGAGGCATTAGTTTGTACCAAAGACTGGAATCTTGCATCTAACAAAGGTAAAACTGACAATACATACTTGTTGTTCCTGTTTTGCTTGCTGCTAAGTATTTTATCTTATCACTTTTAGATCGCAATGACAAGGTACCGTCAATTGTTGAGGAGTTCATGGCAGATGAAAATGAATATAGCTCGACAATTGAAGAGGTTAGTATTTATTTCAATTACTTGCTGTTGTTGACAATTGACATACTTTGTTTCAATTTAATATGCACTATCTGTAGGGACAGAACCAAGCTGACAATGAAGGAAATGGTGAGGATAGTGAGGATGAGGGCAACGATATGGAGTTATGATTTTTCTGCAGCTGTTCATGGGAGTCTGTTTCACAAGTTTCAGTGCTCCGAAGCCTAAGATGATGCTTAAATCTTGGTTTTCGACATTTTGGCGCTAGCTGGTAGCTGCTACACTTAATCCTTAATGTAGTAATGACAATGTAGTTCTAGTTTGGAGAGGCATGTACTATTGTGACATTTTGGCGCTAGCTGGTAGCTGCTACGATATTTTGGCTGCTAGCTGGTAGCTGGTAGCTAGTTATATTGTGACATGTACGCAGTACAGTACTTAGCATTTAGCAATGCTGATGGCTCACGCTCATGACTGCTTGCCTATTTACTTAGCTTTATCTGTCTATTAGCCTGATCGGTTGTGACATTTGAATCTGGATGCTATATATGAATGAATGATGTGTCTTTATATCCGAAGAAAATATTCATAACTGAAGATATTCGCATCCGATTCGTTCCGTATTCGATATGTGACAATCCGTATCCGTAACCGAGACAATCCGTATTCGTATTCGTATCCGAAGATATCCGTATTCGAATTCGAATCCGAACAAAAAAATGAAAACAAATATAATATTAGTAATATCCGTCCGTATCCGATCCGATTACATCTCTAGATGCAATGAATGATGGGTGGTTGGGGGTATTTATATCCCCAACCACCAAACTAGCCGTTTGGTGGAGGCTGTTGTCGCATGGCGCACTGGACAGTCCGGTGCGCCTGCCACGTCACCAAACCGTTGGATTCCGACCGTTGGAGCTTCTGTCTTCTGGGCCACCGGACAGTCCGGTGGTGCACTGGACAGACACTGTTCACTGTCCGGTGCGCCATCTGGTTCTGCCCTGACTCTGCCGCGCACTGTAGCGAATTTAATGCCTTCTGCAGACGACCGTTGGCGCGAAGTAGTCGTTGCTCCGCTGGCACACCGGACAGTCCGGTGCTACACCGGATAGTCCGGTGAATTATAGCGGAGCGGCCTCCAGAATTCCCGAAGGTGAGCAGTTCGGAGTTGGAGTCCCTGGTGCATCGGACACTGTCCGGTGGCACACCGGACAGTCCGGTGCGCCAGACCAGGGCACACTTCGGCTGACTTTAGCTCTATATATTTGAATCCTTTCTCGGTCTTTTTATTGGTTTGTTCTGACCCTTTGACACATGTAGAACTCATAATCTAGAGCAAACTAGTTAGTCCAATTATTTGTGTTGGGCATTTCAACCACCAAAATTAATTTGGGAAAAGGTGTAAGTCTAATTCCCTTTCAAAAACAGTGTTTTCAAAAACAGTGTTTTACAAGGCCATATGTTCGATCTGTTGACAATAGCCTAAGGGTGAGACGAATTGGCTCCTCAAGGAAGTAAAGAGAAATCTTGAAAGAGAACACTGTAAACTTTAATCAGCTAGGGAAGGCAAGCACCATGATGAATCCAAACAGGCTTTAGAGCTAGTTTGAAAACGTAAATCCCCTTCAAAATTATAGAGAAATAAGGGGAAATAGTTTATTTCCACCTCGATCCTCTCAAATCTCTAATCTCAAAGGGGTTTAAGTTTTCAAACTAGAATATTGCCCCACAATGATGACCCAGTTGCTCCTATCCCAAACCAAACACTTTCCCCTCAATCCTAAGAAAGGACTCGTTTGAAAACTCACATCTCCTTGAGATTGGTAAGGATTATAGTGGAAATAAATTGTGGCATGGTCTCATCTAGAGGTGATAATAGATCACAATCAAAATGCTCCTTCACAAAAAGTTAGTGCCATTAAATAATTTTAGTTCAAAATAAATAGAAATAAAATCTAATCCTAATCCGATTGGATCCTTAAAGTTTGTAGTGCAAAATCTAGAACTCTCTCGTCTCTGAACCAAAAGCACTGAAATCTGATAATGCGTGACTTCGCTCTCTTTTATCATTTTGGGGGTGAAATAGCGTCCTTGAAGCGTGTTGGCAAACATGTTTTGAATATTCAGTTCGTTCATTTTGAATCCACCGCTGATAAGACTGCAAAAGTTAAAACAAGACTCAAAATCACAAGGCCCGTCGCAACAATAGCTACAATAAGGTGACCATACACGGAATGCAGCATAGTTCCCTCTACACTTATGCTCAGATAGCCACAAGGGGCTTGAATCATACAATGATGTTATAGCATATTCAGGTAGGGAGGCTGCAGTTGAGGAGCAGATGCCAAGAGGCTTCGAGGCCAAACCCTGAAGGCACAACAAAGGCTTCATCACTAAAAACGACAGGCTATTCGGGTATATTCATTGGAGGTTCCAGGTTCTCCACAAGAATCCCCAGGTTTAAGTCCTTATCCTCGAACTTCTTCAAAAAAGGGTGATTCTGCAAGAACAGAAATGACGATTCGATTAGCACATCTTAATCATTTATAAGTGATGCGACAGTCAGATTCGTTAGAAAGCCAATTATTCAGGCATGCTAACCAAGAGTTCTGAAGCAGACATCCTCTGAGCCGGATCTTTCTGTATGCTGCAAAACGATTATAACCAAAAAATGTAAACATTCAGTACAATACATACTGACATCGTGAAATAGCAATGATAGTACAAAAGCATTTCTTTTTACAACTCTTCATGGAAATAAGATGTCAGGTGTCAGCAAATGGAAATAAAAAAAATACATTAGTGATTACTACACTGCACAGGACTAAAGGTCGGCACAAGCACAACCACAGCCCAGGTTTATTGATCTTGAGAACAGTGTCAACATAAGGATATGGCCATCAATCGCATGTGCTTCAAATAAATTTTGCGGGGGGTGGTAATGGACATAACGAATGTTAAAAAATACGTTATGAATGTTTTATCATTATTTTGGATAGATTACAAGATCTGATAATAAATTACCCCTAGACACAATTTTACAACAAAAATGATGAAAATACATAATATACTTTTTTACGTAGTTACGATGCCCAGTGGCCACTATTACCTTCAAGCTCAACTTGCACGTGGAGAAACAAAAGGGAAAAAAAATATTAGTGAGGGATAGATTGGGCCAACTGAAATTTTGAAATAGTTTGGGAAGATTAAATGGAACTGACATTTTGTTTTGGTTATTAGGGCTCAGCCAAACTTGAGGGGAGTAATTTGGACTTTTTCCTTAATCTAAAGTGCTATAGTATGTATTTCAAGGGTTAAAGAAGTACCAAACCTTAGTTATATTAAGAGATATAAGATAAAATAGATATGTAAGACATTAACATGCTGAGCTAAGCAACACATTATGGCCCAACCGCCCAGCTATGGAACAATCGTAACTCGTAAACTTCCCTGAAGACCCACAAACTACAGTTCCAAAGTGAAGTAAATGTCAGAAAAAGATATTAGTATTTTTATTAATCACAAAAAAACGACCTATTGTAAGAGTTTTTACCCACTGAATATTGGTTGCAACTGAACCATTGATGTCCAAATACTTGTGGCACAACTGCAAAGTTTTCTGTGGATACATTGCATGATCAACTATACTGAACGGTTGTACAAATGTTCCCATGACAAAATATGGGCTTAAGTGGATTTCACTAGTAGTTATCTAAAAACTTATTTGTTGACTAGTGAGGCATCATATTCCATTAACCATGAAGCTCAAACGCTTACGATACAGCAATGTACTTGTCATCCAACACGTAAAGAATGTTTTAGCACACAAAGTCCTCGAACTCTAAGGACCAATGGAATCACCAGAAAGACTGCATTTCCATAAATAAGCAAGTGATGTTAAGTAGCTTTTAATAGCTTCAAATACTTATGTTAATAACTATCATAAAGGGCAACCCAGTACCAGAGGATCCCATATGAGTGGGTCTGCAGACGAGATAAACCAAGACAAGCATTCCCCCGGAAATGTGGAGAAGCTACTCGAACCCGCGACCTGGTGACTCCTCACCACTGCACCAAGCCTACCCTTCTAATAACTAGCATAAAGGCATTAACAATTATTTTTCATGTGCAATTTCAGAGAAGAAATTTTAGCATACCAAGAGGAGATAAATGAGCAGAATTCTGGAGAGAACTGATCTGCAGGTGCAGAAGGTGGTGGCTGATCGACAATGGCCTCCAGAAGTTCATAAAAGCTTAACCAACCTTCACCTTCCGAAGGTATATAAGGGAACCGGCCAATGGCACACTCAAGTATAACTAAGCCCAAACTCCATATGTCACTTTTGTAGTCATAAGTGCTACCACTAATCCGCTCAGGCTGAAGAAGGAAGAAAATAACTGTCACCACATATTAATGAATTGATTGATGAACATAAACTAGCAATCACATGGCATTGAACGTGATGAATTCAACATACCGCCATATAGTTGTAGGTTCCAACAAATGTATCTCGCTGACCTATTGAGCTTGCTAGCACAGCACTCACTCCGAAGTCGGTAATCTTGACTTCACCTTTACGGTTGACCAACAAGTTAGATGGTTTTATGTCCCTGTGAATCACGTGCCTTTGATGATGAAGATACAATAAACCCTCCAAGACCTGAATTAATATAATACTATTCAGTGTTATGTGGGAATGTGTTTCAAGTTTCAAAAGAAGTAACAACACAAATCAAGGTTAATCCAAATTTAGGAGAAGCCAAAGTAAAAAAAAACAAAGGCCAACCTCATACATACCTGCTTACAAAGTACTGCAAGGTATGGCTCCAGAATAGTCTTCACTTGCTTAACAATGTCTGCAAGCGATCCACGGTCCATGTACTCAAGAACAAGATATATTACACCATTGTGGTAAAAAGATTGATGGCACATAACTATATGAGGGCTCTGTGTTGCTTGGTTTATTTTGAGCTCCTGTACTATTTGTTTACGAACTGACTCCTGAATGTTCATTTGAATACCCTACAGAAGAAATTGTAATACTGGTCAATCCATCAAGTCACAGACCATATGGATGAAATGACGCAGCAGTATGCTCAGCAGAGAATTCCAGAAATTTTCACTTAGGCCCGTTTGGATTCTTGGAACTAAATTCTTTCCAGTAATTATAATTTAGGCACAGATTAATTAAGCTAATATGGTTGTATATAGAATATATTTGTATATTGTTGTTAGCCATGCAAGGGAGATACTAATAAGTTGCATGTTGCCATGTTGTAAATTTAAATGAAATCTGCCATATCATTACAAAGATGAGTAAACAAAGCAACAACATAAGATGCAGAAAATTCTGGTTGTCAGAAAAACGCACACCATGTAAGGTTAATTTTGAAGAAACATACCATGCAGATCCCTACGTGCCATAGAACTTCATTACTTTTTGCTAGATTCCAAATGACTGACATGTCTCTGTTTGTATAGACTATAGAGCCAGCACCTAACAACCCCTAACATCCTGATAATTATCACAACAAACCAAACTAGCTGGCTATTCTGAGGGAGGACTGAGCTACCCGTTACACCATCTAAAGAAACAAGGGTTTGTTTTTCATGCGAAGAAACACAAGTATAGAAAATCAGGAGAAAATATCTATCTAGGGTGTTCTAAATTATGCAAGGTACATATTCTACATGTACATGGTGTGTCAGCTGTATGGTCCAACAGGAAAAAAGAATGTAGTCTACCTTTAAGGCAAATAATGTGCCCACCCATTTGTGCCTCACTAGCTGGACAACACCACCGCTTCCTTTGCCAATGACTTGAATCATCTCAAGATCATCCATTGATAACTGCACATCTTCCACCTTCAGCTTTGTAGATTCCTGGGGAAACAATGTGATCTAAATTCAAAAACTACTTGACAGCCAACCAAAATATACAAGTGTCAACACTCTTGACACAATATGGAAAACATGGATCGTTATCGTAATTGAAGTTAAAAATGATAATGATAGCCAATTAGCCATTGGGGACAATATATCATCCAAAATAGCTAGAGATAATTCCAGCAGTGAGTCTATTCTTTGAAACTGGGATGTCTGCACTTCTATTCAGTGAATGGAGTAAATTTTACACAAACCATAACCAGAAGAGAAGATCGAGAAGCCCAGTCTTACAGGAATTGAAATAAGTCCGGTCTAACTTTGGGCTCAAACTAACAATCTGACTAAAACGACTGTAAACACAATAGGCAACCTCCAGGCTCATAAAGCAAAATGAAGAGAGCATCCAACAGTAGCTAAATGACAGGTATACAAAAACCAATAATAAGTAACAATTCATAGACACGTAACAAGTAGGGGGGTGAGAGGGCTCCATGTTGTTACAGTTAAGGGTGGTAATGGATCACGATCCAAATGTTTATTCACAATAAGTTAGAGCCATAATTAATTTTAATTCAAAAATGAATAGGAATAGAGCCCGATCCTAATCCAGTTCGATCCTTAAATTTTATAGTGTAAAATCTAGAGCCCATTATCACCCCTAGTTACAGTTCAAACAAAAGGCGCACGATTTATACCTTATCCCTGAAAACTCCGCATTTCTCCATGATGATAAACTTGAAACAAAAAAAAGGTAGAAGCATACATAGTAGTTCAATTACAGACCATTTATTTTGTTGTTATTTGTTACAAAGAACTTTCTTTGATTCAGTGAATGGAATCTGTGCAAAGTTCTTTTTAACAAATAACAACAAAATAGATAGTCTGGAATTGGACAACAACTAATATGCAATCAGACCTTATGTGCAAGCGTGGAAGCAAACCTGTTAATCCGTTAGATTATGATCCAACTGTAGATATAATCGTGGTTTGTTATGGGGTTTTCTTTAAATCCACACGAGCAGATGGTAGAAGGGTTTAAGTGTTAAATGTGATATATGGTTGGATCGTGATTGCATAGAACTACATGCTTATACTAAGTATCAAGTGAAAACATACAATTCCACCATGCTAAATACATTCCGCAACAATACTATAGCATGGATCAAGAGCCCGATCCGGAACTCACATCTTCATCCCCGTTTTCCTCAGAGATAAGCCGCAAGCCGCTCTGATTGAGCCTCAGCTCACCATCCTTGAACGTGCCACTTGCCGTCCTGTAAAAAAAGGCACCAGCCATCAAATTCAAAGATGTCGATTCTGTTTATACCTTCAGAAGACGAATAGTCGACTTCGCGGTCAAAATCGACGAATAGACAAAATTAAGCATGGATCTAGAAGTGGAACCGCAAAATAACATCTGGAGCACTTAAAACGGCAATATACGAAGAGGGAGAACGAAGTTCCCGCTTATATATGTAGCCTTAGCAACTCAGATCACTCCAAAAACACTGGATACTTCAAAGAGAGAGAGGAGGGGTTGAGGGTAAGGACCGAGGGCACTGACAGGAACTTGTCTACCGGGGTCTCCTGCGCCGGCACGGTAAGCTTGAGCTCCTTGACCGGCTTCTTCCCCTTCATGGCCTCGCTCTCGTCGTCGCTGTAGGGTTAGAGACGGAAGTGGCTGCTCGAGGAGGAAGAACCGAAGAAAGCGAGTGTGTGTGCGGGACTGCGGGGTATGGGGAGGGAGAAAAGCCAGATTTTACGGGACCTTGACACCCTTGCCGCTGCACGGTGGCTGGTTGATAGACGAGCTCGGCTCTCTTTTCAAAGAGAAGCTCGGCTTGACTTGTAGTTGGCTCGTGAGTTGGTTTAACTTGGCTCGTGAACTAAACGTGGATAAATAATATTATATTATATAATGATTTAATAATATCTAAATATAAAAATGTAATCAGTAAAATTATCTATTATCTATTATTATTGTATAGTTTGATTAATTTGGCATAGCTTGCGAGCTAGAACGAGTTGGCTCGGTGGACCAACGAGCTCAAAAATAAGGCTCGTGAGCCGCTTCGAGCCGAGTCTGAGCCACTCCGAGCTTGAGCCGGCTCGCGAGCCTTGAGCTTTTTTTCCAACCCTAGTAGTGGCACTAACGCATGAGTAATACTAACAAATTTGGTAGTCTAAAGTTTCTTTATATATTACTGATACTTATATGTTGAAACAGAGAAAAATATAATACCATGGTATGAATATAGTATGTTGTACTGCCTAAAATAGTATTAACGACGCGATGACTTTTCATATGGTGTTACGTGGCACGATACTGCCTAAACTAAGGGATAATGCCTAAACTAAGGGCGCCGATTTGAAAACACACGGTTTTTAAGAAACTAGTTTAGAGCATCTTCAATAATTTTGTAAAAACACTACCTAGAAATATAGATGAGAAGTTGCTGAGTGATAATAGAAATAAGTGATAATAGAAAGTAAAAATTCTATGTTCTATAGTAATTCTCTATTTTTAGCTGTCAAATATTTCAAATTATACTAACAGGAACGTTCTAGAAAGTTTTATGTTCTCTCCAATAAATATCAATCAAATATGATATTGTTTCTGCAATGGTTCTGAAATCTATGTACAGAAAAATATATGTACAAAGTTCTAAAATCGTCATACAAAACAGACATAAATCTCTATGATTCATCGATTCCAAATATGACCTAAATTGCTTAATTGGATGTTCTCTAGGGAAATATTGCAAACTACGAAAATAAAAAATGTCTAACATACAACGAGATTATTTTCCACATAGTAGCCCAGAATTTATTAATGAAAAAATAAAAGAGAATAAAAACAGAAGGCACAGAACACGAATTTCACACGAAAAGTGCTTCGGGGAGTGTCGTGGTTTCGGAAACCGGAGGACACTAAGATTTATGTTCGGTGGGGATGCTATCGCGGACGTCGGGACTCGAACGGTGAACTTAGGACATGAGGTTATACTGGTTCAGGCCGGAGCCCTAATTCAGTGCAGTGTTGACCATAGTATTGCCATAAGGCGTGTTACAACTGGTGTGCTTGTCTGTCTCCTTTTTGAGATGAAGAGGGTCTTTCCCTTTTATACCCTAAGGGTCGGACCTTACATTGCTCTCTCTTCAGGGAGAGAGGGGGAGAGAGAGGCAATATAAAGAAATAAAAAATCCTTCATTCATCATTGCGGGCCCCCCATCTCCTGGTCGTGCGAAGTAGCGCTCTAGGGCATGACATCGCCTGTCGCTCCTGTCCTTGCAGCGGGTTCATGGATGACATCTACGAGGTGATGCATGGCGGGGCCCATGGTTCAGCCTCGAGGCTCGACTTACATGGCATTGTTCCCTCCCGTCATTGTAGGCCCCAATTTGTTCTTCCGCGCATATGGATTCGTCCATTCAATATGGCACCCGTCTTGTCATTTCCGCCATGCCGGCTAATGTAGAGGCTCCGGTGCTGAGGTCGTCCCTGATAGGGGAGTTGTGTTTGTGCCTTATCGCCTAGGCTCCTAACATCATGCTATGCCGTAGTCGGCGTATGCTTGTGGCTCTATGAAAGGGAAATGTGCTCTTGGGCCATTTCTATTTAGTTTTGGTGATTAAATACTCAACACATTGTGTTTATACTAACATAATCTTGTATGAGCAATGAACACAGGTAGTTAAAGCAAATTGAGAAAAGGCACTTTTAGGCTTGAAAGTGGGCATACCACAAATCCATATGGTACCAAGTGAAAAGGTAAGCTCTGAACACTTAGTCAATTGTTTTATGTACTAATCATATTTGTCTAAGTGTTAGGGACTATGTGGAGTCAAGTCAAAAGTAGTAAAAGAGAATTGAAATGAAAATAGCATCTCGGCTGTTCTGCGTAGCACCGGTCGATCTAATGCCACCCACCGGACAGTCCGGTGCTCAGTCCGGCCGAATAGGCCACTCTCGGGGAAAACAGATCTCATCGGCTATAATTCACCGGACAATCCACGCGGAGCGCCGGACAGCCGGTGTGCCAGTCGACTAACAGCTAGTAAACACGTCAGCCAGAGCCAACGGTCAACAGGTGCACCAAACAGTCCAGTGCCACCCACTAGACGGTCCGGTGCCCCCCAGAAGCGGAAAACAGCCAATCAGCGATCTGTAGTTGTTGCACTATGCAGTTTTCGTTGTGCACCGGACAGTCCGGTGCACCCGCAGACAGAAGGCAACCAGGGCTTTCCAAATAGAGCTCCAACGGCTCCTAGGTCTCTTGGGGCTATAAAAGGACCCCTTAGGCGCCATGGAGCAATACACAAGCATACTTTGAACATGCTACAACTTCGATAATTCGCGACCACGCTGTTGTTTCATTAGATAGAGATTTGAGCGCATTCTTGAGTTGTGACTCTGACGTTTTGATTCTTGCGCTCTTTTCTTGACTCATGTGCGTGTTGTTGCTGCAAATTGAGTTCTTGTGTGTGTTGCTACTCCCCCCTTACTCTTGTGCTTTGATCAAGATCATTTGTGTAAGGTGTAAGAGACTCCAACTTGTGGAGATTCCTCACAAACGAGATTTGATATAAGTAAGAAAACTGTAGTACTCAAGTTTGATCTTTAGATCACTTGAGAGGGTTTAGTGCAACCCTTGACCGAAGCAGGTCACCACAATGTGGAGTAGGCATTGGTCGAACCATGAGATAAAATCGTCGTGTCTCTTGTCCATTTACTTTATTGCGATTGTTGTTTTTCTTGAGTTCTCATATTCACTTGTTTTATTGCTCCTAAGTTTGATACACATTTCAAAGGAGCAATCAAGTGAAGAGTTCTGCTCTCTCCATCTCTACTCATAACAAATTGGTTTTAGTTTTCACTAGCACTCATTATAAATCAAGTTTGTGTTGTTTAGAGTTGATTTTTACAGGATCACCTATTCATCCCCTCTCCTCTAGGTGCTCTGACTCTGGCTCGACGCTTAGATTTGCTCAGTGGGGGGCTGGTCGCCCGCTCCACCTCGCAAACCTACTCGACGGGGGTCTTGGTCCTTCGCTCCGCCTCACAGACTTGCTCGGCGGGGGACTTAGTCGCCTGCCCTGCCTCACAGACTTGCTCGGTGGGGGACCTGGTCGCCCGCTCTGCCTCGCAGACCTGCTCGACGGGGGACTTACTTGTTCGCTCCGCCTCACAGACTTGATCGGCGGGGGACTTGGTCGCACACCCCGCCACGCAGACTTGCTCGGTGGGGGACTTGGTCGGATGGGTCGTTATTGGTGCACATATCTCCCCTTAGGTCAGCTTCCATCGGAAGTCTTCCTATGAGGGGAGGGCCTTCCACTTCTGACCTAGTTGGCGCGAGGAGGTAGGCCATCGAGCTGCTAATGGGTTATCCAAGTGAGATCTGACCTCCCTCCGGCAGGATTAGGTCTTGGCGAGCGATCCCACTGGGGGTGCTCGACCCGCTAGAGCATCTCATCAAGTCCTTCCTTATTCGATCCCGTTTTGGCACTCTGGTCAGCTTGATCGATCATAGAGTGGCCCCGTGACCACCCTGTCAACCGGGTTTCTGCGAGAGAATTTGAGGTACGACCTTGGATGTGGTGCCGAGCGAATCACCTATGAACCAATCACCTAGCCTGCGACTCACTGGGAAATCGCTCGGTCCACCCCTCACTCTACGTGTTAAGCTGGAGCGCGTTTTGATTTTTACCTGGCTGGCGTGACGTATCCATTAGCGCGGTAAAACACAGGGTCATCATTATGCTGCTCGGTGTGGATGACCTAATGGGACGCGAAACAGTCCTGTTGTCGTATCGCGCGCAGGTGTCGTGTTTGGGTGGTTAACCCCATGTTTGTTATGGTGCTACGGATCTCCTGGCTAAACTAATGGCTACCTAGAGGAAAAACAAGAAGTTCTAAATGAGAGTGCTCAAACAAATGGCAGCCTAAGAGATGTGCCCAAGAGATGTTGAACTAACCAGCCCTCCCCTCTATTTATAGAGGGTTATTTTTCATTCCTAAACTACTCCTATTTACATAGAGTTTATCCACTCTGCAAGGGGAAAATGGACCAACTCCTGGAGTATTGATCCGACGGCCACACGCTCCACACAATGTTGCTTCGCCTTGACGCACCCTTCGCTGTGATGCCACGTGTCGCCACCAATTCCCTCTAGAACCGCCACCATCGAGTTTTGAGGCCCATGAGAGCACCTAGAGGGGGGGTGAATAGGTGATCCTGTAAAACTTAAAACTTAATGCCACAAAACTTGATTAGGAGTTAGCGCAATAATGCCAAGTGGCTAGAGAGGAGTCTTAGCAAAACACAATAACCACAAGAAGATCAACACAGGTAGACACAGTGGTTTATCCCGTGGTTCGGCCAAGTACAAAACTTGCCTACTTCCACGTTGTGGCGTCCCAACGGACGAGGGTTGCAATCAACCCCTCTCAAGCGGTCCAAAGACCCACTTGAATACCACGGTGTTTTGCTTAGCTTTACTATATCCCACTTGCGAGGAATCTCCACAACTTGGAGTCTCTCGCCCTTACAAAAGATGTTCACAAAGAAGCACGGAGTAAGGGAGGGATGAGCAACTCACACAAGACACAAAGATCACAACAAATACGCACACACAAGACCCAGACTTGAGCTCAAAAGAGTATCACGAGTTTCTCACTAGAACGAAGCTCAAATCACTAAGAATGTCGAACAAGTGTGCAAGAATGAAGTGTGAGTGATCAACAATGCTCAAAGGATGCTTGGTTTTGTTCTCCATGCGCCAAGGGGTCCCTTTTATAGCCCCAAGGCAGCTAGGAGCCGTTGAGAGCATTGTAGGAAGGCAATTCTTGCCTTCTGTCGACTGGCGCACCGGATAGTCCGGTGCGGATTTGTTTCCTTATTTGGCGAAGCCGACCGTTGCAGATCCAGAGCCGTTGGCGCACCGAACACTGTCCGGTGCACACCGGACAGTCTGGTGCCCCCTTGTGACCGTTGGCTCGGCCATGCGTCACACGCGGAATCCTCGGCCGACTGTTGGACCGGCCGACCGTTGGCTCACCGGACAGTCTGGTGCACACTAGACAGTCCAGTGAATTATAGTCGTACGCCGTTAATCACTTCCCGAGAGCGACGACTTCGCCTGTGAACGGCTCACCAGACAGTCCGGTGAACACCAGACAGTCCGGTGATTTATAGCCGTACAACGCCGTCGAAGTCCCGAGAGCAGCAAGTTCGCCAGACCCTGCCTGGCGCACCGGACACTGTCCGGTGCACCACCGGACAGTCCGGTGCACCAGACTTAGCAGACTTTGGCTGAACAAAGTCATCTCTTTTCCAATTCGATTTCTCCTGTTTCGAGCACTTAGACACAATACATTAGTCCATAAAACAATGTACTAAGTCTAGAAACATACCTTTTGACTTGATTTGCACTTTGTCCACCACTTTGCATAGATTAACACAAAAGCACTTGTGTTGGCACTCAATCACCAAAATACTTAGAAATGGCCCAAGGGCACATTTCCCTTTCAATCTCCCCCTTTTTGGTGATTTATGCCAACACAACAAAGAGCAACTAAAAGAAGTGCAATATCAATGCAAATGAGAACTCAAAAAGGTTTTGTTTCAAATTTGGTATATATGGATCATACTTTGCCACCACTTGGTTTGTTTTTGCAAATCAACCTCAATTTCCTATCTCTAAGTCAAACACACTTGTAGAGACATAAAGAGGGTTGTTCCAATAGAAATTGATCACAGTATCAAAAACTCCCCCTATTTCCCATAATCAACCATTCTCCCCACAAGAGACCAACTTTTGACAAAAAGAGCCAATAAGAGTATTTTGACAAAACAAAAGCTCTATTCTATTATTTTCAAAATTCTCAAGTGGTAGCTGATCCATTTATTGCTTTAGCCTTATTTTCTCCCCCTTTGGCATCAAGCACCAAAACGGGATCAATCTTGGCCCTTGAACCCCATTGCCTCACCAAAATCTTCAAGTAAGAATACAAAGGCAATAAGAGTACATGAGATGAACTTGGAATTAAGTTACCCTCTCATCGGAGTGCAGTGGAAGTCTTTCATGGTCCAAGTCCACCTTTTCCCTTTCAAACCTCCTTTGAGACTAAATTAAGAAAACTCAAGCACATGGTTAGTCTCAAAGGGTCAAGTTGTAGCACATCTCCCCCTAAATATGTGCATCACGTGCAAAGGACTTGTGAGGTCCGGGGAGTGCTTGTACAACTTGAGCACCATACATAAGCAACAAAATGCATAAGGAACATGATCAAAGGCATAAACACATGTATGCTATAAATCAATCCAAGTTCCGCGAATCTAAGACATTGAGCTCACTATGCAGCCTCCAAAAGGTCTTCTCATCTAGAGGCTTGGTAAAGATATCGGCTAGCTGGTTCTCGGTGCTAATATAGAACACTTTGATATCTCCCTTTTGCTGGTGGTCTCTCAAGAAGTGATGTTGGATGTCAATGTGCTTTGTGCGGCTATGCTCAACAGGATTATCCGCTATGCGGATAGCACTCTCATTATCACATAGGAGTGGGACTTTGCTTAGATTGTAGCCAAAGTCCCGGAGGGTTTGCCTCATCCAAAGTAGTTGCGCGCAACACTGTCCTGTGGCAACATACTCGGCCTCAGCGGTGGATAGGGCAACGGAGGTTTGTTTCTTGGAATTCCATGACACCAGGGACCTTCCTAAGAATTGGCATGTCCCCGATGTACTCTTCCTATCGACCTTACATCCAGCATAGTCGGAATCTGAATATCCAATCAAGTCAAAGGTAGACCCCATTGGATACCAGATCTCAAAGCAAGGCGTAGCGACTAAATATCTAAGAATTCGCTTCACAGCCACTAAGTGACACTCCCTTGGATCGGATTGAAATCTAGCACACATGCATACGGTAAGCATAATATCCGGTCTACTAGCACACAAATAAAGTAAAGACCCTATCATAGACCGGTATGCCTTTTGATCAACGGACTTACCTCCTTTGTTGAGGTCGGTGTGTCCGTCGGTTCCCATCGGAGTCTTTGCGGGCTTGGCGTCCTTCATCCCAAACCGCTTTAGCAAGTCTTGCGTGTACTTCGTTTGGGAGATGAAAGTGTCGTCCTTGAGTTGCTTCACTTGGAACCCAAGGAAGTAGTTCAACTCGCCCATCATCGACATCTCGAATTTCTGCGTCATCACCCTGCTAAACTCTTCACAAGACTTTTGATTAGTAGAACCAAATATTATGTCATCGACATAAATTTGGCACACAAAAAGATCACCATCGCAAGTCTTAGTAAAAAGAGTTGGATCGGCTTTCCCAACCTTAAAATAATTAGCAATTAAAAAGTCTCTAAGGCATTCATACCATTCTCTTGGGGCTTGCTTAAGTCCATAGAGCGCCTTAGAGAGCTTACACACATGGTCGGGGTATCGTTCATCCTCGAAGCCAGGGGGTTGCTCCACGTACACCTCCTCCTTGAGTGGCCCGTTGAGGAAAGCGCTCTTCACATCCATTTGGTACAACCTGAAAGAATGGTGAGTGGCATATGCTAGCAAGATACGAATGGACTCTAGCCTAGCCACAGGAGCAAAAGTCTCCTCAAAGTCCAAACCTGCGACTTGGGCATAACCTTTTGCCACAAGTCGAGCCTTGTTCCTTGTCACCACCCCGTGCTCGTCTTGTTTGTTGCGGAACACCCACTTGGTTCCCACTACATTTTGCTTGGGACGAGGTACCAGTGTCCAAACTTCATTACGCTTGAAGTTGTTGAGCTCCTCCTGCATGGCCAACACCCAGTCCGGATCTAGCAAGGCCTCTTCTACCCTGAAAGGCTCAATAGAAGAGACAAAAGAGTAATGCTCACAAAAATTCACCAATCTAGAGCGAGTAGTTACTCCCTTGCTAATATCACCCAAAATTTGGTCGACGAGATGATTCCTTTGAATCGTCGCTCGAACTTGGGTTGGAGGTGCCGGTTGTGCTTCTTCCTCCATCACATGATCATCTTGTGCTCCCCCTTGATCGCACGCCTCCTTTTGATGAACTTGTTCATCATCTTGAGTTGGGGGATGCACCATTGTTGAGGAAGAAGGTTGATCTTGCTCCTTTTGTTCCAGTGGCCTCACATCTCCAATCGCCATGGTGCGCATTGCGGCCGTTGGAACGTCTTCTTCATCTACATCATTAAGATCAACAACTTGCTCTCTTGGAGAGCCATTAGTCTCATCAAATACAACGTCGCTAGAGACTTCAACCAAACCCGATGATTTGTTGAAGACCCTATACGCCTTTGTATTTGAGTCATAACCTAACAAAAACCCTTCTACAGCTTTGGGAGCAAACTTAGAATTTCTACCTTTCTTCACTAGAATATAGCATTTGCTCCCAAAAACACGAAAGTAAGACACATTGGGTTTGTTACCGGTTAGAAGCTCATACGAAGTCTTCTTGAGGAGGCGGTGAAGGTAGACCCTGTTGATGGCGTGGCAAGCCGTGTTCACGGCTTCCGACCAAAAGCGCTCGGGAGTCTTGAACTCTCCAAGCATCGTCCTCGCCATATCGATGAGTGTCCTGTTCTTCCTCTCTACCACGCCATTTTGCTGTGGTGTGTAGGGAGCGGAGAACTCGTGCTTGATCCCTTCCTCCTCAAGGTACTCCTCCACTTGAAGGTTCTTGAATTCGGACCTGTTGTCGCTCCTTATCTTCTTCACCTTGAGCTCAAACTCATTTTGAGCTCTCCTTAGGAAGCGCTTGAGGGTCCCTTGGGTTTCAGATTTATCCTGCAAAAAGAATACCCAAGTGAAGCGGGAAAAATCATCAACTACAACAAGACCATACTTACTTCCTCCTATGCTCAGATAGGCGACGGGTCCGAAGAGGTCCATATGAAGTAATTCCAGGGGTCTTGACGTAGTCATCACATTTTTGGCATGATGAGAGCTTCCCACTTGTTTACCTGCTTGACAAGCTGCACAAGGTCTATCTTTTTCAAAATGCACGTTAGTTAGACCTATCATGTGTTCTCCCTTTAGAAGCTTGTGAAGGTTCTTCATCCCCACATGTGCTAAACGGCGATGCCACAGCCAGCCCATGCAAGTCTTAGCAATTAAACATGCATCTAGACCGGCCTCCTCTTTTGCAAAATCAACTAAATAAAGTTTGTCGTCTAGTACACCCTTAAAAGCTAGTGAACCATCACTCCTTCTAAAGACAGACACATCTACATTAGTGAATAAACAATTATATCCCATATTGCAAAGTTGACTAACGGATAACAGATTATATCCAAGCGACTCAACTAAAAACACATTAGAAATAGAGTGCTCAGATGAAATAGCAATCTTCCCTAACCCTTTTACCTTGCCTTGGTTCCCATCACCGAATATGATTGAATCTTGGGAATCCTTGTTCTTGACGTAGGAGGTGAACATCTTCTTCTCCCCCGTCATGTGGTTTGTGCATCCGCTGTCAATAATCCAGCTTGAACCCCCGGATGCATAAACCTGCAAGGCAAATTTAGGCTTGGGTCTTAGGTACCCAACTCTTGTTGGGTCCTACAAGGTTAGTCACAATGGTCTTAGGGACCCAAATGCAAGTTTTATCTCCCTTGCATCTTGCCCCTAATTTCCTAGCAATTACCTTCTTATCCTTTCTACAAATGGCAAATGAAGCATTGCAAGCATGATATATTGTCGAAGGTTCATTAATTTTCCTAGGAACATTAACAACATTTCTCCTAGGCATGTGATGAACAACATTTCTCCTAGACATATCTCTACTATGCATATAGGAAGAACTAGAAGCAAACATGGCATGAGAATCAAAAGCATTATAACTTCTATAGGCATTCCTAGAATGTCTCCTATCATGATACATGAAAGCATGGTTCTTTTTAGCACTACTAGCCATAGGGGCCTTCCCTTTCTCCGTGGCGGAGATGGGAGCCTTATGGCTTGTTAAGTCCTTGGCTTCCCTCTTGAAGCCAAGTCCATCCTTAATTGAGGGGTGTCTACCAATCGTGTAGGCATCCCTTGCAAATTTTAGCTTATCAAATTCATTCTTGCTAGTCTTAAGTTGGGCATTAAGACTAGCCACTTCATCATTTAATTTAGAAATGCAAACTAGGTGTTCATTATAAGCATCAACATTAAAATCTTTGCACCTATTGCAAATCATAACATGTTCTACACAAGAGTTAGATTTACTTGCTACTTCTAATTTAGCATTTAAATTATCATTAACACCTTTTAAAGTAGAAATGGTTTCATGACAAGTAGATAGTTCACAAGAAAGCATTTCATTCCTTTTAACTTCTAGAGCAAGTGAATTTTGTGCACTAACAAATTTATCATGCTCTTCATATAAAAGATCCTCTTGCTTTTCTAATAACCTATTCTTATCATTTAAAGCATCAATCAATTAATTGATTTTATCAATTTTATTTCTATCTAAACCTTTAAATAAACTAGAATAGTCTATTTCATTGTCATCACTAGACTCATCATCACTTGAAGAAGCATAAGTGGTATCCCGAGTACATACCTTCTTCTCCTTCGCCATGAGGCATGTGTGATGCTCGTTGGGGAAGAGGGATGACTTGTTGAAGGCAGTGGCGGCAAGTCCTTCATCGTCGGATGAAGAGCAATCCGAGTCCCACTCCTTGCCAAGATGTGCCTCGCCCTTAGCCTTCTTGTACTTCTTCTTCTTTTCCCCTTTCTTCTCTTGTTCCTGGTCACTATCATTATCAGGGCAATTAGCGATAAAATGACCAATCTTACCGCACTTGAAGCAAGAGCGCTTTCCCTTCGTCTTGTTCTTCTTGGGATGCTCCTTGCGGCCCTTTAACGCCGTCTTGAAGCGCTTGATGATGAGGGCCATCTCTTCCTCATTTAGTCCTGCCGCCTCAACTTGCGCCACCTTGTTAGGTAGCGTCTCCTTGCTTTTCGTTGCTTTGAGGGCGATGGTTTGAGGCTCATGGATTGGGCCATTTAGCGCATCATCCACGTATCTCGCCTCCTTGATCATCATTCGCCCGCTTACGAACTTCCCAAGAACTTCTTCGGGCGACATCTTGGTGTACCTAGGATTTTCACGAATATTGTTCACCAGATGTGGATCAAGTACAGTAAAGGACCTTAGCATTAGGCGAACGACGTCGTGGTCTGTCCATCACGTGCTTCCGTAGCTCCTTATCTTGTTGATGAGGGTCTTGAGCTGGTTGTATGTTTGGGTTGGCTCCTCTCCCCTTATCATTGCAAATCTCCCAAGCTCGCCCTCCACCAACTCCATCTTGGTGAGCAAGGTGACATCGTTCCCCTCATGAGAGATCTTGAGGGTGTCCCAGATCTGCTTGGCATTGTCCAAGCCGCTCACCTTATGGTACTCGTCCCTGCACAAAGAGGCTAACAACACAGTAGTAGCTTGTGCATTTTTATGAATCTGTTCATTAATAAACATAGGACTATCCGAGCTATCAAATTTCATTCCACTCTCTACTATCTCCCATATGCTAGGATGGAGAGAGAACAAGTGACTACGCATTTTGTGGCTCCAAAATCCATAGTCCTCTCCATCAAAGTGAGGAGGTTTACCAAGTGGAATGGAGAGCAAATGAGCATTTGTACTTTGCGGAATACGAGAGTAATCGAAAGAAAAGTTCGAATTGACCGTTTTCTTTTTCTCGTATTCGTAGTCGTCCTTTTGGGAAGAAGAGGACTCGTCGCTGTCGTCGTAGTAGACGATCTCCTTGATGCGCCTTGTCTTCTTCTTCTTCCCATCTTTATGTTTGTGGCCCGAGCCCGAGTCAGTAGGCTTGTCATCCTTCGGCTCGTTGATGAAGGACTCCTTCTCCTTATCGTTGATCACAATTCCCTTCCCCTTAGGATCCATCTCTTCGGGCGATTAGTCCCTTCGTGAAGAGAACGGCTCCGATACCAATTGAGAGCACCTAGAGGGGGGGGGGTGAATAGGTGATCCTGTAAAACTTAAAACTTAATGCCACAAAACTTGATTAGGAGTTAGCGCAATAATGCCAAGTGGCTAGAGAGGAGTCTTAGCAAAACACGATAACCACAAGAAGATCAACACAGGTAGACACAGTGGTTTATCCCGTGGTTCGGCCAAGTACAAAACTTGCCTACTTCCACGTTGTGGCGTCCCAACGGACGAGGGTTGCAATCAACCCCTCTCAAGCGGTCCAAAGACCCACTTGAATACCATGGTGTTTTGCTTAGCTTTACTATATCCCGCTTGCGAGGAATCTCCACAACTTGGAGTCTCTCGCCCTTACAAAAGATGTTCACAAAGAAGCACGGAGTAAGGGAGGGATGAGCAACTCACACAAGACACAAAGATCACAGCAAATACGCACACACAAGACCCAGACTTGAGCTCAAAAGAGTATCACGAGTTTCTCACTAGAACGAAGCTCAAATCACTAAGAATGTCGAACAAGTGCGCAAGAATGAAGTGTGAGTGATCAACAATGCTCAAAGGATGCTTGGTTTTGTTCTCCATGCGCCAAGGGGTCCCTTTTATAGCCCCAAGGCAGCTAGGAGCCGTTGAGAGCATTGTAGGAAGGCAATTCTTGCCTTCTGTCGACTGGCGCACCGGACAGTCCGGTGCACCACCGGACACTGTCCGGTGCGGATTTGTTTCCTTATTTGGCGAAGTCGACCGTTGTAGATCCAGAGCCGTTGGCACACCGGACACTGTCTGGTGCACACCGGACAGTCCGGTGCCCCCTTGTGACCGTTGGCTCGGCCACGCGTCACGCGCGGAATCCTCGGCCGACCGTTGGACTGGCCGACCGTTGGCTCATCGGACAGTCCGGTGCACACCAGACAGTCCGGTGAATTATAGCCGTATGCCGTTAATCACTTCCCGAGAGCGACGACTTCGCCTGTGAACGGCTCACCGGACAGTCCGGTGAACACCGGACAGTCCGGTGATTTATAGTCGTACAACACCGTTGAAGTCCCGAGAGCAGCAAGTTCGCTAGACCCTGCCTGGCGCACCGGACACTGTCCGGTGCACCACCGGACAGTCCGGTGCACCAGACTTAGCAGACTTTGGCTGAACAAAGCCATCTCTTTTCCAATTCGATTTCTCCTATTTCCAGCACTTAGACACAATACATTAGTCCATAAAACAATGTACTAGGTCTAGAAACATACCTTTTGACTTGATTTGCACTTTGTCCACCACTTTGCATATATTAACACAAAAGCACTTGTGTTGGCACTCAATCACCAAAATACTTAGAAATGGCCCAAGGGCACATTTCCCTTTCAGCCCAAACCTAGCAAAACCCACCACCCACAGCGCAGGGTGGTTTTTTCGAGGCTCAACCACTAAAATGCTGTGAGTATCGCACCGCGTGCGCATACCCACGTCCTAGACACATGTCCTGCCAGTCCTCGATCGTGTCGGCAACACAGCTCGCTTCGCCACGTCCTCGCACGAGTGCGTGTCCCTAGTGTGAGCCACCACGAATGGTCATCCAGTGACTCTGGTCCCTCAGTCAAGTCCTAATGCCCGTCCTTCACCGCTCCCATCCATCGGCACGAACCCGCATGACCTTCACCTTCGTTGTCGAACCATCGTACCTATGCTCTATACCTACACACCACAAGTTGACCGACATGGTTGCTCATACACAATAACTCACGCCTCGGTCAGTCCACGACTAGACTCAAGATGCTATCCGTTGACAATCACTCAACATCAACCCGAACCACAAGGGACAAGTCAACCTTGTGTTCACAATCTCCCCTTAGGTGAGTGCATTTTCAACACCACCACATGAATATATATAAGTATAAAGAAGAAGAAGAGAAACTCACTCAAACGACAAAAAACTAGATAAAAGTCAGAAAGGTCATCCAGAGCGAGCAAAACTTGGTCCCCCAAAGAAATGGACAATGGCTCAACACGACCAAGTAGAAAAGACTAGCCCTCAAGAAGAGACAAAAGTAGGGCTCAACACCACTAGCCATAAGACAAAGCCAAATCAGAGCACAAAATCAGCAAGAGTGCTAAAATTAAAGCTAATTTCTCCAGAAAGAGCAAAATGGCTCGACACAACTAGCAAAAGCTCCAAACAACTCAAATTTCTATACCTTGAGAATCTCTCCCGCTTTGTGTGGCGGAACCGCCCGAATTATTCCAACTTAAGTGCCTAAGTCCCACCTTAGAGGCTAGACCACACTTAAATAGGAATAAAACGTCAGTCCCTCGGATCTAGTCCGACAAGGCCACTAACAGGATCAAGTACCACATACTCACTCGAAGGTGAGGCACAGAGCAAATACAATAAAGCATAAAACCACACATTAAAGAAATACTTAAGATTATTACAACATCATCTGAGTTTATCAAAAGTAGTGATCATTGTTTGGAATGCAGCGGAATATAACTAACGGTAAATAAACGGAGGGATGGGAAAGGCTGGCTCATCACTCCTCATGCTCCTCCCCTGCAGAGGTAGTGAAAGTCGCCTAGAGGGGGGTGAATAGGGTGAAATCTGAAATTTACAAACTTAAGCACAAACTACAAGCCGGGTTAGCATTAGAAATATAAACGAGTCCAAGAGAGAGGGCGCAAAACAAATCATGAGAAAATAAAGATCGAGACACGATGATTTGTTTTACCGATGTTCGGTTCTTGCAAACCTACTCCCCGTTGAGGTGGTCACAAAGACCGGGTCTCTTTCAACCCTTTCCCTCTCTCAAACGGTCCCTCGGACCGAGTGAGCTTTTCTTCTCAATCAAACGGGACACAAAGTCCCCGCAAGGACCACCACACAATTGGTGTCTCTTGCCTCGGTTACAATTGAGTTTGTCACAAGAAGAATGAGAAAGAAAAGAAGCGATCCAAGCGCAAGAGGTCAAATGAACAGAACAAATCACTCTCTCTAATCACTAAGGCTTTGTGTGGAGTTGGGAGAGGATTTGATCTCTTTGATGTGTCTTGTATTGAATGCTAGCTCTTGTAAGGTGTAGAAGAGTGGAAAACTTGGATGCCATTGAATGTGGGGTGGTTGGGGTATTTATAGCCCCAACCACCAAAAATGGCCGTTGGAAGTGTGCTGTCGCATGGCGCACCGGACACTGTCCGGTGCGCCAGCCACGGCAACAGACCGTTGGGGTTCGACCGTTGGAGCTCTAACTTGTGGGGCCTCTGGGCTGTCCGGTGGTGCACCGGACAGGTCCTATAGACTGTCCGGTGCGCCTTCTGGCGCTGCTCTGTCCTCTGCGAGCGCAGGCATGCATTTAATGCGTTGCAGTCGACCATTGCTTCGCGAAGTAGTCGTTGCTCCGCTGGTCCGGTGTGCACCGGACAGTCTGGTGAATTATAGCGGAGTGCCCTCTGATTTTCCCGAAGGTGACAAGTTCGAGCTGAAGTGCCCTGGTGCACCGGACACTGTCCGGTGGCACATCGGACAGTCCGGTGCGCCAGACCAGGATGCCTTTCGGGATGTCTTTTGCTCTCTTGTTTGAACCCTTTTCTTGGTCTTTGTATTTGCTTATTGTGAACCTTTGGCACCCGTAGAACTTATAGACTAGAGCAAACTAGTTAGTCCAATTATTTGTGTTGGGCAATTCAACCACCAAAATCAATTAGGAAATAGGTGTAAGCCTAATTCCCTTTCAATCTCCCCCTTTTTGGTGATTGATGCCAACACAAACCAAAGCAAATATAGAAGTGCATGAATGACTTAGTTTGCATAATTGTAAGTGCAAAGGTTACTTAGAATTGAGCCAATATAAATTCTCATAAGATATGCATGGATTGTTTCTTTATATTTTTATCATTTTGGACCACGCTTTCACCACTTGTTTTGTTTTTGCAAATTCTTTTGTAAATTCTTTTCAAAGTTCTTTTGCAAATAGTCAAAGGTAAATGAATAAGATTTTGAGAAGCATTTTCAAGATTTGAAATTTTCTCCCCCTGTTTCAAATGCTTTTCCTTTGACTTAAACAAAACTCCCCCTTGATGAAATCCTCCTCTTAGTGTTCAAAAGGGTTTTAAGATACTGATTTTGAAAATACTACTTTCTCCCCTTTTGAACATAATAAGATACCAATTTGAAAACATCATTTTTTGTATAATTAGGTGGTGGTGCGGTCCTTTTGCTTTGGGCTAATACTTTCTCCCCCTTTGGCATGAATCACCAAAAATGGATACTTTGAGTGAAATATAAGCCCTTTATAACTACTTTGTCCCCTTTGGTGAATAAAATATGAGTGAAGATTATACCAAAGACAGAGAATTGCTCGGAGCGACGGTGAAGGATGAGTAATTTGATGGAGTGGAGTGGAAGCCTTTGTCTTCGCCGAAGACTCCAATTCCCTTTCAATACGCCTATGACTTGGAAATATACTTGTTGGGGGCTTGTTCTCAAATGCTAAGAGTTAAGAACAAGGCAACACAGAGAATGTTAAATGTTAAAGTCCTTCGTCCTCCACCACCTTATATCCTTTCGGGATATAAAGAATTTCGGACGAAGGTTACGAAAGACGTACCTTCGTAAACATAATAACGAGGGACGAAGTACTCATATAAATCATGAGATATAAAATAAACATTTAAATGTTATCATAGAATCATTTCCATCTTTACTAACATGAACAAATATTAATGATTTCGAATTACAAATGTACCTTCGGTCCTGAGGAAGGCGAGAATACAAGTGCGATGCGAAGGCAAAAATGACAGGTTCCCGTGAACAGTACAGAGGTACTGTTCATCTATTTATAGGCACAGGTCGCAGCCTGTGACAAATTACAATTATGCCCCTTACAAAAGTTTACAACATTGACTCAGACCTCTATGGATAAAAAGGTCATTCTATCTCTATGTCGGTTCGTAACGCCGAAGCTCCATGAAAAGGGACCTTCGGCCATCGCTTAGAGACGACTTCAGCTGAAGCTGCTTCTTCGTATAAGACCTTCGGCGCACCGAAGCACGGCCCCAACAGTAGCCCCTTTCGCGGTGCTAGATCGTTTTTCGTAACGAGCTTGACCCGTGAAAAAAGCCTCTTCAGCTTCGGGAAGCCGAAGGTCCAAAAAACACCTTCCCTGAGCTCGTTGCGGAGAAACGATCCGGCTTCCGAGCGCGTGCCAGGCCCACCTTGCCGAATTACTGTTTGATCTTTGCGGTCCACTGCACAGCGAGTACGAGTGACTGCCCGCTTGGTGTAAAAAATCCTGCCGCTTCGCCTTCTTACCTGCAGCACTATATAAACAGACGGGTAGGTGTGAAGTTACCACAGCATTCATTGCTATTTGCACTGTTTTGCTGCCAAAATTTTCCACCATAGCCGAAGCTTAACTCTCAGAATCGAGCGAAGGTCCATCTCGACGTCTGCTTCGTCAGAAAGAAGAGCTTCGGGAGGAAAGAAAAAAGAAAAAAGTATCTGACTTCCCCAAACTCAGAATCAAATGGTGAGAGTGCGATCTACTGCCAAAGTTGTACGTGAGGGAGACGAAGCCGAAGGTTCGAACACTGTGCCCATCTCCGAAGCGATGCAGCGTTCCGGTCTAGTGACTGCGGAAGAAATGCCTGCTGCCGAAGCAAACCCGACGATTGCCGAAGGAGAAGAAGAAAACATTGAAGGGACTGATCCCGAAGATGACTACCGTATTGCCATGCCCAGCAAGCCGAGTCACCTGGATTTTGGGAAATCAACTGTTTCAAAGGCTGATCTTTTGAAGATGGTGAAAGCGGGTTATTTCAATGAAGACCAGAAGAAGCTACTTCGCTTCGGGGGAGAGGAAACCACCCCGAAGCCAGGGAAGGACGAGATTGTTATCTTCAAGAGTTTTTTAAAGGCTGGGCTTAGATTCCCTCTTCACGAGATTATTGCGGATATACTGAAAAGGTTTGGCATCTACCTTCACCAGTTAACTCCCAACGCTATCGTTAGACTTAGCGTTTATATTTGGGCCCTCCGAAGCCAAGCAGTGGAGCCACTTGCCGACAGTTTCTGTCGAGTTCATGAGTTGCATTATCAAACCAAGGCCAGAAAAGACGGGCTACACGATAACTTCGGTTGCTACAATTTTGCCTACCGGAAAACGGCAAAGTTTCCTGTAATTAGCTACCGAAGCAAATGGCCGGCAGGCTGGAAATCGGAATGGTTCTATGTCAAAGTTGATGACAACAAGGAGAAGCTTGTGCAAAGTCCAATCGAGCTGATCTTCGGAGAAACCCGACCCCGCTGCAACATGACGCCAGAGGGTGAAACACAGCATGCAATGGATGAATTCGGAATTATTGCAGAGCATATCGGCACCAGGGATCTGGTCCAAGAATTCTTGGCATTCAGAGTCTTCCCTACTCTGAAAGAATGGGAAATGCCAAAATTAAAGGGGGAGAAGAAGAAGGGGGATCTTGTCCGGCTGCCCTATCACTTCAAATTCAAGAAATACTTTAAGAAGCCCTGCCAAGAGTGGCTGGACACAATCGAGGTGATGTGCAATGAAATCTTGGGGAATTATTCCAAAAAAGAGGATCAACTAATGACAGCGGCCTTCGGCGCCCGACCGAAGCGAAGGCTGAACCGAGTGCTTGATGCCCTGGGCTTCGAGTACCCAGACTATGAGCAGTTGAACAAGGGTGCCGAGGGCCACAAAAGAAAAAGAGTGGCCGAAACTCTGACCAAGGATGAAGAACGACCAGCAACAGAGAAAAAGATTCCCAAGAAAAGAAAAATATCAACTCCGAAGCGAAAAATATCCGAAGAAGAGGGGACCCCCACACCACCTTCTACCAGCGACGTGGAGGAAATTTTAAAGGTAATGACTGAACCCATGCCCACGAAGCTAAGCCCATTAGGGTTCCAACTGACGAAGCTTTTTCGAAAGGTGGACGAGCCGGATCAAACGAAGATAACCAAACCCAAGCGGCAAAGAATTATTGCAGTAACTGAAGTTATCGACAAGACGCCGCCTCGGGCATCAATTCATAAAACACCAGCTGTCGAAGGCACCACAAACGTCGAAGTCGCACCTTCGGAAGTTGCGGCTACCGAAGCCGCTACAGCCGAAGATGTAAATTTAGAAACCACCATTGAGGACATTGACAAAATCTTGCAAGACATGGCTGCAGAAGAAGCTGGTGCTACTACTGAAAAAACCATGGCCACAGTGCCTGAGAAAGGAAAAGAACTAGCCGAAGACACTTCGGACGACGAATCCTACTCTTTTCAAAATTTAGTTGGGCAAAACCTGTCGAAGGACGAAATAGAAGAGCTCAAGGATTATGCCAAATCTTGCGGCTACAAGCCAGGAGCTCTCCTATTTGGAGGTGTGGACGATGAAAAATTAGGCTGCATTCGAGACCAAACTGGAGCTAAGGTAATCGGTACTCTATCAAAGAGTATCGGTTTTCCGAAGCTAGAGACAGACATCAGCCGCTACCGACGACAACATATCGTCGGCAGCTTATTTTACTCCAACTTCAAGGTAAACAACCTTTTCTCTGATTTTTATTGCTGTTAATAATGAAAATGTTACCAACGTAAGTTGTTTCTGTGCAGAGCATGCTACTGAGCAAAGCTCTGAAGATGCAGCAAGATTTGGAGGACAAAAAACACGAAGCTATAATTGAAAACTTAGAAAGCAAGATAAAAGAACAATCTGCCATCATTGAAAAGAAAGACTTCGAGCTCCAATCGACCGAAGGCTTGCTGGCTGAGACTGAGGCTAAAGTTTCAGAGTTGAATTCGAAGCTTAGCAGTCAATCAAAACAATTCGATCAGGAAAAGCTAGAGCTTAATTCGAAGCTTGAAGCCGAAGTCCAGACCAGCTCAGAATTGAAGAAATCGTTAACAAGCCTTCAAGACAAATGCTTGAAATTTGGCAATAATTGTATTGGACGATTAAAAAAGATATTTTACTCTGTTGGAGCCAGCAGCGGGAAATTTAACCCTTCAGCGGAAAATTTACCACAGGCCTTCGATCATATTGAAGCTGAAATCGAAGAACTTGACGAAGTTATAGCCGGGCACGGCGACTTCTGTGCCTGGGTAGCTTCTCGGGGTACCGCTGCTGCATTCCTGAAGGCCGGCTGCGAGCATGGAAAAATTGTCAACAGGCCCAACTTCACCCTATCTCCATCAATCCTGGATGATATACCTGACCTCGCCCAAAGCATCTCAAATAGGTTTATAAAAATGATATGGACAAAAGGCGGGCGGGAGAAGGCTGGAGACGAAGCCCGAAGTCATCTTGAACCAGTAAGAAATGATACTTCGTACTTACCTTTTCCTTTGCACTTGATTTTTACTCACGATTCCTTGATTTATGTAGGATGACGAAGGTGAAGATGATGCTTAAGTTATGTCGCCGAAGCTGTCGCCGAAGCTGAAGCTTAATGAAGATCAGTAGAAATATACTATAGAGAAAAAACTCAGGATACTTTTGCAACAAGTTTTGTAAATACAATTGAACTGTTCTCAAGGAACTTTGTACATACCTTGTAGTATATTCTTACCCTTCTACTAGGGTGCTTTGATGTGAACGAAATCAGTATTTTGAGCCGAAAGCGAAAAAAACACCTTCCCTTCTTTTCGTACACAACGAAGCATAGAATACCACTTCTCCCTTCTGCCGAAGCTTTTCTTTTACACAACGATTCATAAAAAGCCAATTCTCCCTTCTGCCGAAGCTTTTCTTTTACACAACGATTCATAAAAAGCCAATTCTCTTTTTTGCCGAAGCAACCACTTTGGTACATAAATGCTATGAATGAATGCTTATGTATGCAAATGCCATGATGTAATGTAATGCGCGAATGAATGTCCGAAGCGTATGTCCGAAGCCACACTCATCCATTATTTCCTTAGGAACAACCATACATCAGCTCTGCATTCCCTTAGGAATGACTTTGGAGCTTCTTCGCCTTTTACTTAGGCAGTATAAGCTCTGCATTCCCTTAGGAACGTCTTTGGAGCTTCTTCGCCTTTTACTTAGGCGGTATCAGCGTTGACTTTTTGCTGTAAGCTCTGCATCCCCTTAGGGACGTCTTTGGAGCTTCTTCGCCTTTTACTTTCGGCGGAATCAGAGCTCTGCATCCCCTTAGGGACGTCTTTGGAGCTTCTTCTCTCTTTTTTTTTAGTTTCGGCACTCGATGGTGCGTTCTCAGCTTTTACATTTACATTCTTTGGGGGATTTTGCTCTTATAAAACTAAAAAGGAAATTACATATGATGGCCCCATTAAAAACCTTTCTCCCCCTTTAGAAAGGAAAAGGGTGCCATGAAAAAGAAAAAGAAAAACATAAAAAATTACATCAAGTTATACATAGTATCTCCGAAGCTCATCTGCATTCCAAGATCTTGGAATTTCGTTGCCATCCATGTCCTTTAATCTGTACGAACCAGGCCTCGACGAAGATGCTACTAAGAAAGGCCCTTCCCATTTCAATTGCAACTTGCCCACTGTATCTGGGTTGGCTACTCTCCGAAGCACCAAATGCCCTGGCTCAATATTTTTTAGCCGGACCTTTCTATCTCGCCATTTGATTGTTTCAGCTTGATATTTATTGATATTCTCCATGGCCTGAAGCCTGATCCCTTCTAAGGCATCTTTTTCCACAAGACAAGCATCTTCGGCACCTGATTCTGCCGAAGCTACCACTCTTATTGATCCAGCTTTAGCTTCTTCCGGAGTTATTGCTTCGTCACCAAATAACAACTTAAATGGGGTAAAGCCTGTAGACCTTGATGTTGTTGTATTGTGGCTCCACACCACTTTGGTCAACTGATCTGGCCACTTTTCCCTGGGTTGATTGAAGATTAACTTCATTATTCCTGTCATTATGATGCCGTTGGCCCTTTCAACAAGCCCATTCGACTCCGGATGCCTGACTGATGCAAAATGGATCTTCGTTCCAATTTGATCACAGAAATTTCTGAAATCTTCGGAGTCGAACTGTGTTCCATTATCTACAGTGATGGCCTTCGGCACTCCGAAGCGACAGACAATGTTCTGCCAGAAAAATTTTTGGACAGTGGCCGAAGTTATTGTGGCTAATGGCTTCGCCTCAATCCACTTGGAAAAATACTCCACAGCCACTATAACATATTTCAGATTGCCTTGAGCCGGTGGTAATGGACCCAGCAAGTCGAGGCCCCACCTTTGCAATGGCCAGATGGGCTGTATCAGCTGTGTCAAAGACGAAGGTTGCTTTTGATCTCTTGCACATTTCTGACAACCTTCGCACTTTTGAACCAACTCCGCTGCATCCGAAGCTGCCTTCGGCCAATAAAACCCTTGGCGAAAAACTTTTCCAAGTAACGGCCTGGATCCGATGTGGGATCCACACAGGCCTGCATGTATCTCTTTCATCAATTCTATACCTTCGGCTCTAGATAAGCACTTGAGCAGCGGGGCACAAACTCCATGCTTGTATAATTCCCCTTCTATCATGATATACGGACGAGCTCTTGCCTCTATTCTTTTATTATAAGCTTCGTCATCTGATGGGAAGTTACCCTGAAGGTAAGAGATTATTTCAGTTCTCCAATCTTCACTGTACACAGGAGAAATGTTAAGGACTGCTCTTTCAAGTAGCTCCACTGAAGGTGCCTTTATTGTTTCGAAAAACACATCCGAAGGTAGCGGCAGCCCCTGTGCTGCAGACTTGGCCAACAAATCAGCATGCTCATTTTGTCCTCGAGGGATATTCTTAACAGAAAATCCTTCGAAGGAAGCTTCGATCCTTCGGACCGTGTCTAGGTATTTTTCAAGCTTCGGGTCTTTAGCCTTGCAACTTTTGTCAATGTGACCCGAAACAACCTGGGAATCAGTTTTAAGAATCGCCCTTCTGATTCCCATTGCCTTTAGTTTCCGAAGACCTAGGAGCAGGGCTTCGTACTCAGTTATATTATTTGTGCAGCTGAAGTCAAGTCTTGCTGCATAGCAAGTTTTAACCTTGGACGGTGAGACCAACACAGCAGCTGCACCTGCTCCGAAGGTTCCCCAAGAGCCATCACAAAACACTGTCCATACTTCGGCATCTTTATTTGCTTCTTCGTCCTGAGCCCCTGGCGTCCAGTCGGCAATGAAATCTGCCAATGCTTGAGACTGGATTGAGGATCTATGCACATAGTCAATGTAAAATTCATTGAGCTCCGCAGCCCATTTTCCAATCCGGCCAGTAGCTTCTCTATTTCTCATGATATCCTTCAATGGCTGCGAAGAAGGAACAATAATGTTGTATGCCTGGAAATAATGCCGAAGCTTCCTGGATGCCATTAAAACGACATACAATACCTTCTCCAGCTCTGTATAATTCTTCTTTGAAACACTAAGGACCTCAGATACAAAATATACTGGGACCTGCTTCTTGACTTGTCCATCAAATTTCTCCTGGACAAGTGCCGCACTTACTGCTGAGTGCGAAGCTGCCACATATAACAACAGAGGAGCCCCTGGCGTTGGTGGAGTTAATGTCGTGAGATCTATTAAGTATTGCTTCAGCTCTTCGAAGGCTTTTTGTTGACTTGGGCCCCATTGAAAGACTTCAGCTGACTTCAGCACCTCGAAGAATGGTAAGTTTCTTTCTGCTGATCTGGATATAAATCTGTTGAGAGATGCCAGCCTTCCCGTCAATCTTTGGGCCCCCTTTCTTGTGGTTGGTGGCTCCATTCGAAGTATGGCTTCGATTTTATTTGGGTTAGCTTTGATTCCCTTTGTTGAAACCAAGCATCCAAGAAATTTACCCTTCTTCACTCCGAAGACACATTTTTCTGGATTCAGCTTCAGACCAGCTTGTCTGAAGCTGGCGAAGGTCTCCTGCAGATCAGCAATATGATTTTCTTGCTTCGTGCTTTTTACAATGATGTCATCGACATAAGTCAACACATTTCTGCCTATCTGAGATTGGAGAACCTTCGCAGTCATTCTGCTGAAACTCCCTCCAGCATTCTTGAGCCCCTCAGGCATCCGAAGGTAGCAATATGTACCACTTGGGGTTATGAAGCTAGTCTTCGGCTCATCTTCCTTCTTCATCCAGATTTGATGATAGCCCGAGTAACAGTCCAGGAGACTCATGAGCTCTGAAGAAGCTGCTGCATCAACTAAAGAGTCTATCCTTGGCAACGGGAATTCATCCTTCGGACAAGCCTTGTTGAGATCTGTGAAATCAATACACATTCTCCACTTGCCGTTGGCCTTCTTCACCATAACAGTGTTAGCTAGCCACTCTGGATACTTCACTTCTCTGATAACTCCTGCACTGAGGAGTCTTTTTACTTCATTGCGAGCCCCTTCGGCCTTGTCATCGGACATTTTCCGAAGCCTTTGCTTTCGGGGTCTGAAGGATGGGTCAACATTAAGCGAATGTTCAATAACATCCCGATTTACTCCACAGAGATCATTAGCTGACCATGCAAAGACATCTTTGTTGTTGAATAAAAACCTTATCAAGGTTTTCTCCTGGTCTTCAGATAATTGCGAGCCCAACAACACCTTCTGCTCTGCTATATCTTCACACAATAACATAGGCTTCGGTTGATCCGCTGAAGCTGCCTTCTCCCTCCTGAATTTGTACTGTTCACAAGCTTCAGCTCCATCTATGTTATGGATTGCCTTGGAGTCAGTCCAGCTTCCCTCGGCCCTTCTAGCAGCTTCCTGGCTTCCATGAATAGCGATAGGCCCTTGGTCCGAAGGTATCTTCATGCAGAGATAAGCTGGGTGAAGAATTGCTTCGAAGGCATTAAGAGTACCACGGCCAATGATAGCATTGTAAGGATACTCCATGTCAACAATATCAAACACAATTTGCTCAGTCCTTGTGTTGTTAACAAATCCGAAGGTTACCGGCATGGTAATCTTCCCAAGTGCTACAATCTGTCGCCCTCCGAAGCCACAAAGAGGGTGCGTAGCATCATGAATCTTGTCTTCGGGCTCTTGCATTTGTCTGAAGGCTTTAGCAAATATAATATCAGCTGCACTGCCTGTATCAACTAGGACATTGTGGACCAGAAATCCTTTGATCACGCAAGAAATAACCATGGCATCATTGTGAGGATAATCCTTAAGCTGAAGGTCTTCCTGAGAGAAAGTAATTGGAATGTGGGACCATTTTGACTTGATGAAGGGTCCCTGCACTCCAACATGCTGCACTCTTCTCTGAGCCTCCTTCTTCTGCTTCTTGTTAGCCGGCTCTGAGCAAGAACCGCCTGTTATCGGGAGCACCAGCTTCGAAGCCGAAGCAGCTCCAGCTTGATTGTTGAACGAAGCCATCAGCTCAGAAAGGTGGAAGTGAGTTCACCGGAGGTGGGCGCCAATGTTGGGGGCTTGTTCTCAAATGCTAAGAGTTAAGAACAAGGCAACACAGAGAATGTTAAATGTTAAAGTCCTTCGTCCTCCACCACCTTATATCCTTTCGGGATATAAAGAATTTCGGACGAAGGTTACGAAAGACGTACCTTCGTAAACATAATAACGAGGGACGAAGTACTCATATAAATCATGAGATATAAAATAAACATTTAAATGTTATCATAGAATCATTTCCATCTTTACTAACATGAACAAATATTAATGATTTCGAATTACAAATGTACCTTCGGTCCTGAGGAAGGCGAGAATACAAGTGCGATGCGAAGGCAAAAATGACAGGTTCCCGTGAACAGTACAGAGGTACTGTTCATCTATTTATAGGCACAGGTCGCAGCCTGTGACAAATTACAATTATGCCCCTTACAAAAGTTTACAACATTGACTCAGACCTCTATGGATAAAAAGGTCATTCTATCTCTATGTCGGTTCGTAACGCCGAAGCTCCATGAAAAGGGACCTTCGGCCATCGCTTAGAGACGACTTCAGCCGAAGCTGCTTCTTCGTATAAGACCTTCGGCGCACCGAAGCACGGCCCCAACAATACTTGAAAACACATTAGTCATAGCATATAAAAGAGACATGATCAAAGGTAAATTTATGAGCTATGTATGCAAGACATCAAAAGAAATTCCTAGAATCAAGAATATTTAGCTCATGCCTAAGTTTGTTAAAAGTTTGTTCATCTAGTGGCTTGGTAAAGATATCGGCTAATTGTTCCTTAGTGTTAATATATGCAATCTCGATATCTCCCTTTTGTTGGTGATCCCTTAAGAAATGATATCGAATGGCTATGTGTTTAGTGCGGCTATGCTCAACGGGATTATCCGCCATGTGGATTGCACTCTCATTATCACATAGAAGAGGAACTTTGGTTAATTTGTAACCGTAGTCCCTAAGGGTTTGCCTCATCCAAATAATTGCGCGCAACAATGGCCTGCGGCAATGTACTCGGCTTCGGCAGTAGAAAGAGCGATGGAATTTTGCTTCTTTGAAGCCCAAGACACCAAGGATCTTCCCAAGAACTGGCAAGTCCCCGATGTGCTCTTTCTATTAATCTTACACCCTGCCCAATCGGCATCCGAATAACCAATTAAATCAAACGTGGATCCCCGAGGGTACCAAAGCCCAAACTTAGGAGTATGAACTAAATATCTCAAGATTCGTTTTACGGCCGTAAGGTGAGCTTCCTTAGGGTCGGCTTAGAATCTTGCACACATGCATACGGAAAGCATAATATCCGGTTGAGATGCACATAAGTAGAGTAAAGAGCCTATCATCGACCGATATACCTTTTGATCGACGGATTTACCTCCTGTGTCGAGGTCGAGATGCCCATTGGTTCCCATGGGTGTCTTGATGGGCTTGGCATCCTTCATCCCAAACTTGTTTAGAATGTCTTGAATATACTTCGTTTGGCTAATGAAGGTGCCTTCTTGGAGTTGCTTCACTTGAAATCCTAAGAAGTACTTCAACTCCCCCATCATCGACATCTCGAATTTCTGTGTCATGATCCTACTAAATTCCTCACATGTAGATTCGTTAGTAGACCCAAATATAATATCATCAACATAAATTTGGCATACAAACAGATCATTGTCAAGAGTTTTAGTAAATAAAGTAGGATCGGCCTTTCCGACTTTGAAGCCATTAGTGATAAGAAAATCTCTTAGGCATTCATACCATGCTCTTGGGGCTTGCTTGAGCCCATAAAGCGCCTTAGAGAGTTTATAAACATGGTTAGGGTACTCACTATCTTCAAAGCCGGGAGGTTGCTCAACATAGACCTCCTCCTTGATTGGTCCATTGAGGAAGGCACTTTTCACGTCCATTTGATAAAACTTGAAGCCATGGTAAGTAGCATAGGCAAGTAAAATGCGAATTGATTCTAGCCTAGCTACGGGTGCATAGGTTTCACCGAAATCCAAACCTTCGACTTGTGAGTATCCCTTGGCCACAAGTCAGGCTTTGTTCCTTGTCACCACACCATGCTCATCTTGCTTGTTGCGGAAGACCCACTTGGTTCCTACAACATTTTGATTAGGACGTGGAACTAAATACCATACCTTGTTCCTAGTGAAGTTGTTGAGCTCCTCTTGCATCGCCACAACCCAATCCAAATCTTGTAGTGCTTCCTCTACCCTGTGTGGCTCAATAGAGGAAACAAAAGAGTAATGCTCACAAAAATGTGCAACACGAGATCTAGTGGTTACCCCCTTATGAATGTCGCCGAGGATGGTGTCAACGGGGTGATCTTGTTGGATTGCTTGGTGGATTCTTGGGTGTGGCTGTCTTGGTTCTTCATCCTCCTTGTCTTGATCATTTGCATCTCCCCCTTGACCATTGCCGTCATCTTGAGATGGCTCATCCTTTTGATCTTCTCCTTCATCAACTTGAGCCTCATTTTCATTTTGAGTTGGTGGAGATGCTTGCGTGGAGGAGGATGGTTGATCTTGTGCATTTGGAGGCTCTTCGGATTCCTTAGGACACACATCCCCAATGGACATGTTCCTTAGCGCGACGCACGGAGCCTCTTCATCACCTATCTCATCAAGATCAACTTGCTCTACTTGAGAGCCGTTAGTCTCATCAAACACAACGTCACAAGAAACTTCAACTAGTCCTGAGGACTTGTTAAAGACTCTGTATGCCCTTGTGTTTGAATCATATCCTAGTAAAAAGCCTTCTACAGTCTTAGGAGCAAATTTAGATTTTCTACCTCTTTTAACAAGAATAAAGCATTTGCTACCAAAGACTCTAAAATATGAAATATTGGGCTTTTTACCGGTTAGGAGTTCATATGATGTCTTCTTGAGGATTCAGTGTAGATACAACCGGTTGATGGCGTAGCAGGCGGTGTTGACCGCCACGGCCCAAAACCGATCCGAAGTCTTGTACTCATCAAGCATGGTCCTTGCCATGTCCAATAGAGTTCTATTCTTCCTCTCCACTACACCATTTTGTTGTGGCGTGTAGGGAGAAGAGAACTCATGCTTGATGCCCTCCTCCTCAAGGAAGCCTTCAATTTGAGAGTTCTTGAACTCCGTCCCGTTGTCGCTCCTAATTTTCTTGATCCTTAAGCCGAACTTGTTTTGAGCCCGTCTCAAGAATCCCTTTAGGGTCTCTTGGGTATGAGATTTTTCCTGCAAAAAGAACACCCAAGTTAAGTGAGAATAATCATCCACTATAACTAGACAGTACTTACTCCCGCAGATGCTTATGTAAGCAATCGGGCCGAATAGGTCCATGTGTAGGAGCTCGAGTGGCCTGTCAGTCGTCATAATGTTTTTATGTGGATGATGAACTCCAACTTGCTTCCCTGCCTGACATGCGCTACAAATCATGTCTTTCTCAAAATGAACATTTGTTAGTCCCAAAATGTGTTCTCCCTTTAGAAGCTTGTGAAGATTCTTTATTCCAACATGTGCTAGTCGGCGATGCTAGAGCCAGCCCATGTTAGTCTTAGCAATTAGGCAAGTGTTGAGTTCAGCTCTATCAAAATCTACTAAGTATAGCTGACCCTCTAACACTCCCTTAAATGCTATTGAATCATCACTTCTTCTAAAGACAGTAACACCTACATCAGTAAAAAGACAGTTGTAGCCCATTTTGCATAATTGAGAAACTGAAAGCAAGTTGTAATCTAAAGAGTCTACAAGAAAAACATTAGAAATGGAATGGTCAGGAGATATAGCTATTTTACCCAATCCTTTGACCAAACCTTGATTTCCATCCCCGAATGTGATCGCTCTTTGGGGATCTTGGTTTTTCTCATAGGAGGAGAACATCTTCTTCTCCCTGTCATGTGGTTTGTGCACCCGCTATTGATGATCCAACTTGAGCCCCCGGATGCATAAACCTACAAAACAAGTTTAGTTCTTGGTTTTAGGTACCCAAACGGTTTTGGGTCCTTTGGCATTAGATACAAGAACTTTGGGTACCCAAACACAAGTCTTTGATCCCTTATGTTTGCCCCCAATAAACTTGGCAACTACTTTGCCGGATTTGTTAGTCAAAACATAAGATGCATCAAAAGTTTTAAATGAAAAGTTGGAATCATTTGATGCACTAGGAGTTTTCTTCTTAGGCAATTCAGCACGGGTTGTTTGCCTAGAGCTAGATGTCTCACCCTTATACATAAAAGCATGATTAGGGCCAGAGCGAGACTTCCTAGAATGAATTCTCCTAATTTTGCTCTCGGGATAACCGACAGGGTACAAAATGTAACCCTCATTATCCTGAGGCATGAGAGCCTTGCCCTTAACAAAATTAGACAATCTTTTAGGAGGGGCATTAAGTTTGACATTGTCTCCCCTTTGGAAGCCAATGCCATCCTTGATGCCAGGGCGTCTCCCATTATAGAGCATGCTTCTAGCAAATTTAAACTTTTCATTTTCTAAGTCATGCTCATTGATCTTAGCATTAAGTTGAGCTATGTGATCATTTTGTTCTTTAATTAAAGCTAGGTGATTATGGATAGCATCAACATTAATTCTCTACATCTAGTACAAATGGAAGTATGCTCAACGGTAGATGTAGAGGGTTTGCAAGATTTTAATTCTACAACCTTAGCATGTAATATATCATTTTCACTTCTAAGGTTAGAAATAGTAACATTGCAAACATCAAAATCTTTAGCCTTAGCAATCAATTGTTCATTTTCATTTTTAAGGCTAGCAAGAGAGACATTCAATTCTTCAATCTTAGCAAGTAAGTTAACATTATCATCTCTAAGATTGGGAATTGAAACATCACAAGTATTAGAATCAACCTTAGCAATTAATTTAGCATTTTTATTTCTAAGGTTGGAAATAGTGTCATGGCAAGTGCTTAGCTCACTAGATAGTTTTTCACATTTTTCTACTTCTAGAGCGTAAGCATTTTTAACCTTAACATGCTTCTTGTTTTCTTTAATAAGGAAGTCCTCTTGGGAGTCCAAGAGATCATCCTTCTCACGAATAGCACTAATTAATTCATTTAATTTTTCTTTTTGTTGCATGTTTAGGTTGGCAAAAAGGGTGCGCAAGTTATCCTCCTCATCACTACAATTATCCTCATCACTAGAGGTTTCATATTTAGTGGAGGATCTTGATTTTACCTTCTTCCTTTTGCCGTCTTTTGCCATGAGGCACTTGTGGCCGACGTTGGGGAAGAGAAGACCCTTGGTGACGGCGATGTTGGCGGCGTCCTCGTCGGAGGAGGAGTCGGAGGAGCTCTCCTCGGAGTCCCACTCGCGGCACACATGGGCATCGCCGCCCCTCTTCTTGTAGTACCTCTTCTTCTCCTTTCTTCTCCCCTTCTTGTCGTCGCCCCTATCACTATCACTGGATAATGGACATTTAGCAATGAAATGACCGGGCTTACCACATTTGTAGCAAACTTTCTTGGAGCGGGGCTTGTAATCTTTCCCCCTCCTTTGCTTGAGAATTTGGCGGAAGCTCTTGATGATGAGCTCCATCTCCTCATTGTCGAGCTTAGAGGCGTCGATTGGTTGTCTACTTGATGTAGACTCCTCCTTCTTCTCCTCCGTCGCCTTGAATGCAACCGGTTGTGCTTCGGGCGCGGAGGGGCCATCTAGCTCGATGATCTTCTTTGAGCCTTTGATCATCAACTCAAAGCTCACAAAATTACCTATTACTTCCTTGGGAGTCATTAGTGTATATCTAGGATTACCACGAATTAATTGAACTTGAGTAGGGTTAAGGAAAACAAGTGATCTAAGAATAACCTTAACCACCTCATGGTCATCCCATTTCTTACTCCCGAGGTTGCACACTTGGTTCACCAAGGTTTTGAGCCGGTTGTACATTTCTTGTGGCTCTTCACCTTGGCGAAGTCGGAAGCGACCGAGCTCCCCTTCGATCGTCTCTCTCTTGGTGATTTTGGTCACCTCGTCTCCTTCGTGCACGGTCTTGAGCACGTCCCAAATCTCCTTGGCGCTTTTCAATCCTTGCACCTTGTTATACTCCTCTCGACTTAGAGAGGTGAGGAGTATAGTGGTGGCTTGGGAGTTGAAGTGCTCGATTTGGGCCACTTCGTCCTCATCATAATCTTCATCCCCTACGGATGGTACCTGTACACCAAACTCAACAACATCCCATATACCTTTGTGGAGTGAGGTTAGGTGATATCGCATCATATCACTCCACCTAGCATAATCTTCACCATCAAACGTTGGTGGTTTGCCCAATGGGACGGAAAGTAATGACGTATGTTTAGGAATGCGAGGGTAGCGTAGGGGGATCTTACTAAACTTCTTACGCTCATGGCGCTTAGAAGTTACGGACGGTGTGTCCGAGCCGGAGGTGGATGGCGACGAGGAGTCGGTCTCGTAGTAGACCACCTTTCTCATCTTTTTCTTCTTGTCACCGCTCCGACGCGATTTGTGTGAAGGGGATTCCTTTTCCTTCCCCTTCCCTTTGTTGTAGGACTCTCCCGATGGAGCCTTCCCGTGGCTTGTAATGGGTTTCTCGCCGGTCCCCATCTCTTTCTTGGCGTGATCTCCCGACATTACTTCGAGCGGTTAGGCTCTAATGAAGCACCGCGCTCTGATACCAATTGAAAGTCGCCTAGAGGGGGGGTGAATAGGGCGAAATCTGAAATTTACAAACTTAAGCACAAACTACAAGCCGGGTTAGCGTTAGAAATATAAACGAGTCCGAGAGAGAGAGGGCACAAAACAAATCGTGAGCAAATAAAGATCGAGACACGATGATTTGTTTTACCGAGGTTCGGTTCTTGCAAACCTACTCCCCGTTGAGGTGGTCACAAAGACCGGGTCTCTTTCAACCCTTTCCCTATCTCAAACGGTCCCTCGGACCGAGTGAGCTTTTCTTCTCAATCAAACAGGACACAAAGTCCGTGCAAGGACCACCACACAATTGGTGTCTCTTGCCTCGGTTACAATTGAGTTTGTCACAAGAAGAATGAGAAAGAAAAGAAGCGATCCAAGCGCAAGCGCTCAAATGAACACAACAAATCACTCTCTCTAATCACTAAGGCTTTGTGTGGAGTTGGGAGAGGATTTGATCTCTTTGATGTGTCTTGTATTGAATGCTAGCTCTTGTAAGGTGTAGAAGAGTGGAAAACTTGGATGTCATTGAATGTGGGGTGGTTGGGGTATTTATAGCCCCAACCACCAAAAATGGCCGTTGGAAGTGTGCTGTTGCATGGCGCACCGGACAGTCCGGTGTGCCACCGGATACTGTTCGGTGCGCCAGCCACGTCAGCAGACCGTTGGGGTTCGACCGTTGGAGCTCTGACTTGTGGGGCCTCTGGGCTGTCCGGTGGTGCACCGGACAGTAGACTGTCCGGTGCACCTTCTGGTGCTGCTCTGTCCTCTGCGCGCGCATTTAATGCGTTGCAGTTGAAAGGGAAATGTGCCCTTGGGCCATTTCTAAGTATTTTGGTGATTAAGTGTCCAACACAAGTGCCTAAGTGTTAAATTGTGCCAAAGACTCAAGAAGTGCAAATCAAGATTAAAGGTAAGTTTCTAGACTTAGTACATTGTTTTGAACACTAATGTATTGTGTCTAAGTGCTAGAAACAGGAGAAACAATTATGGAGAAGTTGGCTGTGTATAGCCAAAAGACTCCTCGGTCTGAGTGCACCGGACTATCCGGTGGTGCACCAGACAGTGTCCGGTGCGCCAGGCTGGCGTCTGTCAACTGGCTGCTCTCGGGACTTCGACGGCAATGTACGGCTATAAATCACCGGACTGTCCGGTGGTGCACCGGACTGTCCGGTGAGCCAACTGTCGGCCCGACCAATGGTCGGCCGCTTAATCCGCGCGCGACGCGTGGCAGAGCCAACGGTCAGAAGGGGGCACCGTACTGTCCGGTGTGCACCAGACAGTGTCTGGTGCGCCAACGGCTCTGAATCTCCAACGGTCGGCTTCGCCAAAGAAGGAAAGAAATCCGCACCGGACAGTGTCCGGTGGTGCACCGGACTGTCCGGTGCGCCAGGCGACTAAAGACAAGAATTGCCTTCCTGGAATGCTCTCAACGGCTCCTAGCTGCCTTGGGGCTATAAAAGGGACCCCTAGGCGCATGGAGGAGCACACCAAGCATTCTCTAAGCATTCCTAAGCACCAAGACTTCAATTCCGCGCATTCGATTCTTTGTGATAGCAACTAGAGCTCCATTTGAGTAGAGAACTCTTTGAGTTGTGTTGAGAGCTCATGTTGTGACTTGTGTGCATATTGTCGCTCTGATTTTGTGTCTTGTGTGCGTTGCTCATCCCTCCCTTACTCCGTGCTTCTTTGTGAACATCAAATTGTAAGGGCGAGAGGCTCCAAGTTGTGGAGATTCCTCGCAAGCGGGATATAGTAAACAAAGCAAAACACCATGGTATTCAAGTGGGTCTTTGGACCGCTTGAGAGGGGTTGATTGCAACCCTCGTCCGTTGGGATGCCACAACATGGAGTAGGCAAGTTTTGTACTTAGCCGAACCACGAGATAAACCATTGTGTCTATCTGTGTTGATCTTCTTGTGGTTATTGTGTCTTGCTAGAACTCCTCTCTAGCCACTTGGCTTTAATGTGCTAACTCCTAATCAAGTTTTGTGGCATTAAGTTTTAAGTTTTTACAGGATCACCTATTCACCCCCCCTCTAGGTGCTCTCAATTGGTATCAGAGCCGTTCTCTTCAAAGAAGGGACTAATCGCCCGAAGAGATGGATCCTAAGGGCAAGGGGATGGTGGTCAACGATAAGGAGAAGGAGTCCTTTGTCAATGATCCAAAGGATGACAAGCCTACTGACTCAGGATCGGGCCACAAAAGAAAAGACAGGAGGAAGAAGAAAACAAGGCGTATCAAGGAGATAGTCTACTACGACAGCGACGAATCTTCCTCTTCCCAAAAGGACGATGACAACGACTACGAGAAAAAGAAGATGGTTAATTCAAACTTTTCCTTTGATTATTCTCGTATTCCGCAAAGTTCCAATTGTCATTTGCTTTCCATTCCCCTCGGTAAACCCCCCCCACTTCGATGGAGAGGACTACGGATTTTGGAGTCACAAAATGCGTAGCCACCTGTTCTCTCTCCATCCAAGTATATGGGAGATAGTAGAAAATGGAATGCACTTTGATAGTACGGATAGTTCCATGTTCATTAATGAGCAAATTCACAAAAATGCACAAGCTACTACTGTTCTTCTAGCTTCATTGTGCAGGGATGAATACCATAAAATGAGCGGCTTGGATAATGCCAAGCAGATTTGGGACACCCTCAAGATCTCTCATGAGGGGAACGACGTCACCATGCTCACCAAGATGGAATTGGTGGAGGGCGAACTTGGGAGATTCGCAATGATCAGGGGCGAGGAGCCAACCCAAACGTACAATCGGCTCAAGACCCTCGTCAACAAAATAAGGAGCTATGGAAGCACGCGATGGATGGACCACGACGTCGTCCGCCTAATGCTAAGGTCTTTTACTGTCCTTGATCCACATCTTATGAACAATATTCGTGAGAATCCTAGGTACACCAAGATGACGCCCGAGGAGATACTTGGAAAGTTTGTAAGCGAGCGGATGATGATCAAGGAGGCAAGATACGTTGACGATGCGTTGACCGGCCCAATCCACGAGCCTCAAACCGTTTCTCTCAAAGCAACGAGGAGCAAGGAAGTGCTACCTAGCAAGGTGGCACAAGTTGAGGCGGCGGGACTCAATGAGGAAGAGATGGCCCTCATCATTAAGCGTTTCAAGACGGCGCTAAGGGGTCACAAGGAGCATCCCAACAAGACCAAGACGAAGGGGAAGCGCTCATGCTTCAAATGTGGTAAGATTGGTCATTTTATCGCTAATTGTCCCGATAATGATAGTGACCAGGAACAAGGGAACAAGAGGGAAAAGAAGAAGGCTTACAAGAAGGCTAAGGGCGAGGCACACCTTGGAAAGGAGTGGGACTCGGATTGTTCGTCGTCCGACTCCGACAATGAAGGACTCGCCGCCACCGCCTTCAACAAGTCGGCCCTCTTCCCCAACGAGCATCACACCTGCCTCATGGCAAGGGAAAAGAAGGTAAGCACTCATAATACTAGTACTTACGCTTCCTCAAGTGATGAAGAATCTAGCGATGATGAAATAGACTATTCATATTTATTCAAGGGCCTAGATAGAACTAAGGTCGATAAGATTAATGAATTAATTGATACATTGAATGATAAGAATAGATTATTAGAAAAGCAAGAGGATCTTCTGTATGAAGAACATGATAAGTTTGTAGAGGCACAAAAATCCCTTGCTTTAGAAATTAAAAGGAATGAAATGCTTTCTTGTGAATTGTCTACATGCCATGACTCTATTTCTAGCTTAAAGAGCATAAATGATGATTTGAATGCTAAGTTAGAAATAGCTAATAAATCAACATCTTGTGTAGAACATGTTGCAATTTGCAATAGGTGTAAAGATTTTAATGTTGATGCTTGTAGTGAACATATAGTTTCAATTTCTAATTTGAATGATGAAGTGGCTAGTCTTAATGCCCAACTTAAGACTAGCAAGAGTGAATTTGACAAACTAAAATTTGCAAGGGATGCCTACACGATTGGTAGACACCCCTCAATTAAGGATGGTCTTGGCTTCAAGAGGGAAGTCAAGAACTTAACAAGCCATAAGGCTTCCATCTCCGCCAAGGAGAAAGGGAAGGCCCCTATGGCTAGTAGTGCTCAAAAGAACCATGCTTTCATGTATCATGATAGGAGACATTCTAGGAATGTTTATAGAAGTTATGATGCTTTTGATTCTCATGCCATGATTGCTTCTAGTTCTTCTATTATGCATGATAGAAATTTGGCTAGGAAAAATGCTATGCCTAGAAGAAATGTTGTTCATGTTCCAAGGAAAGTAAACTATGAATCTTCTACAATTTTTCATAGTTGCAATGCTTCCTTCACTATTTGTAGAAAGGATAAGAAGGTGATTGCTAGGAAGTTAGGGGCAAGATGCAAGGGAGATAAAACTTGCATTTGGGTCCCTAAGACAATTGTCACTAACCTTGTAGGACCCAACAAGAGTTGGGTACCTAAGACCCAAGCCTAAATTTGCCTTGCAGGTTCATCCGGGGGATCAAGCTGGATTATCGACAGCGGATGCACAAACCACATGACGGGGGAGAAGAAGATGTTCTCTTCCTACGTCAAGAACAAAGACTCCCAAGACTTGTGACGGAACCTCCCAATCATTAGGCCCACCTACAGTTGTCCTTGTCCAACAGACTTCAGACAACCCTGTAGATGTTCCTAGATCACTTGACAAGTTCGGTATCTTTTTCCTTACCTTTCCAGGAACGTTTCACCCATCTGACAGACAATATGTTCATCGGAGATGCGGAAATGCAGAAGTGATTACATAAACTTACATTTATTGAAAAGTCAGAGTAAGTTGTTTAATACAGACCAGAGTGTAAAGCGAGTGCAGAAAAGCATTATTACAATACCTGGGAGGCAAAAACTCCTCCCATTAAGTTCTTTACATAAAAGGTTTTAAGGAGGACCCGGTCCTCCAGCAGCTTCATTCTTGATTGTCCTCATTTTTCACCACCTTGGTACAAAAACAACAAAAGTTTGTTGTCTCCTCACCTAAAAACAACGGGGGAATAAACCCTGAGTATGGAATTACTCAGCAAGTCTTACCCGACTAAAGAAAAGACTCTCAAGGGTATGCTGGTTATATGGGAGTCAAGGTAAGGCCTTTCAATAATCAAAGACTCTGTTTGCAGAATTGCTTACTAAAGTGGATCCTTAAAATCCAATTTTATTGTCAGGTTAAGTAAAATTACCTGCAGCTAGAGTTCTTTCTACCCTAGTTCAATCACTTGACCTGCACTAGCCAAATTCTTATCAACCCTTCATCTTCAGTGGATTGCTACGTGTAAGTCAGTGGCCAAGTCTCCATAACCGCGGAGGTACGGCGATCCGAATCGATTATACTCAGCTGAGGATCTCCGATCACATGACATATGTAGCACTTAACCCTTGCATATGTCAACCCACCACCGAGTTTCTTAAGACCAGATCAGGTTCACGCAAACCGAGAGCACAGATACACCACCGTCCAGCCTCTTGCCACGGAGGGTACACGCTACTCTCGCCACCGCTCCACGCCCATTTTGTGTTATCTTATTCTGGCCTTAGTCCACCCGAGGCAAAGCTTACCCATAACGAGGCATGTGACCAGTTAAAGGGTCCTCGGTAAGCAGGCCTACATCGACAAGGTCCTTAATCGACTTAGACGGAGACACTACACTGAGACTCTCTCTCTCATGCAAGTCACCCGCCCGGTCTTAGCTTAATCATTTAACCCCAAAGGTTGGTACCTGGCAGAGGTACATCTTTTCCGATGTCGAATCCATCACGGCCGTGATGGATTCATCATCAAGTTTTATTTTCGAAAACATCCCACCCGCTTTTGCCACATCAACCTTTGTAAAAACAAAACATTTTATTTTACTAAAGCAAGACTAAGCACTGGCAAATCTTTTGTAAAACAGGGATTTCAAGGAAGGTAATCAAATCCAAGGAAAGTAATGCAGGAATTGTTTAAGCAATCAACACCTATCACCTAGTGCATCAAGCAAGTGAGAAAGATTTTAAAACACAAGGGGGTGGCAAATGCACCGGGGCTTGCCTTTGTTTATGGGTGAGTCAGGCTCAGATCCACAAATATCGAAGTAGAAACAGTTCTCAGCCTGTGTTTCCAAAGGTGGTGGTACTTGCTCTTCAGTGGCTTCCACTTCTTCCTCGTGTTCTAATCATAACCACATATATGTATAAGAATGGATGCCATGTAATGCTCATGAGGGTGCGAAGATAATACCAATTTATTATCTAAGTCTTGAATACAACTTTCCTTCACGAAACTCCGAGAACTTAGGGTTTCCGGAGTCGGTAAAGGAGTTCACAGGGCAGGGGGTTTTGGGTTCTAGTTATCAAACATGGTCCAAATCAATTCAAACTCTACCCAAGGCTTCTAAATAATGTATAGGACTTATATAAAAAGTTTGAGCATTATTGGGATTATTATCTATTTTCTAAAAATCCAGAACTACTTCTTTAAACTACTTAAAATTCCTTATTTAATCTAAAAATCATGAAACTATTTTTATTAAATTCTATGGAAAATAAGAAGTCTAGGAAAATTAGTTTCACAATTTTACCATTTTCCTACAATTTTCTACATATTTCTAAAGTTCTTCTGAAAAAGAAAAGGGAAAAGGGTTGAACAGTGTTGGGCTGGTTTCAGCCCAGCGGCCCAGTCCAGAGGGGAAAGGCGCCCGCGCGCGCCCGCGTTGGCGGCTTTACAGAAAAGCCCTTGCCTTTCTGAACAACCAGAAACAGAACCGAAGCACTATTCAATGAGTCACTGACGCATTCCAGAATACCCCTCGGACTTCTAATTCTTCGCAGGGAACGGTCCTCGACGGCGTCGCGCGGAGGATGAACTCCGGCGAGCACGCAGACCGGCCGAATTGCTCCAAGACCGGCGCCTAGACTAAGACTAAACCAAATCCATGACCAGGGGAGTATTTTCCCCAACATAATTGCACTAATGATCAAGGGGTGTGCTCTGGCCACGGTGGCCGTGAACATCACGACAATGCCGTCGTGTTCCCGGTGACCAGAGGACCTCTAGCTTAATTAAATGGGTTGTCGAGCATCACAGAGCTATGAGAAGGCTTAAACGAGGGAGAGAAGAAGATGAGCTGACCGGGGAGGGGGCTGGCCGCGGTGAGGTGAGTTCACGGTGGCGGAAACCCGGATTGAGGATAAACTAAAATTCAAGCTCTCGGAGGCACGGTTGCTAACGATTGTTGGTGGCTGGGTGGGTGATGATGTTACGCAGCTAGGGGAGGGCTCAATTTATAGGCGGCTTCGACGGTGGCCAGGAATTCTAACAGCGACGCACGGCGGTCGGAGACAAGGAAGAACCGTGGCGCGGTGAATTCGTGTCCATCGCCGTGGCAGGCTCCCCGGTGTTGATTAGACAGCAGTGGGAAGTTATGGCGATGCAGTGGAAGGGTTGAGACACACGGCGCACGGCCGGGAGGCGGCGTTCACCGGCGAGTTTATCGGCTCTGCCGCAAAGTGGAAGAGAAAGCCACGGGGAGTCACCGGAGTGATCTCCAGCTCACCGCCGGCAAGGATCTTTCACCGTATGTCCTTATCTACCCATCCCGAGCACAAGTTGGGCCGGCGACGGCACGAATCACGGCGGAATCGGTCGGCGGCGGTGGGTTTGCTGGCGATCTGATCTATTTCAGTTGTAACACTGTACCATGGCGAGACCTTATCAGAGCACCTGACAGATCATGTTTAGGTCACATTTTCTCTAAAATTTGCATATGAACTTCATCAAACCTCTGTACCAAAGTTGTAGAGCTATAGTTAATCTTCAACTTAGCCACAATCCTTACCATCAAATAGTCACTGAATCCCATTCAAAATCGAGCTCAAAGTTCACCCCATCACACTGCTACTGAAAATTAAGTCCATGGATTGCCTGACAGCCTGACTTTGAGCTGAATTATCTCCAAATTTCTCACAAGAACATGGCTTGCACTCTTAAGCAAACTTGTTATCCATTAATAGGTCTATAAGTTTGATGTGGTGCCCCAGGGTAAAAACTCCATAATTTGAATGATACAAGGCTCCAAAGTTGAGTCCTCAACACTGAATTTCAGACTTAGAATAGAACTTAATTGAGGTCCATTTTGCATTTGAGTCCAAAATCCAATATTTGGCTTACAAGTCCACATATTTGTGAACCCAATGACTTAAGATACTTATTTGACTTGGTTTTTGCACTTTAGTCCAAAAGTGGACTAATTTTGCACATAGGTCCCTAGGGTTTGGTTTTAGGGTTTTCCAGGGTTCCCATTAGGGTTTCTAGTATCCCAGGGGTCTAAGTGTAATTCCACTTAAGTCTTGGGATCATTTTGTGACTCTTCCCTTAAAGCTTTTAGGTTTTCTTCAACTTGGGTTATGTTTTACCCTTTTAATCCCTATTTAGGGTTAAGTTCCCTATCCAGGGTTCTATTTGCAAAATACCAAAACAATACAACTTGTTTGAAATTTTTACCTAGTAAATGCACTCTAGGTGTGTCAAACATATGCAATGCCAATGTTTATGATGCCATGCTCAAGTTTTAGTGACAGTAACACCAGGGGTGTTACATCCTTCCCCCCCACAAAAGAATCTCGTCCCGAGATTAAAGGTCCTAGGGTGAGTAATGGAAAAGGAAATGTGTCACATTTTTATTTCCTTATTTCTGGTACAAGGCAAGGGTGGTGTGGGGGTTCACTCCTTTATTACAGTAGCTATATACGCTCTACAAATTACATGAGGCTAGAAAGCCTGGGAAATTCTTATTCAAAAAGTCTTGAGTTTCCCATGTAGCCTCTTCTTCAGAATGTTGGTTCCATTGTATCTTATAGAACTTGAGAGTTTTTCTCCGGGTAACCCTGTCCTTTTGATCCAGAACTCGAATAGGATGTTCCGAGTATGTTAAATCTGGTTCCAGGACAACATCTGTCACTTCAATGGTTCGATCGGGAACCTGAAGACACTTCTTCAATTGCGACACATGGAACACATTATGGATAGCAGACAGAATTTCGGGGAGCTGCAGTCGATACGCCACTAGTCCACATTGCTCAAGTACCGGGAATGGACCAATGTACCTGGGTGCAAGTTTCCCTTTAACCCCGAAACGCGATATTCCCTTCATTGGTAAAACTTTCAGGTAGACATAGTCCCCTTCATGAAAATACAAGGGCATTCGCCGTTTGTCTGCATAACCCTTCTGACGGGCTTGTGCTTTCTTCATATTATGAATAATTTTCTGAACCTTTTCCTCGGCCTCCTTCACTATATCAGGCCTAAAGAAATACCTTTCTCTAGGTTCGGACCAATTTAGCGGAGTTCGACACCGTCGCCCATATGAAGCTTCAAAAGGTGCCATCTTGATACTTTCTTGATAGCTGTTATTATATAAAAACTCCGCCAAAGGCAAACATTCATCCCATTTTGGTGAGAAGTCCAGAACACATGCTCGCAACATATCTTCGAGTACTTGATTAATCCTCTCAGTCTGTCCACTGGTTTGTGGATGATATGCCGAACTATGGAGCAACTTAGTACCCAAGGATTTGTGAAGTGCTTCCCAAAACTTGGCTACAAACTGAGGTCCACGATCTGACACAATGGTCTTTGGAACACCATGCAGACTAAGAATACGAGCAATGTACATTTGGGCATAGACAGTAACCGGGTAATTTGTCTTGACCGGCAAAAAGTGAGCAATCTTCGTAAGCCGATCAATTATAACCCAGATAGAATCATACCCTTTTGCAGTCCTGGGCAATCCCACGATAAAGTCCATACTTATATCTTCCCATTTCCATGTTGGGATCGGCAAAGATTGTAATGGTCCAGCAGTTTTCATGTGTATGGCCTTGACACGCCTGCAAGTGTCACACTTAGCCACATAGCGTGCAATTTCAATTTTCATCTTTGTCCACCAGTAATGTTGCTTCAGATCATGATACATCTTAGTGCTTCCTGGATGAATAGAATAGTGACTAAGATGCGCTTCCTCTAAGATTTGCTGGCGGAGTTCTTCATTCTTTGGCACTACTATGCGGTTATTGAACCATATCACACCTTGATCGTCTTCTTTAAAACATTTGGCTGTTCCAGCTGTGGGGGATAGATATCCCCCGGGTCCACTAAAAGAGTAATGGACCTCGCGAAAGGCCCAAGGGCCCAATAAAATCGTAAGGTTATTCTTTCGTGGGCCTGGGGAGAAACAACCAGCAACGCAGAACGGCATAAGGCCGGATTGGTGCAAACCCGGACGGCCTACCGCGTCGAGCGAGCGACCGCAACAGGGATCCGACTTTTCCTGCGCAGGAGCCTCCATACAGCGAAGCCATGCGAGGATAAGTCGGCGAGGGTTACGTAAAGGATAATCTCAAGAAGTTCACTATCTTTTAGCCACTTGTTGTTATCTTATCCATGTGTACTGCCCCACGGTCGAGTATATAAGGCCTAGGGGGCACCCCTTCAGAACGATCGACCCATTACTTAGCCACCCACACCAACTCTCCGTATTCTCGATCCAGAGAACTCTCTTGTACTCATATCCACCAAGCATACTCATCAGGACGTAGGGTGTTACGCATCACTAAGCGGCCCGAACCTGTAAACCTTGTCCACCGTCCCTCGTGCGATCAGCACGAACCATTTTGCTACAGTTGTCGACACCTTCCTACTCCTAAAACACCTTGAGGGGCAACCCCGGGTGTGCGGTCGGACCCAAAACACCGACAGCTGGCGCGCCAGGTAGGGGGTGTGTCGACAATCCAAGCTAGCTCAATGGCCATCTCCTTCTACAGCAAGATCACCCTACGCCCTAGATCTGTGTTCTTCTTCGGAACAATCTCATTCGTAGCGGACGAAGAAGGAATTCTGCACCGTATCGCGGATCCGCCGGAAAAGGAATCTTCCCCAACAAACTCCGAAAATACCGGAGAAGCGCAACCTCCGGCTCTCCGAAAGAAGATCACTACGACGGCGGCACCGTTCTACCCCGATGTCCTCTTCATCGGAAGAGCGGAATCGCCCGTCGTCTCCGACGACGAGCCGACTGTACCCGGGGAGGAACCGCCCCAACGAGAATCCCGTCGACGGAGGAACCGGCGCAGGAACGTTCGACGACATCACGCGGCCGGAGAGCGGAATCCGGAACAACCTGTCTCGCGGGACGAGGTCTCGGAGGTAGGAGAAACCCCGGAAGAACGCGTCTTCAGAGAGCGAAGGAACTCCCGACGACGTGATCGCCGACGAGCTCAGGAACAGGCCGAGCAGGATGCAAGGCAACGTCGAGAGAATCCGTTCTTCGGGCGCAACCTGAACCCCGACTTCGCCCGAGCCATGAACACGCCGAGCGAGGTCGGAGGGGTACTGGCTCGGATAGCTGAAGGACTACCTCGGACTCCCGACGCCGATGGCTACCGGCGACTATTTACTCAGGCGGCTAACCACCTTCTACCGCTTGCCCACCCGCCAAACGATCTACGACACGCCATCAACAGTCGCCGAGACGCGCGGAGCTCCATCAATGCTTCGCGCGAACGGCGGCATGAGAACGAGATTCGCCGTCGGGAGGAGTACGACAGGGATCATGGCATCCCGACTTAGAGCCAAGCTACCAGGACTGAGTCGGCAACGGCTTCAACTAGCGGAACCACCCGGGGACGGTCGAGGAATCACAATCACAACTCCCCTCCCCGGGACAGACATCGACCCCGACGACAGGAGGACACGTGCGGAGTGTCCGCCCTTACTCCGCGCCTTAGGGCCATCCAATGGCCTCCCAACTTCAAGGTATCCAATGTTGACAAATATGAACCTAAGCAGGATCCGTGGGGTTGGCTAGCCGTCTACACCACCGCTGCTCGAGCTGCCAGGGCGTCCGAAGATGTGATGACCGCGTACTTACCCATTGTCCTTGGGCAAGACGCGCTGCAATGGCTGCGACATCTACCCCGACACTGCATCGACGTCTGGGGCGACTTCAGTCGGCGCTTCACCGCCAACTTCCAGTCCCTCTCCGACAAGCCGGCGCAACCGTGGGACCTCAAATCTATCAAGCGCCGGGGGGACGAGACTCTCCGTTCGTACCTCAAGAGATTTCAAACCATGAGAAATCGTATCCCCGAAGTCACGGAGGCGGCCGTGATCGAGGACTTCTACCGAGGATCCAATGACTCGGCTTTTGTCCGAGCCATACTACAGAAGGCGCCGACTACCTCCGAGGAGCTGTTCCGGGAAGCCGACCTCTACATCACCGCCGACGAGCGAGCCCAGGACCTCATCGGAGGAGCAAAGCCCGCATCGGCAGCACCACGACGCGACGCGAACCAGCAACCCGACAAGCGATGGGAGAAGAGGCCACGTGAAGAAGTGCACGCTGCCGGACCACCTGCCTCTCGCGCTCGAGGAGGACCTCGTGGAGGCGAACGTACGCTGGACGACATCCTCGACGCCCAGTGCCCGTACCACAAGGACATGCGCCACACTCTTCGTAACTGCCGAGACTTCAAGCACTCCGTCGAACACGGCCGACCCTTCCAACCTCTGCCTCCTCCTCCGCCGAGGGGAGGACCAGATGAACCACGACAACCCCATCGGCCGGAGGAGGGAGGAGGAGGAGGAGCTTTTCCACGCGTTGACAGGGAAGTCAACGTCATCTTCGGCGGACACGGATTGCAGGAGAGCAAAAGACAGCAAAAGCTCAATGATCGCCAGATACTGGTGGCGACCATCGGCCCTCCCGCCCCATACCGGTGGTCGGAGCACCCGATCACTTTCACTCGGGCAGATCAATGGCTCAACTTCGACCACCCGGGCAAGTACCCGCTTCTCGTCGATCCGGTGATCCGAGAGAGCCGGGTGAAGAAGGTGTTAGTGGACGGGGGAAGCAGCATCAACATCACCTTCCCCCGGACACTCCAAGGCTTGGGAGTTCACCTCAAAGAGCTCCAAGAGTCAGACACTCCTTTCTTCGGCATCGTGCCAACGGAAGGGGAATACCCGCTGGGCCACATCTACATGCCAGTAACCTTTGGAACTCCGGAGAACTACAGAACCGAGTTCCTGAGGTTTGAGGTGGCAAACTTCGACTGCGGGTACAATGCCATCATCGGGAGGCCGGGATTGGCCAAGTTCATGGCCATTCCGCATTACACCTACATGATACTGAAGATGCCGGGACCGCAAGGGATCATAACTGTGCGCGCAGACTTCCAAGGCGCCGCAGAGTGTTTCCGGGTGGCTATTCAAGCAGCCCTCACCGCCAAACCGTCGACGGCTCCCTCTACTTTGGCGAACTCTAAGCCTGAGGAGGACCTCGCAATACCGGCGAATGAAGCTCAGACCGCGACCTCTATGCGGCCGACTGAAGAAACCAAGAGAATCAACCTGGGGTTCGCTGATGAGCGCAAGACGGCCATCATCAGCTCCAGTTTGGATGACAAATAGGAAAGCGCGCTCGTCCGGTTTCTGCAAGATAACCGAGATGTATTCGCATGGCAACCTGCGGATATGCCGGGAGTCCCAAGAGAACTGGCCGAGCACAAACTGAAGGTTTTTCCCCAGGCAAGGCCGATTCGGCAAAAATTACGTCGTTTCACGCCCGACAAGAGAGAAGCCATTCGCGCCGAGTTAGCTCGCTTGGTCGCGGCTGGATTCATTAGAGAAGTGTTACATCCCGAGTGGTTAGCCAATCCTGTTCTTGTACTCAAAAAGAATAAAGTGGACTGGCGCATGTGTGTTGATTATACTGATCTCAACAAACACTGTCCGAAGGATCCTTTCGGGCTCCCAAGGATAGATCAGGTGGTGGACTCCACCGCTGGATGTTCTATGCTGTCTTTCCTGGATTGTTATTCTGGATATCATCAGATTAGTCTGGCGAAGGAAGATGAAGAAAAAACAGCATTCATTACTCCATTTGGTGCTTTCTGTTATACCTCCATGCTGTTCGGCCTCAAAAACGCTGGAGCGACTTACCAGAGAGCCATTCAAACATGCTTAGCCGATCACTGGGGCAAGCGTGTGGAGGCCTATGTGGATGATGTGGTAATCAAAACACAGGACTCAAAAGATTTCATCGAAGACTTGCAACTGGTTTTCAACAGTCTGAGGCGGTATAGATGGAAGCTTAATCCTGAGAAATGTGTTTTTGGGGTACCAGCCGGAAAGTTACTCGGGTTTATTGTCAGTCACCGGGGAATTGAAGCTAATCCGGATAAGATTGAAGCTATCATGAAGATGGAAGCACCTCGATCGCAAAAGAAAGTCCAACGGCTTACTGGATGCATGGCGGCTCTAAGCAGATTTATATCCAGGCTGGGAGAAAAAGGTTTGCCGTTTTACAAGTTGCTCAAGAAGGTGGATAAGTTCCAGTGGACTTCAGAAGCGCAAGAAGCTCTAGATGCTCTGAAAAAATTCTTGACAACGCCACCAGTACTGAAACCACCTCGGCGAGCCACGCCAACTCAACCAGCTGAAGATTTGCTGCTATATATCTCTTGCACGACTCACGTGGTAAGCACCGCGTTAGTAGTCGAGCGAGTAGAAGAAGGACATGCCTACCCAATACAACATCCTGTATACTTCATTAGTGAAGTCCTCGGCCCCTCAAAGAAAAAGTATCCTCAAGTTCAGAAGCTATTGTATGCAGTACTTCTAACTGCCCGCAAACTGCGTCACTACTTTGACGACCACAAAGTCATAGTAGTCACAAGTTTTCCAATAGGGGATATTCTTCACAACAAGGAAGCCATCGGTCGAATAGCCAAGTGGGCTTGCGAGCTGGGATCTCATGACATCGAGTTCCGACCTCGCACTGCCATCAAAACTCAAGCACTGGTGGATTTCGTATCGGAGTGGACTGAACAACAAGTGCCAGACAACCCGGAGACTGCAGAAGTATGGCGAATGTATTTTGATGGCTCACTAAAGCTGCAGGGAGCAGGAGCAGGGATTCTCTTCACTGCGCCTGGAGGCGAACACCTCAAGTACGCCCTCCAGTTGCTATTCCCAGCCTCCAACAATGCGACCGAGTATGAAGCTTTGATCCATGGATTGAACATTGCCATATCGTTGGGTATCAAAAGATTGATGGTATACGGAGACTCTCTGGTAGTCATCAGTCAGATAAACAAGGAGTGGGATTGCTCGAGTGATTCAATGGGAAAATATTGCACTACCGTTCGAAAGCTGGAAGATAAATTCGAGGGCCTGGAATTTCATCATGTGGAAAGAGATCGGAACACAGTAGCCGATGTACTGTCCAAACTGGGGTCCGGTCGGGCTCAGGTCCCATCTGGAGTTTTCGTGCAAGAAATTCTGCAACCAAGTATCTCAATGGATCAAACAGGAGAGTGCAATGTCATAGATCAAACTGAGTCAGAACCTGATGACTGGAGGAGGCCGATCATCAAGTATATAAAGAATGAAGAGGAACCAGATGATAAAAATTTGGCAGAGCGCATTGCAAGACAGTCGGCTCACTATACACTCATTGGAGAGACATTATACAGAAGAGGTGCATCAGGTGTCTTCATGAAATGCATCCTCCCTTCTACTGGAAAGCAACTCCTGGAGGAGGTCCACGCTGGACAATGTGGAATACATGCAGCCTCCAGAACACTGGTTGGGAAGGTCTTCAGGTCAGGATTCTATTGGCCAACAGCAAAGAACGACGCAGCCGAGTTAGTTCAGAGGTGCGAAGCTTGCCAATACTTGTCAAAGCAACAACACATGCCAGCACAGCAACTGCAGACCATACCAGTAACTTGGCCTTTTGCATGCTGGGGACTGGATATGATTGGACCTTTCAAGAAAGCTCAAGGGGGATACACTCATATATTGGTAGCAATTGACAAGTTCACTAAATGGATAGAATTCAAGCCCATTGCGTCCTTAACCTCTGCTAAGGCCGTGGAATTCATACAAGACATAATATTCAGATTCGGGATACCAAACAGCATCATAACTGATTTAGGATCCAACTTCACGAGTTTAGAATTCTTTGACTTCTGCGAGCAAAAGAGCATTCAGATCAAGTATGCATCTGTAGCCCATCCAAGAGCCAACGGGCAAGTTGAGCGAGCCAACGGGATGATATTGGATGCACTCAGGAAAAAGATTTTCGATAAGAATGAAAAGTTCGCAGGAAAGTGGATAAGGGAATTACCCTATGTTGTTTGGAGCCTAAGAACCCAACCTAGCCGAGCTTTGCATGGAAACACTCCTTTCTTCATGGTCTATGGGTCGGAGGCAGTGCTGCCTGCTGATCTCAAGTTTGGGGCGCCAAGGCTGATCTTTGAAAGTATAGCAGAAGCTGAGACCACCAGGCTGGAGGACATAGACGTACTCGAGGAAGAACGGTTAAACGCAGTAATCCAATCAGCAAGATACCAGCAGACTCTAAGGCGCTATCACGACAAGGCTGTGCGGCAACGATTCTTCTCAGTAGGGGAGCTCGTCCTTCGCCGAATTCTAACGGGAGAAGGACGACACAAGTTATCACCCTTATGGGAAGGACCCTTCATAGTAGCAGAAGTCACTCGGCCCGGATCATATCGCCTCACTCAGATGGATGGCACAGAAGTTGGGAACTCCTGGAACATAGAACACCTGAGAAAGTTTTATCCTTAGCTGTACCTCAAAACTGCTGGGATAACGGTGATGTACTCTGTAAAGTGGAAATATGTCATCAATAAAGAAAAGGTCTCAAGGATACTCAATTTATTTACGATTGACTTGCATTCTTACTTAACTCGGGGTGACCACTATGCCCTGCCAACGGAGCAATCGGCTTAAGTCGGCAACGACTTAAGGCGGTGCAACATGCTCACGCTTACTTAACTCAGGGTGACCACTATGCCCTGCTAACGGAGCAATCGGCTTAAGTCGGCAGCGACTTAAGGCGGTGCAACATGCTCACGCTTACTTAACTCGGGGTGACCACTATGCCCTGCTAACGGAGCAATCGACTTAAGTCGGCAGCGACTTAAGGCGGTGCAACATGCTCACGCTTACTTAACTCGGGGTGACCACTATGCCCTGCTAACGGAGCAATCAACTTAAGTTGGCGGCAACTTAAGACCAATGCAACATGTTCGCGCCTATGTAATTCAGGGGATGATTTCCATATCCCACAAACAAAATTCATAGTCATCATGCGTCATTACTACCAAACTCATTAACTAAAAAATTCTGATACAATGAGAGAGTAACTATGTCATTCAAATAAACCGGTGTCCTCTAACAAATATTCAATCATGCAAGCTGCGCGCTTGGAGCACGCGAAATGTTTTCTCTATTTTGCAATGTCTTTTCCAGGAGCAGCTGACGAAGAAGGGCGACTCGAGGAATCAGGGGCAGCGTTCACATCAGCCCTTATATCTTCGGGAACAACCACGCCGGGTCTCCTCATCAAAATTCGTCCCGCCCGAATAGCCTTGTCCAGGGCTTTGTCGCGTTGGGCCTTGAGAGTAGCGGAAGTCTCTTCAGCAGTTTTAGCAGCCAGTCGAGCGTTCTCTAACTCCTGGGCAATAGATTTTTTGGAAGCCCGGAGCCCCTTGATGGTAGCATCCTTCGCTGATATCAACTGCTTAAGCCGGGTCACCTCCTCCATGGACTCCTGCAGCTTGCGACGATGAAGGTCTAATTCTTCCATGGTGAAGCGATGACTTCTTTCCAAAATGGTCAGCGAATTGCTAGAATCTCGATACAACCTGTCAAGATTGTCACGAGAAGCGGCAAGGATACGTTTTTCTTCCTGCAAGCACAAGTCAGTTCCTTCAAAAACCAGGCAAGTAATAGGAGCACAGCAAGGAAAAAGCGCAGTTTTGTATATCACCTTTTCAGAGTCAAGCTGGGCATGCAGAGAAGAACTCAACGCATTGGCATCATCTAAGGCAGCAGAGACCAGACTCAGCTCAATCTGACTTTGAGAGAACTTTTCCTCAAGATCAGTGCATCGCTGAGCCAATTCAGCTTGATCCTGAGAATGTTTCTCCTCAAGAAGTGCAGTCTGCCGAGTCATTCCTAGTAAGAGGTAACCAAACAAAACAAGGTCAGAAGGTCAAACAGCCCACAACAAACGCGAAGAAAAGAAAAAGGGCACTAACCAGCGTTAATCGCCTCCAACTCGGATACACGACGATGAAGTGACACTGGATTCCAACACGAAAGAGACGAAGCTACTTCTGGGACAGGAACACCCTGCGATCTAAGCTGGCTGGCCATCCCATCCACCAAAACCTGATGAGAAGAACAGATGAGCACAATGGCAAAAGTTCATGCAATATAAAAATCAAGCCAAAAAACAGCACAGTACCTGGAGGTTGGAAAAGAATGAAGGGATCCCCAGATCAGGAGAAATCAGCTGATAACCAGGCGCAAGGTCACCACCCGAAGCAGTTTGCAACGGAATGGTGGGAATCAGTTCAGCACCTTCAACAGAGCCGGACACTCGATCAGCGGGGACGCTGCCCTCTAAAGCGACGCCCTGGTCCAAAGTTTGAACCACCACCATGCAGCCAGAGCGTGGAGGTGACCCCGCGTGAACGTCCATGGAAGTGCCGGAAGGAGTCCCTATTTGGGCACCCTCGGGGGCTGGGTCATAGTTGGCACTGCCCACTTGAGCTGGATCATCCCCGGCAGCACCCTCGGGGGCTGGGCAGTGGCTCGCACCCTTCGCCCGAGCTAAGTCATCCCCGACGACACCCTCGGGGGCTGGGCATGTGTCAGCACCAGTCTTAAGGTCCAGATTCTCCGCAGTAACCACCTCTAAGGTTGATGGACCCTCGGCTACTTCCATGGAATCAGGACAATCCAAGTCAGCATCCCGACCCTCAAGATCGCGCTCTAAGGTTGACGAGGCGCGGGATGACCTCAACCCAGCATTCGGCACGGCACCGCAAGCTTCCGTTACATCATCATCCACTGGCCCTGATAACAAGTCCTCTGGAACCATATCCTCAAGAGTTTGATCAAAGTCGGCCAGGGATATTTCTTGCAGACCAACGAGGGCAGATAAAGCAGGAGAAGGAACTCCACTACTTTCCCCACTGGCGAGGAATTGCCGACTGTTCTTCCGAGTCAGAGGGACTTCATCCTCTTCCTCTCTGTCGTCTTCATCAGCAACACAGGCAACACCCCCATTGGGATCAACGACAGATGGATTACACCCATTGGGTTCAGCAACAGACATACCACACCCATTGGGATCAGCATCGGTAAATTCGGGCACAGGAACCTCCTCAGCAGCAGGACCCGAGGGACCAGCACCCTGATCCAAACTAGATACTCGCCGAAGGCGTCTCCTTTTCTTTTTCTGCTCGTCAGCAGGAAGATCAGCTTGATTAACTCGGCAAGGACGCCTCGAGCGAACACGGACAGGTCTCTGAACATTCAAGGTTATACCAACCTCAGGGAGAGGCGCCATTGCCAATGTCTCAGCAGGAGTAGCGTCAGAGGAATCCTCAGCCAACATATCAAGCATAGCATTCATTTCTGCATCATTAGGATCCAAAGGCACCTCGAAATAGACTTGTCGTTCATCATCAGGAATTTTCCCAAGTGAGGCAACCAAAGCATTGACTTCTTCATCAGAGGGCCGCGTTCTAAGGCCCAAATTGCCATCAGTCGCAGGTGGATTTGACACGAAGAGAGTGAAGGCTTTGGCAGGAGGCAGATTCCAGGCCGAGTACGCCACCGGAGCACCAACATTGGATACTTTGCCTCTGAGAATCATCTCCAGTCGGCTCACCAAATCTGCAGAAGGGATTCTCTTGTTGATAACTCGGGTTGGGTCGGCTAGCCCTTGATACAGATAAGCCGGGTGGACCCTATCTTTCAGTGGCTGAATGTTTTTGAAAACGAAGTCAGCAACTATAGCTTCAGCAGTTAAACCCCTCTCTTTCAATAGCCCAACTTCAGCTAGCAGCACACTGGCCTCAGCCACCTCCTCGTCTGTGGGAGACTCGGTCCAGCTCGGGGTGCGAACGTCTGGCTGTCTTCCCGACCGGGGGGGGGGGAGAGAATTTCCATAGTTATCAACTATAAACCACTCCAGACGCCATCCCTTAATGCTGTCTTTAAGGGGAATCTCAAGATATTCAGTCTTCCGTCCCCGGCGCATCTCCAAACTGGCACCCCCGACCAACTGATGTTGTCCCCCGGCCATCCCAGGGCGACAATGATACAGATGTTTCCACAAGCCAAAATGCGGCAGCACGCCGAGAAAGGCTTCACATAAGTGGACGAAGATGGAAATTTGCAGAATTGAGTTAGGGTTCAGATGGGTGAGGTTGATGTGGTAGAAATCAAGGAGACCGCGGAAAAAGGGAGAAATAGGAAGGCCAAGGCCGCGGAGAAGAAAAGGAGCGTAAACCACGGACTCGTGGGTATCCTCTGTCGGGACCGTAGTCCCATGGCAAATCCGCCAAGAACAGAGTTCCCGTGGAGGAAGAACACCAATGGACACAAGGTGGAGGAGTTCGGCTTCAGAGATGATAGACATGTGGTTACCTGCAAAAGGCAACTGGCTGTTGGGATCGATTGGAGGAATCACCACAGCGGACGAGCTCGCGATTTTCCTCTTGGGAGCCATCTCGATTCAACCAGTGAGCAGATTGGAGGCGAGCGCAGAGAGGGTTTGGAAGCGGGAATGCAAGAACTAGGGCGCGGAAAGCAAAGGCGGCTAAAAGTGCAGCTCTTATAGGATATTCCCGGACCAGATACCGTTTCAAAAAGTGCCCAGTCATCACCCGGCAGTTATTTCCAAAATCCCAGCGTGCCACGTAGTCATTCGGCAGTTATTTCCAAAAACTGGTGGGCCACCACATCACTCGGGTGTTATCCTCAAAATAACTCGGCATTGCCTCTAAAATGTCGACGTCGACTTTCAATCACTCGGCGTTGCCTCTAAAACGCTGATCTCGAGTTCAACCACTCGGCATTACTTCTAAAATGTCAACGGCGACCTTCAATCACTCGGCGTTGCCTCTAAAACGCCAGTCTCGTGCTCAACCGCTCGGCATTACTTCTAAAATGCCGACGTTGACCTTCGCTCACTCGGCATTACTTCTAAAATGCTGACGTCGACTTTCAATCACTCGGCGTTGCCTCTAACACGCTGATCTCGAGTTCAACCACTCGGCATTACTTCTAAAATGTCAACGGCGACCTTCAATAACTCGGTGTTGCCTCTAAAACGCCAGTCTCGTGTTCAACCGCTCGGCATTACTTCTAAAATGCCGACGTTGACCTTCGCTCACTCGGCATTACTTCTAAAATGCTGACGTCGATTTTCAATCACTCGGCGTTGCCTCTAAAACGCTGATCTGGAGTTCAACCACTCGACATTACTTCTAAAATGTCGACGGCGACTTTCGATCACTCGGCGTTACCTCTAAAACGCCGACCTCACGTTCAATCGCTCGGCGTTACTTCTAAAAATGTTGATACAGACTGCAATATTACTCGGCGGCTACTTCTGGAAGCGTCAGTATGATGATCAAGTTGTCTGTCTATTGCCTCAAGAGAATCAGATTTATAATCAAACAAAACGAGTCATCAAGATGAAACCAAAGGCATTCTTCATTAAGGGAAGTGGCAATACTTACAAATCAACTCATTATGAGTTGATATTCCCTTACTGCTACTACTACTACTACGCTACACTATACTACCCTACATTACTAATACTACTACATTATTTCACTATACTATTTCTAATCTATACTAATATCTAAAAAGACCAGTGGCATCTAGCCACTGGCCCTGCCCCTGCCGCCGCCGCCGCCCTTGGTGCTGCCCCTGCTGCCGCCGCCCTTGGTGCTGCCCCTGCTGCTACCGCCCCTGGTGCTGCCCTTGCTGCTGCCATTGCCGCCGCCCCCGCCACTGCCGCTGCCGTCGCCGTCGCCACCGTCGTCGTCGTCGTCGTCGTCGTCTTCGTCCTCGCCGCCGTCGTCCGAGTCCTCCTCATCCGAGGAGTACTCCGAGTCATCCGAGCCCTCGAGCCCGGAGCGCTCGACGGCCCGGATGTACGTCCAGACCTCCGCGGCTATCCCCTGGGAGTCGTCCGAATCATCGGACGACGCCGGGGGAGAGACGGGAGCCGGAGACCCCTCGGACTCGGAGGAGAACTCCTCCTCCGAGTATTCCGAGTCACCGAAATCCTCCGACGGAGGAGTCGGCTCGCGCTTGCGTTTGTTGTTTTTGCCCATGGCGGAAGCAAGCGAGAAAGAAGAGAAGAAAGCAGTAAGGAATAAGCGAAGAGATGTGAAGAAACCAGAGGGGCAACAGCGTTATTTATAGAAGAGAAAGGCAACCGCTCACCTCCAACCGCGGTCACTGAACAGTCGCAAAGCATTCAATATGCACTCCCACCCGTCCGAAGACACGTCAGGCGGCTGACGCCGTTTCATGCAGCACTACACCCATTGGGACTCCAGTCAACAGCGCAAAGGGTATGATTACACTCGCCGTCCCATCACATTACAACTCAGAAGCAGCCGGCTAAAACACTCAGCGTACCAAGCCGTCCCTTGCCCACACCCATTGGGGGGGGACGCCCAGGAATTGTCAGTATATTTTTCAAAATGGTCACATCTGTGCAGAGCATGCAGTGAATGCCTCAAGACAAAAATGAGATATCAACAAGAGTTAGAAGGAAGCCAAGTATAGCCAGCAGAGTGCAAAATATGGTCGACAGACACGACTTGAAGACTAGACAGAGAACGTCCATCAAATGTCCAATCAGTCACAGAGCAGATAAATTACGCTACCTAGCAAGATACGGAGGGATTGCAAACTCGGCTGCAAAAGACAAAATACATGCTGACCTCTGAAGCATAATATTGATGACATAGCACGGATGACATCATGCCAACTTTTTTATAAGCAGAAAAAGTAGTCTTCAGCAAAAGGACATAAAAAGAAGACCTTCAAGCGAATTATCCTCAAAAAAATCCACTTGAAGGTCGGGGGCTACACCCATTGGGTGCACCTTCGGTGCACCCCATGGATTATCATTCTAAGCCGAGACAGTGCCAATTTCTAAGAGCATAGGACGAGATTAAAAAGCCAATCCTCAACCGAAATGAAGGAACACAAATGGGAATAATCTCTATTGAAGACCTTCGAGTAGATTATTTTCTAAAATCTACTCGAAGCTCGGGGGCTACACCCATTGGGTGCACCTCCGGTGCACCCAATGAAGTTCAGAATCCTACGAATTGGAATGCCGACCTCTAAGGCACAGGCACGAAACTAGGTTTTGGTCAACAAGTGATCGGAGCAGGAGAGAACAACAGGAAGCCATATTTCTTCAAATCACCTGCAAGCTGGACCTGGGATCTTCGGGTTGATTACCTCTAAATTAACCCAAAGATCGGGGGCTTGTGGGGGATAGATATCCCCCGGGTCCACTAAAAGAGTAATGGACCTCGCGAAAGGCCCAAGGGCCCAATAAAATCGTAAGGTTATTCTTTCGTGGGCCTGGGGAGAAACAACCAGCAACGCAGAACGGCATAAGGCCGGATTGGTGCAAACCCGGACGGCCTACCGCGTCGAGCGAGCGACCGCAACAGGGATCCGATTTTTCCTGCGCAGGAGCCTCCATACAGCGAAGCCATGCGAGGATAAGTCGGCGAGGGTTACGTAAAGGATAATCTCAAGAAGTTCACTATCTTTTAGCCACTTGTTGTTATATTATCCATGTGTACTGCCCCACGGTCGAGTATATAAGGCCTAGGGGGCACCCCTTCAGAACGATCGACCCATTACTTAGCCACCCACACCAACTCTCCGTATTCTCGATCCAGAGAACTCTCTTGTACTCATATCCACCAAGCATACTCATCAGGACGTAGGGTGTTACGCATCACTAAGCGGCCCGAACCTGTAAACCTTGTCCACCGTCCCTCGTGCGATCAGCACGAACCATTTTGCTACAGTTGTCGACACCTTCCTACTCCTAAAACACCTTGAGGGGCAACCCCGGGTGTGCGGTCGGACCCAAAACACCGACACCAGCCCTTATTTTATCCCGTATGTGCTTCATACCCACATTATCCTTTTGAGCATCAATTATCCTTTGCAAGATGAGTGACTCAAGCTTTAGCTGATTCAGGGTTCCTTGTGGGACCATCCCTAGGTTTAGCTTTTCCATCTCTTGACATAAAGTATTGTCAGAGGTCTTCACCATAAGACAGTGGTAGGAAACCTTACGGCTCAGTGCATCTGCCACAACATTAGCTTTGCCTGGGTGATAATGAATTTCTAGTTCATAGTCCTTAATAAGCTCAAGCCATCGCCTTTGCCTCATATTTAATTCTGACTGGGTGAAGATATACTTCAAGCTTTTATGATCTGTATATATGTGACAGATATTTCCTAGCAGATAATGACGCCAAATTTTTAGGGCATGAACCACAGCAGCTAGCTCCAGATCATGAGTTGGGTAATGCTCCTCATGTCGGCGCAACTGCCTTGAAGCATATGCAATTACTCGGCCCTCTTGCATTAATACACAGCCGAGTCCACTGCCTGACGCATCACAATATACATAGGCTTGGTGATGTTCGGTTGAGCCAATACCGGAGCAGTGGTTAATAATGTCTTCAATTGCTCAAAAGCTTCATTACACTTAGAAGACCAATTGAATTTAATACCATTCTTCAATAAACTTGTGATTGGCTTCACAAGCTTAGAAAAATCTGGTATGAATCTGCGATAATATCCAGCTAGTCCAAGAAAACTCCGGATTTGGTGAACAGTGGTTGGGGGTTTCCACTCTAGAATATCCTTGACTTTGCTAGGATCTACCGCAATTCCCTTGGCAGATAACACATGCCCCAAAAATTGAATTTCCTCCAGCCAAAACGCGCACTTGCTGAACTTGGCATACAACTGATGTTCCCTCAAGCGCGTCAATACAATCCGCAAATGTTGAGCATGCTCCTCTTCATTTTTGGAATATATCAAGATATCATCGATGAAGACCACCATGAACTTGTCCAACTCGGGCATGAACACCGAGTTCATCAAATAAGTGAAATGGGCAGGAGCATTTGTTAGTCCGAAGGACATTACCAAATATTCAAATAAACCATACCGAGTAGTAAACACGGTTTTTGGTATATCCTCGGGCCGAATACGGATTTGGTGATAGCCCGACCTGAGATCAATTTTGGAGAATACCCTCGCCCTGGTCAGTTGATCAAATAAGATGTCAATCCTCGGAAGAGGGTACTTGTTCTTGATGGTGACCTCATTCAGGGGTCGGTAATCCACGCACATTCGTAAGGTTTGATCCTTCTTCTTAACAAAAATGGCGGGGCAACCCCATGGAGACGAGCTTGGCCGGATGAATCCTTTATTCAATAGATCTTGCAATTGAATCTTCAATTCTGCCAACTCATTAGGGGGCATACGGTACGATCTTCGGGAAATGGGAGCCGTACCGGGCTTTAACTCAATTACAAATTCTACATCTCTCTCAGGTGGCAGTCCAGGCAAATCTTCCGGAAATACATCTGGAAACTCACATACTACCGGAATATCCTTGATCTCCGGTACAATGGCTTCATACATTCTACCAGAAGCTTTGGCTGGATTGGTTACGGGGATGGACAAAAGAATCTCTTCTTGATTATAGCTCAACCTGACGGTTCTTAGTTCAGTGTTGAGAATTGCCTTGTGTTGGGTTAACCAATTCATACCCAAAATTACATCTATATCCTGGCCTTTCAGAACAATCATGTTAGCAGGAAAGTTCCGTCCGGCCATTGTTACTGGCACTTGATAGGCCACTTCTCTAGTAAAAATATGTCCCCTGGGTGAATGAATTTTAAACCCTTCTTTTGATTCATGGCATGAAATGTGATGTTGCTCCACAAACTTCTTGCTAATAAATGTATGCGAAGCACCAGAATCAAAAAGAATAATTGCAGGGTGACTGGCCACGAGAAACATACCCATCATCACCGGTTCACCTTCCGGTGTAGTGGCCACTTGAGTATAGTATATCCACCCTGTCTTCTTTGTATTCTTCCCCACATTATTTCCCTTGGGTTGAGCTGATTTCCCAGATCCTTGCTGAGTATTTGATTGATTCTGCTTGGGATATGGGCAACCCTTGATGAAATGTCCAGACTTGCCACAATTAAAACACCCGGTTGAGGAGCTGTGCAAAGCAGGGAATCGAGTGCCCGGGGCACCCGGCTGACTTGGGGTAGTGGGGGCATTATTGGGACGAATGATTATTGGCTCCTTGAAAGGGAATGAGGGTGGTCGAGAAAAAGAGCGATTTTGGCTAGAAGGCCGGATCACAAACCGTTGCCTTTTTGCCTGGCCCTGATTAGACTTCTCACCTCCAAATCCCTCGTTCTTCCCGGAACCTGCATATTTTGCTTCAACAGATAGGGCTGTCCTGACAGCCTTTCCATACGTGAGATCTATGCAGGTGGCCATTTTTCTCTGCAATCGATCATTTAGTCCTCTCATAAAGCAATTCTTCTTTTTTAAATCAGTGTTCACCTGATCAATTGCGTATTGCGGCAGGTGATTAAACTTATTGAGATACTGATTGACAGTATCTCCTCCTTGTTTTAGCTTCATGAACTCTTCTTGCTTCATATGCAGAACACCTTCGGGTATATAGTGCTCGCGGAAGGCCACTTTAAATTCTTCCCAAGTTACTTGATGATTAGCAGGTTGAATAGCCACGAAATTTCCCCACCAGGTGCTGGTAGGGCCACGCAGCTGCTGTGCTGCGAATAAAGGTTTCTGTGTCTCTGAACAGCGCAGAAGACCAAATTTTTGCTCAATAACCCGTATCCATTCATCAGCTTCCAACGGGTCCTCAGCCTTGACAAATAGTGGTGGACGGGTTTCAGAGAAATCCAAGTATGTGGTTTCACGGGGCCTTGTTGATAACCCCTTCCACCCTGCTGCTGGAATTGTTGGCCCGCCATTTCTCTCAGAAAGCGGGTATTGTCTGCAGTTGCGTTTACCAAGGCGGCAATTGCCTCAGCCAATGTGGGAGGAACCGGGGGTGGATTTGGGGTAACCTCCCTTCCCCCAGAAGTTCCTGCTGCATCCTGTCCTCGAGTCCTAGTAGGCATCTGAGGCAAAGAACATTTGAAATAAATATAATATGCCAGAGAAACCTTCCATTTTACATTACTATCAAAAGTAATGATACAGACTCGATGTTATACAACAGTATACATTACCCATTATACAATAGTTCAACCTATTATACAACATACTACTCCTGCTTCTGGTTGCTCTTGGCAGCTTCATCGTCATGTGTGGGAGACCATACGTCGACCAGCCTCATAGAAGGAGGAGGTCTAAAAAGGTCTAACTCACCACCAAGCGCTTCTCCCGCATCATGCGAGGGTCCGGCTTCCGACCTGACAGGATCCGCAGGGACATGTGGGTGTAATTGCGAATACAGTACATGAACTTCCTCATGTAAAGTATTGCAATATGCCTGCAAGTTGTCAATAGCAGTGCTAAGTTCTTTGACTCGTGCTCGAGCCTTCGCTTCCTTAGCCCAGGCTACTGAACGAGACTGTACCGCCCAATCAAGCGCCAAATCCCGATCAGCAAGTTGATCTTGCAGGGTGCGGATGTAACTTCTTAATTCATTTATTTGGTCTCCATCCGTGACCCATAAATTGGTCCTGCGTTGTAATTCCGTTTGAAGTTGATTCACGCGGGCTTGGAGATCCCCAATTGGATCGTTGCTTCCGCTACTGCTATATTGCTCCCGTGGGGCAAGTTGGTGTCGAGGTACACTGATAGGCCCAGTATGTTTTCGCGCCGTTTTCCTTGTACGCGGCGGCATTTTCTAAGGGGGAAAATTTATTAGTATAATTCTTAGCATGATGCATGAATAATTACAGAATCAACCTTAGTTGATTCAACCTTCTATACATCGCACTCTTCCTATCTGGTCTTTGAAATAAACTCTTCAGAGATGCTTAGGTAAGAAGAGAAGAAATTTTCTAGATAAGTTTAAGAAAATCTTTTTGAAGATGCTACATAATATTTGCCAAGAAGGGCTACGCTCCGATACCAGCTGTGACGGAACCTCCCAAGTCATTAGGCCCACCTACAGTTGTCCTTGTCCAACAGACATCAGACAACCCTGTAGATGTTCCTAGATCACTTGACAAGTTCGGTATCTTTTTCCTTACCTTTCCAGGAACGTTTCACCCGTCTGACAGACAATATGTTCATCGGAGATGCGGAAATGCGGAAGTGATTACATAAACTTACATTTATTGAAAAGTCAGAGTAAGTTGTTTAATACAGACCAAAGTGTAAAGCGAGTGCAGAAAAGCATTATTACAATACCTGGGAGGCAAAAACTCCTCCCATTAAGTTCTTTACATAAAAGGTTTTAAGGAGGACCCGGTCCTCCAGCAGCTTCATTCTTGATTGTCCTCATTTTTCACCACCTTGGTACAAAAACAACAAAAGTTTGTTGTCTCCTCACCTAAAAACAACGGGGGAATAAACCCTGAGTATGGAATTACTCAGCAAGTCTTACCCGACTAAAGAAAAGACTCTCAAGGGTATGCTGGTTATATGGGAGTCAAGGTAAGGCCTTTCAATAATCAAAGACTCTGTTTGCAGAATTGCTTACTAAAGTGGATCCTTAAAATCCAATTTTATTGTCAGGTTAAGTAAAATTACCTACAGCTAGAGTTTTTTCTACCCTAGTTCAATCACTTGACCTGCACTAGCTAATTTCTTATCAACCCTTCATCTTCAGTGGATTGCTACGTGTAAGTCAGTGGCCAAATCTCCATAACCGCGGAGGTACGGCGATCCGAATCGATTATACTCAGCTGAGGATCTCCGATCACATGACATATGTAGCACTTAACCCTTGCATATGTCAACCCGCCACCGAGTTTCTTAAGACCAGATCAGGTTCACGCAAACCGAGAGCACAGATACACCACCGTCCAGCCTCTTGCCACGGAGGGTACACGCTACTCTCGCCACCGCTCCACGCCCATTTCGTGTTATCTTATTCTGGCCTTAGTCCACCCGAGGCAAAGCTTACCCATGACGAGGCATGTGACCAGTTAAAGGGTCCTCGGTCAGCAGGCCTACGTCGACAAGGTCCTTAATCAACTCAGACGGAGACACTACACCGAGACTCTCTTTCTCGTGCAAGTCACCCGCCCGGTCTCAGCTTAATCATTTAACCCCAAAGGTTGGTACCTGGCAGAGGTACATCTTTTCCGATGTCGAATCCATCACGACCGTGATGGATTCATCATCAAGTTTTATTTTCGAAAACATCCCACCCGCTTTTGCCACATCAACCTTTGTAAAAACAAAATATTTTATTTTACTAAAGCAAGACTAAGCACTGGCAAATCTTTTGTAAAACAGGGATTTCAAGGAAGGTAATCAAATCCAAGGAAAGTAATGCAGGAATTGTTTAAGCAATCAACACCTAACACCTAGTGCATCAAGCAAGTGAGAAAGATTTTAAAACACAAGGGGGTGGCAAATGCACCGGGGCTTGCCTTTGTTTATGGGTGAGTCAGGCTCAGATCCACAAATATCGAAGTAGAAACAGTTCTCAGCCTGTGTTTCCAAAGGTGGTGGTACTTGCTCTTCAGTGGCTTCCACTTCTTCCTCGTGTTCTAATCATAACCACATATATGTATAAGAATGGATGCCATGTAATGCTCATGAGGGTGCGAAGATAATACCAATTTATTATCTAAGTCTTGAATACAACTTTCCTTCATGAAACTCCGAGAACTTAGGGTTTCCGGAGTCGGTAAAGGAGTTCACATGGCAGGGGGGGTTTGGGTTCTAGTTATCAAACATGGTCCAAATCAATTCAAACTCTACCCAAGGCTTCTAAATAATGTATAGGACTTATATAAAAAGTTTGAGCATTATTGGGATTATTATCTATTTTCTAAAAATCCAGAACTACTTCTTTAAACTACTTAAAATGCCTTAAAATTCCTTATTTAATCTAAAAATCATAAAACTATTTTTATTAAATTCTATGGAAAATAAGAAGTCTAGGAAAATTAGTTTCACAACTTTACCATTTTTCTACAATTTTCTACATATTTCTAAAGTTCTTCTGAAAAAGAAAAGGGTTGAACAGTGTTGGGCTGGTTTCAGCCCAGCGGCCCAGTCCAGAGGGGAAAGGCGCCCGCGCTGGCGGCTTTACAGAAAAGCCCTTGCCTTTCTGAACAACCAGAAACAGAACCAAAGCACTATTCAATGAGTCACTGACGCATTCCAGAAACCCCTCGGACTTCTAATTCTTCGCAGGGAACGGTCCTCGACGGCGTCGCGCGGAGGATGAACTCCGGCGAGCACGCAGACCGGCTGAATTGCTCCAAGACCGGCGCCTAGACTAAGACTAAACCAAATCCATGACCAGGGGAGTATTTTCCCCAACATAATTGCACTAATGATCAAGGGGTGTGCTCTGGCCACGGTGGCCGTGAACATCACGGCAATGTTGTCGTGTTCCCGGCGACCAGAGGACCTCTAGCTTAATTAAATGGGTTGTCGAGCATCACAGAGCTATGAGAAGGCTTAAACGAGGGAAAGAAGAAAATGAGCTGACCGGGGAGGGGGCTGGCCGCGGTGAGGTGAGTTCACGGTGGCGGAAACCTGAATTGGGGAGAAACTAAAATTCAAGCTCTCGGAGGCACGGTTGCTAACGATTGTTGGTGGCTGGGTGGGTGATGATGTTACGCAGCTAGGGGAGGGCTCAATTTATAGGCGGCTTCGACGGTGGCCGGGAATTCTAACAGCGACGCGCGGCGGTCGGAGACAAGGAAGAACCGTGGCGCGGTGAATTCGTGTCCATCGCCGTGGCAGGCTCCCCGGTGTTGATTAGATAGCAGTGGGAAGTTATGGCGATGTAGTGGAAGGGTTGAGACACGCGGCGCACGGCCGGGAGGCGGCGTTCACCGGCGAGTTTATCGGCTCCGCCCCAAAGTGGAAGAGAAAGCCACGGGGAGTCACCGGAGTGATCTCCAGCTCACCGCCGGCAAGGATCTTTCACCGTATGTCCTTATCTACCCATCCTGAGCACAAGTTGGGCCGGCGACGGCACGAATCACGGCGGAATCAGTCGTCGGCGGTGGGTTTGCTGGCGATCTGATCTATTTCAGTTGTAACACTGTACCATGGCGAGACCTTATCAGAGCACCTGACAGATCATGTTTAGGTCACATTTTCTCTAAAATTTGCATATGAACTTCATCAAACCTCTGTACCAAAGTTGTAGAGCTATAGTTAATCTTCAACTTTGCCACAATCCTTACCATCAAATAGTCACTGAATCCCATTCAAAATCGAGCTCAAAGTTCACCCCATCACATTGCTACTGAAAATTCAGTCCAGGGATTGCCTGACAGCCTGACTTTGAGCTGAATTATCTCCAAATTTCTCACAAGAACATGGCTTGCACTCTTAAGCAAACTTGTTATCCATTAATAGGTCTATAAGTTTGATGTGGTGCCCCAGGGTAAAAACTCCATAATTTGAAAGATACAAGGCTCCAAAGTTGAGTCCTCAACACTGAATTTCAGACTTAGAATAGAACTTAATTGAGGTCCATTTTGCATTTGAGTCCAAAATCCAATATTTGGCTTACAAGTCCACATATTTGTGAACCCAATGACTTAAGATACTTATTTGACTTGGTTTTTGCACTTTAGTCCAAAAGTGGACTAATTTTGCACATAGGTCCCTAGGGTTTGGTTTTAGGGTTTTCCAGGGTTCCCATTAGGGTTTCTAGTATCCCAGGGGTCTAAGTGTAATTCCACTTAAGTCTTGGGATCATTTTGTGACTCTTCCCTTAAAGCTTTTAGGTTTTCTTCAACTTGGGTTATGTTTTACCCTTTTAATCCCTATTTAGGGTTAAGTTCCCTATCCAGGGTTCTATTTGCAAAATACCAAAACAATACAACTTGTTTGAAATTTTTACCTAGTAAATGCACTCTAGGTGTGTCAAACATATGCAATGCCAATGTTTATGATGCCATGCTCAAGTTTTAGTGACAGTAACACCAGGGGTGTTACAAGACTCAATCATATTTGGTGACGGAAATCAAGGCAAGATGAAAGGGTTGGAAAAGATTGCTATTTCATCCGAGCACTCCATTTCCAATGTGTTTTTAGTTGAGTCGCTTGGATATAACTTGTTGTCTGTGAGTCAACTTTGTAACATGGGATATAATTGCTTATTCACAAATGTAGACGTGTCTGTCTTTAGAAGAAGTGATGGTTCATTAGCTTTTAAGGGTGTACTAGACGACAAACTTTATTTAGTTGATTTTGCAAAAGAGGAGGCCGGTCTAGATGCATGCTTAATTGCTAAGACTAGCATGGGCTGGCTGTGGCATCGCCGTTTAGCACATGTGGGGATGAAGAACCTTCACAAGCTTCTAAAGGGAGAACACGTAATAGGTCTAACAAATGTTACTTTCGAAAAGGATAGACCTTGTGCAGCTTGTCAAGCAGGTAAACAGGTGGGAAGCTCTCATCATACCAAAAATGTGATGACAACATCAAGACCTTTGGAGTTACTTCATATGGACCTCTTCGGACCCGTCGCCTACCTAAGCTTAGGAGGAAGTAAGTATGATCTTGTTATAGTTGATGATTTTTCCCACTTCACTTGGGTATTCTTTTTGCAGGATAAATCTGAAACCCAAGGAACCCTCAAGCGCTTCCTAAGGAGAGCTCAAAATGAGTTTGAGCTCAAGGTGAAGAAGATAAGGAGCGACAACGGGTCCGAGTTCAAGAACCTTCAAGTGGAGGAGTACCTTGAGGAGGAAGGAATCAAGCACGAGTTCTCCGCTCCCTACACACCACAGCAAAATGGTGTGGTAGAGAGGAAGAACAGGACGCTCATAGACATGGCGAGGACAATGCTTGGAGAATTCAAGACGCCCGAAAGGTTTTGGTCGGAAGCCGTGAACACGGCTTGCCACGCCATAAACCGAGTGTACCTTCACCGCCTCCTCAAGAAGACTTCGTATGAGCTTCTAACCGGTAATAAACCCAATGTGTCGTACTTTCGTGTATTTGGGAGCAAATGTTATATTCTAGTGAAGAAAGGTAGAAATTCTAAGTTTGCTCCCAAAGCTGTAGAAGGGTTTTTGTTAGGTTATGACTCAAATACAAAGGCGTATAGGGTCTTCAACAAATCATCGGGTTTGGTTGAAGTCTCCAGCGACGTTGTATTTGATGAGACTAATGGCTCTCCAAGAGAGCAAGTTGTTGATCTTGATGATGTAGATGAAGAAGACGTTCCAAAGGCCACAATACGCACCATGGCAATTGGAGATTTGCGGCCACAGGAACAAAAGGAGCAAGATCAACCTTCTTCCTCAACAATGGTGCATCCCCCAACTCAAGACGATGAACAGGTTCATGAAGAAGAGGCGTGTGATCAAGGGGGAGCACAAGATGATCATGTAATGGAGGAAGAAGCACAACCGGCACCTCCAACCCAAGTTCGAGCGACAACTCAAAGGAATCATCCCGTCGACCAAATTTTGGGTGATATTAGCAAAGGAGTAACTACTCACTCTAGATTGGTTAATTTTTGTGAGCATTACTCTTTTGTCTCTTCTATTGAGCCTTTCAGGGTAGAAGAGGCCTTGCTAGATCCGGACTGGGTGTTGGCCATGCAGGAAGAGCTCAACAACTTCAAGAGAAATGAAGTTTGGACACTGGTGCCTCATCCCAAGTAAAACGTTGTGGGAACCAAGTGGGTGTTCCGCAACAAACAAGATGAGCACGGGGTGGTGACAAGGAACAAGGCACGACTTGTGGCAAAAGGTTACGCCCAAGTCGCAGGTTTGGACTTTGAGGAGACTTTTGCTCCTGTGGCTAGGCTAGAGTCAATTCGCATATTGTTAGCCTATGCTACTCACCATTCTTTCAGGTTGTTCCAAATGGATGTGAAGAGCGCTTTACTCAACGGGCCAATCAAGGAGGAGGAGGTGTACGTAGAGCAACCCCCTGGCTTCGAGGATGAACGGTACCCCGACCACGTGTGTAAGCTCTCTAAGGCGCTCTATGGACTTAAGCAAGCCCCAAGAGCATGGTATGAATGCCTTAGAGACTTTTTAATTTCTAATGCTTTCAAGGTTGGGAAAGCCGATCCAACGTTATTCACTAAGACTTGTGATGGTGATCTTTTTGTGTGCCAAATTTATGTCGATGACATAATATTTGGTTCTACTAACCAAAAGTCTTGTGAAGAGACTAGCAGGGTGATGACTCAAAAGTTTGAGATGTCGATGATGGGTGAGTTAAGCTATTTCCTTGGGTTCCAAGTGAAGCAACTCAAGGATGGGACCTTCATTTCCCAAACGAAGTACACGCAAGACTTGATCGAGCGGTTTGGGATGAAGGACGCCAAGCCCGCAAAGACTCCAATGGGAACCGACGGACACACCGACCTCAACAAAGGAGGTAAGTCTGTTGATCAAAAGGCATATTGGTCTATGATAGGGTCTTTACTTTATTTATCTGCTAGTAGACCGGATATTATGCTTAGTGTTTGCATGTGTGCTAGATTTCAATCCGATCCAAGGGAGTGTCACTTAGTGGCCGTGAAGCGAATTCTTAGATATTTAGTCGCTACGCCTTGCTTCGGGATCTGGTATCCAAAGGGGTCTACCTTTGACTTAATTAGATATTCAGACTCCGATTATGCTGGATGTAAGGTCGATAGGAAGAGTACATCAGGGACGTGCCAATTCTTAGGAAGGTCCCTGGTGTCGTGGAGTTCTAAGAAACAAACTTCCGTTGCCCTATCCACCGCTGAGGCCGAGTATGTTGCCACAGGACAGTGTTGCGCGCAACTACTTTGGATGAGGCAAACCCTCAGGGACTTTGGCTACAATCTGAGCAAAGTCCCACTCCTATGTGATAATGAGAGTGCTATCCGAAATGGCGGACAACCCCGTTGAACACAGCCGCACAAAGCACATTGACATCCGGCATCACTTTTTGAGAGACCACCAGCAAAAGGGAGATATCGAAGTGTTTCATGTTAGCACGAAGAACCAGCTAGCCGATATCTTTACCAAGCCTCTAGATGAGTCGACCTTTTGCAAGCTGCGTAGTGAGCTAAATGTCTTAGATTCGTGGAACCTGGATTGATTTCTAACATACATGTGTTTTATGCCTTGATCATGTTCCTTCATGCATTTTGGTGTTTATTTATGGTGCTCAAGTTGTAAAAGCACTCCCCGGACCTCACAAGTCCATTTGCAAGTGATGCACATATTTAGGGGGAGATGTGCTACAACTTGACCCTTTGAGACTAATTGTGTGCTTGAGTTTGCTTAATTTAGTCTCAAAGGAGGTTTGAAAGGGAAAAGGTGGACTTGGACCATGCAAGACTTCCACTGCACTCCGATGCAAGAGTAACTGATTTCAAGTTCATCTTTGTACTCTTATTGCCTTTTTACTCTTAGTTGAAGATTTTGGTGAGGCAATGGGGTTAAAGGGCCAAAATTGATCCTGTTTTGGTGTTTGATGCTAAAGGGGGAGAAAATAAGGCCAAAGCAACAAATGGATCAGCTACCACTTGAGAATTTTGAAAATAGTAGAATAGAGCTTTTGGGTTTGTCAAAAATCTCTTATTGTCTCTTTTGTCAAAAGTTGGCCTCTTATGGGGAGAATGGTTGATTATGGGAAAAAGGGGGAGTTTTTGAAATCCTTGATCAATTTCTCTTGGAACAACTCTCTTTATGTCTCAACAAGTGTGTTTGACTTCGAGATAGGAAATTGAAGTTGATTTGCAAAAACAAAACCAAGTGGTGGCAAAGAATGATTCAAATATGCCAAATTTGATACAAAACAAATTTGAGTTTTCATTTGCATTGATGTTGCACTTCTTTTAGTTGCTTTTTATTGTGTTGGCATAAATCACCAAAAAGGGGGAGATTGAAAGGGAAATGTGCCCTTGGGCCATTTCTAAGTATTTTGGTGATTAAGTGTCCAACACAAGTGCCTAAGTGTTAAATTGTGCCAAAGACTCAAGAAGTGCAAATCAAGATTAAAGGTAAGTTTCTAGACTTAGTACATTGTTTTGAAGACTAATGTATTGTGTCTAAGTGCTAGAAACAGGAGAAACAATTATGGAGAAGTTGGTTGTGTACAGCCAAAAGACTGCTCGGTCTGAGTGCACCGGACTGTCCGGTGGTGCACCGGACAGTGTCCGGTGCGCCAGGCTGGCGTCTGTCAACTGGCTGCTCTTGGGACTTCGACGGCGGTGTACGGCTATAAATCACCAGACTGTCCGGTGGTGCACCGGACTGTCCGGTGAGCCAATTGTCGGCCCAGCCAACGGTCGGCCGCGTAATCCACGCGCGACGCGTGGCAGAGCCAATGGTCAGAAGGGGGCACCAGACTATCCGGTGTGCACCGGACAGTGTCCGGTGCGCCAACGGCTCTGAATCTCCAACGGTCGGCTTCGCCAAAGAAGGAAAGAAATCCGCACCGGACAGTGTCCGGTGGTGCACCGGACTGTCCGGTGCGCCAGGCGACTGAAGACAAGAATTGCCTTCCTAGAATGCTCTCAACGGCTCCTAGCTGCCTTGGGGCTATAAAAGGGACCCCTAGGCGCATGGAGGAGCACACCAAGCATTCTCTAAGCATTCCTAAGCACCAAGACTTCAATTCCGCGCATTCGATTCTTTGTGATAGCAACTAGAGCTCCATTTGAGTAGAGAACTCTTTGAGTTGTGTTGAGAGCTCGTGTTGTGACTTGTGTGCGTATTGTCACTCTGATTTTGTGTCTTGTGTGCATTGCTCATCCCTCCCTTACTCCGTGCTTCTTTGTGAACATCAAATTGTAAGGGCGAGAGGCTCCAAGTTGTGGAGATTCCTCGTAAGCGGGATATAGTAAACAAAGCAAAACACTGTGGTATTCAAGTGGGTCTTTGGACCGCTTGAGAGGGGTTGATTGCAACCCTCGTCCGTTGGGACGCCACAACGTGGAGTAGGCAAGTTTTGTACTTGGCCGAACCACGGGATAAACCACTGTGTCTATCTGTGTTGATCTTCTTGTGGTTATCGTGTCTTGCAAGAACTCCTCTCTAGCCACTTGGCTTTAATGTGCTAACTTTTAATCAAGTTTTGTGGCATTAAGTTTTAAGTTTTTACAGGATCACCTATTCACCCCCCTCTAGGTGCTCTCAGCAATCGACCGTTGCTTCGTGAAGTAGTCGTTGCTCCGCTGGCACACTGGACAGTCCGGTGTGCACCGAACACTGTCCGGTGACTCCGGTGAATTATAGCGGAGCGCTCTCTGATTTTCCCAAAGGTGACGAGTTCGAGCTGAAGTGCCCTGGTGCACCGGACACAGTCCGGTGGCACACCGGACAGTCCGGTGCGCCAGACCAGGGTGCCTTTCGGGATGTCTTTTGCTCTCTTGTTTGAACCCTTTTCTTGGTCTTTTTATTTGCTTATTGTGAACCTTTGGCACCTGTAGAACTTATAGACTAGAGCAAACTAGTTAGTCCAATTATTTGTGTTGGGCAATTCAACCACCAAAATCAATTAGGAAATAGGTGTAAGCCTAATTCCCTTTCAGGTAGGGTCCCACTCAACTGTCCAACCCGGTGGCAAGATGGACGGCCAAGTCACTCTAGCAACCATATCCTTCAAGGAACCTGTAAAAATTATGCCATAAGCAAGGCTGAGTATACTAATACTCAGCTAGACTTACCCGGTGTGAGGAGTCAACTCCTCTACCTCTAGACATGCAATTGTTTGGCTGAGGGGTTTGGTTTGCTAAAAGCACTAGCTGAGTCTAAAATCAAGTTTTAGCTTTTCAAGTTTTAGTGTGATTCTCTTAAGACTAAATGTGTACCTAGCTAATCATACATGGTATCAAACATTTTAGCAATCAACATCTTTTGTCAATCAACACATTTCCACTTATTACTCAATGCAGTACAATGGATCAAGCAGTCTCATTAGCTGCGAGAAGCAGACGATTCGAATCGAGTTTTTAAACCTTGCAAGGTAAACCTAAACATACGACGTGGCGAGGCACTCCGTCCCCACACACACCAACCGTCCCCATCGATTCCCCGTCAACAGAACAGGGCTTACCGCCTTGGCGTACAATGCCTCACTGACCTCAACTGCCATCGTGCAGTGACCGCACTTGTACCCACCATAACCGGAATGGGAGACCACGTCTCAGGTCGCGTGAGGGGTAAAGTCTGCTGTCAGGTTCACTTAGGTACTAGGCTTACCGATTTACCATATTTCTCGGCATGTGCTTAGTACGTTCAAACGCTTGACACAGGTATCCGCACGTTAATCCTTATTCTAATTTCCATCTCGTAAACAATGCATCCCCATGGATCCGTGTCCACAGACCATCATTATTCTGATTTAAAATGGATACAACCAATTCTTGACCTCGCGCGAGTGCTAGGAAAATCACTCGACTTCTACCGAGATCCCTAATTAATAAAGCAGCTACTCGACCTAGCTTACTAGTATCCATCTCAACAGGAATCCTAAGTTCATGCAACTAGGGTTTTAGTCAACTCCTACACTCAAGTGCACAATACAAGCCTACAAACATTAAGTGCGGTAAAATAGCATAGATAACGGTTATGCATAAAACTGGGGCTTGACTTCCAAAGCTGGGGCAGGCAGATCCTCGACGGCAGGCTCTGGTGCTGGCTCCTGGACTACCTCCTGAGCAACTCCTTGCTCCGGAACGAGGATGTACTCTCCGTCAGCGAGATTACAATCTATCGAATGCAATGAATAAGGTACATGTATATTAATGATATGCCAATTTGTAAAAACTACGTATGGTGAAACAATATTAAAACAGTGGTTACACTAGGGTTTCCTTTGTCGGCCTTAATGGTTTCATCCACTCATTTTAGGGTCTTGAATGAACTTAAAATTTTAGTCATCCTTTGGATGTTTGTTTGGGGCTCTTGGAGGATTTAATTGTACACCACTAATTTCTCCCACAATTTCCTTTTTACTTTGTATTTTGCTTCTTATTGAGTGCTTTTGAACTACTATGACAATTTAGAATTTTTGTAAAAATGTTACAAAAATTACAGTGGGTAAATATTGATCTCTGTAGTTTATTCTACAAATTTGAGGTTAGAATTAAATTAGATAAACCTTCGGCAAAAATAACAAAAGTAAGGGTAAAAGGGCACTGTTGGGGGCCTTCGGCTCCCGAAGGTCCTGAAAAGCATAGTTTGACAATATTTTCCAAGTGTAATATGTGAACAGGCACCTTCGGAACAGGCACCTTCGGAGTCAGTTCGCGAATATACAAGAGCATGGTTAAGACGAAGCTTGACTGGAATGAAAAACGATCATGACGAAGGATAAGACGATCACGAAGCTATGTGCAGAAAGGCTTCGGCACAATAACAGAAAAGAGGAACCGACTTAAAGATGAAAAGCCAAATTGAACCTCGAAGAATTACTGTAGTTATTGATAAATGTAAAGGGCATCAATGTAATTTTACACGGGCTGCGTGCCGTGCCTATAAATAGGTGAACAGTACTCCCGTACTGTTCACGCTGACTGGGCATACGCTTTTTCGCATCACATTTGTACCTTTACTTTACATCTATCTGAAGGTACATTTGTAATTCGTTTTTATGAATTTAATAATGGAAATATATCGATGATAATGCTGGTATTATTACTCACACATTATATATATATATATATATGGTTGCTTTGTTTAACCATTTATCAACCTAACGAAGGTCTTTTCTTTCGTAACCTTCGTCCGAGATTCATTATACCCAAAGGGATATACTGTTTCTAAGGACGAAGGAGTTCGACATTCAACACTTTTATGTTGTCTTGTTCTTAATTCATAGCATTTGAGAACAAGCCCCCAACATTGGCGCCCATCTCCGGTGAACTCACTTCCACTTTTTGGGTTTTGAAGACCTTCGGCAAGCGTCACCTTCGTCATGGCGCCGAAAAAAGCTTCAACGACAGGGGCTGCCACTCTGCAGCCGCTGGACCCTAATCAGGATGTCGTCTCTCTTAGGGAGGCTCGAAGCCAGAAGAGGAAGGCCATCAGTCCAACGCCTCCGGAAGACGACTTGGACCAAGAAATACAAAAAATGGAGATGCTCCATCAACAGGTTCAACGAAAGAAGGAGAAGATGGCTCGTCTAGCTGATCTTCAAAAGCAGATAGATGAAGCCTCTGAAGAGCTTCGACATCTCGCTCAAGATGACCAGAATCAAAGGCCCCCGCGCAGAGAGCTTCATCAAGAGGGTTTCTACAACGAGGATGACTGGTATGAAGATTTCCATCATGGAAATTTTGCTTTTGATGACACTTCTCCCCTGTCAACAGAACTGCAGGCTACACCTTGGCCACAGTCTTATAAGCCACCTCAGCTCCCTATGTATGACGGTCATTCAGACCCGAAGCAATTCTTGATGAGTTATGAGGCAACTATATCTTCGTATGGTGGCAACACAGCGGTCATGGCAAAGTCCTTCGTCATGGCTGTCAGGAGCGTTGCACATGGTACTCCTCCCTTAGGCCAGGAACAATCACCTCATGGCAAAAGCTGAAGGATATGTTGATAACCAGCTTCCAAGGTTTTTAGACGAAGCCAGTCACTGCTCAAGCTTTATTCCAGTGCACCAAGGATCACGAAGAGTACCTTCAGGCATATGTCCAAAGGTTTCTACGTCTGAGGGCACAGGCACCAACAGTGCCCAATGAAATTGTCATTGAGGCCATGATTAAGGGGCTTCGGCCAGGACCTTCAGCTCAGTACTTTGCCAGGAAACCTCCTCAAACTTTGGAGAAGCTGCTCCAGAAGATGGAGGAGTATATTCGAGCTGACAATGATTTTCGCCAAAGAAGGGAGGAAGCTCTCAGGTTTTCTGAAATGACCAGGGGCTTCGGAGGAAGGTTTTATCCGAGGCATGTCAGGTCAATTCACAATTCTACTCAAAATGATGACAAAGGGAGTCAGCAGCAAAGGTCACAGTATTCCTCGCAAGCTTCGGGGCAACAGCAAGCTTCGGGGCAACACCAAAGCTCTTTTCGGCCGCAAGTGCCAAGAGGCAGAGGCGCCAGGGGCTTCGAGGGAAGATTTGGAGATCAACCAAGAAAAATTTACTGCTTATTCTGCGGTGAAGGCAAGGGCCATACTACCAGAATGTGTCATGTTACCATTCAAAAGCAAAAGGAGCTAGCAGAGGCTGCAGCACAACAGAGCCAGCCGAAGCAGGTTATGCATACTGCTTCGTATCATTCGCCTTACATTCCAGAATATGTAGGCAATCACCCTGCAGCCTCTGTTGCTTCGGCAAGCCAACCCCAAGCTTCCTGGCAACAGCTTCCACCGCCACCACCAATACAACGAGCTCCGCAGCCAGAAGGGAGCCAGCACTCTCACCCCCAGAGGGACTTCAGAGAAGAATCCGAAGCTCGCACAGTCAATAGCACTGTGCCAGAGTCGAAGCACATTTACTGACAAAATATCCTACTCCCACAGCAGTTTTTTATGCTTTCACGTTCAGTTTTATTTTCTTCGTAGTAAAGAACAATTATGGGGAGTTTAAGTGTTTTTTATTGTTTCTCAAATCCTTGTAACAGTTTACCGTATTATCATAATGAAAATATATCTCCTCCAAAGGCTTGAGTTACCGAAGCACAAGAATTTATGGAGGCACGGAGAACCTTCGGATTATCGAAAACTTGTTCTAAGGAATGAGCCGTAACTTTTTTGAAATAATAAAAAGTCGTTCCTAAGGGAGCGCAGTGTAAGTTTTCTGCTCGAAAGTCGTTCCAAAGGGAATGCAGAGCTTACAGCGAAAAATAAACGCTGATTCCGCTGAAAGTAAAAGGCGAAGAAGCTCCTAAGGGAGGCTTACAGCGAAAAATAAACGCTGATTCCGCTGAAAGTAAAAAGCGAAGAAGCTCCTAAGGGAGGCTTACAGCGAAAAGTCAACGCTGAGATAAAAAGATTGTGTGCTCTATGGCAGGGATATGTGTATTTTCAGCATAAATGTCATTTTGCATAACATAACATCATTACATCATTTTGCATGACATAAGCATCATCCATCATTTTGCATGGAGAACAGGAAGGGGACACAGCATTGATCTTCGAAGAATGTTTTGAAAAAGAGAAAATCGTGCCAAGGCACAAGTTAAATTGAGAAGAAGTGTAGCTTCATTTGAGAGGCAACATAAGACTTTTTTATGGATTCAAAGAATGTTTTCATGAAGTTCAGAGATTCTTCATCAAAGAAATATGGAAACTCTTGTAACACATAAAAGATTTTCTTTACGAAGCATGAAAAGAAGGGAAGGTGTTTTTTCGCCGAAGGCTCAAAAAGCAGTATGTATGAAAAAAAAATTCATGCATCGTAAAGAATTGAACCGTAAATAGATTATATATTACATTCAAAGTTACAAAGTTTTAAACTTGTCATGTTCCAAGCATTTTTACAATAGCATTTAATCTTCCCTAAGAACTACTTCTGCAGCTTCGTTTAGCAGCTGATTGACAACTTCGTCCATGATGGCTTCGGCCATTTGTCTAATTTCGTCGTCTCCCTTCGGGGGAGGGTCCGCAGATGCCTCAGCGGGTTCTGAGGGAGGAGAGGACACGACTATATTACTATTACAAACTACGAATAAAGTTCAAAATCAAGAATTACAACAAAATAAAAATCACTAATTAATACCTATTTGCCCTTCGAGCCCTGTATTTTTTTCAGCAGCTCTCGCTACCTCCCTAGCATCATGAATGCCTTTTTCACTTCTCTGAATGATCTCTTGAGCCATTTTTCGGCCGCCATTGTCCCAAATGTCAGTGAAAATTTTTCCACCAACCTGGCTTGCTTCGGCTGAAGGGTCTGTGATATCTTCAGAGGATAAAGTAGCTTCAGACTGCGCCAAAGATTTCACATGCTCGCACCCTTTCTTCTCTAAAATGGTAACAATTCCCCTGGCGCCCGAAAAAGCACAAATGTCCCCGCGACTATTCAAGATTTCGTCGAAGACATCAGCTTCGCGACTAATCCATTCAATCGGGCCTTCTGGATTTCCTCTTGTGAAATTTTCTTCACTAGAGAACGCACCAACGCTGGCGAAGCTGGATTTTATTTTCTTAACACATTCTATGGATTTATCGTAGCACCTCTTCTTCGAAGCACGAAGCTCTTTAACATTTACTTCCAAATGATCTGTCCATTGATCGCTTAATTCTCGTTTTGTTTCTTCAAGAATGCGTTCTTCTTTAGCTCGGGCTAGTTGTTTACGAAGATCTTCGATTTCACGCTTCTGAGCTTCGGCTTGAGTTTTAGAGTTAGCTTCGTCTTCCTTCATTTTCTCCACTAATGTAAGCAGAACTCTGTCCTTCTCCAAGGCTTCGTTTCTTAGCCTGATAACCTCTGTTCGAAGGTTGTTGAGAGCAATGGTGCAGCTCTCATCTTCGGCATTCTTCTAAGCCCTTAAGGCATTGCTGAGTATTAAGCCCTATTCAAAAGAATGAATGAGTTAACATAAGAGCAAAAAAACTAATTCGAAATTCATAAACTTTAAAATTCACAATTTTTGTACCTTCAGACTATTGTATGCCAGGCTATCAGCAAGATCGTCCTTTGTCATGGCGCAAAGGCCAGCTTCGAGTTTCGGGAACCCCATGCTTCTAGCCATCTCCCGGCACACGGATAATTCTTTATTGTCTGGGAGACAGTACAGGAAATCATCTTCATTTGTCCCATTGAACACTACAGCCCCCCTCGGATACTTCAGTTCTCGGGCATAGTGATTGGCTTCAAAAATCTCTTCTTCAGATAGTTTCTTCCCCGAAGCATGTCGCACAATATAATCATGTATTTTGGAAGATGCTTCGGGGGTGGCAGTGCCAATTTCCTCAGTCAGAATCGGCTCTGTTATTTTTGCTTTTTCAGTTTCGAAACTTGCCTTTGACATTTTTTCGACCTCCAAAGGTTGTATCTTGGTGGATTCCGAAGGCCCAGCTTCAGTTTCAAATTGCTGCTTCGAAGTTTCAGCAGCAAAGGCTTCAGTAGACACTTCAACAGTTTTCTTTGGAGTTGTGCTTGAAGATTTAATTGTCTCCAAAACATCCAGCACATTAACCATCCTTTTTCTTTTCGGGGTCGCTGCTGGCCCCTTCTGGCTTTTAGCTGCCTCAACTTTTGATGAAGGACTTAAAACATCTAGTGTTTTTCTTTCTTCAGTTCTCCTTTCTCCTATTTTTTCTATTGCTGGTGCTTCGGCCATTTCTTCGGATTTTGGCGCTGTAGTTGGTTCTCTGGCTTCGGTGGCCGAAGAGGCCTCGCCAATAAACTCGGGCACTATGGCCGGCTCAATACAGCGTGGAGGGTGTGTGAACACTTTTACCTTCTTCCTCTTCGGCGCTGGCTCCCCGGGAGCAGCCGAAGCAGTGTCCTTTGCAGGAGAAGTATTTTTTCTCTTTTGACCTCGCATTGGATAATAGTAGTCGGGATAGATAAACCCAATTGCATCAAATACTCGGTTGAGTCTCTTCTTCTTTCGGCCTCCGAAAGCCGCTGATAATGCAGTGTTTTCGGCCTTTGAGTATGCCCCAAGCAATTCATCACTTACATTCTCAATGCTTTTCAGCCAATCATCATCCGGTTCAACAAACTTATCTCCGTACTTGAATGTATATTTCAGCCTGATCAGTCCACCCTCGTCAGTTTCTTTAACGGTCTCCTTCGGCATTTCCCAGTTATCTACAAGTGGCCACACTCTGAAGGCAATGTGCTCTTGCATTAAATCTCTGGTCCCAATAAAAGAACAGACTACGCCAAAGGTCCTCTGACATTCTTCAGCTGTTTCGTCCATTTCTACCTTTGGTTTCCGGAGTCCGAAGCGCTGCCAGATAGGGCGCATGATGATATCTTTGATATCTTCCCGAACCTTCAAATCGTTCTTCACATAGAACCATTCCTTCATCCATTCCCCGGGCCATCTCTTCCGAAAGGTTGGCACGGGACAGCTTGACCCAGACCGGACACCGAAGCTATAGCAACCAAAATTATTATGATATTGCTCCTTACCCCAGGGTTTCATCTCATATACTAGCTCGTGTATATTGCAAAAGCTTTTTGCACTTGGCTCCAGGCCCTGGCTCCTCACGGCCCAGACGAAGATTCCCAATCTTATCACTGCCTTAGGGGTAAGTTGATGAAGGTAAATTTGATATATTTTCAGAACTTCTACCACAAACCTGCTTAGAGGGAATCGTAGCCCAGCCTTTAAAAAGCTTCGGAAGATCACGACTTCATTATCTTCGGGGGTCGGCGTAGTTTTTTCTCCGTCATCTGCCCTCACGATGGATATATCTCGAAAATATCTCCCCCTCATATTTTCAAGGTGACTCTGCTTCATAGTTGATTTTCCGAAGTTTGAGTGACTAGGCCGCCACGGGCGATCTTCGGAGTCCTCTCCACCACTATCCACATCATAACTATCACTGTCGCCAGTATCTTCAGATAAACCCTCCAAAGTTTCCTTGACAATCTTTTCCGTATTGGTCTTCGACATTGACTCAAGAAAGCCCAGGTGCATTTCCTCCAAAAGGCTTAGCTTCGAAGCACCAGCAACTATCTTATCCTCAGACATTTTCGCGAATGCTGGCAAACCAGACTTGAAACCGAAGCTTAAAAATTTAAGACCGAGCAAATGCTGTCGCGCGCAGGCTAAAAGCTGGGTGAGTAAAAAGCAGGTGGCAAAAGGCGTGCCAAATAAACTCGTGGTGAGCTTGTATTTATACGCTCAGTATGTCGAAAACTGGAGGGCCCCGCTTGTCAATGACTGTTGCTATTCTAGCAAAAGGAAGGTGTTTTTTCGGACATTCGGCTTAAAGCCTTCGTCCATGTCGTAATATGAATTTATTTTTACAATAAATTGATATTGCGAGGGGCTACTGTTGGGGGCCTTCGGCTCCCGAAGGTCCTCAAAAGCATAGTTTGACAATATTTTCCAAGTGTAATGTGTGAACAGGCACCTTCGGAACAGGCACCTTCGGAGTCAGTTCGCGAATATACAAGAGCATGGTTAAGACGAAGCTTGACTGGAATGAAAAACGATCACGACGAAGGATAAGACGATCACGAAGCTATGTGCAGAAAGGCTTCGGCACAATAACAGAAAAGAGGAACCGACTTAAAGATGAAAAGCCAAATTGAACCTCAAAGAATTACTGTAGTTATTGATAAATGTAAAGGGCATCAATGTAATTTTACATAGGTTGCGTCCCGTGCCTATAAATAGGTGAACAGTACTCCCGTACTGTTCACGCTGACTGGACATACGCTTTTTCGCATCACGTTTGTACCTTTACTTTACATCTATCTGAAGGTACATTTGTAATTCGTTTTTATGAATTTAATAATGGAAATATATCGATGATAATGCTGGTATTATTACTCGCACATTATATATATATGGTTGCTTTGTTTAACCATTTATCAACCTAACGAAGGTCTTTTCTTTCGTAACCTTCGTTCGAGATTCATTATACCCAAAGGGATATACTGTTTCTAAGGACGAAGGAGTTCGACATTCAACACTTTTATGTTGTCTTGTTCTTAATTCATAGCATTTGAGAACAAGCCCCCAACAGGCACTTTACACTATAGCTCTTATTTGGGTGAGATTTATGGACTAAAATTTATTTTTGCTAAGATCCATGGGTGATGATAGGTCTCTGTGCAAAAAAATACAGAAAAAGACCCACTAGGTATTTAATTGTGATTTTCTAAAGTTTAATGTCAAAAAAGTTCTTATAACTAACTTGTTATTTTAAAAATGTCAAACAACAAAACTTATATTTTTCCTAGATTCATACTAGCATATTATTAGTTATCCCAAGGATTGGGGTGGTTTCTTCTTAGGGTTATTTTTCTAGGATTTCTCTAAGTTTTCATTAAATTCATGAAATAAAATGTGGTGCATTTCTTTTGTACTAACAGAGGGCTCAACAAAATTTTCTGGTGAACTATGTTACTAAAGTGAGCTAGCAAAAATGTGGTTGCCCCCTGATTCTTATTTTAAACTCCCTTTTTCCATTTTCTTTAAGTTTGAATCAAAGCAAGTTTTAATGGTAAAACCCTCCCTAATCTGGTGCACTGAGAGTTGATTATTTTTAAACAGGGTAGTTAGTGGTTAAGTATCTCTCTAATTTTTCTTAACCTCAGTCCAATAGTATAACTATTTTCCCCTTCTTTACTTAGCTTTTGGTCAGTTTACTATTTAAATCAAAACTTTTAAAAGTCTTGCAGTACTTAGGGTGTTTGGTATTTTTTCTAAGTAGTTCATATTATTTAAAACCTAGCAAAATTAGTTTGACCAAATTTGGCTGGATAAAATTGGAGTTATGAATTTTGTAAGTTCTGTCTGCTTTTAAATGAATAATGTTTAAAAGGTTTAAGGAAAAACCAGTTTACACCGAGGCCCATGGGTTATCCCTTAACTATTTCTATAAACCATACCCCTGCGGGACTATTTCTTTGAGTCTCTGACTATGCAAAATCCCCCCCGGCTTCTTCTTCTTTTCAACCGAGCTCCCTCCCCCTTCAATTAGTACCCGCGGAGAGGAAAAAAGGTGGCGCGGCTTACCGGCGGCGAGGGAGGTCCGGTGAAGGGTGGGGTTAGATCCGGGAGGTCCTGGCGATCACGTCAAGGTGCGGCTCATCGACGGTGATGGCCGGAATCGGTCTGACCACGCGCGCAGGCGGTCGGGCTCGTCGGTGGTGTGCGCTGCGGCCTGCTCACGGCGGTATTGCTCAATCCAGTGGCATAGGAAGCTTCACAGGGTGTTAAGGACGCTATAGGTGCAAGGAATCGATGAACGGCTTACCGTGGAGCTCGGTCCACGTGCGATGGCGGCCGATTGAAGTCCGGCGGCGTCGATCCGGGGTCTCCGGTGAGGTAAAGTCCAATCCCCGGCGCTAAGAGCTTCACTAGGGTCCGTAGAAGCTAACCCGAGGGTCGGACGGGGCGAGGAGTGGCTGGTTTGGCCGGTCTATGGTGGCCATGGCTTGCGCGGCCGCTGGCACCTCGCTCACGGGGCAAACTCCGGCGATCTTGAGCTCGGGTTGGGTCAGTGACGCGAGGGGGTGTACGGTCGAAGCCAGGATGGCTTTTATAGCCGCGAGCATGGGCGTGGGCGCGGGGTTGGCACGGCATGGGGCTGCGCGCGTGGGCGGAGCGCCGAGGGCGTGCTCTGGCGCGCCAGAACGCGTCGAACACGTGTGCGTTTGTTTCTGCCCTTGTTCAAACGTCTACTGGGATCACAAACGTGCGAATCTCGCCCAAGGGTCTTGTGCAAGATCTCTTCCTGGCACCTAGGGCTAGCTAGTTCGTGTAAGTTCCAAGGGAAGATCTGCCCTAGATCACAAGATATGTGGGCGCCAAGTCAGGTCTGTCGGCACTGTTCATCCCAAGACAAAACTGATGTCAAACCTTGTCAAATGGTCTTGGCTTGGGTTCAAATTTTTCCAGGGTGTGCCTTAGGTAGTTTGGCCACTTTTTGTTATTTGGACCAAGGGGTTTTGGCGCCAGCACAAAGGTGAACACCTTTGATCTTTGGGCTAGGGTGGTTTTGGGGACTCAGAGAATTTTTGAATGGCTCTAGTGTACTCCCCACTTGGTGAATTGTTTTGGGGTTTTTGTTGGGCCTTTTTGTAATATTTTTCTTAATAAATTTTGTAGCTTTACTAATACACTTCATCTTTAGTAGAGGTCCCTTTTTATGTTTTGGTCATTTGCCCTCTCTTTCCCCTTTAATCCCATGGTTGGGGTTTAAGGGCTTAAAAAAGAATTAGGATTTTAGAATCTTGTTTGTGGGTGAACATTGTATGAAGGATATGGTTTCTTTCTTGTTATGGTTAATGCTTATCTTAACCATGCCTCTAAAAACTTTGAGTTCCTTCACTTTCCATTTTAGCGTATAGTTTGAGTGGACACAATTGTGCTTCTTTGGCCAGGGCTTTGGGTAACACCACGGTGTTACACTTTGATGGGAATATCAGAAGCCCAAAAGACACAAAATCTCTCCCCTTATTGATAAATGGACTCATCAAGCACAAACAAGGGTATAAATAAACACTCCCCCTTAACAAGAGAGCCCCCTGAGAAAATGCAGAAATGCAAAAGAGTATCCTATACAGAAGTCAGAAATTTAGAAGATAACTGGATAATGGCAAGGGATAACAAGCCATCAATGACGTTACCTTGAAGCTGGTAAAGGAGCTGGATTCAGGCAAAGTCGAAGATGGCTATATCTCCCTTATGGTAATAGCATTTCTAGAAGCCCCTAGACTAGCAAGTGCAAGGGAAGATAAGCACAAATGGCCGAGCTACTATACATCACTAATTGGAATACTAACGTCATTAGAAAGTAGTGCTTTAACAGCAAGATCATGAATAGATTTAGTCAACTCTACATCCTTGGCTGATGGTGAAGTGTCAGTAACAAGTTTGTTTGCTATAGAATCTACAATCAAACTCAGGGTGTTGACCTCTAAAACACACGAGATACCTTGTAGTGGTTTAGCAGATGACTCAACCAAGACTCCAGTCCCATTAATCTCGAAGGATAATGTTGAGTCAGGCTGTGCCACTACCATTGCAGCAGTCAATTCCTCAACCCCTTTGTCCTTAGGGGCTAGAGTTGAGTCGGCTGGTGGCTCGGCCGCTATCTCAATCAGAGTGTTGTCTTCATTGGCCTTTGGAACATGTGTTAGGCCTACCTCTAGCTCAAGAATCAACACATTAATGGGGAACATTGTGTCTCCAAAACTCAAGTTTCCTTCACCCTCCACCTATAGACCACAGGGAGGGACCATAACGCTCGGGGCTCATGGAGGGCTCACCCGAACGGTTAACACTTACATCCACAATGTGCATCACAGGCAACTCGTTAACATACTCTCAGGGATAACTTCCTCTAGAAAAACGTCAATGGCCGACAATTCCAAACCCTAAAGCTCGATCAAACCTTCTAAAGGAGCAAGGTTAGTATGGTCATTCTAGGTTTTTGAGCTTTTCTCGCGACGAACAAGAGGTATTCATCTTCTTTGTAACCACCCCCATCATGTAATTCATCCCAATCCACCTGAGCAGTTGTGCCTTTAGCAGTAACCATGCTAAATGTGGTTGGTCTGGTCTGAGCAGACACATGTTTCATACTCGATAGGCATTGAAGTCTCCTCTTGTTCTGCCCTTCCTTTGGGGCCTCAACCATCACAAATGGCTTGTTGCAGCGTCTGCGTTTTTGATTCACTTGGCCTCCTATTCTTTCCTCAGTAATACTCAGTTGCTTGGGGGCTTCACCTCTCACAATGACATCCTAAATCTTAGGGGATTCCCCCACGAACAATATCTAGAATAGCTTTATCGGGGATAAGATCCCTGGGCCTTAGGGCCCATCAGTCAGCGAGCACGTTCGGGGAAAGCCACTAGCAACTGGGGGCCATGGGTCAGCTAGAGGAGACATGTAACGTCTACACTAGAGGAACCTGCCCTTGGATGAGCCCCACGACACTGAGCCTGGGGTCAGGCATGGTAGAGTTAACAAGGGGGTAGGCATACTGAAGCGAAACCACTCAAGTGGATCCCTTGCCTGGCTCGAGACTGACCCGTCATAAGTGACCAACCATATTAACCGCACCTAGCATCGAGCCACAACGGAGGCACCAATCTGCCTCCCACTCATAGCTACGAGCCCCTTGGACCACAAAGCACTCAAGACCTACGAACCCCTCGAACTATAACACATTTGTTCCATGCACCCCGACCTACAGCGCACTCATGACCTACCAAGACTAGGCCTAAGTGCGCAGACCTCTGGCAGGGCACAACACGACGAACCACACCAAGCCCCAGGCTATGAAGGCCAGGGGTCGGCATAACACGAATGATGGCGCTCGAGCCCCACATCCACCATAAAGAGTACGAGACAACTAGGTGACCATGAGCACGCATGGCTTTGCCCCATGGTAGAACACTTAGTTCTACCATCGCCCGGTGGCTCCTTGAGGAAGCCACCATTGTCCGACCCCCTCCTTGGCCTATAAAAGGAGGAGACCAGACCCCCCCCATCTAAGGGATTCCGCTCCCCTAGACACACAAGCAGACTCTTGGACCCCTAAAGACATGACGGATACAAGGATGGACCCCAGACAAGAAGACACCTAGAAGGAGCAACGAACAGGAGGAGGACCCAGAGGCTAAAGTCCTATCGCCAAGCCAAAACTTTGTCAGGACTCCACTTTGTAACCACTTCCACCACGAATAAGAGACTTGTGATCCTCTCTTTTCTGTCTCGTCCACTTGTAACCCCTGCTACAAGCTTCGATCATTAATGGTTTTGGTAGTGCAAGTCGCCAATGACTGGAAGTAGGGACGTTCTACCTGAACCACTATAAATCTTGCACCCAATGTGCCCACTATTCGGAGCCCGAAACGTGTAAAACAAATTTACTTGTCGGAGCGAGGTTCGAAACACTTATAAGCTTCTACCACAAAACTTCTAGCGGGTTGTCTGATCGGTATGTGGGTTACTTTCTCTCCATCAGTCAAGCACTGGTTGACATCAACAACTGCCTCTACTTCATCAGTTAGTCGTGCATTTCTCTTGAGGACTCTATTTTCTCCATGATAAGGTGGGTCAGACAAAAACTTGGAAATGTTCCTCTACACCAATGGAACGACATCATCAGCACAAACATTAGCATAAGTGAAAGTCGCCTAGAGGGGGGGTGAATAGGCGAAACCTGAAATTTATAACTTTAAACACACACTACAAGCCGGGGGTTAGCGTTAGAATTAAATTCAAGTCCGAAAGAGAGGGGAAAACAAATCAAACAAGAATCAAGGCGAGTGAACACAGTGATTTGTTTTACCGAGGTTCGGTTCCAAAGAACCTAGTCCCCGTTGAGGAGGTCACAAAGACGGGGTCTATTTCAACCCTTTCCTCTCTCAAACGGTCACTTAGACCGAGTGAGCCTTCTCCTTAATCAATCGAGACACTAAGACCCCGCAAGGACCACCACACACTTAGGTGTCTCTTGCTTTCATTACAAGTCACTTGTGAACAAGAATGAGGAAGAAGAAAGGCAATCCAAGAAACAAGAGCGCAAAAGAACACAAACACTCTCTCACAAGTCACTAAATGTTTGAGTTGAATCCTAGGCTTGGAGAGGGTTTGATCTTTGGAAATGTGTCTTGGAGTGAATGCACTAGCTCTTGTGTTGAATGTGATCTCTGAAAAACTTGGATACCAAAGGTTGTGGTGGTTGGGGGTATTTATAGCCCCCAACCACCTTGGTAGCCGTTGGGGAGGCTGTTGGCGATGGGCGCACCGGACAGTCCAGTGCGCCATCGGATAGGCATTGTTCCTTGTCTGGTGTGCCGCCACATCACCCCAACCGTTAGGGTTCGGAGCTGAGTCGACCGTTGGAGCTTTGCCTTCTTGCGGCACCAGACAGTCCGGTGCCCCTCTGACTTCCTGCTATGACTTCTGCTGTGACACTATTCATCTGTCAGAGTCAACCGTTGGCGCAGATAGTCGTTGCTTCGCTGGCTCACCGGACAGTCCGGTGAATTATAATGGTGCGTGCCCTGGAATTCCCGAGAGTGGCTGGTTTGGACTTGTACGGCCTGGTGCACCGAACAGTCCAGTGCGCCAATTCTCAGCACACTCAAGTTCTTTGCTCCGTTTCAAATTGAGTCCCTAACTTGATTTATTTATCGGTTTGTGTTGAACCTTATGCACCTGTAATACATGAATTCTAGAACAAACTAGTTAGTCCATATGTTTGTGTTGATTATCAACTACCAAAATTAGTTATAGGAAATGGTTAACCCAATTTCCCTTTCAATCCCCCCTTTCTGGTGATTGATGCCAACACAAACCAAAGCAAATATAAAGTGCAGAAATGTAACTAGTTTGCATTTAGAATGTGCATAGGTTACTTTTGAGTTAAACCAATTGAATATCTCACTAAATATGAATGGATTGCTTTTTCTTTTATTTAGCATTTTGGACCTCATTTGCACCACTTATTTTTGATTTTGCAAATCCTTTTGGAAAATCTTTTCAAAGTCTTTTTGCAAATAGTCAAAGGTATAGAAATGATATTGCAAGAAGCATTTTTAAGATTTGAAATTTCTCCCCCTGTTTCAAATGCTTTTTCTTTGACTAAATAAAAACTCCCTTGAATGAAATTCTCCTCTTAGCTTTCAAGAGGGTTTTTTTAGATAGATATCAATTTGAAATTTTATTTTCACAAATCAAGTGAAACAAGGATACCAATTGATATCAAATACTAATTTGAGAATACATCAATTGAAATAAATACCAATTGAAAAATACCACTTAAAAACTTCATTTCGAATTTTTTTGAAATGGTGGTGGTGCGGTCCTTTTGCTTTGGGCTTAATATTTTCTCCCCCTTTGGCATTAAGCACCAAAAACGGAGAACGTGAGAGCCCTTTAACATCTTTCTCCCCCTTTGGGGCCTAATACTTTCTCCCGAACGGAAGTATATAAATATGAGTGAAGGGTCATACCATTGAGAATACAAGTATCCAGGATAAACTTGACCTTTCAAAGACTGAATGTTGTAGTACATAAAGTCAATCACTACAGCTTGAGCTATCAGATCCTCCCCCTTCAGACTGGCAGTCTCATTCATCAAAGCAGTAACCTCAGTGGACTCGAAGTCGGTTTGTTCCTCTACCCAACTCGCTAATCTCACGCTGTGTTGCTTCCCTGAACGAGCACATAGGGAATTGTTGTGATTCTCCAAAGTGAACTACTCATAATGTCACCCATTATTGTTGTCCTTGAGAGGAATATCCAGATAATCAGCTTTTCAACCTCAACAAAGTTCCGTACTTGCTCCTCCAACTACCCAGTGCCTTTTGTCCCTCATGCAAGACTTGCAATAGTATATGTACTTCCACAGACTGAAATGAGGAACAATCCCAAGGAAAGCCACATAGAGATGAATAAAGCTGGCGATATAAAGCACATAATTGGGATTCAGTTGGGTCAGGTCAATGGAATAGAAATCAACGAGGCCCTAAGAAAAGAGCAAACAAGTAAACCTAATACGCGGACAAAAAAGGATGCAAAGGCGATATATTCATGGATATCTTCAGTGGGCACTGAAATCCCGTTCCAAGTCCTCCACAAACTCAACTCTTTGGGGGTACGCTCATATCGACATGGCGCAAAAGATCAGATTTAGTGATAGAAGAAGCGAAGAAGCGCAAAACAGAATCTAATTTTTAGGATCAAATGGAGGAATACAATTTACCAACTTTCCATACTAGCTAGTCATCTTCTTCCTCGTCAAAGCCATCAAGAGCTACCATAATCGGAAAACGACAATGAGAGATTGGAAATTGGAGGTTGGAACAATAGCAGGACAAAGCTAAGGTTTCTGGCGGAAACGGATAACTAAGGCATATATCTCCCTAAATCTAGATGATGTCAACTTTTGTGAAACTACCACTTGGTCACAAGAGTTGGTTACAAGGAGTTCAATCAGAGAGTTCAATCAGATAAGGAACACAATTGTTCTTGGTTCTAGCACACAGACAACCAAACACACAAAAAAATCAAAACACTCAGAGGAGACTCATTGGAGACAAGGACAAATCACTTCATTATATCGATATACCATTCATACACAGAAGATCAATTCATTACGAACTATTTCCATAAAAGATTACTACTACTTCTACACTTACTACTACTACCAAACTACTTCTACGCTTACTACTACTATGATACTACTTCTACACCTACTACTACTATTTATTACTACTACACTATACTATTTTGGGAGGGTGGCGCCTTATCACCGGTGTTGCGGCCACCGCTGCCGCCCTTGCCCGCCTCCTCTATTGTCACCCTTGCTGCTGCCATCGTCTTTGTCGTCGTCGCTTTTATCGCCTCCGTCGTCGTTGTTTTCCTCTCTCTCTCATCCTCCCCTTACTCTAAGTCCTCCTCGCTCTCGTCCAACTCATCCGAGCTAGCAAGGCCAGAGCGTTCCAAGACCCTCATAAAGGCCTGCTCGCCCAGGGAGAGCCCCATGGAGTCGTCGGAGTTGATTGACGACGACCGCGAAGGGGGAGTCGGAGAGCTCCTGCCATCAGAGTCAGAGAACTCCTCTTCAGAGTACTACAAATCTCTAAATGATTTACGGGGTGGCATCGACTCCCGCTTCTGCTTGCTTTGGCCGACCATGGCGCTGAGCGAGTGGGGTTTTCTATTCAACAAAAGGAGGAGGAGGTTTCAAGGAAGTGAAAATAGAGCAAGTGATAAAGGAAACACTGGAGACTCCCTTATTTATTAAGTATAACTGATGCCCTTCGTATCCCGTCCGTATGAAGCATCGTGATTTTCTAGCAAAGAAATCAAAGAGTCGTTTCGGTTTCCAAGAATGGCACACCTCTAGCGAACACAGCATCAGAGGTCCGTTACTCGCATCATGACGCGATGTCAACTTAGGACACTATTTTTGGAACAGACGACAAGCACAGCCATTGGGTGTTCCACGTCAGATTTTTTAGAAAACCTTTTTGCTAATAAAGGCAAGGAATTTACGTTCTAGTCAGGCCTCAGTTGGATAGATTGCAGTCTATCAAACCTCAATCAATCGGATTCCAGTCGGGAGAACTCGTCATATCTCAGTCGAACAGATTGCAATCGGCTAGACCTCAGCCAGTTGAGTAGTCGGTTGAACTCATCAGACTTCCACCATAACAGATTCAGTCAGCCGATTTCTAGTCGGTCAGACTTATGTCGGATGTTTTATCTATGAGAAGGCAACAATTAATCCAATGCAAGACAAGCAGAAAGAGTTACTTGAGGAAGATTTTTTTTGGAACCTTTGAGTTGATTGTTGCTATAGTTAGCTCGAAGCTTGAGGGCTACATACATTGTGTGAACCTAAGGTGGACCCAATGGATCAAGGCATTGAAAAAGAATTGTATCCAAGAAAGGCAATCAATTGACTCGATCAGATACATCATCAAGATCAGAAATCATTCCTGGATTCTCAAGCCAATCATCCTCAAAAATTGGGTTGAGCCTCGAGGGCTTGGGGGATAGATATCCCCCGGGTTACCATGATTCAGATATGTTCTGTGGGCCGCTAGAAAGGCCCTCGATGGGCCAGGAGCGTAGCCTTTAGGGGACATCAGTCGGGCGTAACCAAAAGCGAATGAGGAAGGTGGTTGTGTGGGCGTGAAGACTCCTAGGCCGCATTCCATGCATGCAGGGGACGCGTGAATTCCCTGAAGACTCACTAACCTCTAGACAAGTCGGCACCATTCTCGTAGATGAGGGTGGACTGAGAATGTTCATCAGGTCGTGTGTGTAACTCATCTTCTGTCGGGGATAATGCAGAGGGGGAACCACTACAAAAACAAGGGACACCACTCAGTAAGCATAGTCATCTTCTAGCTCCAGCTCTCTATGTAATCAAGAATAAAGTGTAATACACCTCCACAAACTCATAGGATGTAGGGTATTACGCGAACGGCGGCCTAAGCCTATATAATCCTCTACGTTCTGTCATGCCTTACATGAACCATCAAGATGTGATTGACCCCATCGTCCTCCCAAAAGCATTATGCGATATGCCCCGTAGTTGGCCGTTGGGCCCAAACATCGACATGGGTCACACACCATAGTGGTGGTGCGACCGTGGGCCACTTGGGCGGAGGTGGCGGGAGCGAGGGACGGGGTCGCGCTAGTCGTGGTGTCACAGTTCATGCTCTAGCTTTTAGACACCAAGGTTTATGCATTTTTTTTAATTATCATGTATTTTTATTTTAATTGTTATGCACTTTGTAATTTTAAATTTAATAAAAAATATTATGTTATGTAATTTGTAAGCATCGAAACAAATATGCGTGAATTATTTAATCCTGAAATAGAAAAGTTGATATGGCTATAGGCTAAGGTTGTAGCCTGCTACAGGCTGTGCACTGGAGCAACAGGGGCAAGAGTGGAGTCGAGAGCTAGCATGGAAGGGACGAGAAGGGGATGGTGCACTGCAACCAGCCTCACCGTTGTCTTGCTCCGCACGTGCTTTTGCACCATGTCGGCCAGGCCCGAAAAACGAATCTGAATTCGTTCCCTCTCCAACCAGGCTGCACATATCCATTTGCATCTCATCACCCAGGCTCATCCCTTCCAACTAGGGATGGAAGTAGGTAAGGTATTCAATTGGCACACAAAGCCATATTCATACCCACTAGAGAAAAAATGCCCCCATACTCATACCTACTACCCATCATGGGTACAAAAATATGCCATACCCATACCCACCATTAGGAACGGGTACCCATCGGGTACCCATACCCAATAACATTATAGTACACATGATCATCTTGAATTACAAAAGTAAGTACCGAATACAAATGTTGAAATCTCATACCTTATCAATGTTGAAAGAAGCTAAAATAACATATTATCTTTGTGCTAGTATGATAAATTCATCGAACCTAACATAATTTTATTACGTGGTAAACAATATTTAGCATTAAATGACAATACCTTACAAGCCAATGAATAAGAGAGAATAAGTCCCTTAATTCGAACCTGTCGGTGTTTTTGGGTCCGACCGCTCACCCGAGGTTGCCCCTCAAGGTGTTTTAGGAGTAGGACGGTGTCGCCGACTGTAGCTAAATGGTTCGTGCCAGATGCACGAGGAACAATGGACAATGTTTATAGGTTTGGGCCGCTTTGAGACGCGTAACACCCTACGTCCTGGCGAGTATGCTTTGTGTGATGGGTTACAAGATAGCTCTCTAAGGCGAGAACGTAGAGAGTTGAGGTGGATGGCTGAGTAGTGGGATCGATCGTCTTGAAGGGGTGCCCCCTAGGCCTTATATATTCGACCGTGAGGCAATACAAGCGGATATGATAACAATGTGCACCTAAAAGATAGTGAACTGTTTTTGCCTATCTTCCTATGATTCTGCCGACTTATCCCCGCCTGGTTCCGTTGTACGCGTCTCTAGCGCGGGAAAGTCGAGTCTTCTGTTGTGGTTGCTTGCTCAACATCGTTGGGCCTTCCGGGCTTGCATCGATCTAGCCTTATGTCGATCTGCTTCACTGGTCGTTCCTCCCCAGGCCCATGAAGGAGTGACCTTACGATTTATTGGGCCCTTGGGCCTCTCGTGAGGTCTTTCATCCTTCCAGTGGACCCGGGGGATATCTGTCCCCCACAAGCCCCCGATCTTCGGGCTGATTTTGAGACAATCAGCCCAAAGATCCTAGGTCCAGCTTGCGGTCTTTGTTTATGACAAGAAATGCTTTCCAGGCAGTTTGGAGACAATGATTTCTTACTGTCTCCTTCTGCTTTGCTCACTCGAAATCTGGAGTTTTGCCTCATACTTATGCCTTGGAGATCGGCATTTCGTATTACAGGACCCTGAACTTCATTGGGTGCACCGGAGGTGCACCTAATGAGTGTAGCCCCCGAGCTTCGAGTGGATTTTGGATAATAATCCACTCGAAGGTCTTCATCAGAAATCATTTTTATTTCCCACTTGCACTTTGGTTGGAGGTCAGCCTTGTCTTTAATCTTGCCTTATGTCTTAGAAGTCGGCATTATCTTGGCTTGAAATGGTGATTCATGGGGTGCACCGAAGGTGCACCCAATGGGTGTAGCCCCCGAGCTTTGAGTGGATTTCTGAAAATAATCCTCTCAAAGGTCTTCGTTTCGTGTCCTTTTGCTGAGGGTTATCTTTTCTTTTTCCGAATGCCTTAGAAGTCGACATTATGCCATCGATATTATGCTTTAGAGGTCAGCATTATGTCATCGATATTATGCTTTAGAGGTCAGCATGTATTTTGTCTTTTGCAGCCGAGCTCATGATCCGCCCATATCTTGCTAGGTGGTGCAATTTATTTGCTCTGCAACTGATTGTACATTTGATGGACGTTCCCTGGCTAGTCTTCACGTCGCTTCTGTCGGTCAGATTTTGTACTTCACCGGCTATATTTGGCTTTCCTTTGATCCTTACTGATATCTCATTTTTGTCTTGAGGTATTCATTGCATGCCCTGCACGGATGTGACAGTTTTGAAAAATATACTGATAATTCCTGGGCGTCCCCCCCCCCAATGGGTGTGGGTAAGGGACGGCTTGGTACGCTGAGTGATTTAGCCGGCTGCTTCTGAGTATTAATGTGATGTGACGGCGGGTGTAATCATATCACCCGCGCGGTTGACTGGAGTCCCATTGGGTGTTGCGTTGTGTGAAACAGCGTCAGCTATCTGACGTATCTTCAGACGGGTTGAAGTGTATATTGAATATCTTGCGACTGTTCAGTGATCGTGGTAGGAGGTGAGTGGTTGCCTTCTTCCTCTATAAATAGCGCATTTGCCTCTCTGGTTTTTCACATCTCTTGCTGTTCTCCGCTGCTTGCTTTCTTCCTCTCCTTTCATTTCCACCATGGGCAAGAGCAACAAACGCAAGCGCGAGCCGACTCCTCCCTCGGAGGATTTTGGCGACTCGGAATACTCAGAGGAGGAGTTCTCCTCTGAGTCTGAGGGGTCTCCGGCTCCCGTCTCTCCCCTAGAGTCGTCTGACGATTCAGACGACTCCCAGGGGCTCGTCGCGGAGGTCTGGACTTATATCCGGGCCGTCGAGCGCTCCGGGCTCGAGGGCTCGGATGAGTCAGAGTACTCCTCGGACGGGGAGGACTCGTCCGAGGAGGACGGTGGCGGTGATGGCAAGGACGACGACGACGGAGGCGATGGCGGCGACGACGGTGACGGCGACGATTGAAAGGGAAATGTGCCCTTGGGCCATTTCTAAGTATTTTGGTGATTGAGTGCCAACACATGTGCTTAATTGTGAATTTATGTACATGGATGAACAAGGTGCAAAACATGAAGTAAAGGTATGTTTCTAAGCCTTAGTACATTGGTTTTGTGTACTAATATATTTGTCTAAGTGTTAGAAACAGAAAGAAGAAGAAAAGAGAAGAGGAGAAAAGACTTGGCTGTGTGCTGCCAAGACCCAGCTCGGTCTGGAGCACCGGACTGTCCGGTGTGCACCGGACAGTGTCCGGTGCGCCAGACTGACTCGGCGCAAACTAGCTGCTCTCGGGAATTCGCCGACGGCGTATGGCTAAAATTCATCGGACTGTCCGGTGTGCACCGGACTGTCCGGTGAGCCAACGGTCGGCGGGGCCAACGGTCGGCCGCGCAATCTGCGCGGGACACGTGGCCGAGCCAACGGTCGGAAGACGGCACCGGACTGTCCGGTGCGCCAACGGCTCCAAATCTTCCAACGGTCGGCAACGGTCGGAAGCGCCAGTTATGGAAACAAATCGGGCACCGGACAGTGTCCGGTGTGCACCGGACTGTCCGGTGCCCCCGACGACAGAAGGCAAGGATGGCCTTCCGGATTTGCTCTCAACGGCTCCTAGCTGCCTTGGGGCTATAAAAGGGGCCCCTAGGCGCATGGAGGAGACACACAAGCAACCTTTGAGCATTCTTGATCATCCACACTCAGTCTCTGCGCATTTGTTTTGTCATTCTAAGTGTTTCGAGCTCCGTTCTAGTGAGAACTTTGTGATACTCTTGTGAGCTCGATTCTTGGTCGTGTGTGTGCGCGTTTCGCTGTGGATTTGTGTGTGTTGCTTCCCTCCCTTACTCTGTGCTTCTTTGTGATCATATACTTGTAAGGGCAAGAGACTCCAATTTGTGGAGATTCCTTGCAAACGGGATAGTGAAAGGCAAAACAAAACACCGTGGTATTCAAGTGGGTCTTTGGACCGCTTGAGAGGGGTTGATTGCAACCCTCGTCCGTTGGGACGCCACAACGTGGAGTAGGCAAGCGTTGGTCTTGGCCGAACCACGGGATAAACCACTGTGTCACCTTTGTGCTTGATCTCTTGTGGTATTGTGTTTTGTTGAGACTTCTCTTAGCCACCTGGAAATCATTGTGCTAACACTTAACAAGTTTTTGTGGCTTAAGTTTTAAGTTTTTACAGGATCACCTATTCACCCCCCCCTCTAGGTGCTCTCAATTGGTATCGGAGCCGTTCTCTTCACAAAGGGACTAACCGCCCGAAGAGATGGATCCTAAGGGGAAGGGTATCGTGATCAACGACAAAGAGAAGGAATCCTTCGTCAACAAGCCGAAGGACGACAAGCCTACCGACTCCGGCTCGGGTCATAGACGGAAGGAAGGGAAGAAGAAGAAGACAAGGCGCATCAAGGAGATCGTCTACTACGACAGCGATGAGTCTACTTCTTCCCAAAAGGACGAAGACCACAACGACTACGAGAGAAGGAAACCGGTTAATTCGAACTTTTCTTTTGATTACTCTCGTATTCCGCAAAGTTCACATTCACATTTGCTCTCCATTCCACTCGGCAAGCCCCCACACTTTGATGGAGAGGACTACGGATTTTGGAGCCACAAAATGCGTAGTCACCTATTCTCTCTCCATCCTAGTATATGGGAGATTGTAGAGAGTGGAATGCACTTTGATAGTTCGGATAGTCCCATGTTCATTAATGAACAAATTCATAAGAATGCACAAGCTACTACTGTTCTTCTAGCTTCCTTGTGCAGGGATGAATACCATAAAGTGAGCGGCTTGGATAACGCCAAGCAAATCTGGGACACTCTCAAGATTTCTCATGAGGGGAACGACGTCACCTTGCTCACCAAGATGGAGTTGGTGGAGGGTGAGCTTGGACGGTTCGCAATGATAAGGGGCGAGGAGCCGACGCAAACATACAACCGGCTCAAGACCCTTATCAACAAGATAAGGAGCTACGGAAGCACACGATGGACGGACCACGATGTCGTCCGCCTAATGCTCAGGTCATTTACCGTTCTTGATCCTCATTTGGTGAACAATATACGTGAAAATCCCAGGTACACCAAGATGTCGCCCGAAGAAGTTCTTGGGAAATTTGTTAGCGGGCGAATGATGATCAAGGAGGCGAGGTATGTGGACGACGCCTTGAATGGTCCGATCAACGAACCGCAACCCCTTGCTCTCAAGGCAACACGAAGCAAGGAGACGCTACCCAGCAAGGTGGCACAGATTGAGGCGGCCGGACTCAATGATGAAGAGATGGCTCTCATCATCAAGAGATTCAAGACGGCGCTAAATGGTCGCAAGGGGCAGCCAAGCAAGACCAAGACAAAGGGGAAGCGCTCATGCTTCAAATGCGGTAAGCTTGGTCATTTTATCGCTAACTGTCCCGATAATGAAAGTGACCAGGAAAAGGGGAACAAAAGAGAGAAGAAGAAGCAATACAAGAAGGCAAAGGGCGAGGCGCATCTAGGAAAGGAGTGGGACTCGGATTGCTCCTCCTCCGACTCCGACAATGAAGGACTCGCTGCTACTGCCTTCAACAAGTCTTCCCTCTTCCCCAACGAGCGTCTCACATGCCTTATGGCAAGGGAGAAGAAGGTGAGTACTCAAGACTCCACTTATGCTTCTTCTAGTGATAATGAATCTAGTGATGATGATGACATAGATTATTCATGCTTGTTCAAGGGCTTAGATAGATCTAAGATAGATAAAATCAATGAATTGATTGATGCATTGAATGAAAAGGATAGGCTTTTAGAAAAGCAGGAGGATTTATTGTATGATGAACATGATAAATTTGTAGAGGCACAAAAATCATATGCTTTAGAAGTGAAAAGAAATGAAATGCTTTCTTATGAACTATCTACTTGTCATGAAACCATTTCTACTTTACAAGGTGTTAACAATGATTTAAATGCTAAGTTAGAAGTAGCAAATAAATCTAATTCTTGTGTAGAACATGTTATGATTTGCACTAGGTGTAAGGATTTTGATGTTAATGCCTGTAGTGAACACCTAGTTTTAATTTCCAAATTAAATGAGGAATTGGCTAGTCTTAATGCCCAACTTAAGACTAGCAAGAGTGAATTTGACAAGTTAAAATTTGCAAGGGATGCCTATACAATTGGAAGACATCCCTCAATTAAGGATGGGCTTGGCTTCAAGAGGGAAGCCAAGAACTTAACAAGCCATAAGGCTCCCATCTTCGTCAAGGAGAAGGGGAAGGCCCCTATGGCTAGTAGTGCGAAAAAGAACCATGCCTTTATGTATAATGATAGGAGAAATGCTAGAAATGCTTATAATGATTTTGATTCACATGTTTATGATTCTCATGCCATGTTTGCTTCTAGTTCTTCTTATAAGCATGATAGGGATATGTGTAGGAGAAATGGTGTACATATGCCTAGGAGAAATATTGCTCATGTGCCTAGAAAGAATGTTATTCATGCTCCTAGGAAAGTAGTGAATGAACCTTCTATAATTTATTGTGCTTTAAACACTTCCTTTGCTATTTGTAGAAAGGATAGGAAAATAGTTGCTAGGAAGCTAGGGGCAAAATGCAAGGGAGACAGGACTTGCATTTGGGTCCCTAAGGACATTTGTGCTAACCTTGCAGGACCCAACATGAGTTGGGTACCTAAGACCCAAGCCTAAATTTGCCTTGCAGGTTTATGCATCCGGGGGTTCAAGCTGGATTATCGACAGCGGATGCACAAACCATATGACGGGGGAGAAGAAGATGTTCACCTCCTACGTCAAAAATAAGGATTCCCAAGATTCAATTATATTCGGTGATGGGAATCAAGGCAAGGTAAAAGGGTTAGGTAAAATTGCAATTTCTAATGAGCACTCAATTTCAAATGTGTTTTTAGTTGAGTCTCTTGGTTACAATTTGCTATCTGTTAGTCAACTATGCAACATGGGATATAATTGCCTTTTTACTAATGTAGATGTGTCTGTCTTTAGAAGATATGATGGTTCACTAGCTTTTAAGGGTGTACTAGACGGCAAGCTTTACTTAGTTGATTTTGCAAAGGAAGAGGCCGGTCTAGATGCATGCTTAATGGCTAAGACTTGCATGGGCTGGTTGTGGCATCGCCGCTTAGCACATGTGGGGATGAAGAACCTCCACAAGCTTCTAAAGGGAGAACACGTGATAGGTCTAACAAATGTTTATTTCGAAAAAGATAGACCTTGTGCAGCTTGTCAGGCAGGTAAACAAGTGGGAGGAGCACATCACAGCAAGAATGTGATGACCACGTCAAGACCTCTGGAGCTGCTGCATATGGACCTCTTCGGACCCGTCGCCTATCTAAGCATAGGAGGAAGTAAGTATGGTCTAGTTATTGTTGATGACTTTTCCCGCTTCACTTGGGTGTTCTTTTTGCAGGATAAGTCTGAAACCCAAGGGACCCTCAAGCGCTTCCTCAGGAGAGCTCAAAATGAGTTTGAGCTCAAGGTGAAGAAGATAAGGAGCGACAACGGGTCCGAGTTCAAGAACCTTCAAGTGGAGGAGTTTCTTGAGGAGGAAGGAATCAAGCACGAGTTCTCCGCTCCCTACACACCACAGCAAAATGGTGTGGTAGAGAGGAAGAACAGGACGCTAATCGATATGGCGAGGACGATGCTTGGAGAGTTCAAGACCCCCGAGTGCTTTTGGTCGGAAGCCATGAACACGGCTTGCCACGCCATCAATAGGGTCTACCTTCACCGCCTCCTCAAGAAGACGTCATATGAGCTACTAACCGATGAAGAAGATGTTCCAACGGCCGCTATACGAACCATGGCGATTGGAGACGTTCGGCCACAGGAACAAGATGAACGAGATCAACCTTCTTCCTCAACGACGGTGCATCCCCCAACTTAAGACGATGAACAGGTTCATCAAAAGGAGGCGTGTGATCAAGGGGGAGCACAAGATGATCATGTGATTGAGGAAGAAGCGCAACCGGCACCTCCAACCCAAGTTCGAGCGATGATTCAAAGGGATCATCCCGTCGACCAAATTCTGGGTGACATTAGCAAGGGAGTAACTACTCGGTCTCGACTAGTTAATTTTTGTGAACATTACTCTTTTGTCTCCTCTATTGAGCCTTTCAGGGTAGAGGAGGCCTTGCTAGATCCGGATTGGGTGTTGGCCATGCAAGAGGAACTTAACAACTTCAAGCGCAATGAAGTTTGGACGCTGGTGCCTCGTCCCAAGCAAAATGTTGTGGGAACCAAGTGGGTTTTCCGCAACAAACAGGACGAGCACGGGGTGGTGACGAGGAACAAGGCTCGACTTGTGGCAAAAGGTTATGCCCAAGTCGCAGGTTTGGACTTTGAGGAGACTTTTGCTCCTGTGGCTAGGCTAGAATCAATTCGTATCTTGCTAGCATATGCCGCTCACCATTCTTTCAGGTTGTACCAAATGGATGTGAAGAGCGCTTTCCTCAACGGGCCAATAAAGGAGGAGGTGTACGTGGAGCAACCCCCTGGCTTCGAGGATGAACGGTACCCCGACCACGTGTGTAAGCTCTCTAAGGCGCTCTATGGACTTAAACAAGCCCCAAGAGCATGGTATGAATGCCTTAGAGATTTCTTAATTGCTAATGCTTTCAAGGTTGGGAAAGACGATCCAACTCTTTTTACTAAGACTTGCGATGGTGATCTTTTTGTATGCCAAATTTATGTCGATGACATAATATTTGGTTCTACTAATCAAAAGTCTTGTGAAGAGTTTAGCAGGGTGATGACGCAGAAATTCAAGATGTCGATGATGGGCGAGTTGAACTACTTCCTTGGGTTCCAAGTGAAGCAACTCAAGGACAGCACCTTCATCTCCCAAACGAAGTACACGCAAGATCTGCTAAAGCGGTTTGGGATGAAGGACGCCAAGCCCGCAAAGACTCCGATGGGAACCGACGGACACACCGACCTCAACAAAGGAGGTAAGTCCGTTGATCAAAAAGCATACCGGTCAATGATAGGTTCTCTGCTTTATTTATGTGCTAGTAGACCGGATATTATGCTTAGCGTATGCATGTGTGCTAGATTTCAATCCGATCCTAAGGAGTGTCACTTGGTGGCGGTGAAGCGAATTCTTAGATATTTAGTCGCTACGCCTTGCTTCGGGATCTGGTATCCAAAGGGGTCTAACTTTGACTTGATTGGGTACTCAGATTCCGACTATGCTGGATGTAAGGTCGATAGGAAGAGTACATCGGGGACGTGCCAATTCTTAGGAAGGTCCCTGGTGTCATGGAACTCTAAGAAACAAACCTCCGTTGCCCTATCCACCGCTGAGGTCGAGTATGTTGCCGCAGGACAGTGTTGCGCGCAACTACTTTGGATGAGGCAAACCCTCCGGGACTTTGGCTACAATCTGAGCAAAGTCCCACTCCTATGTGATAATGAGAGTGCTATCCGAATAGCGGAAAATCCTGTTGAGCACAGCCGCACAAAGCACATTGACATCCGGCATCACTTTTTGAGAGACCACCAGCAAAAGGGAGATATCGAAGTGTTTTATGTTAGCACCGAGAACCAGCTAGCCGATATCTTCACCAAGCCTCTAGATGAGAAGACCTTTTGCAGGTTGCGTAGTGAGCTAAATGTCTTAGATTCGCGGAACTTGGATTGAACTGTAGCATACATGTATTCATGCTTTTGATCATGTTCCTTTTTGCATCTTGTTGCTTATCATGGTGCTCAAGTTGTACAAACACTCCCTGGACCTCACAAGTCCGTTGCAAAGTGATGCACATATTTAGGGGGAGATGTGTTACAACTTGACCCTTTTTGACTAACCATATGCTTGAGTTTATTTGATTTAGTCTCAAAGGAGAATTGAAAGGGAAAAGGTGGACTTGGATCATGCAAGACTTCCACTGCACTCCGATGAGAGGGTAACTTATTCCAGGTCCATCTCATGGACTCTTATTGCCATTTGCTCTAAATTGAAGATTTTGGTGAGGCAATTGGGTTAAAGGGCCAAGATTTATCCCGTTTTGGTGCTTGATGCCAAAGGGGGAGAAAATAAAGGCCAAAGCAATAAATGGATCAGCTACCACTTGAGAGATTTTGAAAATAGTAGAGTAGAGCTTTTGGTTTGTCAAAACTCTTTGTGTTGTCTCTCTTATCAAAGTTGGCTTCTTTTGGGAGAAGTAGTAATTATGGGAAAAAGGGGGAGTTTTTGAAATCCTTGATCAATCTCCTTTGGAATGACTCTCTTTATGCTTCAACATGTGTGTTTAACTTAGAGATAGAGATTTGAGTTTGATTTGCAAAAACAAACCAAGTGGTGGCAAAGGATGATCCATATATGCCAAAATTGATTCAAAATAAATTTAAGTTTTATTTGCAGTAAGTTTGCACTTGTTCTAGTTGCTTTATGTTGTGTTGGCATAAATCACCAAAAAGGGGGAGATTGAAAGGGAAATGTGCCCTTGGGCCATTTCTAAGTATTTTGGTGATTGAGTGCCAACACATGTGCTTAATTGTGAATTTATGTACATGGATGAACAAGGTGCAAAACATGAAGTAAAGGTATGTTTCTAAGCCTTAGTACATTGGTTTTGTGTACTAATATATTTGTCTAAGTGTTAGAAACAGAAAGAAGAAGAAAAGAGAAGAGGAGAAAAGACTTGGCTGTGTGCTGCCAAGACCCAGCTCGGTCTGGAGCACCGGACTGTCCGGTGTGCACCGGACAGTGTCCGGTGCGCCAGACTGACTCGGCGCAAACTAGCTGCTCTCGGGAATTCGCCGACGGCGTACGGCTAAAATTCACCGGACTGTCCGGTGTGCACCGGACTGTCCGGTGAGCCAACGGTCGGCGGGGCCAACGGTCGGCCACGCAATCTGCGCGGGACACGTGGCCGAGCCAACGGTCGGAAGACGGCACCGGACTGTCCGGTGTGCACCGGACATGTCCGGTGCGCCAACGGCTCCAAATCTTCCAACGGTCGGCAACGGTCGGAAGCGCCAGTTATGGAAACAAATCGGGCACCGGACAGTGTCCGGTGTGCACCGGACTGTCCGGTGCCCCCGACGACAGAAGGCAAGGATGGCCTTCCGGATTTGCTCTCAACGGCTCCTAGCTGCCTTGGGGCTATAAAAGGGGCCCCTAGGCGCATGGAGGAGACACACAAGCAACCTTTGAGCATTCTTGATCATCCACACTCAGTCTCTGCGCATTTGTTTTGTCATTCTAAGTGTTTCGAGCTCCGTTCTAGTGAGAACTTTGTGATACTCTTGTGAGCTCGATTCTTGGCCGTGTGTGTGCGCGTTTCGCTGTGGATTTGTGTGTGTTGCTTCCCTCCCTTACTCTGTGCTTCTTTGTGATCATATACTTGTAAGGGCAAGAGACTCCAATTTGTGGAGATTCCTTGCAAACGGGATAGTGAAAGGCAAAACAAAACACCGTGGTATTCAAGTGGGTCTTTGGACCGCTTGAGAGGGGTTGATTGCAACCCTCGTCCGTTGGGACGCCACAACGTGGAGTAGGCAAGCGTTGGTCTTGGCCGAACCACGGGATAAACCACTGTGTCACCTTTGTGCTTGATCTCTTGTGGTATTGTGTTTTGTTGAGACTTCTCTTAGCCACCTGGAAATCATTGTGCTAACACTTAACAAGTTTTTGTGGCTTAAGTTTTAAGTTTTTACAGGATCACCTATTCACCCCCCCCCCCTCTAGGTGCTCTCAACGATGACGGTGACGGCGGCGGCAGGGGCAGCAACGGCGGCGGCAGCAAGGGTGGCAACGGCGGCAGCAGCAGGGGCAGCAACGGCGGCAGCAGCAGCAAGGGCAGCAACGGCGGCGGTAGCAGCAAGGGCAGCAACAGGGCCAGTGGCTAGATGCCACTGGTTTTTAGATATTAGTATAGATTAGAAGTAGTATAGTGAAATAATGTAGTAGTAGTTAGTAGTAGAATGTAGTATAGTAGTAGTAATAGGGAGGTATCAACTCATAATGAGTTGATTTGTAATTTCTGAAACTTCCCTTTAATGAAGGATGTTGTTCTTTGTCTGTTATGTTTGTGTCATAACTTAGAGCTCTTGAATCATTCCTCCGCCCGCCTTGTTTGTGAAGTTGATTTCTTTGGAATAGTAATTAAATAACTCGGGCATCATATCGACGCTTTTAGGGGTGATGGCCGAGCTATTGTTGTCAACATTTACGCATTTGAAATAGCGTCCGAGTGATAACGAAGCCATGTCAGCGTCGGGATAACTGATGATCGCGTTGGCGCTTTTTAGAGGTAACGGCCGAGCGACTTATGACGACGTCAGCGTTTTTTTAGAGATAATCGCCGAGCGACTGAAGACAACGTCGGCGTTTTAGAGGTAACTGCCGAGCGACTGGCGGTAACATCGGTGTTTTAGAAATAACAGCCGAGTTAGAACGGGCTGCGTCGGCCACTTTGAGGACAATAGCCGAGTGATGATGTGGCATACCGGTGTTTTAGAAGTAACTGCCGGGTGATGACATGGCACGCCGGCGTTTTTAGAAGTAACTGCCGGGTGACTGGTGGTAACATCGGTGTTTTAGAAATAACAGCCGAGTTAGAACGGGCTGCGTCGGCCACTTTGAGGACAATAGCCGAGTGATGATGTGGCATACCGGTGTTTTAGAAGTAACTGTCGGGTGATGACATGGCACGCCGGCGTTTTTAGAAGTAATTGTCGGGTGACTGGTGGTAACATCGGTGTTTTAGAAATAACAGCCGAGTTAGAACGGGCTGCGTCGGCCACTTTGAGGACAATAGTCGAGTGATGATGTGGCATATCGGTGTTTTAGAAGTAACTGCCGGGTGATGACATGGCACGCCGGCGTTTTTAGAAGTAACTGCCGGGTGACTGGGCGCTTTTTTGGAAATGGTATCTGACTCGGGAATATCCCATAAGTACTGCGCGTTCAGCCGCCTCTGCTTTCCGCGCCCTAGTTCTTGCTTTCCTGCCTCCAGATCCTCTCTGCAATTCGCCTCCCGATCTGTTCGCCAGTGGAGTTGAGATGGCGCCCAAGCGAAAGGTCTCGAGTTCATCCGCTGCGGTGATTCCCCCCATCGACCCTAATAGCCAGTTGCCTTTCGCAGGTAACCACATGTCTGTCGTTTCTGAACCCGACCTTCTCCACCTCGTGTCCATCGGGGTTCTTCCTCCGAAGGAGCTCTGTTCCTAGCGGATTTGCCACGGGGTCACTGTCCCAACAGAGGATACCCACGAATCTGTGATTTATGTTCCTTTTCTTCTCCACGGTCTCGCTCTTCCTATTTCTCCCTTTTTCCGCGGTCTCCTTGATTTCTATCGTCTTAACTTGACCCATATGAATCCCAATTCCATTCTCCAAATTTCCATTTACGTTCATTTATGCGAAGCTTTTCTTGGCGTGCTGCCACATTTTGGATTGTGGAAGTACTTGTATCACTGTCGCCCTGGGATGGCCGGGGGGGCAGCATCAGCTGGTTGGGGGTGCTAGTTTGGAGATGCGCCGTGGGAGGAAGACTGAATATCTTGAAATCCCTCTCAAGGATAGTATCAAGGGATGGCGCTTGGAATGGTTTATTGTTGAGAACCACAGAAAATCTCTCCCCCCACGGTCAGGGAGACAGCCGGATGTTCGCACTCCGAGTTGGACCGAGTCTCCTACAGACCAGGAGGTGGCTGAGGCAGGGGCTTTGCTGGCTGAAGTTGGATTGCTGAAGGAGAGGGGTTTGACTGCAGAGGCTGTGGTTGCTGATTTTGTTTTCAAAAACATCCAGCCGTTGAAAGATAGGGCGTACCCAGCCTACTTGTACCGAGGTTTAGCTGACTCAACCCGGGTCACCGATAGAAGAATTCCCGCTGTAGACTTGGTGAACCGGCTTGAAATGATACTTAGAGGTAAGGTGTCCAATGTTGGTGCCCCTATCGCATACTCGGCCTGGAACCTGCCTCCTTCCAAGGCTTTTACCCATTTTGTGTCGAATCCTCCAGTTACTGACAGCGGTTTGGGCCTTAGAGTACGACCCTCTGCCGAAGAAGTTAGTGCTTTGGTTGCTTCAATTGGAGAAATTCCCGATGATGGACGGCAAGTCCACTTTGAGGTGCCTTTGGATCCTAGTGATGCAGAAATAAATGCTATGCTTGATATGCTGGCTGAAGACTCTTCTGATGCTGCTCCTGCTGGGACATTGGCAGTGGTGTCTCTCCTAGAAGCTGGTACAACCTTGGATGTTCAGAGGCCTGTCAGTGTTCGCCCGAGACGTCCTTGCCGAGCCAATCAACTTGATCCTTCTGCTGATGAGCAGAAAAAGAAAAAGAGATGTCTTCGGCGAGCATCTAGTTTGGATCGGGACGCTAGTCCTTCGGTTCCCGCTACTGAGGAAGTTCCCGTGCCTGAGTTTACTGACGCTGACCCCAATGGGTGTGCTCCATCTGTCGCTGATCCCAATGGGGGTGTTGCCTGTGTTGCTGATGAAAACGACAGGGAGGAAGAAAATGAGGTCCCTCTGACTCGGAAGAACAGTCGGCAGTATGTCGCCAGTGGGGAAAGTAGTGGAGTTCCTTCTCCTGCTTTGTCTGCCCTCATTGGTCTACAAGAATTGTCCCTGGTGAACTTTGATTAGACTCTTGAAGATATGGTTCCAGAGGATCTGTTATCAGAGCCGGCGGATGATGGTGTGATGGAGGTTTGTGCTGATGTGTTCGACGCTGGGTTGGGGTCATCCCGGGCAGCGTCCCGCGCCTCATCGACCTTAGAGCGCGGTCTTGAGGGTCAGGAAACTGACTTGGATCGTCTTGGTCTTATGGAAGTAACTGAAGGACCCTCAGCCTTGGAGGTGGCTACTGCAGAGAACTTGGTCCTCGAGGATGGTGTTGACACTTACCCAGCCCCCGAGGGTGTTGCCGGGGATGACTCGGCTCGGGTGGGAAGCGCAAGCCACTGCCCAGCCTCCGAGGGTACTGCTAGAGATGATCCGGCTCAAGTGGGTAGCGCAAACTATGGCCCAGCCCCCGAGGGTGTCCGAGTGGGGTCTCCTTCTTGTACCTCCATGGATGTTCATGTGGGATCTCCTCCACATTCTGGTTGCATGGTGGTAGCCCAAGCTTTGAGCCAGGGAGTCGCTTTAGAGGCTAGCGTTCCCGCCGACCAAGTTTTGGGCTCTGTTGATGGCGCTGAGTTGGTTCCTGCTGGTTCATTGCGAGCTGCTTCGGGTGGCGACCCTGTGCCGAGTCATCAATTGATCTCCCACGATTTGGGAGTCCCTTCGTTCTTCTCCAACCTCCAGGTACTGTGATATATTCTAGCCTGACTTTTACACCGTACGAACTGCTGTCATTACACTCATCTGTTCTTCATATCAGGCTTTAGTGGAAGGCATGGCTAGTCAGCTGAGGTTGCAAGGTGCTTCCGTTCTAGAAGGAGCTTCGTCTCTGGCATGTTGGAATCCGATGTTGCTTCAACATCGTGTTTCTGGCTTGGAGGCGACAAATGCTGGTTAGCGCTCTTTTGCTTCTCTTCGTCTACCTTATCAAACTGCTTTACATTTTGACCCCCCTTTTTTTGCTTGATTGTCTCTCGCCAGATATGGCTCGGCAGATTTCCGTTCTTAAGGAAAAACATTCTCAAGGCCAGGCCGAAATGGTCCGGCGGTGTTCTGATTTTGAGGAAAAGTATTCTCAAAGCCAGACTGAGCTGGCCCAAGTCTCTGCTGCTCTAAATGACGCTAAGACGCTGAACTCTACTCTTCGCGCTCAGCTTGATTCTGAAAAGGTGACTTATGAAATTGTGCCTTGTATTGTTGTGTTCTTATTGCTTGCTTGATGTTTGAAGAAGTTGATTCTTGTTTGTAGGAAGAAAAACGTGCCCTTGTTGCTTCTCGCGACAATCTTGATAGACTGTATCGTGATTCTAGCAACTCGTTGACCATCCTGGAGAGGAGTCATCGCTTCACTATGGAAGAGTTAGACAACCATCGCTGTAAGCTGCAGGAATCCATGGATGACGTGATCCGTCTCCGGCAGTTGATATCGGCTAAGGACGTTGTTATCAAAGAACTCCGTGCTTCTAAGAAATCCATCGCCCAGGAGCTAGAGACCGCTCAGTTGGCTGCTAAAGTTGCTGAAGAAACTTCTATTACTCTGAGGGCCCAGTGCGACAGAGCCATGGATAAAGCCATTTGCGCAGGGCGAATCTTGATGAGGAGACCCGACGTGGTTGTTCCTGATGATATAAGGGCTAACGTGAACGCTGCTCCTGATTCCTCAAGTCGCCCTTCTTCGTCGGTTGCTCCTGAGAAAGACATTACAAAATAGAGAACTATTTGCGTGCTTTGAGCGCGCGGTTATCACGATCAGATATTTTGTTAGAAGACTTCAGTTCGGTACTTGAATGATATTGTTGTTCTCCTGTTGTTTTAGAATTCGGCAGTACGTAAATTTGCTAGAGTAAAATGTTGTGTGATGATTTTGAAACTCGTCTACGGGATATAGAGGTCACCCCTATTTATGAGTAATCGTAAGCATGTGAGACCGCCTTAAGTCACTGCTGACTTAAATCGGTTGCTTCTGTTAGTAGGGCATAGTGGTCACCCCGAGTTAAGTAAGCGCGAGCATGTTGCACCGTCTTAAGTCGTTGCCGACTTAAGCCGATTGCTCCATTAGCAGGGCATAGTGGTCACCTCGGGTTAAGTAAGCGCGAGCATGTTGCACCGTCTTAAGTCGTTGCCGACTTAAGCCGATTGCTCCGTTGGCAGGGCATAGTGGTCACCCCGAGTTAAGTAAGCGCGAGCATGTTGCACTGTCTTAAGTCGTTGCCGACTTAAGCCGATTGCTCCGTTAGCAGGGCATAGTGGTCACCCCGAGTTAAATAAGAATGCCAGTCAATCATGAATAAACTGAGTATCCTTGAAGCCTTTCTTTATTGATGACATATCTCCCACTTTACAGAGTACATTATCGTCCCGATAGCTTTTGAAATACGGCTAGGGGTAAAACTTCCTGAGGTGCTCTATATTCCAGGAGTTCCCAACTTCTGTGCCGTCCATTTGAGTGAGACGATATGATCCTGGTCGAGTGACTTCTGCTACTATGAATGGTCCTTCCCATGAGGGTGATAACTTGTGTCGTCCCTCCCCCGTTAGAATTCGGCGGAGGACGAGATCTCCCACTGAAAAGGATCGTTGTCGCACGACTTTGTCATGATAGCGTCTTAGAGTTTGCTGGTATCGTGCTGATTGAATTACTGTGTTCAGCCGTTCTTCTTCGAGCACATCAATGTCCTCCAGCCTAGTAGCTTCGGCTTCTGCTATGCTTTCGAAGATCAACCTCGGCGCCCCAAACTTGAGATCAGCGGGTAGCACCGCCTCTGACCCATAGACCATGAAGAAAGGGGTGTTTCCATGCAGAGCTTGGCTAGGTTGGGTTCTTAGGCTCCAAACGACGTAGGGCAATTCCCTTATCCACTTTCCTGCGAGCTTTTCGTTTTTATCGAAGACCTTTTTCCTGAGTGCCTCTAATATCATCCCGTTAGCTCGTTCAACCTGCCCGTTGGCTCTTGGGTGTGCTACTGAAGCATACTTGATCTGAATGCCTTTTTGCTCGCAGAAATCGAAGAACTCTGAACTTGTGAAGTTGGATCCTAGGTCAGTTATGATATTGTTCGGTATCCCGAACCTGAATATTATGTCTTGTATGAATTCCACGGCCTTGGCTGAGGTTAAAGAAGCAATGGGCTTGAACTCTATCCATTTAGTGAATTTGTCAATTGCTACCAGTACATGAGTGTATCCTCCTTGAGCTTTCTTGAAGGGTCCAATCATATCCAGTCCCCAGCATGCGAAGGGCCAAGTTACTGGTATGGTCTGCAATTGCTGTGCTGGTAGATGTTGTTGCTTTGACAAGTATTGGCAAGCTTCGCACCTCTGAACTAACTCGGTTGCGTCACTTTTCGCTGTTGGCCAATAGAATCCTGACCTGAAGACCTTCCCGACTAGCGTCTTGGATGCTGCGTGTATTCCACATTGCCCGGCGTGAACCTCCTCTAGAAGTCGCTTCCCAGTAGATGGGAGAATGCACTTCATGAGGACGCCTGATGCACCCCTTCTGTATAATGTTTCCCCAATGAGTGTGTAGTGAGCTGACTGTCTAGTGATGCGCTCGGCTGCATTTTTGTCATCTGGTTCCTCTTCATTCTTTATATACCTGATGATCGGCTTTCTCCAGTCATTAGAGTTTGATTTTGGTTGATTTACGATATTACACTCTTCTGCCTGATCCATTGAGATGCTCGGTTGTGGTATTTCTTTCACAAAGACTCCAGGTGGGACCTGAGTTCGACTGGATCCTAGCTTGGATAGTACATCGGCTGCCGTGTTTCGATCTCTTTCTACGTGATGAAATTTCAGACCTTCAAATTTATCCTCTAGTTTTCGGACGGCAGTGCAGTACTTTCCCATTGAATTGCATGAACAATCCCATTCTTTGTTTATCTGGCTTATGACCACCAAAGAATCTCCGTACACCATCAGTCTCTTAATGCCTAGTGATATAGCAATGTTCAGTCCATGAATTAGGGCTTCATACTCGGCTGCGTTGTTGGAGGCTGGAAATAGCAACTGGAGGGCATATTTGAGGTGCTCGCCTCCAGGTGCGGTGAAGAGAATTCCTGCGCCTGCTCCCTGCAGCCTCAGCGAGCCATCAAAATACATCCGCCATACTTCTGCAGTTTCAGGGTTGTCTGGTACTTGTTGTTCAGTCCATTCTGATACGAAGTCGACCAGCGCTTGAGTTTTGATGGCGGTGCGAGGTCGAAATTCGATGTCATGAGATCCCAGTTCACAGGCCCACTTGGCTATCCGGCCAATGGCTTCCTTGTTGTGAAGGATATCCCCTATCGGAAAACCAGTGACTACTATGACTTTGTGGTCGTCAAAGTAGTGACGTAGCTTGCGGGTAGTTAGAAGTACTGCATATAACAACTTCTGAACTTGAGGATACTTTTTCTTTGAGGGACCCAGAACTTCACTGATGAAATAAACAGGATGTTGCACTGGGTAGGCATGTCCTTCTTCGGCTCGCTCGACTACCAACGCGGTGCTTACCACGTGAGTCGTGCAAGAGATATATAGCAACAGATCTTCAGCGGGTTGAGTCGACGTGGCTCGCCGTGGCGGCTTCAGTACTGGCGGCGCTGTCAAGAATTTTTTTAGTGCATCTAGGGCTTCTTGTGCTTCTGAAGTCCACTGAAACTTGTCCACCTTCTTGAGTAGCTTGTAAAATGGTAAACCTTTTTCTCCCAGACTGGATATAAATCTGCTCAGAGCTGCCATGCATCCGGTAAGTCGCTGAGCCTTCTTTTGTGATCGTGGTGCCTCCATTTTAATGATAGCTTCAATCTTATCCGGATTAGCTTCAATTCCCCGGTGGCTGACAATAAATCCGAGTAGCTTTCCTGCTGGTACCCCAAAGACACATTTCTGGGATTAAGCTTCCATCGATATCGCCGCAGACTGTTGAAAACCAGTTGTAAATCTTCGATGAAGTTTTCCGAGTTCTCCGTTTTGATTACCACATCATCTACGTAGGCTTCCACACGCTTGCCCCAGTGATCGACTAAGCATGTTTGAATGGCTCTCTGATAAGTCGCTCCAGCGTTTTTTAGGCCAAACGGCATGGAGGTATAACAGAAAGCACCGAATGGAGTGATGAACGCTGTTTTTTCCTCATCTTCCTTTGCCAAACTAATCTGATGGTATCCATAGTAGCAATCCAGGAAAGACAGCACAGAACATCCAGCGGTGGAATCTACCACCTGATCTATCCTGGAAGCCCGAAGGGGTCCTTCGGACAGTGTTTGTTGAGATCCATGTAGTCGACGCACATGCGCCAATCCACTTTATTCTTTTTTAGTACAAGAACTGGGTTGGCTAACCACTCGGGATGTAATACCTCTCTGATAAACCCAACCGCGATCAAGCGGGCCAGCTCAGCGCGAATGGCCTCTCTCTTGTCGGGCGTGAAGCGACGTAGTTTTTGCCGAATCAGCCTCGCCTGGGGATAGACATTCAGTTTGTGCTCGGCCAGTTCTCTCGGGACTCCCGGCATATCCGCAGGTTGCCATGCGAATACATCTCGGTTATCTTGCAGAAACTGGACGAGCGCGCTTTCCTATTTGTCGTCCAGGCTGGAGCTGATGATGGCAGTCTTGCGTTCATCAGCGAACCCCAGGTTGATCCTTTTGGTTTCTTCAGTCGGCCGCAGCTTCATTTGCAGGCACTGCAAGGTCTTCCTTAGGTTTAGAGTTTGCCCACGCTGAAGAGGTCGCTGACGGTTTGGTGGTGAGGGCCGCCTGGATGGCCACGTAGAAACACTCTGCGGCGCCTTCGAGGTCAGCGCGCACAGTTATGATTCCTTGCGGTCCCGGCATCTTCAGTATCATGTACGTGTAGTGCGGAATGGCCATGAATTTCGCCAATCCTGGCCTCCCGATGATGGCGTTGTACCCGCAGTCGAAGTTCGCCACTTCGAACCTCAGGAACTCGGTTCTGTAGTTCTCCGGAGTTCCGAAGGTGACGGGCATGTAGATGTGGCCCAGCGGGTATTCCCCTTCGGTCGGCACGATGCCGAAGAAAGGAGTGTCTGACTCGTGGAGCTCTTTGAGGTGAACTCCCAAGCCTTGGAGTGTCCGGGGGAAGGTGACGTTGATGCTGCTCCCCCCGTCCACTAACACCTTCTTCACCCTGCTCTCTCGGATCACCGGATCGACGAGGAGCGGGTATTTGCCTGGGTGGTCGAAGTTGAGCCATTGATCTGCCCGAGTGAAGGTGATCGGGTGCTCCGACCATCGGTACGGAGTGGGAGGACCGGTGGTTGCCACCAATATCTGGCGATTGTTGAGCTTTTGTTGTCTTCTGTTCTCCTGCGATCCATGTCCGCCGAAGATGACGTTGACCTCCCCATCAACGCGCGGGAAGGCTCCTCCTCCTCCCTCCTCCTGCTGCTGGGGTTGTCGTGGTTCTTCTGGTCTTCCCCGCGGCGGAGGAGGAGGTAGAGGTTGGAAGGGTCGGCCGTGCCCGACGGAGTGCTTGAAGTCCCTGCAGTTCCGAAGAGTGTGGCGCATGTCCTTGTGGTACGGGCACTGGGCGTCGATGATGTCGTCCAGCGTACGCTCGCCTCCGCGGGGTCCTCCCCGGGCACGAGAGGCAGGTGGTCCGGCGGCATGCACTTCTTCGCGCGGTCTCTTCTCCCAGCGTTTGTCGGGTTGCTGGTTCGCGTCGCGTCGTGGTGCTGCCGGTACGGGCTTCCCGGAACAGCTGCTCGGAAGTAGTCGACGCTTTCTGCAATATGGCTCGGACGAAGGCCGAGTCATTGGATCCTCTGTAGAAGTCCTCGATCACGGTCGCCTCCGTGACCTCAGGGATGCGATTTCTCATGGTCTGGAACCTTTTGAGGTACGACCGGAGAGTTTCGTCCCCCCGGCGCTTGATGGATTTGAGGTCCCATGGTTGCGCCGGTTTGTCGGAGAGGGACTAAAAGTTGGCGGTGAAGCGTCGACTGAAATCGCTCCAGTCGTCGATGCAGTGTCGGGGTAGATGTCGCAGCCATTGTAGTGCGTCTTGCCCGAGGACAATGGGTAAGTACGCAGTCATCACGTCCTCGGACGCTCCGGCGGCTCGAGTGGCGGTGGTGTAGATGGCCAGCCAGCCTCCTAGATCTTGCTTAGGTTCATACTTGTCGACATTGGATACCTTGAAGTTAGGGGGCCACTGAATGACCCTAAGGCGTGGAGTAAGGGCAGACACTCCACATGTGTCCTCTTGTCGTCGGGGATGATGTCTGTCCCGGGGAGGGGAGTAGTCGTCGTGGTCCCTCGATCGTCCCCGGGTAGTACCGCCAGTCGAGGCCGTTGCCGACTCAGTTCTGGCGGCATGACTCCGAGCTGGGACGCCGTGATCCCTGTCGTACTCCTCCCGGCGGCGGATCTCGTTCTCATGTCGTCGTTCGCGTGAAGCATTGATGGAGCTCCGCGCGTCCCGGTGGCTGTTGATGGCGTGTCGTAGGTCGTTCGGCGGGTGAGCGAGAGGTAGAAGGTGGTTGGCTGCTTGAGTGAACAGTCGTCGGTAGCCTTCGACGTCGGGAGTCCGAGGAAGTCCATCAGCTATCCGAGCTAGTACTCCTCCGACTTCACTCGGCGTGTTCATGGCTCGGGCAAAGTCGGGATTTAGATTACGCCCGAAGAGTGGATTTTCCCGGCGTTGCCTTGCTTCCTGCTCGGCTTGTTCTTGAGCTCGCCGGCGATCGCGCCGTCGGGAGTTCCTTCGTTCTCTGGAGACGCGTTCCTCCGGAGTTTCTCCTATCTCTGAGGCCTCGTCTCGCGAGACAGGCTGCTCCGGATTCCGCTCTCCAGCCTCGTGATGCCGCCGGATATTTCGACGCCGGTTTCTCCGTCGACGGGATTCCTGCTGTACCTACATACATACAGAGGGCATGGCTGGGCTGAAAATATCCGACCAATCACGCCCTTAGAAATAAAATTTATTGATTTTTAAATAGTTTTGAGACAGACCTCTTATAAATAAATCATGATTTTTTTTTCGAGACCATAAAACATGTGTTTCGCAGCAAAGAGGCCATGAGGGGTAGGCGTCGGCGTCGCACTAGGTTCGGGCTTTGGAGCCATACATAGTTCCCAGTTGAAAGCTGCCGGTCAGTGCTGCGGGCCTGCGTCCAGTGAACCAGTCACCAACTCCCGTGGCAGTGATACCGTTGACTGCTGAGCTGTGGGCCTGAAGCCGAGGGGCAAACGCAACGTCGCCGATGCGGAAGCCGGCGGCACTGGTGGCTTCTACGGCGGTTTTCGCAGCCGCAGCCGCAGCCGTAACCGCCGTGATGGCACGCCAGAGGTTGCGGGAAGCGAGGCGATGGGCACGCGCAGGCGCCGTGCTGCGGGACCTGCAGGAGCGGTGCGCGGCGCCGGTGGAGCGGCTGCGGCAGGTGGCAGACGCGATGGTCGCGGAGATGCGCGCGGGGCTGGCCTCCAACGACTCCGAGGGAGATAGCGGGAGCAGCGTCCTCCTCAAGATGCTCGTCACCTACGTTGACTCCCTACCGTCCGGGTAATCAGCGCAGACCCCTACCCCTGCCTGTTCGATTAAGACCCGGAGAGCGATCCGTCCGTCCAAAATGCAGTTAGACGTGGAAGCTTGTGGTGTTGCCTCTTTGATCTTGCTTGGGGCAAAGGCGTGACACTTGTGCGCGTGGAACAGTGGTGTGGTTGTTGTTTTTCACTTAGTGAAATTTGAAATAGTAGATGAGATGTAAGATATGATGGGTAAATTGTTAGAGACAGTCTTAGTCTAAACTGAACATATCGAACCCTTAGACTATATTTCTAGCAGATCATGTATATAGTCGTGCAAAATACTGTTTTGCACTGCAGACTAAGAGAAGTTCGAAATAAAAGATGTAAATGAGTAAGCTGCTAGAGACAACCTTAGATTCTTCGTTTATGGTTGCTTTTCTTATGTTTCAGTTTGCCATGAGTTTGCATTTTTAGCACATGCATCTAACTCTGTAAACCAATTCTTGAAGGGACGAGAAAGGGCTATTTTATGCTCTTGACCTTGGCGGAACAAACTTTCGTGTTTTACGAATTCTGTTTGGGGGCAAGGAACAACGAATAGTCAAGCAAGAATCTAAAACGGTATCCATTCCTCAACATTTAATGTCCAGGGGATCAAATGTAAGGAGTCACGTCCACGTCTCATGTTACATTCATTTCAGTTATTTTATTTATGAGGAACTCATTTTTTTTGTCATACACTAAGTTTGCAATGTTCTGTGTAATTCTATTTTAGGAGCTGTTTGATTTTATTGCTGCTGCTTTAGCGAAGTTCATTGCCTCTGAGGGTGAGGGCTTTTATCTTCCTGAGGGCATGCAAAGACAACTTGGTTTTACATTCTCCTTTCCAGTGAAGCAAAATTCAGTTGCATCTGGCACTCTTATCAAATGGACAAAGGGTTTTGCAATTGATGAAATGGTATGATCAGTTCTTGTAGCCTACTTTATGTATTGAAGACTAATTTAAGAATATGGGCCTGTTTCAGGAGTAGAACAAATGCCATGTTTCATCCTGTCAAAAAATCTAACAGAGCATATCTAACTGTTTCCCTTTTTGAGGTACAACTTGTTTACATGTTTGTATCTGGATAGATATGAACAATCTACTTCTTTCATTTTGTTTTGAATACAGGTAGGAAAGGACGTAGTGGCAGAATTAAACAAGGCTATCAAACGCCAAGGAGTTGATATGGAAGTCACAGTACTGGTTAGTTTCTTTAAATATCCACATAACGCTCAATTGGAGAAATACTGTTAGTAAATGGTCGAAGATATTAATTTATTGTGTACCGATCATGTCTTAACTGGGCCCATATTGTAGATATTGAAATGTAGACGCTACCTTTTCAGGTCAATGATACAGTAGGGACATTGGCTGCTGGGAGATATGTGGATAATGATACTGTTGCTGCAGTTATACTGGGTACTGGCACTAATGCAGCGTACATAGAACATATGGACTCAATTCCTAAATGGTGTGGCCCACCTCCTGAGTCTGGAAACATGGTGAGCATCTGTTACTTCTCTCTATGATTACAAAGTAAAAAACATACAAAAGACGGGACTTACATTGACTGTACTCTTGCATGTAGGTTTTTGCCTTATTGATAGCATTGACATGTTTATGAGGGTGTTCATCATTAGCTTACCTTTTTATCAGGTGATAAACATGGAATGGGGGAACTTTAGGTCCACCCACCTTCCACTGACTGAATTTGATGTAGCCTTGGATGCAGAAAGTTTGAACCCTGATGAACAGGTATTGCCCTTCATATGCTACAGATTATGATCTTTTACCCTTTGGTTTTTATTGACTCTGCAGCATTATTTCCAACCCAGATTTATGAGAAGTTGATCTCTGGCATGTATATGGGGGAAATTGTCCGAAGGGTCTTGCTAAAAATGGCTCAGGATGCTTCTCTTTTCTCAGATAATGTACCTCTGGAACTTGAGGTCCCATATATCCTTAGGTATGGCATTCTAGTAACAGTTCAGTAGTTTGTACTGCTGTTTGTATTCCTTTTCTAATGGCACCAACTTTTTTTTAAAAAATGAACATCTGCTACATATTTTATCCATAACATAGTCTAGCTTAGAAGATTTTGTACTGAAATGTTGTGCCTACTGATGCTAAAAGCAATATACATTCAGCTTTGGTTTATCCTACAGTGGATGTTCTGTGGAGTAGCTGTTAGAGTGTGATACACTTGATTATGTGCAGCAGTCCATGTGAATATGACACGAGCATACACTGTGTCAAGAATGATGTAGATGAGCCCCATAGAAAATCCTCCTGTTTGTTTCTGTAGAATTGAATCTTAGTTCAAGAATCACATTCCTATTTCAAATCTTAATTGAAGTGTTGCCGCCAGTGAGAACTTGATGGCAGCAGCAGTGAGGTCCCCCACAGATTTTTGTGTCCAGACTCGTGAGAGACGAGCCAAGGAGATCGGACTGCAGGAGTGGCAGTGAATCTCACTTTTTGTTTCTTGTTACCTCTGTTTCCATTTCTTACCCTCTGAATTTGACACAGCACCCTAAATGACGGTGTTGAAGAAACCACTACAAGAGGATAAGATTTTGGTGAAGTCGACCTATGATGGTTAAACACAAGTAAGAAAGAGCATAGTCATTGCCGTCCTATCACAACCCTACTCACCCTCTAGGACTTGTATCCTTGTCTTATACAAGAATATAGTGCTATAGAGTTACATAGTCTAATCCTCATGAGCACTTCTAATTTCATTTTAGAAGTCTTTGATGATTGATTGCTCTTGGCTTGATGACCCATAGGGCCTCCCAATTCCTTGTTTATATAGTATCCTCCAAGGCCCTTCGAGATGCAAATAGGAGCCATATTCCTTGTGAACTCCTCCAAGGCCCTCCATCATGAAAGTAGGAGTCTTATACCTTTATTCCTTGTAGGATTTTGAAGGACCGAGAAAGGAAACCAGGGAGGGTGAATGAGAGCCAATTCAAATTTTCTTTCGAAATAGCCGTTGTCCCAAAAGCACCCTCCAAACAACACCAAAACTTTCCAACAATGATGCACTCGAGTCAACTGATAGTTAGATATTCTCTGTGATGACCAACAAACATAATGGGACATTCACTGTGATAGAAGGCCAAGCGAAACACCAAAACACACAACATAGTTCTCTACTTCAATTAGGATGAAGCAAGATTCCGACTGGAAACTCTCGAAGCCAACCGGTGATTACAGAGTTGAGAAACCTTCGTGGACAAGGTAGGAAACCCATCAAAGAGACGAGACAGAACAGGGCAACAAAACTCGAAAACACAACAAAATGTCAACTCTGACTACAAAATTTGGCTTAGCCTAGTTGGGAGTCGGCTTAGCCTATTTTTCATATTCAACATGCAACTTCTAAAGCAAAATGTTGAAACCCAACTAAACGACCTTCAATCGCTGTGACATTTTGTGGAGAGGTTAACAACACCATAAAACCCACTTCCACCAAAAATCACCTTAAATGGAGCCAGTTGACAAACCTGACTAAGCTAACTTTGCATTTCGGCTTAGCTGGTTCTTGCAGTTTTTCTCTCTCGAAAAACGCAGGAGAGCTGCGTGTCGTTATATTAAGAAGAGAGGAATTAAGGTCCAAGAGGACCAGTACAATAACCACCCTATGGTGGCCAACAACAAGCATAAATAAAAATATCCATAGGAAAAGATACAAAGAGGCGACTAATAAAAAACCAAGTTAAGCTTGCTGCGCCAAGAGCAGCAGCAAGACCTAGGCTTTCGAGGTGTTTGGCACCAGCTAGGACCCATAAAGATAGCTCATCTAACAAGCTTCTATGCACCTTGTCAATGGTTAGCGATTCTCCATCGAAGATAATTTTATTCCAATGCAACCAAAGGCATCATGCTCCCAAAAAAATGGCACTTGCAGTTTTCAACATGAAACATCTACTCCAAAAGGCAAAATTGATTCAAAAGAGTTCCAAAAATTCCCAAACGTTGCAAAGATGGTTCTTAAGTATATTAGAAAATATTTCCAAAGAATCAAACTCCATAAACAACAAAAATACCACAGACTTGAGAATCCATCAATGGAGTTGGGGGTTATCACAAGAAATCCTCCCTAGGGTGAAAACATGTACTCGTTATGAATCTGCATGTTCATCAAAGGTCCTTGCTCAAATTGAACCAAGCAAAACAACCCAAAAACCTCAGGAACTCAAGAGCAAGCAAAACGGACAAAGAGAGGGAGAGAGGGAAGGGGAAAACCAAACCAACTCATTGCAAGAACACAAATTTAGATCTCTGATGAATGATTGCTTTATTTCTAATATCAAGGGGCTAACTACAAGGGGACGCTAACCCCAAAACCCTAAACGAGATTCTAACACCCCCATAGTCTCGACTCTATCCTATACAGATGTTGAGATTGGATCAAAAATCGGCGAAGACACTCGACGGCAGCCCATTAGTGAAGATGTCGTGAACTGCAACATGGTGGGAATGCTGAGAACTGAACGTCACCGGCGGCGACACACTCGCGGACGAAGTGTAGGTCGATCTCCACGTGCTTCATGCGCTGATAATGCACGGGGTTGGCGGAGAGGTAGACCGCGCTGACGTTGTCGCAGTAGACGAGGGTGGCGCACTGGAGGGGGTTGTGGAGCTCCTGGAGAAGCTGGCGCAACCAGGAGGCCTCTGCCACGCAGTTGGCCACAGCGCGGTACTCAGCCTCGGCGCTAGAGCGAGAGACGACGGGTTGCCGTTTAGCGGCCCAGAAGACGAGGTTGGCGCCCAGAAACACGGCATAGCCGGAAGTGGACCGGCGCGTGTCGGGACTGCTGGCCCAGTAAGCATCGGTGTATACTACGAGCTCCGACGTCGGTGAGGGTTGGAGTAGAAAGCCATAGTCGATGGAGCCGCGGAGGTAGCGCAGGATCCGCTTAAGAGCATTGAGATGGGGCTCCCGCGGGGTGTGCATGTGGAGGCACACCTTGTGGACGCAGTAGGCGATGTCAGGCCTAGAGAAGGTCAGGTACTGGAGGGCGCCGGTCAGGCTCCGGTAGGACGTCGCGTCGGCGACCAGGGGTCTGTCGTCCTCAGAGAGCTTCGCCTAATTGTCGACAGGCGTGGAGCAAGGTTTGCAGTCGAACATGCCAGCCCGCTCTAGGATGTCAAGAGCGTACTGGCGCTGGTGAAGAAAGAGACCCTGAGGCCGGTGCTCGGCGGTGATGCCGAGGAAGTGGTGAAGAGCCCCCATGTCCTGAGGCTCAGCGTCGATCGTGCGCTGTAGAAGGTCAGCGGTGGATGTCGTGACCATGATGTCGTCGACGTAGAGCAGGAGGTAGACGATGTTGCCTCCGCGCCGGTAGATGAACAGGGACGTGTCCAACTTGGCCTCGATGAAGCCGAGGGAGGCCAAGTAGGAGGTGAAGCGACTATGCCAGGCCCACGACGCCTGCTTCAAGCCGTATAGGGAGCGGTTCAGTCGGCAGACCAGATCCGGACGAGTGGAGTCAATGGAGCCGGTGGACTAGCTGCTGTAGACCGTCTCTGTTAGAGTGCCGTGGAGAAAGGATTCTTGATATTGAGCTGATGGACCGTCCAGTCCCGGGAGAGGGCGAGGGAGAGAACGGCCTGAACGGTGGCGAACTTGACGACGGAGCTGAAGGCCTCGTCGTGGTCCACTCCGGGGCGCTGGATAAAGCTCCGAAGGACTCAACGGGCCTTGTAGCGGTTGAGGGAGCCATCCGAGGTCATCTTGTGGCGAAAGATCCACTTGTCGGTCACCACATTGGTGCATGGTGGACGCGGCACAAGGTTCCAAGTGTGGTTGGTCAGCAGGGCCATGTACTCCTCTATAGCGCGATGCCAGTGGGGATCGGCGAGGGTGGCGCGAACGGAGGAGGGGGACAGGGGAGGCATCCGAAGGAGCGTCGATCGTAAGTATCAGCCGGTCGATGGGGCGGAGAACGACGATGGTGCAACGAGTCACCACCGGGTGGACGTGGTCGGGGTCACGTGGATGGCGGTACACTGGGGCTCAGTGCAGGGACAAGCAGGCGGGTCGGCAGGAGTCGAGGGAGCGGCCCGCCCACGACGGTGGTAGACGAGGGCGGGGTCGACGAAACGAGCCAGACGAGGGGCAAGTGACGGTGCCGCGCTTGTAGACGGGTCACGGGTCCATGCATGGCGCAGGCGGAAGGGACGAGGTCATGCATGGCAAGGGTGGGGTAGACGGAGTCGCGCGTGGCGCGAATAGAGGCGTAGACGGGGTCGACGGGGTCGCGCGTGGCGCGGGTAGAGGCACGAGCGGAGGCGGCGGGGCCACGCATGGTGCAGATGGAGGCGCGAGCCGTGGCGGTTAAGCCATGCGAGGCGCAGGGAGAGGCGCGAGCGGAGGCGTCTAAGGAACAGAATCAGACTCAAGGAGGGAGTCGAGATCGATAGACGGGGAGGAGCCAGCACGGGAGAAATATCTTCGTCAAAAAACAACGTGACGAGAGATGATGATGCGGTGGGAGAGGAGGTTAAGGCAGCGGTACCCCTTGTGGTCAGGAGAGTAACCGAGGAAAAGACAACGACTAGAGCGGGGAGATAGATTGTGGCCTTGTGGGGAGCGGTGGCGGAGGTGTTGGGATAGCAGGCACAGACGAAAACACGAAGGTGATCATATGAGGGGTTGTGCCATATAGGGCAAAGTGGGGAGTGGGGTAGCTCACTGCCTTCGAGGGTAGGAAGTTGAAGAGATGGGTAGTGGTGTTTAGGGCCTCTACCCAGTAGCTGGTAGGAAGAGACACCTGAAAGAGGAGGCAGCAGACCATGTTGGTGGTGGTGCGAATGATGCGTTTGACCCGGCCGTTCTAGGGAGAAGTGTAAGTGCACGAGAGGCGCAACTGAACGCCATGGGAGAGGAAGGAGCGAGAGGCAGTGTTATCGAACTCTCGGCCATTGTCACACTGAAGGGTACGGACCGGGCGACGGAACTGGGTGGAGACCCAGGCGAAGAAGTGGGTAAGGGTAGGGAAGGTATCGTACTTTTGGCGCAAAGGAAAGGTCCAAAGAAAGTGAGAGAAGTCATTAAGAATGACCATGTAGTAATTGTAACCAGAAATGTTGTGGATAGGAGAGGTCCAAGTTCACAATGGACAAGATCAAATGCCTGAGTAGCCCTGGTCGTGGAAATGGAAAAAGGAAGACGGGAGTGTTGGTCGAGCTGGCAGGCATGTCAGAGGTACGATAGGAAATATCTGAGCGGCCGAAGAGCTGGGACATCACGTCAGGTCTAGGGTGACCGAGGCGGTGATGCCAAACGGTAGAGGTAGTGGTAGTAGCAAGAGCATGGGGGAGGATATGCTGGTGGGGGAGTGGATGACAAGTGAATAGAGTAGAGGGGGCTGGAGCTGCCACAGCGAAGCGGGCACGACACAAGAAGGAAAGTGTCGTATGGTGAGCCCCCAGGGATCAAACTCTATAGAACAGTGGTTGTCACCAGTGAAGCGACGAACCAAGAGAAGGGGATGAGTCAAATGGGGAGCAACAAGAACGTCGTTAAGATAGAAGGATCCCGGAAGAACCGATGTACCTACGGAGGTGAGTGAGAGGGTGGCACCGTTCCCCACCACGATAGAGGAAGGATGTGAGGGGTGTGGAGGATGGTAGTGGAATAACGAGCTAGTGGTAGGAGTAGTGTGGAAGGAGGCTCTAAAGTCGACCACCCAATCGATAGAAAAAGGAGGGGGTGGTGAAGGCACGAGGTGCAAGGAGAGGGGTGATGAATGCACGGGGTGCAAGGAGAGAGCTATGCTCTGGCAGAGCCACTAGGAGGGAAGGAAGACAACAAGCTTTCGATCGTCAAGGAAGCAATCACAGCATGGGAAAAGACAAGCGGTCCAATCACATGATGGCCCGCTTGAGGGTGGAGCTCGAAACAATCACGAAGAACATGATCCATGGTCAGGTCGAAGGCTACGAGAATGCCAAGGACAAGTTGGTCGTCGTGAAGGACTTGCACGTGCACGGGAGTGGCGATGGAGGTAGGAGGCCTCTGAAGCGAAACTAGAGGGGCGGATAGGTGTTGTCCCGCGCCAGCGGCGGCGGCGATGACGCTCGAGACAGCGCCGGCAGCGGCAGAGTGTGAGGAACCCTAGAGTTGGGGTTTCGCTCAGATCTGCCAGGTATGTGTTGTGGGGATTCTAGGGTTAGGTTTTGCCTGCTCCAGGTTCGTTCTTCCCCTTGTGAAGAACCCTAGGGTTCTACCGACGTGAGGAAATCTCCCCTTGGCCGGATCTGACCAAGCACCACCTGAACACAGGTATGTGGCAGTGTAGTTTCTCTTCTATTTCATTTCATAGCTTCTCCATTACAACTGCTCAGATTTATAGCAGCCCAAGTGGCTCTAACTGCTAATCAGTTATTACAGCTGGATTACAGCTAAATGACAGATCTAATCAGTTACAACTAAATGCCAGCAGCTTACAGCTGTATTACTCTTGCCCTCTTGTTACCTTGTCTGCCTCCTATGCATGCCTGGTAGGGTCGTGACAATCCGCCCCCCCTTGAGAGCTTGCTTGACCCCAAGCAAGAGCCTTTGGAAATCTGGTCTTGGCCACATTAAAATCCTCCCAAGTAGCACAGGATGATGGCAACCCAGACCACCTGAGGAGCACTTGGACCACCGCCGCATTGCCTTTCTTGACCATTCTGCGATCCAGAATCTCCACCGGAACCAAAGATCCCCTGTCCAAATCCATTGGTTGAGGAAGAGTATCAAAGACCGGAGTATAATTTGGAACAAATGGTTTGAGTTGGGAAACATGGAAGACAGGATGGATCTGAGCTTCTGGTGGAAGATCCAAACGATAAGCAGCTGGCCCAATTTTCTCAGTCACTGTGTAAGGCCCAAAATACTTGAATGCAAATTTGGGACAAGGTCTATTGACCACAGAATTTTGAGCATAAGGTTGGAGCTTGAGCAAAACCTGTTCCCCGACCTGAAACTCCCTGGGAACCCGCTTCTTATCTGCAAAATGTTTATACCTCTGTTGAGCTCTAGCCAAATTGGCCTTCAACATCTCACTATGCTCAGCTCTGTGCTGAATAAACTGGACAGCTCCCTCATCCTCCTGCCCTGTGACTGAAGGAATTCCAAGAACAGATGCTTCATAGCCATAAAGGGCCTGGAAAGGTGAACAGCCCAATGATGAGTGGAAAGTGGTATTATACCATAATTCGGCTAAAGATAGCCAAGACTTCCATTTCTGAGGGTTGGAGTGGACAGCACATCTGAGATACATCTCCAAACACTGATTAACTCTCTCACTCTGTCCATCTGTCTGAGGGTGATAGGCTGTGCTTAAAGCAAGCTTAATATCCAAAAGCTTGAACAAATGTTTCCAAAAAGCACTTGTAAAAATCTTGTCCCTATCAGATACCACTGTTTTGGGCACCCCATGCAGTTTGATTACTGAATCTACCATGATTTGGGCCACCCCCTGAGCAGTGAAAGGGTGCTTCAAGGGAAAGAAGTGAGCATACTTGGTGAATCGATCTACCACCACCAAAATCGTATCATATCCTTCTGACCGGGGTAACTTCTCAATGAAATCCATAGTTAAGTCTTGCCAGGCTCCAGCTGGCACAGGCAACGGATGAAGTAACCCAGAAGGATACTGCTTGGGACTTTTGGCCTGCTGACAAACCGCACATTGTTTCACAAATAATTCCACATCAGTTTTCAGGCCTGACCAACAAAACAACTTTTTAACTCTGTGGTAAGTAGCAGTGATTCCAGAATGACCACCCAATGATGAATCATGTAAAGCTGCAATAATTTTGGTTCTGAGGGCAGAATTTTCCCCTACCCAAATTTGCTGATCCTTTCTGATCACTCCCTGCTGAAGAAAATAGCCATCTTCATCAGGACTCTGTATTACCAATTTCTGTAGAAGGTGCTGGGCCTGCAAATCTGTGGCATAAGAGTTCAAAATTTCCTGAAGCCAAATCGGTTGGACCTCCGAAACCAGTGCTAAAGTCATGGCTGCCCCCACCCTAGACAAAGCATCTGCCACCACATTCTCTTTTCCCTTCTTGTACACTATCTTGAACTGGAGACCCATAAGCTTAGCCATAGCTTTTCTTTGCAATTCAGACTGAAGCTGCTGTTCTCCCAAGAAAGACAGAGACTGATGGTCTGTCATAATAGTGAACGAGGACCTTTGCAAATAAGGTCTCCACCTGTCAACTGCCATGATTAAGGCTAGAAATTCCTTCTCATAAATGGATAATTGCTTGTTCTTCATACCCAGGGCCTTACTTAAGAAAGCCAATGGTTTGTGCTCCTGCATAAGAACAGCCCCTATGCCTTCATCACAAGCATCAGTCTCAACCACAAAAGGTATCTCAAATCTTGGTAAAGCCAGAACAGGTGTTTGAGTCATGGCCTTCTTAAGATGTTCAAAAGCCTTCTGAGCTTCAACTGTCCACACCCATGACTTTTTCCCTTGAAGTAATGTTGTCAAGGGCTTTGCCAGCGTACCATAATGCCGGACAAACTTCCTGTAATACCCAGTCAAACCGAGAAAACCTCTTAACTCAGTGACAGAAGTAGGCACTGGCCACCTGACCATGGCCTCAGTCTTGGATGGATCAGTAGCAACCCCTTCCTTAGAAATAATATGGCCCAAATACTGCAATTCCGCCTGAGCAAACACACATTTCTTCCTTTTGAGATAAAACTGGTGATGCCTTAACACAGTGAAAACTTGCTTCAAATGTTGCACATGATCTTGCAATGTTGGGCTGTAAATGAGAATATCATCAATAAAAACAAGCACAAACTTCCTGAGGAAGGGTTCCAAAATACTATTCATAGCACACTGAAAAGTGGCAGGAGCATTTGTCAACCCAAATGGCATTACTCTGAATTGATAATGCCCATGATGGGTTTTAAAAGCAGTCTTGTGCTCATCTTCTTCACCCATTCGAATCTGATGGTACCCAGCTGTCATATCCAAACTGGAAAAATATTGGGTGCCTGCCAACTCATCTAAAATCTCATCCACCAAAGGCATTGGAAATCTATTCTTCACTGTCATATCATTGAGCTTTCTGTAATCAATACAAAACCTCCATGTTCCATCTTTCTTTTGTACCAGCAATACTGGAGAAGCAAAAGAGCTTACACTAGGGACAATCAAGCCTGCTTTGAGCAATTCTGCCACTTGTCTCTCTATCTCATCTTTGTGCAGTGGAGAGTATCTGTATGGTCTGGCATTCACTGGAACCGACCCTGGCAGCAAGGGTATATAATGGTCAAACACCCGTTTGGGAGGTAAGGCTGCAGGCTGAGCGAATAAATCCTGAAATTCTGTGAGTAGTGCTGCTAACTGCCCCTTCACCTCTTCTTCCTTCGGTACCACCTGTTCCAGCAACACAAAAGCCCAGACCTCATTCCCTTTTAACCATTTCTGCACCTGAACAGCATGCACTTGAGACACTTCTGTAACCTTAGCACAGTCTCCTTGTATTTGGACTTTCTGTCCCTGATGGTAAAACTCCAAGGTCTTGTTATCCCAGTCACAGTTCATAGGACTATGGGCCCTCAACCAGTCAAATCCCAATATGGAATCATATACTCCAATGTCCAACACTCTCATAGGGAAAACAAAAGTGTGCCCTCCAGTCCACCATTTTACTTCCCGTACTTTCTGAGTGCTGACCATAATATCCCCACTAGCCACCTTGACCTTCACTGGGTCACATTCTTCCACCTTCAACTTTAACTTCTCCACCATCTGCTTGCTAATGAAACTGGTAGAACTTCCAGAATCTACCAACATTAATAGCATCTGATGCTGAATCAATGCTCTAAGTCGGATACATTGAGAATCATCAGCCCCATTAATAGCATTCAGAGACAGCTTCAGTTCCTCTTCTTCCTGTTTCTCCTCTTGCTCTATTTGCTCCAATACTTCAGGAGTTAAAACCTTCTCCATGTCCTCAGGAACTAGAACATGTAACTGGACTGCATTCCCTTTCTGGCACCTTGCTTGATGACCAGGTTCAAATTTCTCTCCACAAGTGAAGCATAGACCATTCACTCTTCTATACTCCTTTAGTTGTCTCTCCTTACTCCATCCTCCCACTTCAACACCTTTACCATCTGCTCTATTCCCTCCTCCCAATCTACCAGGAACAGGCTGCTTGGTAAACTTCATTCCTCCCTTATCAATAATATCCTGCTGAACTTGAGCCAATAGTTGTGCCTTGTGAACAGTAGCAGGGAGCTGGGACATAACTGGATACTGAATTTCATTCTTCAGTCCTTTGACAAACTGACTGACATAAAATGTTTCATCCATCATAGGATTATGAACAGCAGTAGCATATCTTGCTTCCTGAAACTCCTTCACATATTCTTCCACTCCCCCCTTTTGCCTCATATTCAACAATTTCCTCATCGCTCTTGGGTATTCCTCTGCTCCAAATTCGTCTAATACCAGCCTAGACAAATTTCTCCAATCACCCAACCCTTGCTTCAACCTGACTACCTGCAACCATCGTGCTGCGTTACCTTCAAAGTTGAGAGACGCCACAGTGGACTTCAAAAAATCAGGGACCCGGTAGAGGTTGAAATAATCTTCACTTTGTATGATCCAAATGGCTGGATCTGTTCCCCCAAACTTTGGAAAGGGCATCCGTGGTATATGCTGTTGCAACTGTTCCCCATCTCTGTCCAGTTGCCCAGAACTCTCCTCTCTACCTCTGTTCTGAAAATTTCTTCTGTCTCTTTCTCCTGCTTCTTCATTCCCATAACGATCCATATCCCTTGCCATGGCTTCTATCCGAAGAAGAGAAACAGCCTTCCCGGTCTCCTCCATTTGCTTGCGAAACAGCGTCCTCTCTTCCTCCATGGCCTCAACCTTTCCTGTCAGCTTCTCGATGGCCAGCATCATCTTCTCCCAGCGTGCTTCAGCCTGCTTCGCTTCCATGGTGACAGCCTCGATCACCAACCGGGACTGGGCCGACGGCTTAATTGAAGGTGCCGTGATGAACCACAATTTTCTGAGCACCTCCCTTCTTTCAAACTTGTGTCAAACTGTCTTCCCGCCAATCTCTCCTCCAAGGATTCGACAGCTTTGATACCAATTGTGAGGAACCCTAGAGTTGGGGTTTCGCTCAGATCTGCCAGGTATGTGTTGTGGGGATTCTAGGGTTAGGTTTTGCCTGCTCCAGGTTCGTTCTTCCCCTTGTGAAGAACCCTAGGGTTCTACCGACGTGAGGAAATCTCCCCTTGGCCGGATCTGACCAAGCACCACCTGAACACAGGTATGTGGCAGTGTAGTTTCTCTTCTATTTCATTTCATAGCTTCTCCATTACAACTGCTCAGATTTATAGCAGCCCAAGTGGCTCTAACTGCTAATCAGTTATTACAGCTGGATTACAGCTAAATGACAGATCTAATCAGTTACAACTAAATGCCAGCAGCTTACAGCTGTATTACTCTTGCCCTCTTGTTACCTTGTCTGCCTCCTATGCATGCCTGGTAGGGTCGTGACACAGAGGCAGCGGGGAATCCAAGGGGCCGAGCCCGGCGTAGGAGAGGGTGGCGCATCCGTCAGAGAGAGACGCGGCGGCGGCGGGAAGGAACACAGCCTCCGAGTGCGTCGGGTCGGATTCATGGCGGCACAGCATGATGATGAGGGAGGTGGTGCGGCGGGCGCTGGAGGCCGGCGTACGGACGGCGGCCAGGGACGCCAGAAGTAGGGCAGAAGATGGGGCGCGGATCTCAGATCGAGCAGAGGCGGGGAAAAGCTGGGGCAGCGCCGCTGTAGGGAGGAGCTCGGGCCGAGTCCGCTGCAGGGAGATGGTCGACGCGATTCCAGGTGGCGGCGCGACTCCAGGTGGCGGCCCTGGGGGACCTGGCGGCCCAGCGAGAAGAGGTAGGGGGACTGGGGGAGGGGACGGCGACCAGGAGGGGCCGGCGAGACAGGGCGGAGAGAGGGGGTGGTGGCTGGCCAGGGGAGCTCAGCGGCGGCTATGGGGTGGGAGCATATCAAGTTGAAATGGAAATCCATAAGGCCCTGTTCGTTTTCTGTTTTTATCGGATTGCACCCGAAATTGTTCTAGCTAATCAAAATTTATATAAATTAGACCTAATCAATGTTTATATAAATTAGAGAAGTAATCCGGTTAGGAATCGTTCCGACCCATCAATCCGACACAAACGAACAAGGCCTAACTCTAACTCAGGGTTCAAATTTGTATTAGTAGACTAAATGATGTTGAGCCTGGTCCATTACAGAGGGTATGAAAGTAATCCCAAAACCCTAATGGCTTGTTCGGTTATTTTCAATCCATATAGATTGGAGGGGATTGATACGGATTGGAGGAGATTTTGATTTACTAGGGATTGAAACCCCCTCAATCCCCCTCAATCCATATGGATTGGGGTAGAACCGAACAAGCCCTTAACGGGATTCTAACAAGCAGCAGCAAGCATTATCTTGCAAGTTGATTGAACTGAATAAGATGGTGAACATTTTTCTCAAATATTTGAGCTTTAATTTTCTATGTTTTCATCTAGCCTGTATTATAACATGTCTTGACAGTTTTTCAAACTAAATGTGAGTACGTATTCTCTCATTTTTCACACTACTGCTGCTAACTAAAAGGCTGAATATGTATTGAATTCTAGAACATATCACGTGCTGATGATGCATCAAGACACATCGCCTGATCTCAGAACGGTTGGCAACAAGCTGAAAGAAGTCTTCAGGGTATTCATCTTTCAGTCTTAATGTTAAATTATTCTACCACTTGTTCAGTCCCTACAAAACACATTTTCTTGTTTGGTTTTCAGATAGAAGACACCTGTTTCAAAACAAGGAAATTGGTAGTGGATGTCTGCGAGGTTGTTGCCAGTCGCGCTGCACGACTTGCTGCTGCTGGGATACACGGCATCCTCAAAAAGCTTGGGCGAGACGTTGCCAGCCCAGACAAACAAAAGACGGTGATTGCTGTGGATGGCGGAGTTTACAAGTATTATACTTTCTTCGCCCAGTGCATGGAGAGCACTCTTAGAGACTTGCTTGGGGAGGGAGTGGCGTCCTCTGTAGTGATAAAACTTGCCGAAGATGGCTCAGGCACTGGAGCGGCGCTCTTGTCAGCCTCCTATTCTCAACGTCTCCAGGCCATGGATGATTAATTTCTACTTGTAGTTCCTTCAGATTCTGAAGGTATAGCAGGTATACAATTGCTCCAAGGGATATTTGTCTATAACGGTTATAACATTCAACTGCCACATCATTTTTTCTGTCAGGCCTGTGCTCCTGCAGTGCCCATTTTTAAGGGGTTGTACACGTCACTTAAGACTCCCTTTCTTCTTATCTCTACCCCTATTAAGAACGTAACGAGGGCGTCCACAGCCTCTCGTGCCCCCGCCCGTGACGTCAGCAGCCGCCCACGCGCGACAACGCCCGTGAAGCCCGCCGCCGCCTACCCCGCGCAAAAACGCCGATGGTGCCCTTCCTTCCCCGGCACCCGCCAGCTCCGCGCGAGCCGCCGGCGGGATACCCGCCTCCCCCGCGCCCCCGACAACTCCGCGCGACAACGCCGATGGTGCCCTTCCTTCCCCGACACCCGCGCGTCCGCCGCAGTGATGCCGCGCGCGCGCCCACCACCAAGCTCGCCGCCACAGTTATGCCGCGCGAGGGAGACGGCGGGATAGCCGCCGGCCAGATCCGCTTGCTCGCGAGGGAGAGGAAGGAAGGCCGCTCGGGGGGAATCTCGCGCGGAGAGCCGCTACCTCCGCGCCCCCGCCAATCCCGCCGCCCACCAACCCCGTCCTCGAGCCCGCCCCCCTCCAAGCTCGCCCCATTCCATACTCGGCGACAGGATTCACCGCGCTCGCTTCCGCGCCTGCTATTAAAAGCTAGGACACAGGTGATCCCTCCAACCCATCCCCACTCTCCTCAGATCCACCGATTCACAGCCGTTCTTGCATTTCTCAGAGGTACTGGCCGAGGATCTGTCAGAAGGCGAGAAGGGAGACGCCATCGACGAGCTTGCGCCGGTTGAGACGACCAAGAAGAAGTTCCAGAGGTAGACACGGGAATAGCAAGCGTGTTCTTTTTTTGCGGCTGCACGAATTATTATGAATAATGTTGACACTTGCTAGACACGGGAATAGCCTTGCGCCGGGTTTGGATTCATAATAATGTTGACACTTGCATGTTTTTTGTGGGTTTTGTTCATAATAATGTTGACACTGGCATGTTTTTTGTTTGTTCATACTTTTTTCATTGCTTGATCTATGATTTTGGCCAATACTGGCTGCATCTTGGGTGTCATGATATTGGCAGCGATTCTTGGCAGCTGCAGGGAAAATGGTTGTTCTTTTGCGTATAATTTAGGGGAATCGAGCTCTAGATTTTTGGCATTTCATGGTTCCCATTCTGCATTTAGATTATCGCTCTCTCTTTACGGCCATATCTTCAGTTCATGTTTTGTTCTGGTATTTGGTTCAGGCACTGCAACTCTGGACAGTTTTACCATGCTCCTTAGACTGTATGCCAAAATCCATAGCAAACCTCTTTATCTTCAGTTCATGTTTTGTTCTGCTCGGTGGATGAATCCATGTCTTGCCATGCTATTGTTACAGAAATCGAGAAAATGATTCCTTTTTGCGGGTTTGGATTTAGAATTGTACTGTTTTTCATCTTATTTCAAGCCTGATTAGAACTCTTTATCTGGTTGGTTGGAGATATGGGGTGATTGGGGTAGTGTATTGTAGCATGTCTCCATATTCACAAGATGTTTAGTCTTGTATGATGTGGAATCTCTTTTTTACTGCTCTCCTGCTGCTTAAGTTCAATGTTTTTGTGAAGTTTGAATGTTCGAAATCTGCTTAAATTCAGCTGGTATATGCCCGAGGAGATTCCGAAGGTCTTGGAAATCAGCGGCGAGCGCAGCCTCATCTACAACTTCTTCTCCTACCCCGTGTATTAATCACGGTACACAAGTTTTCCTCAAATTTCTATTCTATGCTTTGTTTTTCGGTATATTTTTATTTTTGTTTCATACTTCCTGCAAAAGAAAGCTATATATACTTGGTAGATGAAACATTCACTATACATGTTTTTGATTTATTTCATGATTAAGAAAGCTTATTTCATGTTATAAACCTCAAATCTATGTTTTTTTGGTTTATTTTCCTACTTTGTTTCATACTTCCTTCAAATGTGGAGATTTACATGGCTTTTTTTATGTTTTGATTTTAACTATGATCAATACTATAAGATCAATGGCACCATCTACACTTAACCAACATAGGTCGGTTGCAGCCCTACATCACGTCCCAACAAAGTTTCCGTAAGTACACATTTCACTTGTCGCATATATATATGCGTGGACAAAAGAATCTAAACTCACTTTTAATGTAGTTTCGTGTTATTTGATGACGTTGAGAGCGATGACTTACCAAAATTTAAGAGTATCGTAGCCAGAATCGTTGTTAAGTTCCCTAGACGTCATGACAGCCAACATTTTATTCTACAAGACATCACTGTAAGTCACTGGGTCAAAGATTAAAACAAAAATAAATGACGTCAACGTATTCCTCTTACTCATACGACGTGCATTCTGAAATGACTAGGGGTCAAAAATAGAAGCAATTTCATACCGCGATAATGTCCAAAGATTTGACACCTTACTCCAACAAGGATCTACATATACATTATATGGAGTGGCGTTCTATGTAAGCTGGGGGCCGTATCTATTTCGGAATTTTGGACATAGGCTAGAATTGACCTTGGCAACTCGGACTGTTGTGGAACCATTCCACTTGCCAATTCAGTTCCCGCCGTATCCAAAACATCTTATGCCATTTCATGAGGTCCTCCAACAACCTCATAAGAGGTTTATAGGTATGTGCCAGCCTTTCTATATGGAGTATACTTATACCGCACTAAACCATAAAAAATATACTCGAAATTTAATTCCTCATATATGAATGTCTCAGATGTAATAGGAATTGTCATTCATTTGGCGCCGTTAGAGCACATCGGTGGAAGGCCGTACAGAGAGGCCATACTAATGGATTCCAGGTCATTAATTTTAACTACAATCTTTTTTAAACTGCAGACGTGTTATATTTTATTCAAACAATACAATCTTTATTTATAGGTGGGATATAATCGTCGTGGGTATTTGGCCTGAACTGTTGCAAAGAAATGCTCTACGGTGGGTGTTAGCTAGAGAAAACAAGAGCATAATTATCGGAACTATGCTGCGCCGTAACAAGCTACACAGTAAATTCTATTATACTTAAACTTCTTTGTTGGAGTAATGTCAATGAACTTCTTTAGTAACTAAGTCTACTACATAACAATAGGATGCTTGCAAACCTCGGACCATAGCACTGTTGAATTCGATCCAGATCATCACACCACACAACGGTTGCAGAGTGAGTGTTTCTTGCAATAATTTAGAAATTATAATTAAGTAATCATGTTATTACATATCATTTACTAAATTGCAGCCATTCGGCGCTCCATGATCCAAAATCCGAGGAGTGCTTTAATCAACAATTATCTAGAGAGGAGACGGGCTTATCTGGCAACAGTGGTACCGGATGTGTAGTGTGATAGCTTGTTACATTATAGGATTTGAAGTTATGTGTCAACTAAAGATGGTCACAATTATTTGTATTTCGCAATTTATGTTATCAAAAACAGCAATAAAGAATGAGCATGTCCTTGCTTCAGTTTTATGAGAAGTTCTAATTGTATGCATGAGTTGGCTTCGAAATTGTGAGTTATTATTTGTACAATCTATCTGTGTTGTATTTGCAGTCTTCTAGGTAGCCACAGCTTCATGCTGAGCCATGACAGTAGCTGTTGGTCTGTCGTGTAAAAGTTCAGATTATCAATAGTATAGTAAAAATACAACAGAAATATACAATTCAGCCAGCCAAAATAATACTAAATGAACTTAAAAATAAATACATTTTTCACTCGTACAAACCTTTTACCTATGCAGCGATATCTTATATTCCAGTTGAACACTACAGACCAGATTGTATCCCATAAATCAAAACCAATATCTGAACTTTTTGTTTGAATGTTTGACCCAGTGACTTACTCTAAACATATAAAAATCTGAACTTTCACTATACAGACAAAGAGGATTGATGACAGTTCTCTGCATTTCCCCTTTTGATTTGTGATAGCAAGTTGCGAAAGTGTTTAAGGGGAAAATATTTGGCCTATTTTGCAATGCACTGTTCACAGAGTTGGAGCTTGAAATGGAAGATGAGTAAGGCTGCTATAGATAGACTGCGCTAATCCAATTACATAAATAAAATCACCATGAAAATATTTGGCCTATTTTGCAATGCACTGTTCAAATGCCTTTTTTTGTTTTTACTGGCAAGAATCTTCTGACAATGAAAGTCTTTTAAGCCATTGTCTGCTAATTTAAGCTAGGCACAGATTGTGCCAGTAAGCACAAAAGCAACCACCTTCAGTTTATATTAGCTCTAGGACACCAATCATCAATGTGGGGTGACTATTGTAGTTATTCAGTCACCATGAATATGGTGCAACACTTTCTTTTCTTGTCAAATGAATAGGGAAATATTAGATACTCAATATGTGTCATTTTGCCAATTTTTTTATGAAGGGTCATTCTACCAATAAGATCTCTGTCCTAGAGTTAATAGGTTGTTTTGGATCCTTGTACTTCATGTAATCTGATTCTGCCATCAAAACAAAACATAGCAGTGCCTATTTTGCAATGCACTGTTCACAGAGTTGGAGCTTGAAATGGAAGATGAGTAAGGCTGCTATAGATAGACTGCGCTAATCCAATTACATTTTGCCATTTTCTTGTCAAATGAAAGATTAGATACTCAATCTGTGTCATTTTGCCATTTTTTTTATGAAGGGTCATTCTACCAACAAGGCTAACAAGAAAAGATAAAGCAGTTAACGTACCCTCACGACCGAGGCAAAATTGTCATCCAAGATAATAATATCAGAACTCTCCTTAGCAACTTCAGTTCCCTGAATCCCCATTGATAGACCAATATCTGCCTGCAAGTTTCAGAGTTTGTCGAGTACTAACAAAAGATGTTTCTTGAACATCTATGGAAAGATGCTTGTTTAAATTACATATTAGGAACTAGAAAGTTCATGTCCAAACCGATGCTGGTTTCAAAGTAATTAAAAATTCATAGAGACTACAGTCCACAAACCTCATGCAGTGCTGGGGCATCATTTGTGCCATCTCCAGTAACAGCAACAACGTGACCTCTTGCCCTCAGTGCCTTAACAAGTAAAAGTTTATCATTTGGTGAAGACCTCCCCATCACCTGTAGCCATTATTAGAGCATACTTTAAACCAAATAACAGTAGATAGTATATCTGCATAGGCAATGCATAAAGCAAAATTGGTAAAAAGTCTATTGTTTGAAGATGTATATACCAACTGAAGGGAAATAGCAAAATAGATAGGCTCAAAACACATATTTCCACATGTTAGCATGGTTGTATCCATATATTGTTGGTCATTAGTGAGTGGCCGAGTACAGATAGATTAAGGGATTGTTACCCAATATCTTGACACCCAAATGAAGTATTAAGTCAGTGCAGGTAAATTGAAGGATTGCCCTTTGGTTAGACCCTAGACAGCTTATGCAATACTACTAATAACCTAGAGTTAATAGGTTGTTTTGGATCCTTGTACTTCATGTAATCTGATTCTGCCATCAAAACAAAACATAGCAGTAGAATGATTATGTGAACATTACTATGGAAATAGTCCACAAACCTCATGCAGTGCTGGGGCATCATTTGTGCCATCTCCAGTAACAGCAACAACGTGACCTCTTGCCCTCAGTGCCTTAACAAGTAAAAGTTTATCATTTGGTGAAGACCTCCCCATCACCTGTAGCCATTATTAGAGCATACTTTAAACCAAATAACAGTAGATAGTATATCTGCATAGGCAATGCATAAAGCAAAATTGGTAAAAAGTCTATTGTTTGAAGATGTATATACCAACTGAAGGGAAATAGCAAAATAGATAGGCTCAAAACACATATTTCCACATGTTAGCATGGTTGTATCCATATATTGTTGGTCATTAGTGAGTGGCCGAGTACAGATAGATTAAGGGATTGTTACCCAATATCTTGACACCCAAATGAAGTATTAAGTCAGTGCAGGTAAATTGGTTGTATCCTTGTACTTCATGTAATCTGATTCTGCCATCAAAACAAAACATAGCAGTAGAATGATTATGTGAAAATTTCTTTGGAATAGTTTGGCCTGACGGTCTTGATACCCGAACCATGAACAGAATTCAAGAGGACCTAAATAAGATCAAAAGAAAACAGTTTCCACGTCCAATAAGTAGAGGGATATAAAAATCTTTCCAAGGTTATTTCTACATACATGATTGCATGACCAAATTATCCAAATCCCAATTATCCAAATTCCAAGCAGTATGCCAAAATGAATCTGTGTGCATGTTTGTTTGAATAGTCTGTGAACCTTGACGGGCTTGAAAATTATTAAAAAAGTCCATTGCCCCTATCAGGTTTTCTTTATGGAGAATAGAGAACAAATACAAACAAATCAGATGGGACATAATGTTGCTCGCACACCATGTGCAGACATCTCAAACACCATTAATACAGGTAAAACTTAGTACATGCGTGTATATTAATGAATGCAACGTAGTATATGTAATAGAACAGTAATATACAAAGTTACAATGTAGGTGATCAAAATGGATCAAACTCGTTTCGACCAATTGTTGATGCCAAGGAACGTAAGAGGCAAAGAGATAAGGAAAGATATGCCACGATGTCCGATGAACAGAAAAACGAGAAAAACAAAAAGCGTCGAGAAGCACGTCTACGAAATAAAGAGTTGAATAAGAAGCTGCCTGAAGCGCGTCAACGAAACAATTGCCAAAATATGATGCCCAACGTGCCAAGAGGTGATGAAATGCGTCAACTTTAGAGTAATGTTTCTGTGCATAAACCTACTACTGAAAAGTAATGTGTTCATATTTTTGTAGGTGGAGACAAAAAAGTAAATGTTGATCCAAATGATGATTCCGACTGTTTGCATATCAATTATACAGTACAGTCGAACGACATTGACGCACCGACAGAAGTTCTAACACCAGGTACATGACTGTTCATTAGACTAAACATGCAAAAAAATCAAGTTTCATACGGTTTAACGTAGTATGCCTTATTACAGGCAGTGTGCACGAAACTGTTGCCCACACACCTAAGCATACTACGCAGAGGACCGCCTACTTTAGCGAGCGGTACAAAAACTTAACTCCCGTCGAGAAGGAGTTTAGGCGTGAACGCCTTAGGTTGTATAATAGAACACCAAGGCGAAAAGAGGCAAAGGTAGACCACAACAGGAGACATAGAGTTATGCAAGCCGACACTTTGAATCCCACATCCATCGCCATGGAGGACCCAACATATACCCCTGAGTTTGTACACCCTACAGCAGATGCAAAGGGATCTGATGGATCCATATTATCTGTCTGCGACTGGGTTATCCCTGAATTCGTCAACGCACCTTTCTTGCCATCTCCAACCCAGACCGAGGATGTCGCGCCGCCCGATATGTCTACCAATACACTAAAGCGTAAACATCATGTTCCTCGTGGGGAAAGACAAGCTATATTAGCTCGTCGAAACCAGCTATTTGAATCAGCCATATCAAGGAAGGTGGGAACTTCGATTGAGGATACTAGCGGTGACGTTGTTGAAGGGGACGATTGGACACAGCGCCATACGCCTATGAAGATCACCAACAATGGTAATTACTATCCAAGTTTATATGGATCTTGCAAGACATCGATAGTATGTAGTCTGACTAAACATGTGCTTACATCATCTTGGAACCATTTAGGTGATGACGATGAGGGTGTCATATTCGAAGACGATGATGATGAGAACGAGGGATACCTATTCGCTGCGCAATGTACTCTTTTCACTTTTTTTTATCCTAGCAAGGCTTATGTAAATATTCGTGTCTTACTCATTGTTTTCAAAAAAAATATCAGATGAGGATACCGATGAGGATATCGAGATCGATGGTACTCAAGATGAATCTACTGCCACTTATGTTTCTGACCCGTACGACAAGGTGTACAGCAACATCCCTGAAGAGACACATATGCTAAAGCTTGTTCCCAACTGCGGTTATTGCACCGCGAAGAAGTTTGAGTATGAGCCACCTGGGTTTTGTTGTCGTGGTGGGAAGGTTGAGCTAGCTCCAGTGGAGACCCCTCCCCAACTGATGAGGTTGTGGGATAGTGCAGACTCTGATGCTAGGCACTTTCGTGATAACATTAGGTTTGTCAATGGCCATTTCTCTTTCACTTCCCTATACTGTTGCCTCGATAGTATGACAACTAATGTAAGGGATTCTGGTATATACACGTTTCGAGCACAAGGCATGATGTACCACAATATTAAGTCATTTGGTAGGGAAGATGGGGCAGAGCATAAACACCTTGAGCTTTACTTTTATGATGACGATCCTAGCCTCGAGCATCGGTACCGTAAGTGCCGTGAAGAGCATCAACAGAAAGACAAGGAGGTTATCAAACAGATAGTCGACATACTACGTGGAAACCCATACTCCGAGCACCTTAGGACCATGGGCCACGTTGACAACCTTGATGACTATCGTATCGCGTTGAACCTTGACCAGACGTTGAACCAGAAGACATATAACGCACCTCTCACTTCGGAGGTGGCCGCTGTCTGGATCGAAGGGAGCGAAGGGCGAGGCCAATTCAGCAAAAGTGTTATGCTCCATGGGAAGGACAGTTCAAGACACTGCATCCGCTCATACCATGGATGCTACGATGCACTATCATATCCATTGTTCTTCCCTAGAGGCGAACTTGGATGGCATGCAAATATCCCAAAGGTTGGAGTATCCATGGACGAAGTGGATGCATACCGCGCGACACATAGGGCAAGTAATGCAAATGATGAAGATGCGGGTTAGTTGTTAATTTGATATTTGAGATATTTGCACAATATTAACTATGCTTTCGACATCACTCACTTTTCAATCCTTGCATATGCAGAATCTCCTAGCCATTTATGTGTCTCTGTACGTGACTACTACTGCTACAAATTCCAGATTCGTCCCGGGGTATTCAATCCAATACTTCATGGAAAGCGGCTTTTCCAGCAGTTCGCGGTCGACACGTACATAAAGATTGAGAGCTCTCGTTTAGATTTCATACGTAAGAATCAAGATCGGTTAAGGGCAGACCTATACCAGGGCTTGGTGGATAGCATGCTAGATGGAGATATTAGAGCAGAGAAGATTGGCAAGCGAACTGTGCTGTCAACATCGTTTATTGGCGGTCCTCGTGACATGAGACGTCGGTATATGGATGCTATGGCTCTGGTGCGCAAGTTTGGTAAACCAGACATCTTTCTTACCATGACATGTAACCCTAACTGGGATGAGATAAGGAGGGAGCTTCTCCCTGGGCAGACACCGCAAGATCGTCCAGATCTTGTAGTGCGTGTCTTTCATGCAAAGCTACAGGAGTTAAAGCATAGGCTGACTAAACAGGATATTCTTGGTAAGGTCCGAGCCTACGTCTATGTCGTGGAGTTTCAGAAGCGGGGTTTGCCGCATGCCCATTTTCTACTCATAATGCAGAGGAAGTACAAGCTCACATGCCCTGAGCAGTATGACCTTTTGATCTCAGCTGAGATCCCAAGCAACAAGTACCCTGAACTACGAAAGATGGTTATCAAGCATATGATGCATGGCCCGTGTGGGTCGCTAAACCCTAACTGCCCATGCACTAAGGGTCGTAAATCGTGCAAGAATCATTACCCTCGGCCTTTCAGTGCCACAACCTTGCAAGGGAAGGATTCGTACCCTGTTTACAGACGTCGTGACGATGGTCGTACCGAAAAGGTTCGAGGGTGCGAATTGGACAATAGATGGGTTGTCCCTTACAACCCATACCTCCTTCGTCTCTTCAACTGTCACATCAATGTTGAGGCATGTGGGAGCATCAAGGCTGTTAAATACCTGTTCAAGTACATATACAAAGGCCATGATCGTGCTTCTGTTGTTATGAGAGATGCGAGCAAGGCAGATGATGATGTAGATGAGATCAAGCAGTACAGAGATGCAAGGTGGGTGACTCCTCCAGAAGCCTTATGGAGGATATACGGCTTTGAGCTTAGTCAGATATCTCCACCTGTGATGCAGCTGCAACTCCATCTTCCAAACATGCACATGGTGGCGTTTCACGAGCGGCAAATGGTCGAGCGAGTCGTCAACCGTCCAGGTGTTGATAGGTCAATGCTCACAGCATATTTTGAGGCGAATAGTCTACACAAGGAGGCTCGTGGCATCCTGTATCGTGACTTCCCTGAATGGTACACTTGGCAGAGTGGTAAGGGAAAAATATGGCAAAAGAGGAAACGAGAGACGGGTGGACAAGTCGGTAGAATAGTCTCTGCTCATCCGGCCGAGGGGGAGCGCTACTATCTTCGTGTTCTCCTAAACCATGTGACTGGCGCCACTTCCTATGTGGATCTAAGGACAGTAGATGGTGTCACGCTACCCACTTTTCGTGAGGCAGCAGAGAGAAGGGGACTGCTTGAGTCGGACAACACACTGGATGAGTGTCTCACTGAACGTGCTCTTTTCCAGATGCCATCGGCGCTGCGACGGCTTTTTGCCACAATACTTGTATACTGTGAGCCAAGCGATGTGGTTGTACTCTGGCAGAAACACCTAGATTCTATGTCCGAGGACTATCAACACAGGAATCCGTGCAAAACTCATGTTGAGCAGATGGTATTGATTGACATTAGGAACATGTTGCAGTCAATGGGAAAGGACATAAAGACATTCCCTCTTCCTCCTATCATGGATGCGTATGACGATGCTATTGGTACTGCTAGGGAGGTTTACGAGGAGGAAATTATCGAACCAGCAGCAGAAGATGTGGCTCTTAAAGACTGTCTTAACAAGGAACAGAGGGCCGCCTATGATAAGATTTTATCTGCCGTTGACACTGATCAGGGCGGATTATTCTTTGTGGATGGACCTGGTGGCACCGGAAAGACTTACCTATATAGAGTGCTACTCGCGACGCTACGCAGCCAGGGCAAGATTGCAGTGGCAACAGCTACATCTGGCGTTGCGGCTTCCATAATGCCTGGAGGAAGAACCGCCCATTCACGCTTCAAGATACCTCTCACTATTGACGATGGCGCTGTATGTAGCTTCACGAAGCAGAGTGGAACCGCAGAGTTGCTACGGAAAGCATCTCTCATTATCTGGGACGAGGCTTCTATGACTAAGAGACAAGCTGTGGAGGCACTGGACAATAGCATGCGCGATATAATGGGTC